>CAWUFW010004938.1:717381-1434762 GCA_963921515.1 Calotriton arnoldi | reverse complement strand
CATACTCATCTTGGCAGTGGCAGGAAGGGGGTTTGACACCACAAGCACCTTTTTGGCATTACTTTGCAGGTGGGGTTTGCCCCCTCATACTCATCTTGGCAGTGGCAGGAAGGGGGTTTCACACCATAAGCACCTTTTAAGCATTCAATCAATCAATCACAGAATTTGTAGAGCGCACTACTTACCCGCGAGGGTCTTAAGGCGCTGGGGAGAAAAAAAGGGGGGGGGGGTTGCCGCTACTGGTCGAACAGCCAGGTCTTGAGTAGCCTCCTGAAGGTCAGCAGGTCTTGGGTCTGTCGTAGGCTTAGTGGAAGGGTGTTCCAGGTCTTGGCGACGAGGTGTGAGAAGGATCTGCCGCCGGTGGTTGTTCTTCGAATGCGAGGGACGGTGGCGAGGGAGAGGTCGGCGGAGCGGAGCTGGCGGTTGGGGACGTAGAAGAAGAGTCGTCTTTGAGGTAGGCTGGGCCAGTCTTGTGGAGTGCCTTGTGTGCGTGGATGAGGAGTATGAAGGAGATTCTCCTGTCGACGGGGAGCCAGTGCAGGTTCCTCAGGTGGGGGGTGATGTGGCTGTGGTGTGGTACGTCGAGGATCAGGTGTGCGGAGGCGTTTTGTATGCGTTGCAGTCGCTTGATGAGCTTGGCCGGGGCTCCCGCGTAGAGGGCGTTCCCATAGTCAAGTCTGCTACTGACGAGGGCCTGGGTGACTGTTCTTCTTGTATCTGTCGGGATCCACCTGTAGATCTTGCGAAGCATGCGGAGGGTGTTGAAGCAGGAGGAGGAGACTGCGTTGACTTGCTTGGCCATGGAGAGCGTTGAGTCGAGGATGACTCCCAGGTTGCGTGCGTGGTCGGTGGGTGTCGGGGCTGCTCCCAGTGTCGTTGGCCACCAGAAGTCGTCCCAGGCTGAGGGGTTGGAGCCGAGGATGAGGACCTCTGTCTTGTCCGTGTTCAGCTTTAGTCGGCTGATCTTCATCCAATCGGCGACGGCCTTCATTCCTTCATGGAGGTTGGATTTGGCGGCGAGGGGGTCCTTGATGAGGGAGAGGATCAGTTTAGTGTCGTCGGCGTAGGAGAGTATGTTGAGGTCGTGCTGTCTGGCGATGCGTGCGAGCGGGGCCATGTAGATGTTGAACAGTGTTGGGCTGAGGGATGATCCCTGGGGTACGCCGCAGATGATCTCGGAGGCTTCGGATCGGAATGGTGGGAGGCGGACTCTCTGGGTTCTGCCGGCGAGGAAGGAGGTGGCCCATTCCAGGGCCTTGTCTCGGATCCCTGCGTCGTGGAGGCGTGCGCGTAGAGTGCGGTGGCAGACAGTGTCGAAGGCGGCGGAGAGGTCCAGCAGGATGAGGGCTGCGGTCTCACCGTTGTCCAGCAGGGTCCTGATGTCGTCGGTGGTGGCGATGAGGGCAGTCTCAGTGCTGTGGTTGCTGCGGAACCCTTATTGGGATGGGTCCAGGATGCTGTTTTCTTCGAGGTATCGGGTTAGCTGTTTGTTGACGATCTTCTCGATGACCTTGGCTGGGAACGGAAGCAGGGAGATGGGCCGGAAGTTCTTGAGGTCTCTCGGGTCCGCCTTGGGTTTTTTGAGTAGGGCGTTCATCTCTGCGTGTTTCCAGCTCTCTGGGAAGGTCGCGGTCTCGAAGGAGAGATTGATAACGTTGCACAGGTGGGAGTGCGATGGAGCTGCTGGCCTTGTTGAAGATGTGGTGCGGGAAAGGGTCTGACGGGGAGCCGGAGTGTATTGTGCTCATGGTCTTGATGGTGTCATCGATGTTCATGCTGGCCCAGGCTGGCAAGGGGTCGTGGTCGATGGTGTGCGGCGGGTCTGGTGCATCGATCTTAGTTGGGGCTGTCTGGGTGTTGAAGCTGTCGTGGATGTCGGCGATCTTGCGGTGGAAGAAGGTGGCGAGGGAATCGCACAGGGCTTGCGACGGCGGGATGTCGTTGGTGTTAGAGCTGGGGTTGGAGAGTTCCTTCACGATGTTGAAGAGCTCCTTGCTGTTGTGTGCGTTGTTGTCGAGGCGGTCTTTGAAGGAGATTCTCTTGGCGGACCTGATGAGGTGGTGGTGGTTACGGATGGCGTCTTTGTGGGCTGCGTGGCTGTCCGGTGTCTTATCACTGTGCCATTTCTTCTCTAGTTTCCAGCAGGTACGCTTGGACGCTAGGAGTTCCGGGGTGAACCAGCTGGCTCTTTTGGTGGTGTCACTGTAGTGAGTTTTTTCAGCGGGGCGAGGGTGTTGGCACAGTCGTCTATCCATCGTCTGAGGTTGCAGGCAGCGTCGTCGGTGTTGGATGGGTCGGAGGGAGGGCTGAGAGCGAGGTTTGCCCGTAGTTGGTCTTCGGTGACTTTGCTCCAGCAGCGGCGTGGGATCTGTTGGGTGCGGTGGTGTGTGGTGGGTTTCTGGAAGGTGAAGTGGATGCAGTGGTGGTCGGTCCAGAGGAGTTCCGTGGTGTGGCTGAAGGAGGCATGGGAGCTTGAGGAGAAGACGGGGTCGAGCGTGTGGCCGGCGGAATGGGTCGGTGTTGTGACGAGCTGTCTCAGTCCGAGGTTGGCGAGGTTGTCGATCAGGGTGGTGGAGTTGCTGTCGTTGTTGTTCTCCAGGTGAAAGTTCAGGTCTCCGAGGAGGATGTAGTCGGTAGAGGTCAGGGCGTGCGTGCTGATGAAGTCGGCGATGCATTACTTTGCAGGTGGGGTTTGCCCCCTAATACTCATCTTGGCAGTGGCAGGAAGGGGGTTTCACACCACAAGCACTTATTTGGCATTACTTTGCAGGTGGGGTTTGCCCCCTAATACTCATCTTGGCAGTGGCAGGAAGGGGGTTTCACACCACACGCCCCTTTTTGGCATTACTTTGCAGTTGGGGTTTGCCCCCTAATACTCAGCTTGGCAGTGGCAGGAAGGGGGTTTCACACCATAAGCACCTTTTGGCATTACTTTGCAGGTGGGGTTTGCCCCTAATACTCATCTTGGCAGTGGCAGGAAGGGGGTTTCACACCACAAGCACCTTTGGCATTACTTTGCAGGTGGGGTTTGCCCCTCATACTCATCTTGGCAGTGGCAGGAAGGGGGTTTAACACCACAAGCACCTTTTGGCATTACTTTGCAGGTGGGGTTTGCCCCCTAATACTCATCTTAGCAGTGGCAGGAAGGGGGCTTCACACCACAAGCACCTTTTTGGCATTACTTTGCAGGTGGGGTTTGCCCCCTCATACTCATCTTGACAGTGGCAGGAAGGGGGTTTAACACCACAGGCAGATTTTTGGCATTACCTTGCAGGTGTTGTTTTGCCACCTATTACTCATCTTGGCAGTGGCAGGAAGGGGGTTTCACATCACAAGCACCTATTTGCCATTACTATGCAGGTGTTGTTTTGCCACAATACACCTGTGAACTTGTTCACATACATCACTATCCCTGAATATCAGATGGGCACACATTTTGATGTTGGACAGGGTGGGATGGTAGTGGCTGTGATGGTATCAGGTAATGACAGCTGCTACCCACAGAGGCACACAATGTAGATTTGGGCCAGGGCCAACACAATCCTTACACGTCCCTGTGACTGCCCATGCGTGCCGCTGGTCCTGCCTACTGGATTGTGCGGAACTTTTCCCGCGTCTTCACAGCTGCGGTGACGTGACCGGGAGGATGCGGTGATTACGTTGTTGATGGATGACTCCGATGCAGAGGTGTGGCATTGACGTACCTGCGGTGTTGTCGACAGCTGTGGCGTCTTTGTTGATGGCGGATCAGGAACAGCAGCGGTAGGGCTTGTAGAGCAGGATCCATTGCGGTAGCGAACGCGTGGAGTTGTGTGTTATTGCCGTTTTCCTCCGCAGTATTGCTTCCGCCGTGTTTCAATGGGTGGTTTCTCCGTTGCGGTCCGATTGCCTATTTGAGGCATTGTGATTCGGACGGCGGTCTACACGTCATTCCGCACGGCGATCTCCCGCTATTGGCTACGTCCGCCCTCGTCGCGGAACTAAAGTACTGGCGGTACTAAAAACACTGCGGCAGTGGGGATTTGGCCTATGTCTGCCCATCGTAATATGGCGGTCGGGGATTCGCGACCGTGGTTGGCAAAACAGCACCCGCCAGGCCGGCGGAAGCCACCGCCTGCACGGCGGTGCTGATCCGCCCGCTATCGTAATCGGCCCCTAGGTTTCCAATGCAGTGAAATGGGAGTAGATTTTGAGTCTTGTTTTTCAATGACCTGGACCAACAAGATGTAAACTTTTAATGATCCAAACTATTATGTGAAAATTGAACCACTTTTCAATCAAAAGTCAATCAAAAATCCGAGTACCCGGCTGACTTGCTCACAGCGACTTAATATAGCTAACGCTCCAGCAGAATAATTCTGATCCTTTTTCAGATGCTCCAAAAGTCTAATTAGGGCACAGATTCCTTGGTGCCACAATAATCCTGCCTCTTTCTGATTACAGCTCTGGTTGTTGTGGCCGTTTTTACTTCTGACAGGTTAACGTTTACAGAGCAGATGGATATTATGACAACATGACTTAGTCAAGTGGTTGATCTTGGCTATTGAACACAACAGGCAAGGTTTTAACTTTCCTGGAAATACCATATCCGAATTGCCCTGAGTGAAACTTGAGTATGAGCTCTCCAGGCTTCTTAAGAATGCACAAGAATCTGCTGGCATCAGATCTGTCTTGTTGTTTAAAGTAAGCCAGTGTTTATGTAACAGCTCACTGATTTCCTGTTTCTGCTATGTGTGCACTGGAGCATTTATTCACTGTCAAAACCATTGTGTTATCCACATAGATTTAAAACTCTGCGGCATATTTATAATGAAGTGACGGAGTGAGGCGTTAGCCTTCTTGGCTTAACGACGCGCTCCGTCACTTCAGAAACGCAGGGCTGCACCGTATTTACAACAATATGTTGCAGCCCTGCGTTTCCCCCCTGTGATGGCGCTAAATTAAGCTGCCTAGCGCCAAGGCAGACACCCTTGCACCATAGTGCAAGGGTGTCTGTGTTGAAGGGAAGATTGTTCATGTGTAGGAATGTGTCCCTTCTTGCACATAAACAATCTGAAAGGGCGAATTGTAACTTCTATGTGTGCTGCATTGAGTAGCACACATTGAAGTTGCAGCTCGTCATTTTTACAATGATAGTTTATGTGCAGTAAGGGACACCTTCCTGCACATAAACAATCAATGGCATTTTGCTGTTTCTACGTGTGCTGCACAATGCAGCTCACATAGAAACAGCAAAAATGAGGAAAGTAAGCATTTCTCCTCGTTGCGCCTGTTTAAGACCAGCTTTTCCCTGGTCTAAATTTTGGTGCTGCCCCATATTTATGCCACCCGTGTAAATATGTGGCAGCATCAAAATCAACGGGTGTTGCGGTGGAATGCCCACCGCAACACCCATTGCCCACCCCTTTCAAGCTAAGTCCAGCGTGAAAGGGAGCCTTATTTACAAGGCTGCGTTAAGCCACGTTAAGTGGCTTAATGCTGCCTTGTAAATAAGGCAACGTCCCTATCGGCACAGGATCATCACTAAAAGTGACGTTCCTGTGGCGATAGCGGCTTGTAAATATGCCTCTCTTAGTCTCTGAGGTACACCGCAAACAGTTCACACAACAAAAGGATTGATTTAATCAAAAAGAGTGAGAAAGCTGATTCTGCAACGTGTTGCTCCAGATGCTTAAACATGATGGCGGTATATTTTTTAAAAGGTTCATTGATCAGGAGATGCTTGATTGCCGGGTAACTGCTCTGAGATTGGGTCCAAAACGGATTTCTTTGCTGATATCTTTTTCAGTTATCTCTAAACTACCTAAAGCCATGTTCTTGCACATTGAAAGCATTGCTTTTTGGGCTCTATATGGTCTGAGTCTTTATCTAGACTGCCTGTCTAGCAACTGCTATAGCGCAAGGTTAATGTTTACACTTACAATTAATCTCTCATCAATGTGCAATGCCCTCAGCTCATTCTCTAAATCAATCCAAAAGCATGAGAAACTTTAGTGAGAGCATACTTATTCATTATAAAAGCCTCTTTCAAAACTCTCTGAAACAATTTAGGGCCACCTTCTTCACCGTCACAATTCAAATCAATGACAATTATCTAAGTTGATGTGGAGGTGAATGGCCTCACCTTATTGTTTTTGACAACGCTGTAGTACTATTGCCCTCATCTGTTACTGCAACAAATTCATATTTTGTTTAACAATCTAAGCTCTCATCACTATTAGTAAGAAAAACAAATATTACTAAGATGTCACAATGGAAAAGAAAACAAAAAGTGAAGTTGAATCCTCTGACCTGTCCCTGCCACCCACCACACCCATCCATGAAGTGCAACCGAGCAAGCCACAGTGAAGAAATGAATTAATAGCCCTCCACATACCTTGAATAATGTAGTTGTTTCAAACGCTCTTCAAGTTCTCCATACTTACAGAATATGACTCGGCACAAACAACCTCGACATGGTCTAATATAATAAATAATAATAATCATCATCATCATCATCATCATCATCACCATCATTATAATCATCATCTTCATCACGTGGTCCAGCCTCTCCCACAAACTAAATGTATAAAATTGCAATATCCTTGTTTATCTGGTGTTGCATTCATAGATGCTAAGACAAGATTTATTAAACTGCATACTAGTCTTTCAGAGAAGGGAATGTGCCTTCTCTTCTTCCCTCTGGTTCTCAAAGAATTTTTCCAAGTCTCTTGGATCATGGAAAATCATAGTCAAATCAGATTTTCATATCAATTTTCTTTTTCTTTACTGTCATAACATCTTTCCTTACTTTGATGATGTTAGATACATGACTCTTTAGGCAACTAAGATAGAGGAGAGAACATAATTCTTTATTCTCTGTCTGCGGCCATCTATTCTCTTTCCGTTGTTTACATATCATCCACTAAGAACCTTTGGAATCTTTCTCTCTGGGAATATGGAGGTATAAAGGCTTACAATCGCTCTTCCAGTCCTCTATTCAGGGACATCTTACGTTTTTTGGGGGCCCTGGGCCAAACATATATTGAGGACCCAATGTTCGGAACAGCTTCGAATTTATGATACAATTTCAGCTATTTCTTGCCCCCTTTGACCAAGTCACTGACACTGCCCAGACACAGTGGTCCAAATTCAAAATGTGTTTCCTTCTAATATTCAGGGATACTGATGTGTGCTTTCAATATTGTAATGTAGCAGCTTACTGATATTATTGCAAATAATCTCTACAACAGCTTGCGATTTCAAATATGTGAGGTCTGTTTTGATCTAAAAGGAACTTTTTTTATGGAAGTTGCATGGGGTTGAAAAACAAATATTTTCTCTGCACAATGTCTTCAATAGTCCCACGCATCACTCATATTAAAAATAAATGAAAGGAAAATGGAATTTAAAGCAATCTATGTTTAAGAATCATTCAAGGTCATCAGGGCAGGACTGTGTGGAGAACAGAGCTGGATCGACTACGGGGGATCCCTGAAATGCTGGCGCCCTGGTCTTCCAGATCTCGAGTACATAGATGGAAAAGGCCTGCTGTCTTGTTCTTTCTTCTGTATGTCTGCTGCTAGATGGTGGCCTTTAATATGAGGCCACTCACCCTTCCTCTTGTGGTCCATGGATGTCAATTAGGCGTCGCCAGGGGAAGCAGCTGCTACCCCTGGCTTGCTCTTTGTGACCTATGCCAGCACCCTTGCGACCCCTGGCTTCAACAGGCCACAATCAGAAAAGGCTCACTGATTTTATGTTTGCTTTTCGAAAATAAAATAAATGCAAGGCAGATTGCCTTTAAATGCTAAAAATACTTAACAAAGACTTGTGATTTTTGTTATCTGCCTCTCGTTTGCCAGAGGACATAGCTTTAGGACTTTGCTTTGCTTGAATGCAGGCCTGTCCTTGCTTTCAGTTTTGTTAATATGATATTATAAAAGCAGTTAAATATCAGAGTTCACAAGTTCAGCAAGGAAGGAATTAACTGGTGTGCTGCCTCAGAGAAGGCTCTCTGATGTATTAGAAGAGATTCCTTATACTTCCTCTCTTTACATGTACCCAAGGAATAAATCTAGCTTTGCACTACCCAGCAATCGGAACATTTGCTATATGAGCCTAATAGAGGTAAATGCTTTGAAAGGAGTTAAACATAGTACTGGTGGCAGCAAGATCGTGAAGTTGTGACTTTGTCTTAGCCAGTATTAATGGTGACAACAGACTGAGGGGGAGCTCAAATCGTGGACTGCATGTACCACACACTGAGGGGAGCGCAAATCGTGGACTCCATGCACCATGATGCAACGGAGCAAACATTTCTGGGATATGATGTAGTGTCCGGACACACCCTTTTCCCTGCCCAAACTGATTTTCATGACCTCCTCTACTATTTATCACACGTTTCTAATGTTCCTTTTTGTTAAAAATTGTATTCCAGCCCATTGATTACACTTCAACCGGCCCGAGCCGGAGAGTATGGCCTGAGCCAGCGAGAACGGCCCCAGCCGGAGAGTATGGCCTGGGTGCGGAGAGTACGGCCCGGGTGCGGAGATTCTGGCCTGACTGCAGACATTAAGATACGACTTGTAAATGACTTCTGTGAATACCAAAAGTCATAAAGTTAGACTTTTGTTTCAGATTGACTTTGTGAATCGGGCCCATGACTTTTTAGACAAGCCCAAGAGTAACTGCATTCCTGATCTGCTACTATTGCTCCCACCGCGATGAAACATTTCGATGAATGAGCACTTTAGAAGTTACTTATAACCTAACATAGCATAACAGTATGATATAGGCATTCATAGGAAGAATACACGGATAGGAGGAATATGTAATAAATGTGCCATGCCGCTTGTTTGAGGTGATGAACTGGGTTGACATTTAGAATGTTTGTTACTTTCCTGACTGCCAAAAATATGAGTACTATTTTGAATATCTGTTTTTTAGATCGAGACAGATTCACAAAAATCTACGCTGCAAAATGGCAGCTGTGTTCTATGTAGAGTCACATTGCCCTGGGCTTGAGCGCACAGAAGATAATGGTACCTGGTCATATGTAAACTTATCATTGAGAGAGATTAAAATAAATATGCTGCGTTCATAATCCCAGTCAGTTCACAACTGTTATGAAACAGTAGGACTGCTACAAGCATGTATATTCTCTATAAATCATACCTGATTCAATAGGATATACATTACAAAATAGTTATCACCCAGAGTCACATGACCCACAGAATCTGCTGGCAGAAGTTTCCTAATTATCTTGTTACTTTGACGGATAAAAATACATGCTTGGTCCAAGACAGATAAAAAGAAACATAATGCTTTATAATTCTGATCACTGTTATGAAACATCAGGACTGCTAAGAGCATGTACATTCTCTATAAATCATGACTGATTCATTAGGATACACAGAACACCCCATATTGCACAAGTAAGTTAAGGACTATGCTGAGATGCTCTGTTCTAGTTGACCAGTTTTGACTATGGGACAGATGTATCAAGCAAAATTGCGTTCGCAAACGCCGAAATTCGCAGAATTTCGGCATTTGCGAACGCAATTTTGCTTAGTGGTATGTATTAAGGCAAAACTGCCTCGCAAAATAAGGAATCGCAAAATTTGCGATTCCCTATTTTGCGATTGCATTTAAGGAATCGCAAATTGCGATTCCTTAAATCCAATGTAAGAAGCACCAAAAAGTGCAATTTGGCCTTAAGGAATCGTAAATTACCACCAACTTCAAGTTGGTGGTAATATGCGATTTCTTTGAAAAATGCACTTTTAGCATTTTTCAAAGTGCCATGTGGCGCACATACATGCCTCTTAGTGCATGTATGTGCGCCACATGTGCACACATACATATTTCAGGGTGCAACAGGGTGTCAAAAGGACACCCTGGCACCCTTGAAATTGCATTCTCAATTTGCGATTCTCTAATTGCGATTCGCAAATTGAGAATGTCTTCCCATTCATTCCTATGGGCCTCTACGCCCATAGGAATGAATGGGAAGGTATTCCTTAATTGCGAATCGCAATTTGCGATTCGCAATTAAGGAATATTAAGGAATCGCAATTATTATTGCGATTCCTACATACATAACATTTTGCGATTCCTTAATAGCAATTCGCTAAAATTCGCTATTAAGGAATCGCAAATGCAATCCTTGATACATCTGGCCCCTATATCTTTTTCTTACACGAAGGAGCATTTGCACTGTTAAAAAAGCTACTGCTGCCTTTAAAAGAATACTTTTATGCCCTGCCCCTATTTTTTAAGGGAAACTCATGTCCATGGGTGCTAGTTCATCCATATTCTAAAAGGGCAGATTGGTGTCTAATAAGAGGCAAGACTGCCTTGTTGGTTGCATATCAAACACAGCAATGATTTGCTTTGCAGGAGTGAATTGCATGTGTCTGCTCACATCCGCATGGTGTATGATGCTGGAATGGGTAGAATCATTCTCATATATGAAGGAGACAATGCTATTCATACCAAATAGTACATTTGCACATTTAATAATGCGTGCTGCTATTTTATATTCGCAGTAGGTATATCACTTGGAGCATGTGAATCACCAAAAATAGGAAGTACTCATCTAGTGTGACATATATAGAACTGATTATCTATAGTAATCACAACAACATAGGTTTGCGCACTGATCGTAAATATAGGGCTCAATCAAAAGGTCCTTAAGAAATCCCAGTTGACCATATGAGTTAGTAGAGTGTGAAACATGTCGACTGTAGGAGAGTGACTTCAGACGTCTCAGGTTCAACTGGTGCTCTGTGTTTTTAATCTTGCCATGGATACCCAATTCCCATAAATAAATGTCTGGAATCATATGGGGAGGTATAGACAACTTTAATTCTCTAACCTATCTGACACTACACCCATTATTATCACTGTCACCGAGCACTTAACAAGGGCAGTGAAAAGATCCTAACTAAATATTCCCCTTTGAGGAGCACACTAGGCATTTCACCGAACGCCTAGTGTCAGACACAATCCTATGATAAACCATGCCAGCTTGAAGGGTGAGGATTCTTGTCTCTGAAAGAATTTCTTCCTTGTCCTTAGACTATCAAACTTCTTGGACTCACATCGAGCACCTAATAATGAGTTGAACAGTGTGAATTACAGGTGGTAAAGTATTGACTTCTGCTGATAATTCCTCCTCTAAGCTATTTAGGTATGTGTTAGACAGGCAAGAATGGTGAAATTTTATACAGACCAACTTTTCCAGGTCAAATTTCTCACAGTTTTCCAGATTTCAGCCATTTTAATATTATATAAAACACCTGCTCTACTCTGAGGAGGTGGTACATACGAGCATAAAGGGGGTGAAATTAAGCTGGTGATGTTCCCTTATGGTATTGCTGGGTCAGGTGCTTCTGGCCAGGGGCATTTGCTGCTCGTGGCATGGTGGAAGGGCAGAAGGCTAAGGCCAGATTATTTAAAGCAAGCCTTGTTATGCTTCGGGGGTAGGGGTGGCTGCACATCTGCCTGCAGTTCCTGCCCTGTGCAGTCTCCTGCTAGGTTTTACAAAGAGCAGATACACACCAGGTAAAATCTGTTCCAATGTTTGTGGTCCCATAGTTACATTTAGACCTGAAATTTGGGTCTGGAAACATTGGACTATTCAGAATCAAGTGGAGCGGTATCTTTCCCAGAAACTCGGCTTGTCCTGACTCATAATCAGGTCCCTAGTTTTCTTCCCTGCTTTCAACAATGTCCTCATATCTGGCATTCAGTCTGCTTCAAATCTGCACTGGTTCCCTATCTTCTAAAAAGCTACTTCTGACCCCTCACCCCTAGCAAACTAGCATTCATAGAGTTTTCTTTCCAAAATAGTGGAGCTACGGTGTTCAATTGCCTTTTTTTCCAAGATACTGGAGCAATATGTCTACAATTATCTTACACTTTAACTTTCCTCCAATAATCTTCTTAGCACGCTTTAATCTGGCTTCTGTACCCTGTTTTCCATTGAAACAATGCTTTCACACCCATTAACTTCATCACTACTCCCCATCACAATTGACCTTCTGAAATCCGCACACTCTTTGACCTATCCACTGCTTTCACCACTGTCCACCACCATACTCTACACTTCTTACAAAATTCACTGGATAACTAGTTATACAGCTGGCTGAACTCATATCTCTCTGAATGCTCATTCGCATTCACATGGAACTTAAGTATATCAAGACCCACCCCTCTGTGTGCAGGTATTCCCCCAGGCTCGATTCTTTGACCTTATTCTTCTAATGCTACACCTCTTCCCTCAGACATATTATTTTCTCATTTGGTTTCTGCTAACAACTCTGTGCGGCTGACATCCAAATCTTTTTCTCCATCATACTTTTGCACAACGTCTCCAGTCATGCATTTCAGATTGCCTCACTGCAATCATTCATGACAAACTCCTCAGAAAACAAGGTATCACACTTTCCTTTTTCAACAACACAAATGTCCATTGCTGATTCCATCAAATATAAGTATTATAGTTTTGAGGCAAAATGTGCTTAGTAAAAATAAAGTGCCAATAAAAGATGACAGTTTATGCTTGATATTATGTTAACCACAATGGAGTGGAAGTCGAATTGACCAAGTGGGTCTCCTTATTCAAAGTTATTACCGTTGTACCTAGTATTATTTTTTACATCAACATTTTCAAGCAGGCAAAGACCCAAGGTAGAGATAAATATATCATCATTGATCTTGACCTGAAGCCATTGGTTTTGAGGTTCAAAGACGGTGCAGAGAAAGAATATCGAGGAAGAAATATCGAATTGCATAAATATCGTGGTAAAAATATCGTGGGTCAGGAATATCGACAGAAAAATCCTTGTGGTCAAGAATATCGATTTTAGGTAAGTAATATCGATTTAAAAAATATCGAAGTGTTTAATATCTTTTGTAAAAATATAATTGTAAAAAGATCGATTTTTTATTAATGTTATGTATTTTAGTATATATTTTATATGTGTGTGATGTTTGTTTTTTTCTATAAAAATTGTTTGTATTTTTATAATATGTGTCAAAATTTTAGTAGTTATTCAATTGTTTTTTAATTTAATTTTGCGTTTTTAGTTCCGTAGCGGGTTGTGCATTTATAGGGGAATAGGGTGGGAAGTCATTTAATTATATAAAATTTATTGATTATTTATAGTAGTTATTAATTTTTTTTAATTGAATTTTGCGCTTTTAGTTCTGTAGCGGGTTGTGGGTTTATAGGGGAATAGGGTGGGAAGTAATTTAATTATATAAAATGTATTGATTATTTATAGTAGTTATTATTATTTTTTTATTTGAAATTTGCATTTTTTGTTCCGTAGCGGGTTGTGGGTTTATAGGGGAATAGGGCGGGAAGAAATTTAATTATATAAAATGTATTAAAAATGTTTTATTTAATAATATTTATTAATATTATTAATATGTTTAATTGTGATGTTATATATAGTGTTAAATGTGTAAATTAATGTATTAATAATGGTTTAATAATTAGTTGTTAATTATTTTAAATTAATTAATTAGTAATTAATTATGGTAATTGTGTAATTAATTTTAGGTGTGTGTTGTGGTGTTTATATCTGTAAATGGTGTGAAGGGTGGGAAGTAATTTATTTTTTATTGATGAATTATTAATTAGTTGTTAATTAATTTAAATTAATTAATTAGTAATTAATGATGGTAATTGTGTAATTGATTTTAGGTGTGTGTTGTGGTGTTTATAGGTGTAAATGGTGGGAAGAGTGGGAAGTAATTTATTTTTTATTGATGAATTATTAATTAGTTGTTAATTAATTAAAATTAATTAATTAGTAATTAATTGTGGTAATTGTGTAATTATTTTACGTGTGTGTTGTGGTGTTTATAGGTGTAAATGGTGTGAAGGGTGGGAAGTAATTTATTTTTTAAAGATGAATTATTAATTATGTGTTAATTACTTTAAAATAATTAATTATGGTAATTAATTATGGTAATTGTGCAATTAATTTTAGGTGTGTGTTGTGGTGCTTATAGGTATAAATGGTGTGAAGGGTGGGAAGTAATTTATTTTTTAAAGATGAATTATTATTTGTTAATAAATTAAAAATAATTAATTAGTAATTAATTATGGTAATTGTGTAATTGATTTTAGGTGTGTGCTGTGGTGTTTATAGGTATAAATGGTGTGAAGGGTGGGAAGTTATTTATTTTCTAAAGATTAATTATTAATTATTTGTTAATTAATTTAAATTAATTAATTAGTAATTAATTATGGTAATTGTGTAATTAATTTTAGGTGTGTGTTGTGGATATTATAGTGTTAAAGAATGTGTACTCAATGAATGCTTATTATCTTTTTTATTCATAATATATTTTAAATTCATTATTAATTATGTTAATTATGGAAATACATTTACATAAAAATGTTGGTGTCTTTTTTTATTTGTGTGGTGTTATAGGGTAGGAAATAAAATAAATACATTTATGTTTTAAATAATTTGTTTGTTTGTTAATATTTGCACCTTTTAAATAAATATTGTTTATAAATGTATTTATTAATTTATTTTATATATTTGTACATTTTTGTTATATGTAATTAACATTATAATATGTGTTCTTTTTATATGTTTAATATATTTAATTGTATATTTTTAAAATATTGTTTATTTATCTTTAAGATTATTTAATTTTTTTAAATTGTTTAAATGTTATTAGTAATTTTTATTTCTCTACTATCCAACACTTTCTGTACTGTTGCACTCACTGGAGTGGGAATAGAAATTTTTACCCTTCCGCTATCCAGCACTTTCCCTACTGTTGCAATCACTGGAGTGGGAATAGCAATTTTTACCCCTCTGCTATCCAATATTTTCCTTACTGTTGCACTCACTGGAGTGGGAATAGTAATTTTTACCTCTCTGCTATCCAACACTTTCCCTACTGTTGCACTCTTTGAAGGGGGAATAGTAATTTTTACCCCTTTGCTATCCAGCACTTTCCCTAATGTTGCAATCACTGGAGTGGGAATAGTAATTTTTACCCCTCCGCTATCCAATACTTTCCCTACTGTTGCACTCACTGGAGTGGGAATAGTAATTTTTACCACTCCGCTATCCAACCATTTCACTACTGTTGCACTCTTTGTAGTGGGAATAGTAATTTTTACCCCTTCGCTATCCAGCACTTTCCCTACTGTTGCAATCACTGGAGTGGGAATAGTAATTTTTAACACTCTGCTATCTAACACTTTCCCTACTGTTGCACTCACTGGAGTGGGAATAGTAATTTTTCCCTCCGCTATCCAACACTTTCCCTACTGTTGCACTCACTGGAGTGGGAATAGTAATTTTTACCCTCCGCTATCCAACATTTTCCCTACTGTTGTACTCATTGCAGTTGGAATAGTAAATTTAATTATTTTGTTATCCAACAATTTCCCTACTGTTGTATTTATTGTATTGCGAAATGCACGTTTTCATTTTGTTTTAAGAGTTTAATGTTTTAATTAATTATAGAATGTTTTTTTTTATTTTAATTATTGGTATGTCTATATATTTTATTTTTATATAATTTAAAGTTTAAAAATTAAATAAAGATAATAGTTAATAAATTATTTTAAAGTAAATATATGTATATGTATAAATTATTATGTATGCATGTTTATATTTTTTTAAATTAAGTTTAATTTTTATATTTAGTTAAAATGTATATTAAATTAAATTTATTTTGTTAAAGGTAATATTAATATTTTATATATTTAACCCTTTTGGTGCTTGCGTCGGCCAATGGCCGACGCAAGCACTACCTCCCTGGTGCTGCGCACGTCCATTGGACATCACCAGGGAGGGCGCGATTTAATCGTCCGGTGCATCGCACCGGAGTTTCCTTTTTAAAATTTTTACTGGGGAGACGCGGAAGGCTTTCCGCGTCTTCCCCGCCCCCCTCCCGCCCATCTGTGACGCTCAGCGCCGCGAGGCGCTCTGACGTCACTGATTTTCCCACCGGAGCTGAGGACAGCAGCAGGTAAGGCCGCGCTCGACTCCGATGGGGAAATCTGGCTGGAAACGGCCTCCCCAGCTTTCAGGGAGGCCTCGTTTGAAAGGAGAGTCTCCCTTTCAAACGAGGCCTTCCTGAAAGGTTTCCTGGCCGTGGATCGCAGCAGCGCTGCGATCCACGGCCAGGAAACCCCACTAGACACCAGGGATGTCTTTGGGGGTCGGCCCTCGTGGTGATGGGTCGCCCCCCCCCCGGGGGCACAATTTTAATTTAATTTACCTGGCTTTCCCTGGGGGGCGCGATCGCCCCCAAATTTTTTTTAAAAAAGACTTTTTTTTTTTTTAAATGGCGGCGATATTGGCAGGGGGTCGGTCCTAATGCTCAGGGGCCAACCCCCTGTGGGGCAATTATTTATTTACAAAGATATGGGCATTTCTGTGGGGGCCACAATCGGCTCCCAGGGGAGCCATAGGCATGCACATAACAATGTGCATATAATGTAAAGAGCATAGCTGCCAAGGTTTCACATTGCTTATGTGTGACATTTTTATAATTTCAATGTCATTATGAGTGACTATGAGTGACACTTTCTAGCGAGCTAAATCAAGCAATGAAGACAAGGGAAACATATTAATATCTGAAATTACCCATTTGAGCACCGAGTAAGTTCCAGAAAGCTTTAGAGTAGTATCAGTATCTCAGAGAGGCTAACGTTACCATGAATGAGCACCAATGTGGGAATGGCTTGCCTTCAATATCTAAAAACCTGCGCATGTGTGCTCTGGATGGCAACATGATGTGTGTCAATGGGCTGCTCTCACTTACCCCTAGTATATCTGCTCCTCGTCTTTCCCAACTCCCTGGACAGGAGTGTTCGTGTGGCACCATCTGCCGAAGAAGGCTATCTGCCGAAGCAGGCTGCCTGCCTCTGCATGCTCGGCTCCCTGTGTCCCCCATCAGACACAGGGCCTTCACTGGAAGGCTAATTGCTCTGTTTTTGAAGTGGCCTGGCAGCATGAAGGATGTCCGGGCCGGTTTGCTTTGGCTCACGCACTGAGAGTCCCTTTGTGGCCAGGGCTTAAGTATTAAGTCCCCTTGAATCATGAGGGTCCATGGGGTCCAACTAGCCCACCCTGTACCTCCAGTATGCGCCAGGGAGCTGCGTTGCAGAGAGGTGTTCAGAGGCCACGCCCCTTTTTACACCTCTCTGCAACGCAGCTCTGTGGCGCTTTCTGGATGTACCTGGTGGGCTAGTTGGCCCCCAGGAACCCTCAGGATTGAAGGGGATTTAATTCCCCATCTTAAAACGCGCCACGGGGCCTGTTTGCACACATGTCACCTTTAGCCCCGCCCCCTCCCTTCACCACTGTGCAAACGCACCCCGTGGCACGTTTTAAGTTGGGGGATTAAGTCCCCTTGAATCCTGAGGGTCCCTGGGGTCCAACTATCCCCCCAGGTACCTCCAGTAAGCGCCACAGAGCTGCGTTGCAGAGAGGTGTAAAAAGGGGCGTGGCCTGGACCACCTCTCTGCAACCCAGCCCTGTGGCGCTTACTGGAGGTACCTGGTGGGCTAGTTGGCCCCCAGGGACCCCCAGTTTTGAATGGGAATTATTTCTCCAATTTAAAACACGCCACAGGGCGCGTTTGCAGAGTGGTTAAGGGAGGGGGCGGGGCCTGACGCTTGATAGCGTCTTTTTCTTGTTTTTTGTTTTTTTGAAGGGGGGCTGTGTGGCCCCCCTTCTTTTTTACTTCTTGGGGCCCTGGGGACCCCATCCCCCAGGGCCTTATGCCTTTTTCCTTTTTTGTGTGAAAATACTGTAGGGGAAGGGGGCCGCGTGGCCCCCCTCCCGTGGCCGATTCCGGCCCCGGGGACCCCATCCACCGGGGCATGGCCACTTTTTGAGACATATTTTTGGAGGAGGGGGCTGCGTGGCCCCCTCCTAAGGCCTCTATTGGCCCCGGGACCCCATCCCCGGGGCCGGCCTTTATTTGTTTTTTTTAAATTATTTTTGGGGCAGGGGCCGCGTGGCCCCCTCCCGAGCCACTACTTGCCCCAGGGACCCCATCCCCCGGGGCTGGCCCTATCCTTTGGGGTCCGTGGGGGACCCCAACTCCCCACGGACCCTGCCGGCTCCCCGACTCCTGCGGGAGCCGGCATTGCTTTTCCACATGGGGAGCTGCTAACATGCAGCTCCCCATGTGGAAAAGCAATGTGCTTTGGATATTAGGCGAGAGCAGGTTTCCTGCTCTTGTTTCCAATATTCAGCAGTTTGCAATGACAGGACGGGAGCCGCGAGGCTCCCGCCCTGTCATTGCAAACTACAGTGTCCCGGGGGTAGGCACCCTGGGACACTGCAGGAGCCGGCCCTGGGGGGTGGCGGTCCCCAGGGCCACCACAGGCTCCAGGAGGGGGGCCGCGCAGCCCCCCTCCCCACATCTGCATAGCCCCGGGGAGGTGGTGGTCCCCGGGGCTTCGGGGGTCCAAAACGGACCCCCACATTTGTTTAATTTGTGCCCCGGGGAGGTGGCGGTTCCCGGGGCGTGTGGGGGGGCACAAGCCCCCCCCACAGGTTAATTTATTTTTTAAAAGAAGCCCCGGGGGTGGCGGTCTCGGGCTGCGGGAGGGCCCAGAGCCCTCCCGCACCATTTTTACAAAGCCCCGGGGGTGGCGGTCCCCGGGTTTGGGGGCCTTAGAGGCCCCCACATAAATATACATTAACCCCCTCATGCCCCCGGGACTTGGCCCACCCGGGGCCAATTAACCACGAAGCGCTGGAGCCCACGCTTCGTTTTTTTTTTTATCGGCAGGATCCGCGCACCCAGCGCGTTTTTTGCCAATTTTTAAAAAAAATAAAAATAATAATTTCGGGCCCTGAGCAGGCCTAGGGGTTCAGGGTGTTTCTACCCTGCCCCCTTTTTGCATTTTTTGCATCTGTTTTTGTCTTTTCTTGTGCCTCGGCACAAGATGGCTGCCAACACTTCCTGGTTTGGAGTGTTGACAGCCAATTAGCATGCAGCTCGTGATCGGGAGGGTGCGCGGATCCACCGGGGCCATAGATATCGAAACGTTTATTTTGGATGGGTGCTTTCTGAACCAAGCACTACCTTTTTGCCAAATTTGGTGTAATTCCGTTCAGCAGTTTTTGCTGTAGCCTTGCATAAAGTTTCCTATGGGAAATTGTTTTTTTTACTCTTATTTTTTTAATTTCTCCGCAACTACTGAACGGATTTACACCATTTAAAAAAGGTCGCTTTCTGAACCAAGCGCTACCTTTTTGCAAAATTTGGTGTAATTCAGTTCAGCAGTTCGGGCTGTAGCCGTGGCTAAAATTTCCTATGGGAATTAACATGGAGAAAACATGTTTTGGGACCCCCCTTTTTTCTCGGCACCCGCTTGATGAATCACCCCGAAACTTTCAAGACAGGTGCGGACTGGAGCGCCCCACCAGTTTTGAAAATTTCGCGATGATTTGTCAAACGACGCCAAAGTTATTGGGAATAGAATGTTACGAATTTCCTATGGATAATAGGTCCTAACTATAACTATCTACTGGCGACCGCCAGTAGATAATATATATAGATATATAGATAGATACATGTACTCTTTGACTGCTGTTACCTGCTTTCTCGACTGGAGGGCTTCCTTTGTGCTATAATACGGCATGATTTTCATTTGGAATAGTAAAGCGGCGATGTCGCTACGAAGCCCTGGCCACCTGGAAGGGCGCCTTTTCTCGTCATGATTCATATGGATATATATATATATATATATATAAATATATTATCTACTGGCGGTCG
Source organism: Calotriton arnoldi (assembly GCA_963921515.1). Taxonomy (NCBI): domain Eukaryota; kingdom Metazoa; phylum Chordata; class Amphibia; order Caudata; family Salamandridae; genus Calotriton; species Calotriton arnoldi. Next base: position 1,414,995 of record CAWUFW010004938.1, on the reverse strand, counting down.
CCAGTAGATAGTTATAGTTAGGACCTATTTTCCATAGGAAATCCGCGACATTCTATTTGAAATAACTCTTGCGTCGGTTGACGAATCTTCTCGAAATTTTCAAACTTTATGGCCCGCTCCGGTCCGCTCCTACCCTGAAAGTCTCAGGGTGATTCGTCAAGCGGGGCCGAGAAAAAGGGGGTCCCAAAACGTGTTTTCCCCATTCATTTTCCCATAGGAAACTTTAGACACGGCTACAGCTCGAACTGCTGAACGGAATTACACCAAATTTGGCAAAGAGGTAGTTCTTGGTTCAGAAAGAACCCTTTTGTTAAATGGTGTAAATCCGTTCAGTAGTTGCGGAGAAATTAAAAAAATAAGAGTCAAAAATCAATTTCCCATAGGAAACTTTAGACACGGCTACAGCTCGAACTGCTGAACGGAATTACACCAAATTTGGCAAAGAGGTAGTTCTTGGTTCAGAAAGAACCCTTTTGTTAAATGGTGTAAATCCGTTCAGTAGTTGCTGAGAAAATCAAAAGTAAATGTACATATATATCTATGGCCGCGTCGGATTCGCGCACCCTCCCGATCACGAGCTGTTCTGCTAATTGGCTGTCAACACTCCAAACCAGGAAGTGTTGGCAGCCATCTTGTTCCTCGGTAGAACCGAGGAACAAGAAAGCAGTAAAAAGTGCGCAAAACGCACAAAGGGGGCAGGGTAGAAACACCCTGACCCCTAGGTCTGCTCAGGGGTCCCACAAGGACCCCCTGGGCAGAAAAAGCATTTTTCTTTTTTTAAATCGGCAGGATGCGCTCAGGGAGCGCGAATCCTGCCGGAAAAAAAAAAAAATAGAAGGGCGGTCTCCCGCGCTTCTATTGTATTTTGCCCCCGGGTGGCCCAAGTCCCGGGGCATGGTGGGGGGGTTAAATTTGTGTATGGGGGGCCTCAAAGGACCCCCCAAGCCCCGGGGACCGCCACCCCCGGGGCTTTCTTTTAAAATGGTGCGGGAGGGCTCTGAGCCCTCCCGCAGCCCCGGGGACCACCACCTCCCGGGGCTTCTTTTTTTAGTTTTCCTGTGTGGGGGGCTCGAGCCTCCCACACGCCCGGGACCGCCACCTCCCCAGGGCACTAACAAATTAAAATGGGGGTCCGTTTTGGACCCTCGAAGCCCCGGGGACCACCACCTCCCCGGGGCTTTGCTGATGTGGGGAGGGGGCCGCGCGGCCCCCTCCTGGAGCCTGTGGTGGCCCTGGGGACCGCCACCCCCAGGGTCGGCTCCTGCAGTGTCCCGGGTGCCTACCCCGGGACACTGCTGTTTGCAATGACAGGACGGGAGCCTCGCGGCCCCGTCCTGTCATTGCAAACTGCTTTGGATATTGGAAGAGAGAGCAGGGAAACCTGCTCTCGCTTCCAATATCCAAAGACAATTGCTTTTCCACACGGGGAGCAGCATGTTAGCTGCTCCCCATGTGTAAAAGCAATGCCGGCTCCCGTAGGACACGGGGAGCCGGCGGGACTGTGGGGGGTTTGGGGACCCCCCCACAGTCCCCAACCAGAGGCCAGGCCCCGGGGGATGGGGTCCCCGGGGCAAGTAGTGGCCCGGGAGGGGGGCCACGCGGCCCCCCTCCCCAGAAATAATTTTTTTTTTTAAATTTAAAAAAAAAAAAAGGGGGTAAGGCCCTGGGGGATGGGGTCCCCAGGGCCCAAAAATAAGAAAAGGAAGGGGGCCACACAGCCCCCTTCAGGAAAAAAAAAAAAAAACGATCGGCCCGCAGGCCCCGCCCCTTCCTTCACCACTCTGCAAACGCGCCCCTGGCGCGTTTGCAGATGGGGAAGTAATTCCCCTTGAATACTGGGGGTCCCTGGGGGCCAACTAGCCCACCAGGAACCTCCAGGATGCGCCAGGGGCTGCGTTGCAGAGAGGTGTACAGAGGCCACGCCCTTTATACACCTCTCTGCAACGCAGCTCTGTGGCGCTTTTTGGAGGTATATGGTGGGCTAGTTGGCCCCCAGGAACCCTCAGGATTCAAGGGACTTAATCCCCAACTTAAAACGCGCCACGGGCGTGTTTGCACAGTGGTGAAGGGAGGGGCGGGGCTTCAGGTGACATGTGTGCAAACAGGCCCCGTGGCGCGTTTTAAGATGGGGAATTAAATCCCCTTCAATCCTGAGGGTCCCTGGAGGCCAACTAGCACAACAGGTACATCCAGAAAGCGCCACAGAGCTGCGTTGCAGAGAGGTGTAAAAGGGGTGTGGCCTCTCTACACGTCTCTGCAACGCAGCCCCTGGCGCATACTGGAGGTTCCTGGTGGGCTAGTTGGCCCCTAGGGACCCTCCTGATTCAAGGGGACTTAATCCCCCAACTTAAAACGCACCACGGGGCGCGTTTGCACAGATGTCACCTCAGGCCCCGCCCCCTACCTTCACCATTGTGCAAATATTCCTCTAAAATCTGCCGAACTACGAATTCGGATTTATTCACCTGTTATCAGGAGAGACCTCAGTGCTGCATCTTTCAGCCCAGTACTAATCCTGAAAAGTAATTTTAACCATACTTACCAGTAACTTGAATTTCCTTCCATAGGATATCATTGCCTGCTTTTTGCTGAAAAAGTTTCTAAGTGTTGATTTTTGAAACATACAAATATTCCTCTAAAATCAGCCGAAATACGAATTCCGATGTACTCACCTGTTATCAGGAGAGACCTCAGTGCTGTATCTTTCAGCCCAGTACTGGCCCTGAAAAGTAATTTTAACCGTACTTACCAGTAACTTGAATTTCCTTCCATAGGCTAACATTGACTGGTTTCACTTGGAAATTCTTCTAAGTGTGGAGTTTTGGAACTTTAAAATATTCCTCTAAAATCAGCCGAAATACGAATTCCGATTTACTCACCTGTTATCAGGAGAGACCTCAGTGCTGCATCTTTCAGCCCAGTACTGATCCTCAAAAGTAATTTTAACCGTACTTACCAGTAACTTGAATTTCCTTCCATAGGATATCATTGTCTGCTTTTGCTGAAAAAGTTTCTAAGTGTTGATTTTTGAAACATACAAATATTCCTCTAAAATCAGCCGAAATACAAATTCCGATTTACTCACCTGTTATCAGGAGTGACCTCAGTGCTGTATCTTTCAGCCCAGTACTGGTCCTGAAAAGTAATTTTAACCGTACTTACCAGTAACTTGAATTTCCTTCCATAGGCTAACATTGACTGGTTTCACTTGGAAATTCTTCTAAGTGTGGAGTTTTGGAACTTTAAAATATTCCTCTAAAATCAGCCGAAATACGAATTCCGATTTACTCACCTGTTATCAGGAGAGACCTCAGTGCTGCATCTTTTAGCCCAGCACTGACCCTGAAAAGTAATTTTAACCGTACTTACCAGTAACTTATATTTTCTTCCATAGGAATCCATTGTCTGGTTTTCAGCTGAAAAGTTTCAGTGTCGATTTTCACAAACTACAAATATTCCTTAAAAATCGCCTGTATGACTTAAACGCATTCTTTCAACTGTTTACAGGAGATGCACCAGTGCTGGATCGAGGATCCAACACTGAGTAAGAAAAAGTAACGATAACAGTTTTTACCTGCTAAGTGAATTTCCTTCCATAGGATAACATTGGTGATTCTATGAGAAAAAGTTTCTAAGTGTCAACTTTTAAAATACAATAATATTCCTTAAAAATCACTACTGTAACCAAAACGCTTTTACTCAACTGTTTACAGGAGATGTCCCAGGACTGAATCTAGGATCCAGTCCTGTGGTTAGAAAAGTAATCCATAAAGTAACTAATTGCATTTAACTAGAAATTCACATTGAGCTGAATGTTGCATTGTGTTTGAAAATGTGTTGCCCATTGCAACAACTGTAACTACTGTACTTAAAAGTCTATTGCCTATGTGCAACGTATTTAAACTAAAGTAATTCATTCTGAGAAAGTATTTTTTGTAATGTATAATGTAATTACAATATAATTTAAAAAATAAAATATGTAAAAAAAAATGTTTCTAAAAATGTAGTAAATCAGTATGAAAAAAATAAATATAACAATTAATACATTTAAAAATTGTCATTTACAAAACCTTTGAAATTCACTGACAAAACCGTAGGTTTCAGACATGTTATAGTTAGGAATTAGCATTTAAAAAACCTTTGAAATTCACTGAAAAAACCATAGGTTTCAGACACGTTATAGTTAGAAATTAGCATTTAAAAACCTTTGAAATTCACTGAAAAAACCATAGGTTTCAGGCACGTTATAGTTAGAAATTTGCATTTAAAAAACCTTAGAAATTCACTGAAAAAACCATAAGGTTTTAGGGACAGTTATAGTTAGTTGGACATTGCACTCGTACAAAACCCGTGAAATTCCCCCGTTATAGTTAGTTCAGGTAACTATAACTCACGCCCCGCAATGCACTGCTGATGACGTCACATATTACATCACTCATGACATGGTCAGTGACATCACTGATGACATCACTGATGACATCTCAAATGACATCACTGATGACATCACTGATGACATCATCCATGTGAGAATTTAATGCATCTTCTCACACCCTAATATAAGTTTTGAAACACCCACTCTAAATTACAGACTGCCATTCTCAAAACCATACACACTCCAATACCAATAAGTACATACCCACTCACTGATTCTTAGGTCTACACACACACATCTACTCACTCACCCGTACAGTCACTCATACTTACAGTCACTCAGTACAGGACTATCATAAGCACTCATACACCTATATAAACTCTCACACAACGCAACTCATCCATAGAGGTACTCACACACCTAGTCAGTCATGCAAATAATTAATCACACTCCAATTTACTCACCTATACAGTTATACACACCAGCTCACTTACTCATAAAAATACTAGCACATTCTTACGCTCCTATGCAATCACTGATGCAAGCACACACTCATCCATATAGCCACTCTCACAATCACACACTCTCACTTATAGCCATTTATATACTCCAACACACATATATACTGCCTTTCACATATGTAGTTACTCACACATGTACCACTGAGATATACATTCAATCATTAACACACCCATACACACACTCACCCACCCATACAGTCCATCACAGACGCACTCTTGAAACCATGCACCCAGTGAATCACCCACTCACACATCTATGCACAGAGTCACACTCACCCCACCCACACAAACACTGAGGCACCCATACAGATACTCAGAGAACCAATCCATAACCCATATAGACACTCATTTAGCTAGTCAGAAACCCATGCAGCTGCTTACACAACAACAGACAGACGGATACAGACATTCACACAGTTTAGTCACTCACCCATGCATCCAGTAAGATATGTTTAATCACTCACTTATAGACTCAGTCACGCACCTACTAAATCATCCATTCAGACACTTATACACCCACTCATTCTTCAATACGCCTTTCCCTATATATATTAAACATATTTAAACTTTACACAAACACACAGTCACTGGATGATGTCATCAGTGATGTCATCAGTGATGTCATTTGAGATGTCATCAGTGATGTCATCAGTGATGTCACTGACCATGTCATGAGTGATGTAATATGTGACGTCATCAGCAGTGCATTATGGGGCGCGAGTTATAGTTACCTGAACTAACTATAACGGGGAATTTCACGGGTTTTGTACGAGTGCAATGTCCAACTAACTATAACTGTCCCTAAAACCTTATGGTTTTTTCAGTGAATATATATATATTCAGAAACACAAAGGATGACGCACTCCAGAGATTGGTTTCAGAGTTGCTTTATTTTCACCACGACTGGTGGTAGTGGTGGTGAAAATAAAGCAACTCTGAAACCTGTCTCTGGAGTGCGGCATCCTTTGTGTTTCTGAATTTAAATATCGGGTAAGGATTCTACCCATTGCTGCCTCCACCAGGTATTGAGCGCGCTGACATTGGGAATTAATTGTTATATATATATAAATATTTATTTACAGAGATATTTCTCAGTGCTGAAATGATGAGACTGTGAAAGAACTATAATGAGTCTCTTTGAAGTTACCTGAAAGGCAGTAAAGTGTGGTACTGCGGCCGAGTACAGAAAAAAAATTCTGCTAGATAGAGATATCTGACTTTTGTGTAGTGGCAGTTTTGACGCCATAAAGGGTATGCTGAAACGAACAGATCGATATTATGTAGACAGCTAAGTGGATTAGTAAAGCCACGCAGTAGAAACACTTTGTAACAGACTAAGGGGTCGATTCCGATTCGGGCCGGAAAACGTACCGACCGACTCGGGTCGGGAATTTATTCCGACCGACACGTACCGGTGCTGCCCGACCCGCCTAGTACGATGAAATGCGTGCGAATTACCACCGACTCGTACGGAACACAAGCCGAACGACCGAACCGCACGGAAATCAGCTATCCGGCCGGAAAAGCACGCAAATCGAACCGACCGACACGCATCAGGAATGAACCCGAACCAAACGTACCCGCGAAGTCCGACCCGCGCAGTACGATGCAATGCGTGGAAAATCAGACCGAGTCGCACGGAGTCCAAGCCGTACGGCCGACACGCATATAAAACAGCGAGCCGAAGCAACCCAATACTCCGCGACCGACGCGTACGCCGCACATGAAACACAGCACAAACACAGCGTGAACGACTCGGAGAAGCTCGCACGAGACAACTGCAGCGTCCGACTCGGTCAGAAGAACGTCTCCTACATGCACAAAAAGTACAAAGGGAAAAATACAAAAAAAAGGGCCAAACAAGCAATTACAAAGCCAATAGATACTGGGGGGGGGGGAAACAGGGAACAAAGACACACCCACAACTCCACCCATATAAAGGCCACAAATCCCTACCATGATCCTTTGCAAATTCAAATGACCTGCCAGCACAGAACATCAACAGACAGCAACCACAGACACACACACAGCTCATCCATCACACAAGCCACACACCATCAGCACCCCAACAAATAGCACCCTCACATACACCCAGCAAAACCTACACTCACACACCCTCACTTGCACACACACACACACATCAATCACCACCACCACCCATCACCATGCCCCCAAAGAAGAATTCAAAGTTCCTAGACAGTGAATTGGAAGTCCTGGTAGATGAGATCCTCAGGGTAGAGCCACAGCTGTTTGGTACATTGGTCCAACAGACACCCATGTCGCAGAAAACCAAGATGTGGGAGAGGATCGTCGACAGGGTGAACGCACAATCACCATGTTTGCGCACAAAGGAAGACATCCAGAACAGGTGGTATGATGTGCGCAGGAGGGTCAAGGACCTACTAAAGAAGGATTATGCCTTGAGCCAACACACCGGCAGTGGCCCTCCTGCCAAACCAGTATACCTCCGGCCCTGGGAGGAGAAGGTGCGGGCCATCCTACCACCAGTGAGCGTATATGGACTATCAAACATCCCAGAGCCTGGTGAGTACAAAACCAATATACCAAATATCGTGTGACAATACACACACATCACTGTCAAGGGGATAGTCAAACCATGCACCCTTAGCAAATTCACAGCAACCAAAACAGAATCATCCCAAGATGTGTATGTCAGTCAGATAAACACAATACATGCCATTTCATAGTGATATGTAACTGTGTCATGACATGTACAAACCCAACAACAAATAGAGCTAGGCAGTGGCACAAATCTAACCAACAAACACAGTCAGATATGTAGCCACCACTAGAACACCACCTCACAGGGAAGCTCACTGAAAGGAAGGAATTCTGTGTATGCTGGTCAAGTCAGTGTAGCCAATAGCATGATGGGAGTTGTAGTCACAGATATTGCTCACCCTCACAATTCGACCATCAACACCACTCTGAACCATGCTCACATCACAGGGAGTGGAAAACAACTGACAAGATGGCTGACACTGGCTACTGCTGTGGGGAGCACAAGGCCCTGCTGGGAACTGTGCACCAACCAACAGCAGGACACCACTGACTGACATCCTGAAAGCCAACTTGCACTCCCTGCAATGGAAGCACGTTCCATGGTGGGATATCTGGCTGGGTGGGAAGGAGGACTGACAGCTATGACCATAGTTACCAGCAGCTGTTCTCACACACACCCTTAACACAAACTCCACACAACTCACCTGGGAGAATGCATTGCCTCACACTCTAATTAAATATCCCACAAAGAACCACCACCCTGGGTTATGCTGTGTGAAGCACAGGGACACACATGGGACTTGTAGCCAAACCAACGCCAGGACAACACTGTCAGCCATCCTGTCAGCACAGGCACACTACCCCACAGGGAAGCAGAGTCAAAAGGAAGAAAGTATGGGCATGCTGGGAAGGTGGGTGTAGGCAATAGCATGATGGGAGTGGTAGTCACAGCCCAACATCCCCCACCCACATGGCCCAGCAAGCTCACACTGAGGCATGCATACCTCACAGGGAGTGAAAAGCCACTTCAAAGATGTCTGACAATGGTGCTCTGTTGTGGGGAGCACAAGGCCCTGCTGGGAACTGGGCACCAACAAACAACAGGACACCACTGTCAGCCATCTTGCCATTGCTGTCACACTCACACACAGTGAAGTACACTCAAAAGGAAGGAAGTATGGGCATGCTGGGAAGGGGGTGTAGGCAATAGCATGATGGGAGTGGTAGTCACAGCACAACATCCCCCACCCACATGGCCCAGCAAGCCCACACTGAAGCATGCACACCTCACAGGGAGTGAAAAGCCACATCAAAGATGTCTGACAATGGTGCTCTGTTGTGGGGAGCACAAGGCCCTGCTGGGAACTGGGCACCAACAAACAACAGGACACCACTGTCAGCCATCTTGCCATTGCTGTCACACTCACACACAGTGAAGTACACTCAAAAGGAAGGAAGTATGGGCATGCTGGGAAGGGGGGTGTAGGCAATAGCATGATGGGAGTGGTAGTCACAGCACAACATCCCCCACCCACATGGCCCAGCAAGCCCACAATGAAGCATGCACACCTCACAGGGAGTGAAAAGCCACATCAAAGATGTCTGACAATGGTGCTCTGTTGTGGGGAGCACAAGGCCCTGCTGGGAACTGGGCACCAACAAACAACAGGACACCACTGTCAGCCATCTTGCCATTGCTGTCACACTCACACACAGTGAAGTACACTCAAAAGGAAGGAAGTATGGGCATGCTGGGAAGGGGGGTGTAGGCAATAGCATGATGGGAGTGGTAGTCACAGATATTGCTCACCCTCACAATTGGCCCATCAACACCACTCTGAACCATGCTCACATCACAGGGAGTGGAAAACAACTGACAAGATGGCTGACACTGGCTACTGCTGTGGGGAGCACAAGGCCCTGCTGGGAACTGTGCACCAACCAACAGCAGGACACCACTGACTGACATCCTGAAAGCCAACTTGCACTCCCTGCAATGGAAGCACGTTCCATGGTTTGATATCTGGCTGGGTGGGAAGGAGGACTGACAGCTATGACCATAGTCATCAGCAGCTGTTCTCACACACACCCTTAACACAAACTCCACACAACTCACCTGGGAGAATGCATTGCCTCACACTCTAATTAAATATCCCACAAAGAACCACCACCCTGGGTTATGCTGTGTGAAGCACAGGGACACTTTTGGGACTTGTAGCCAAACTAACGCCAGGACAACACTGTCAGTCATCCTGTCAGCACAGGCACACCACCCCACAGGGAAGCAGAGTCAAAAGGAAGAAAGTATGGGCATGCTGGGAAGGCGGGTGTGGGCAATAGCATGATGGGAGTGGTAGTCACAGATATTGCTCACCCTCACAATTGGCCCATCAACACCACTCTGAACCATGCTCACATCACAGGGAGTGGAAAACAACTGACAAGATGGCTGACACTGGCTACTGCTGTGGGGAGCACAAGGCCCTGCTGGGAACTGGGCACCAACAAACAACAGGACACCACTGTCAGCCATCTTGCCATTGCTGTCACACTCACACACAGTGAAGTCCACTCAAAAGGAGGGAAGTATGAGCAAGCTGGGAAGGGGGGTGTAGGCAATAGCATGATGGGAGTGGTAGTCACAGCTCAACATCCCCCCCACATGGCCCAGCAAGTTCACACTGAAGCATGCACACCTACCAGGGAGTGAAAAGCCACTTCAAAGATGTATGACAATGGTGCTCTGTTGTGGGGAGCACAAGGCCATGCTGGGAACTGTGCACCAACCAACAGCAGGACACCACTGACTGACATCCTGAGAGTCAACCTGAACCCACTGCAAGGGTGGCATGCTTCATGGTGGGATAACTGGGCTGGGGGAGAAGGAGGGCCGGATGTCCACCAAATACAACCAATGCTGTCCTTGTACACACCTCAACATTCACATTGAAATGCTCAACTTTGCAGGACAATGTGCCACACCAATATCAACCCCTGACTGTGACAACTTAGGACAATGCAATGTACAGGCCTGCATCCAGAGGTACAGCCACAACTGTCAGGTGTGTGAACCATTGATGCCTGCAGAAACATAACATACATTGTGTGTGTCTCCCAAAACAGGTGATGATGGGGACACAGCAGAAGACATTGAGGAGTCCCTGTCCCAGGCTCCAGGGGACACTGAGCTCACTGGTGTGGAACAGCCTCTGCCCTCCTCGGATGGCGAAGACCTACCTGGCCCCTCCGGTGTGAGTCATCATGCAGCACCAGCAGGACCACCATCTGCACCCCCTGCACCCACCCCTCCAACAACTGCCAACACACAGACCACCCCCGCCGACACGGACAGACCAAGGACCAACAATAACACCAGCACAGTGACCCCGGCCCAACCTGGAGCAACGGACAACAACAGCAGTGACAACCCCCAAGTGGGCCTAGGGTCACCTGTGCGTGCCACTGCAGGTCCCGCACGTGTCGCCAGGGGTGGTGGGAGGGGTGGTAGACATAGGTCGCTGTTTGCAGAGGGGTCTGGACTGCATGATGACCCACAACTGGTACGCATTGCTGATGCGTACCAGAATAGCACTGGAGAGGTCAGCCAGGTAGTGGGGATCCTCAAGGACATTCAACAACAGCAGGCTGCCCATCATGCCCGCTTGGACTCCCACATGTCACGTGTGGACTCCCACATGTCCCGTATGGAGACACACATGTCCCGTGTGGAGACACACATGGCTGGCATGGAGTCCAAGTGGGACACATTGCAAGAACTGACGGCGGTGCATAGGGACATATTGACATGCCTCCGCCAGATTAGCACCAACATGGCCACACCTCCCTGTGTGCCCACAACATCTGGTGCCGCAACAACTGCAACTGCCACAGGGAGGGAGGATGACTCTGGCGGTGAGTCCCCTGCACCGCAGCAGCCTGCACTTGAGGGTCCCCCCCAAAGAAGAGGGGTCGTCCGAGGAAGGACAACTGAGAGGCCGATGGCCATGCACATCCCCAAGGAACCCAACACCTGTTCTGGAAATCCACCTTTGTGTGCAAACTGTTCACCCTGTCGCATGCAACCCAACTCTCTCACATGACATGGGGAGTTTAAGTTGGACCAATGTATCAGATGACTGTTGACTTTACTCAGGACATTTCTGCTACCAAGACTTCCAACTCATCTGGGAACTTTGGATTACAATCCCAATGTCCAGCACCCACCATCCTGTGCACTATCCTCACACATGTATGTAAATAAACTCACTAATACACCATACTTGCCTCTGTTGTGATTCCAACGTGGTTTCTGTCATGGAAATGATGAGCTGCTAAATGACACTGTGCATGCTAACTGCCACAGCAAGTACAACACCATCATGTGAGTCATGGCGACGTGACACATATGAGGGAGACACACCACTAGGGCTACACAACACATACACACCAGGGCCATCTCACTCATCGCCTACACTGATGTTGCCAGGAAATACAGTGCAATGCACAGACACCACACCTATTTACAGTCTGTGTCAACTAGCCCACTGGTGCAGTAAGCAAATGTCAGTCAGATGTGTGACCATAGACAACGCACATCCCAAAGTGAAGCACAGGTTTATTACACATTTGCAACATGTTGTTTCCACTACAGATGCAAGGTAATCCCACGTGGCAGTGGCCACACAGTCAACAAGTGTAGAAGAAAGGAAGTCCAGGGGTGTGGGGCACATCACCTATAGGGAAACGACAGCCTCCACCCTGGAAGTTGAATCACGGTGTCGGGGGATCACAGTTGACCAAACAACTCTGAAAGTACCCTGTGAAGGACAGACATGACACACAGTCAAAAGCACTGAAGAACAGGACAGAACTGCAAGACTCATGCCCAATACATGTCACAACATACCTACACAAAACCAAGTTACCATGTCAACACTGTTGTGGAGTACAGACTACCTGTAAGGACACATCGCTGCACGCATACAGTCAAGTAGCACATGGACACACTCAAACAGCACCAGAGCACCACCAACACATATCACGCAAACTCACATCATTGACATGACATCTCCGGATACTCACATTCAGCTGAAGAAGTTGGTGATGAGCTGTGTGCGGACATCACCCTCATCATCATCACCATCACTGGCATTGTAGCCCAAGCCAGGATCCTCCACAGGTGGCAGATGTTGGTCATCGTCATCCAGGATGAGAGGCAACTCCTTCCGCACTGCCAGGTTGTGTAGCATGCAGCAGACGATGACAATCTTGCACACCTTTGCTGGGGCATATGGGAGGGCCCCTCCTGTCTTGTCCAGGCAGGGAAAGCGGCTCTTCAGGAGACCAAATGTCCGCTCAATCACTCTCCTGGTCCGACCATGTGCCTCATTGTAGCGCATCTGGGCTGGTGTCACAGGGTTCCTGAGGGGCGGCAGCAACCACGGCATGTTGGGGTATCCGGAGTCACCTACATACAGACAATTGCACATTAGCTGAGTTGGAAAAGAGGGTGGAATACTACATTGCAGAACACACACAATGGTACAAAGTCAGTACACACCGACAAGCGAGGCACGCTGGTTCCGCATCTGTGACATCATCCTCGGGATGCACTACTCCTCATCACGTAGGCATCGTGTGCAGAACCGGGGAAACGGGCACACACGTGTGAGATGCTCATATCTGCAAGACATACCACCAGTGCATTGACCGAATGGTAATGTTTGCGGTTCCTGTATGCCTGCTCATGTGCCTGTGGTGGTACCAAAGCCACATGTGTCCCATAAATGGAGCCAATGACATGCGGCATCCTCCCGAGGGCATAGAAGTCACTCTTGACGTCAGTGAGTTGTTGACGTTTAGGGAAATAGATGTACTGGTTCAGGTATCTCAACATAGCCTCCAAAACATCGCGGAGCACACGGCTGAACATGGTCTGTGACATCCCACCAGCAGACGCCACAGTGTGTTGAAAGGTACCGGTGGCAAAGAAGTGTAGGGCTGCCATCACCTTAACCTTGGGGGTCAGCGCTGTAGGGTATGTCCGGCCAGGTTGCAAATGTGGGGCCAACTGCACCGTCAATTCCTCAATCAGTGGCCTGGTGAAGCGGTACCGTCGGATGCAGTCCCGTTCAACCATGGTTGCAAGGTCAGGGAATGGTCGATGGACAGTTGGTGCCCTGCAGTGCATAGGTGAAGAAAGAAAGATTGTCAGTCACCCCACATATGTGGCATAGCCCAGACTCAATATCACATGATACATCATTACGAGATACAAGTACATGATGTGTGTGCCGTTCCGTAAGGACATGTATGGCACCGAAATGGACAACATCTAACATCACAGTTCAACATGTGTCCTCAACAAGTCCCAGGTTGTGCTATGGGATATCATTAGACTGTGTCACAGTACCCATGTACTGCTGTCACGTTCCAAACACACACCACAGTGACATGTGAGGACAGATGTGCCCCAGGCATCACATCCCATCGACAGGTAGATTCCCCGGGAGCCTGTATTGCCACATGGACACTGGCATGACATGGTGCATCATGAATACACCACAGCAAAACAACCATGACCCCCACAGGTAGTGGACCCTGTTGCCTCGGCAGGACAGACATGGACGTCTGTGACACACACACGCACAACATCAAAGTCCATGCACAAACAACGTGGATGTGGAGACTGTCTCCCATTGTGCACATGGAATCAGAGACATTGTAAACACAACATGCACACAGACTGTGGAGGGCCATCACTATTGTGGCAATGGGTCACCCTGTGACGTACATACCGTCCCACATGGGACTCAGGGGTATGTGACATGACATACACATACACAACCGTGAAATGTGACCATGCCACATGCTCTGAAATGAACAGTTGCACATCACAGTGGTCATGTGCACAACACACCAAGGATTCTGTCCCCATGAACACGTGCACAGCCTGGGAGTGGCTGCCCCCAAGTGCCACCCAAACAACAACATGTTGACCCCCATACACGGAAAAGGTAATGCAGCCTTACATGCCTTAGGATACAGTGTGGACAGGCTGTGGTGTTGTAGGTGTGCCCCTCACTCCCTGGGAAGTAAATGTGGCTGTCATACGTTCACCTGTGACAGGCATGGTGACATATGCCAGTGACTTGTACAGGGACGCGTTGTACAGCAATGGACCGATCGGTGCGCACGCATTGGCCATTGCATAGGATGTGAGCGGGTACGCGTTGTCATCCGATGTACGCGTTGTACAGCAATGGACCGATCGGTGCGCACGCATTGGCTATGGCCTGGCATGGCAACAGGCGCGTTTTCAAACCTTTAACGAGTCTGATGCTGTAAATTCAGTTGGCCACCCACAACAATGTTGCAAATTCATGGGTCTCATGAAGTTGAACTTTTGAAGGATGCTGTGGGCGTGTGTTAGTGGTGCAATTCCATGGATTGGCCAGATTCAGAAGATGCAAACGACTTGGACCTATCACTTTGGACACATGGGACAGTATCTGCCTCAGCAGCACACATATAATGCTGGCTGTTCCCCTGAGAGCTCACTTGCCTGCACTACATGCTCCAGGACGACATCTGCCACCACCACTGCTGCTGTATCTGCATCCTCTGGATCCTGCAATGGCACGTACTGTGGAGAGAGCCCCAGCCTTCAGCACTGAGGAGAACCAGGCCCTGCTGGACAGCCTCCTTCCACAGTACAGCAAGCTGTATGGGAAACCAGGGGAGCAGGTGAGTGTGCTGTCCACTGCCTTACTAAATGTGCATGTTGTCTGACTAGCAGGACTTACAGCCTGCACGCCACTGGCTAGCAGGCTCACTGAGTAGTTGTCACCCCCCATAGTGTGTAGTTACATGCACTGAACAGGTATAGTGCAGTAACAGTGCATTTAAACGAGGTTTTACTTCCCAGGCAATGATACCATGTAGTAACTGCTGGCAGACTGTTCATAGCCATCATTGCACTGCCTGTGTACATCATGTGCCCCTGTGATTGAGACATGTATATCCAAATGTGTGATGCACGGAATTGTTGCATGTGTAGTAATGGGCTTTTCACTTTGTCATCCTCACAGGTTGATGCCCACCAGAAGCAGAAGATATGGCTGACCATCGTCCAGGCAGTGAGATCCGTGGGGGCCTACAAGGGCCGGATCCGCAACTGCCAGAAGAGGTGGCAGGACCTTCGGGGCTGGACCCGGAGGATCGCAAGGGTCCAGCTGAAGCTGTCGCCTCCTCGCAGGAGGGGCGGACACCGGACCCTGACCCCCCACATGCTCAGGATCCTGGCGGTGGTCTTCCCTGATCTGGATGGGCAGCTGAAGGCCAGACAGCAGCAAGGAGGGGGTGAGTCCATGACTGCACTGTGAACTTTGTCTGCCATGCTATGTGCCCTCCTCTGGCATGGTTAAACTTCATCAGTAATGTGGTCCAGGACCCATGTCCCTCAATTGTCCACTGCCCACTCCTCATCTGATACCCAGGTGTGGCCCTTACAGTCAGGAAATTGTGTCACTTGGGTACTGTGTCCTTGCATTTTGCTTAGCTCAAGGTGGGGGACAGCATTTGTTCCCGTAACTCTGTGGTGGGCTTCATGGGTGGGTCCATTGCTTACACAATGCCTGAGTTCTCACATGTAATCTGCGTGTTACTCTGATATGTGGTCCAATTGCTGTTCTGATTCACCACATGTGCCTGGGGTATTTGGCACACACCCATGCAGCGGGTGGGAACAATGTTTGGGCCTCAGGAGTATGTATATCAAGTGTGTCACACATACTTAGCCACCTGCCTACTGTCCAGGGCTCATCCCTCATTCACGTGGAGCAGGACAGTCATGCCTACTCCAGGCCATACAATACACTCTGTACTCCCACTCCCGTGTATCAGCTGACACGTTGTGCTCAGTGAAATGTTCCCTCAGGTGTCTGCCTCTGTGTCATTGTGCTGTGGCTACGTTGTCAGGACTACTGGGGTGTTTCTCGGTTAGGGCTCAGCATGCCACCGGAGATGTGACCATAGGAGACGATACTTGTGTGACATTTGGTGTTTGATCACTTGACCGTGCAGACTGGGGTATGCGAATGTGAAGTTCAGGCAGCTGTTTCCCATTCACAGCAGATTGTGAGGTGCTCAGGTTCCGAGGGTTGTGTTTCAGGTCTCCCATATGTCCAATTGGTATGACGTCGACAAATAAGAGTTCAGATGATGTGGTTTGTGGGGGATGGACATGTGCACTTGTCAGCTCCAGGACTTGCATTCCCCATGACCTATGATTGTGACACAGTGCAGACTGTTGTTGTCTGGCTGCCCTGCCCATGTGACTGGAGACAGTGATGTATGACTTTGCAGGCATGCCTGTGCCATGGCATTAAACTTCCTATGAGTGATCCTGCAGGGGAGTGACATGTGCTACATGCACCCCATTGTGGCATTGACTATCAGGACATGGGTGCATCATGGTGTCTGGTGCTGGTATGCATCACATGCATTTCAAGATAGACTCTGGCCATCCCTTTATCCGGACATCTGTACTGACTCAGTGGCAAGAGTTGTGATATGTGCATGTTCACATACTTCACCGTGTTCTCTGCACTGTCCAACTACTGTGTAGGTGGTGCATGTGTCCACACTGGGGTATTGCCATCCGACAGACACCAGACAGATGGGTGCAAGGCCAGGAGAGATGTGAGTGCCATGGTTGACCATCAGACTGACAATTGGCTTCTCCTACTCTGTTTGGGCACTTTTGGCAATGGTCAACTAAGGCTGCCAGGGCTTGCTCTGTAATGTGCTGTACTTACTGTGGTGTGTGCGGTCAGTGCAGGTGACTGATGTTTGTCTGTTTCCCTATTGTTTGCAGATACATCCACGGCCACAGGAGGGGACAGCTCCACGGACCAGGAGGAGCCGCAGAGCCAGACTGGGTCAGCAGCCGAGGAGTGGTCGGAGGGACCCAGTGGCACGGAGGGCGAGGGGAGCCACACCGAGGAGTCCTCAGCCCCATCCACCTCAGCTGAGGACCACAGCAGCTCGGAGGATGACTCCCTTGTGGAGGCAGGTGTCAGCAGCCACCACACCCCAGCTAGTATTGCTGTCCCTGCCAGCACCACCACCACCACCACCGCCCTCCCATTGGCTCCCATTCCAAAGGTCCGTGGAGGCTCCCGTGTTCGGGAGCATGTCTCCTTCGTGCCAGGCACCGCACCCCCTGCCCCTGGGTCCCCTGCTGCCCTGAGTGAGCAGTCTGTGTACCTACTTCGCCAGCTCCATGTAGGGCAGACAGCAGTGCTGAGTGTCCTCCATGCCCACACCACTCTGTTGACTCAGCTGGTGTCGTTCATGGAGGGCATCTCATCGGGCATGTCTGCCCTACAGAGGAGCAATAGGTCCATGGACTCCTCCCTGACGGCAGCAGTGTCCCTCCTCCAACAGTCCCTCACCCCTCCTACCTCTGCCCCATCCACACTTCCTGGCACCCTACCTGTCCCAGGCACATGCACACCTGCACATTCACCCAAACACACAGACACGGCCAGCACAGACACACCCACTCCAAAAACAAGACGTGCACGCAGGCATCCTCCGGGGACTGATACCACACCCATAGGGGATGGGGGACAGACACACACACAGGCATCCACAGTCACTCCGCAGTCCTCCGATACCTCTCCCTCCAAGGCCCCTTCCCTTGCCTCACCTGCAACCCCACCTACACAGCGGGTCTTCCTCTGTGACCTCGGCCTCTTCCCCTCCAATCCAGCTGATCCAGCATACAGGGGGAAGAGGAAGCCCACCCGCACAGAGGGGAGTGCCCCTCACCCCCGGACACCCTCCCCCAGGTGCAGACAGACTGACGCCCCCATCCGCAAGTCCCCCTGGACCCGGAAGAGCAAGACCCCGCCGCCGCCCTGCAGCTCAACCACCAAGTCTCCTTCCTCCATCCCTCAGGCCCCCACTCCACAGGTGCCCCCACCACACCCCTGCCCCAGGTTCTCCCACCCACAGATACACCATCCCCAAAATGATCCGGCCTTCTCCCCCTGCCACTTGCTGTTCCAGCACCACACCCCCCGCTGCGCATGTCTGTGCCACTGGTGTGGAGACGGTGTCCTCCCCCTCTGTCCTGCCCATGTCTCTGTCTTACCTGAACCCCATTCTACTCCCCTGGAGATAGGCACTGCAGTGGAGTCCACTACCACCCCGTCTGACTTGGGCACTGCAGTGGGGAACCTGTCCACTCTATCTGCAAGGCCCACTGCAGTCGTGCCGGCACCCACACCATCTGACTCATGCCCCCCAGTTGTGCCGGCACACACCATGTCAGACACCTCCACTGCAGTTGTCAGTGACTCTCCAGCACCCACCACCCCTTCCCTGCCTCCTTCTGGTGAGCCCTGATCCTGTCCCTGCGGTGCCTGGCCTGCCCCCCGTATGCCCCTCCGAGGGAATGTCCCTGGTGTGTAGCAGTGCAGGCATGCGAAGGGTGACATCTGGCACTGTCACCATGTTTGGACTCTTGTTATGGACTGGCCATTGGCCTTTATTGTATTTCTGGACTTTAACTTCGTTAACACACAAATGCTGAATAAAGCTACTTTCTGTTCTCTAGTGGCTTTGCTTCTGATGTACATGATGTTGATGTTGCTAACCGTGCCCTTGCTGCAGTGATGGTGATTTTTGATCTCAGGAAAATGAAGTGTTACTGTGCAGGACCCCATGTGGTCCAGGGGGAATGTGTCCTATCCTGTTGTGTATCCATGTCATCCTTTGCAGCAATATGAATGTGTCATGTTTTCAATTTTGGCAATGGGATTTCCTACTTACATTTGCAATATCACATCTGTGGCCTACACCCCTGCACATCTGTTGTGCTTGCCATTGTTCAATTAGTCTACTTCCCTGACCGTGTGACCATCTCCACTGGACATGCAAGTTTGGGCATCAATGGGGAAGGAATCATCTGTGTTATCAGTGCAACTTGCTATACATGTGTGTTGGATCTGTGCTGATGATTTCAGTGACACTCCCATGACCAGGCTGATATGACGGGAGCCTTCATTTTGTGCTAATTGTTGACTGTGTGACCAAGTGTTCTGCTGACATGATAGAGCCCTACTCAGACAACGTATGGCACAGCTTTCCTTACACAGGAGTGGAGTCCCCTCATGGCAGTGTGTAATTCTGTGACATTGCCTGAGCACAAGGTGTGTGTTTTGTGAGCATGTCTGTGTGTGTTCACTTCCATTTTGCTAGGCAGGCTGGGATCCCTAGTGATGTTCCTGTTTGTGATGCTTTCTGAGTTGACCTATGTTCCCCCCCAAGTCATCTCCCTGGGTTCTCTGTGATGTGGGTGCATGGCACATTACTGGTCATCAGGGTGTCACCCATAGGTGTGTTTGCTGTCAGGGCTGAGTTTGTGGGCAAACGCAGATGGGACACAGTCAGGATTCCCCTTGGCACTTGTTGGTTACACCGGTCATGTAATTTCCAGTTTGTGTTAGCTTTCAGTGATTGTGACATGTTGTGTGTGTGACTGCTGCCACTGCTCAGGGTCAGAGCTGCAATGTTGGAAGTTGTCTATGTGTGTTCTTTGTGGGTGACCTTGGCTTCTTCATTGGTGTGTGTCTGTGGCCGGGATCCCATTGGTTGGTGTGGTATTGACGTCATGTCCATGTACGGCATACTGTGCAGTGTGTCAGACATTCACGAGTCTTGTTGAGTGGCCATGTGTGATGGGTTTCTGCACCTTAGTTGCCACCACCACCCCTGGGATTGTCATGGGTGCATGTGCAATGTCACCAGTGCATGTGAGCTTCACTGCTGCACATTGGTGGAGATCATGGTGTGTGGTGTTGAGTGTGTGCAGATGAGAGTTGTTGCACGGCTAGACCCCTGCCTCCATGTT
The DNA here is from genome assembly GCA_963921515.1 of Calotriton arnoldi. Classification (NCBI taxonomy): domain Eukaryota; kingdom Metazoa; phylum Chordata; class Amphibia; order Caudata; family Salamandridae; genus Calotriton; species Calotriton arnoldi. The sequence continues at coordinate 1,394,657 of CAWUFW010004938.1, read as the reverse complement.
GGCCTTGGCTGACAGGCCGTGCTGATAGATTTGTGCTTATGTAGGTGTGATGGTAGTTTGTTGCTCAGGACACATGACTGTGGTTCACAGTGTGAACGACATCTAGCCTTGTCATCACAGTGGGATTATCATGCAGGCCAGTGTCACCACAATGTGGGGACCCTGGGGGTAGTGCTGTGGTGGGTCTGTGTCTTGCTGTGTTAGTTGCTGTTCCTACAAGCCTGTGTGACCTGTGTAATTTGGGCTCCCTCTCATCTAACAATGCCTGATTGCCCACAGAGGGGATTCGGACCCATGAGTTTCTTTTGTGTGGCACTGTATGCACATCTGTGTAATTGGTATTCAGGCCTCCTCATGTGTTGTGTGGTTGCCTGGGGACACTGGCACCCCCCCCTCACCTGTTGTGTTTGATATGCAGTGTGGGGCTGCCTGTTTGTGTTTGTGCATCTGCACCACTGCATTGGCATATCTTTAGTGTGCCATTGGCTGTATGTTGTTTGGTGGGTTTCCCCTGCTGTCCCTGGGACTCCTAGGTCATCAGTCAGCACAATGATCATTGTTTGTGTGTCCCATTGCTGCCATGGTATGGTATTTGTTCACCTCACATCTACAGTCTCGACAGGATATCTACATTTGTGTGCCCATTGGTGCAAATATGTGGGTCTGCATTATGATGGTCACTTCTGTCATTGTGTCATTGATGAATGTTGACAGTGTCAGCCCCCATGGGTGATGTTTGTCTGCACATGGCCAAAGGTATGTCTTATTTGCACTGCACTGTTTGCCTTCCACAATCTATGTTGCTATGGGACACAAGCACTACTTTGCCACTGATGTGTTTGTTGTTCTGTGACCAGGAATAATCCATGCTGTTTGGCAGTTGCAGCTTTTTCCATGTCAACACTTACCTTTTGGTCACTGTGATGATGGGGGTTTAGACCCCATTGCCACAATGTTCAAAATGTGCTTCAGCTATGGCCCCCACACTTACATTTTGGTCACTGTGATGATGGGGGTTTGGACCCCATTGCCACATTGTTCAAAATGTGCTTCAGCTATGGACCCCACACTTACCTTTTGGTCACTGTGATGATGGGGGTTTAGACTCCATTGCCACAATGTTCAGAATGTGCTTCAGCTATGGACCCCACACTTACATTTTGGTCACTGTGATGATGGGGGTTTGGACCCCATTGCCACATTGTTCAAAATGTGCTCCAGCTATGGACCCCACACTTACCTTTTGGTCACTGTGATGATGGGCGTTTGACCCCATTGCCACAGTGGTCTAGGTCTGCTTGCATTGTGGAGGCCACACACATTTATGTGTGACACATGTGATAGGGGGTCACATTGTATGTTCAATGTCATGTTCAGTGTTGTAGGCATTTGACACAGTCTACACACGCTTGTCATGGTGTTGGGAGGCTGTTTTTTTCTTACATTCCTTATGTTGGAGTATGCTGGTTGTGTCATGCATTACCCATCCTATGAGTAGGGGTGGTGTGGGTGGTAGGCATCCAGCCCCCCATGAGTAGGGGTGGTAGTAGTGACAGGTATCCAGCCCCCCATGAGTGGGGATGGTAGTAGTGGTAGGTATCCAGCCCCCCATGAGTAGGGGTGGTAGTAGTGACAGGTATCCAGCCCCCCATGAGTGGGGATGATAGTAGTGGTAGGCATCCAGCCCCCCATGAGTAGGGGTGGTAGTAGTGACAGGTATCCAGCCCCCCATGAGTAGGGGTGGTAGTAGTGACAGGTATCCAGCCCCCCATGGGTAGGGGTGGTGGTAGTGGTAGGCATCCAGCCCCCCATGGGTAGGGGTGGTAGTAGTGACAGGCTTCCAGCCCCCATGGGTAGGGGTGGTGGTAGTGGTAGGCATCCAGCCCCCATGAGTAGGGGTGGTAGTAGTGACAGGTATCCAGCCCCCATGAGTAGGGGTGGTAGTAGTGACAGGTATCCAGCCCCCCATGGGTAGGGGTGGTAGTGGTGACAGGTATCCAGCCCCCATGAGTAGGGGTGGTAGTGGTGACAGGTATCCAGCCCCCCATGGGTAGGGGTGGTAGTGGTGACAGGTATCCAGCCCCCATGAGTGGGGATGGTAGTAGTGGTAGGTATCCAGCCCCCATGAGTAGGGGTGGTGGTGGTAGGCATCCAGCCCCCCATGAGTAGGGGTGGTAGTAGTGACAGGTATCCAGCCCCCCATGAGTAGGGGTGGTAGTAGTGACAGGTATCCAGCCCCCCATGGGTAGGGGTGGTGGTAGTGGTAGGCATCCAGCCCCCCATGAGTAGGGGTGGTAGTAGTGACAGGTATCCAGCCCCCCATGAGTAGGGGTGGTAGTAGTGACAGGTATCCAGCCCCCCATGGGTAGGGGTGGTGGTAGTGGTAGGCATCCAGCCCCCCATGAGTAGGGGTGGTAGTGGTGACAGGTATCCAGCCCCCATGGGTAGGGGTGGTAGTAGTGACAGGTATCCAGCCCCCATGAGTGGGGATGTTAGTAGTGGTAGGTATCCAGCCCCCATGATTAGGCGTGGTAGTGGTAGGCATCCAGCCCCCCATGAGTAGGGGTGGTAGTAGTGACAGGTATCCAGCCCCCCATGAGTAGGGGTGGTAGTAGTGACAGGTATCCAGCCCCCCATGGGTAGGGGTGGTGGTAGTGGTAGGCATCCAGCCCCCAATGAGTAGGGGTGGTAGTGGTGACAGGTATCCAGCCCCCATGGGTAGGGGTGGTAGTAGTGACAGGTATCCAGCCCCCCATGAGTGGGGATGGTAGTAGTGGTAGGTATCCACCCCCCATGATTAGGCGTGGTAGTGGTAGGCATCCAGCCCCCCATGAGTAGGGGTGGTAGTAGTGACAGGTATCCAGCCCCCCATGAGTAGGGGTGGTAGTAGTGACAGGTATCCAGCCCCCCATGAGTGGGGATGGTAGTAGTGACAGGTATCCAGCCCCCCATGAGTGGGGATGATAGTAGTGGTAGGCATCCAGCCCCCATGAGTAGGGGTGGTAGTAGTGACAGGTATCCAGCCCCCCATGAGTGGGGATGATAGTAGTGGTAGGCATCCAGCCCCCATGAGTAGGGGTGGTAGTAGTGACAGGTATCCAGCCCCCATGAGTAGGGGTGGTAGTAGTGACAGGTATCCAGCCCCCCATGGGTAGGGGTGGTGGTAGTGGTAGGCATCCAGCCCCCCATGGGTAGGGGTGGTAGTAGTGACAGGCTTCCAGCCCCCCATGGGTAGGGGTGGAGGTAGTGGTAGGCATCCAGCCCCCCATGAGTAGGGGTGGTAGTAGTGACAGGTATCCAGCCCCCCATGAGTAGGGGTGGTAGTAGTGACAGGTATCCAGCCCCCCATGGGTAGGGGTGGTAGTGGTGACAGGTATCCAGCCCCCCATGAGTAGGGGTGGTAGTGGTGACAGGTATCCAGCCCCCCATGGGTAGGGGTGGTAGTGGTGACAGGTATCCAGCCCCCCGTGAGTGGGGATGGTAGTAGTGGTAGGTATCCAGCCCCCTATGAGTAGGGGTGGTGGTGGTAGGCATCCAGCCCCCCATGAGTAGGGGTGGTAGTAGTGACAGGTATCCAGCCCCCATGAGTAGGGGTGATAGTAGTGACAGGTATCCAGCCCCCCATGGGTAGGGGTGGTGGTAGTGGTAGGCATCCAGCCCCCCATGAGTAGGGGTGGTAGTAGTGACAGGTATCCAGCCCCCATGAGTAGGGGTGGTAGTAGTGACAGGTATCCAGCCCCCATGGGTAGGGGTGGTGGTAGTGGTAGGCATCCAGCCCCCATGAGTAGGGGTGGTAGTGGTGACAGGTATCCAGCCCCCCATGGGTAGGGGTGGTAGTAGTGACAGGTATCCAGCCCCCCATGAGTGGGGATGGTAGTAGTGGTAGGTATCCAGCCCCCCATGATTAGGCGTGGTAGTGGTAGGCATCCAGCCCCCCATGAGTAGGGGTGGTAGTAGTGACAGGTATCCAGCCCCCCATGAGTAGGGGTGGTAGTAGTGACAGGTATCCAGCCCCCCATGGGTAGGGGTGGTGGTAGTGGTAGGCATCCAGCCCCCCATGGGTAGGGGTGGTAGTAGTGACAGGCATCCAGCCCCCATGGGTAGGGGTGGTGGTAGTGGTAGGGCATCCTGCCCCCATGAGTAGGGGTGGTAGTAGTGACAGGTATCCAGCCCCCCATGAGTAGGGGAGGTAGTAGTGACAGGCATCCAGCCCCCATGGGTAGGGGTGGTGGTAGTGGTAGGCATCCTGCCCCCCATGAGTAGGGGTGGTAGTAGTGACAGGTATCCAGCCCCCCATGAGTAGGGGAGGTAGTAGTGACAGGTATCCAGCCCCCCATGGGTAGGGGTGGTGGTAGTGGTAGGCATCCAGCCCCCATGAGTAGGGGTGGTAGTGGTGACAGGTATCCAGCCCCCATGGGTAGGTGTGGTACTAGTGACAGGTATCCAGCCCCCCATGAGTGGGGATGGTAGGAGTGGTAGGTATCCAGCCCCCCATGAGTAGGGGTGGTAGTGGTAGGCATCCAGCCCCCCATGAGTAGGGGTGGTAGTAGTGACAGGTATCCAGCCCCCCATGAGTAGGGGTGGTAATGACAGGTATCCAGCCCCCCATGGGTAGGGGTGGTGGTTGTGGTAGGCATCCAGCCCCCCATGGGTAGGGGTGGTAGTAGTGACAGGCATCCAGCCCCCCATGGGTAGGGGTGGTAGTAGTGGTAGGCATCTAGCACCCCCTGAGTAGGGGTAGGTGGTAGTGGTAGGCATCAAGCCCCCCATGAGTAGGGGTGGTAGTAGTGACAGGTATCCAGCCCCCTATGAGTGGGGATGGTAGTAGTGGTAGGCATCCATCCCACCATGGGTAGGGGTGGTAGTAGTGGTGGGCATCCAGGCCCCTATGGGTGTATATGGCATTGGTGATAGCCATCCCGCCCCTATGGTTCTGCTGTTGCGAGTCATTTCTGCATCCCTATGTGTGTGTGTTATATGTCTGGTACGTGTCGTTTGTTTGTGTGGTGGGTGTTTGACTTACCTTCTGCGCCGTACGCGTCCGTACCAGTTCCGGTAATAGATGTAGAGTATTGGTAGGACCTGCGCGATGGGATTCATGGTTGGTTCGTCTCGTTCGTCTTTCTCGTTGCTTCGACTCGTCCTCGTGGCTGGCGTGTTCGTCTCGTAGCCGTAGATCATCTTGTGGCGCGAATCGGAGCTTATGTGTGCCTCTCCCGGATGCTCTGACGTGCCGTGCGTAGCGACGGGTTCGGCGCGTACGGAAGGCGCATCGTACTAGTCCGGCCAGACGGTGCTGTATTTTGGCTTCCGTGCGACTCGATTCTGCGTTTACGGATCCGGCTCGGGCGGGGATCAGGAGCTGCATTGGGTGAGTACGGCTGGGTCGGGATCGGGGCTGTTGTGCGCATCGTACTTGTTCGTTCGAACGTATGTTCGAATCGGTCGGGAAACACGTGTTCGGCTTGGTTTTTTTCCTAACGAATAGTGTTAGGTGCGCTTCCGGCCGAGATCGGAATCGGCCCCTAAATGTATGTGAGAGAGGGGCTATGGAGAGATGAGGGGCACGTTTGCAAGGATGGTAGTGGGCGCATCAAAGGAGGTCATAGTGTGCAATTGTAAAGCACACGTTCACCCGTAGGCATCTTGGCGCCAAAATGATGGTTGCACTGGCTCCCACCAGCGCTAAATGGCTGCGATGATGGGTATGTGGCAAGGTAAAGTAATACTGTGTCTTTTTTCTCTCTTTCTTCGTCTTTTTGGAGAGCGTACAGATTTCGCAAAGGTAAGGTGACTTCGTCATTATTGACTTAAACACTTCACTCACGCACACACCCACCTACACTTTAAAACCAACAACCTATCTGCCTTCTACGTAGGATTGTGTTTTAAAAGGATAGTTTAGGCACTAGCAGAGATGGCATATCGTTGGATGAATGCTGCCCAGGCCCTAAATCTGGTTCTGGAGTCCAGCTCTGAGGCAGGATCAGAGACTGAGACAGCAGATACTGAGACAGCATCTGAGGGAGAGGACAATGGAGCCGAATCTGGGAGTGACTTTTCAGTCGGCGCAGTTCCATCCGATGACTCATCGTCCAGCGATTCTGAAGGGAGACGATGTCAGTCGTGCTGTGCCTTTGCCAGCACAGTCTGTGCAGCAGGACACCCGTAACAGGTTAGAGCAACCCAGAGTGCAGGCACGTGCGGCCGCAAGCACAGACGGAGTGCTGTCTTGGCAGCCTCCCAATTTTGTTCAGCCCCAAATTCCGCCTTTCACTGGTGACGCTGGATGTAAAGTAGATACGGCAAATTTTTTGCCAATTGACTACTTCCATCTCTTTTGGTGTTGACTTCCTAGACGAAATTGTGCAGCAAACAAATTTGCGTGCCGAACAATTTCTGAGGGAGCAAGGAGGCACTCTTGGGCCTCATTCTAGGGCGCGCAAGTGGACTCCCACTTCTCTAGGGGAGTTGAAGATATTTTTGGGCTTCACGCTTAAAATGGGGGTAGTGCATAAACCAACCTTGCTATCCTACTGGTCTACTCGCACGGTTTGGTTAACCCCCATCTTCGCACCATACATGAGCAGAGATCGTTTTTGCTATTGCAGCGCATGCTGCATTTCAATGACAATTCTGCTGCATTGCCCCGGGACCATCCAGACTATGACAGGTTGTTCAAAATTCGGCCTGTCGTGGAACATTTGTCTGCCAGGTTTCCAGAGGTTTATACTCCTGGAAAGAATATAGCCATTGATGAGTCCTTGATCTTGTATAAAGGGCGGCTGCTGTTTAGGCAGTACATTCCGAGCAAACGCGCTCGCTATGGCATCAAGCTGTGTGAGAGCTCGACTGGCTACGTGTACAGCTTGAGAGTGTATACAGGGAAGGACACAACTCTTAACCCTGTAGGTTGCCCTCCCATGCTAGGGGTCACAGGAAAGATCGTATGGGAGCTTGTCCAGCCACTTCTTCACAAAGGTTATAACCTTTATGTGGACAATTTCTATACAGGAGTAGAGCTGTTCAGTGAGCTCTACAAAGCTGGCACCATGGCTTGCAGTACAATTCGTTGTCGCCGCAAAGGATTCCCGCAGGAGCTTGTTTGCAAGAAGCTCCAGAAATCCCAGAGCACTGCGTTATGCTCCAACGAACTGCTCGCAGTTAAGTTCTCAGATAGGCGTGACGTGTACGTGCTCACTACAATTCATGCTGAGAGCACTTCCCCTGTCACGGTTTGGGGTCAGATGGCCGAAGTCCACAAGCCCACCTGTATACTTGATTACAACAAGTACATGGGCGGAGTGGACAAGAACGACCAGGTTCTTCAGCCATACAATGCAAGTCGTAAAACTCGCACTTGGTATAAGAAACTGTTTACGCACCTGATCCAGATGGCAACATACAATGCGTATGTTGTTTATCGTGAGACCACCACAGGAAGACTCATGTCTTTCCTTGACTTTCAGTTGTCTGTGATTGAAAGTCTTACTGCTACAGAAGCCTCCACTTCATGTGTTCTGGAGGACGTGGCAAGGCTGCAGGAGCGACACTTTGCAGACAAAATTCCTGCAACACCCAAAAAGGAGCGACCATGTCATCGTTGTAAAGTGTGCTCGATGCAGGGAAAGAGGCAGGAGACTCGTGTTTACTGTCCCCAGTGCCAAGTAAGCCTGCCTTCTGTTTTCCTACTTGCTTTATGTTGTATCACACTAAAGCAAAATACTGGGAAATTCACTGAGGTGGTGCTGCCAATAGGTTAACCTTTCAATTGGTGTGAATGGATACCTACTGTCTGTGGGCCACTCCTTCACTACGCAAGCAGCTGCAGGATATTTCTTCCTCTACTTCATGAAATCATGGACTTCTCAACACCTTTATCTGCTTTCAGAACGTGGTAGTTGTTCTGTTCACCAATTGACAAGTGCATTATAGTCCCCACGCTGCACATACTGGTGGACAGAAAATATGCCACGTTGTCATGGAGTACCCGTGTTTCACATTCAACCGTTCTTCGTAGTTTAAGATGTTCTCTTTAGGAAGTTTTTGAAAATTTGCAGCATGTTTGCCTTAGTTTCAAAGGTAGATATGCTTGCTCAGCTCGAGAAATGTTTTTGCGGCATACTTGGGCACCCCCCAACTTGCATCCACAAACTGGAAGGAGTTGGATAGAGGATTGTGAGAGCATTGATAGCTCGTGACAGAAATGTTCACTCAAGCTTCAAGTAGCTAGAGATGGAAGGCATTAGTATAGGGTCTCTTAACAATTGGACAGGGTTAGTCAGGACTCTGAGGACAGACACACGAACGGGTTAGAACAGCTTACGGTAGGTACGCTTTCCGAGGAATATTGCAAAGGTAGAAGGCAGATAGTAAAGGTAGTATCGCCGGGCAGACACGCATTTCCTACCACCCAGCATTCCCCAAGGTCTCCCGATAAAAATGGTGCCTCACTCATTTGGGAGGCCCAAGTACCCGCGACAGGCAAGGGCCCAAAACGTATTGAGGCAACATCAAAATTGCCTATCACAAAATGTTTTGGGCCGTTTCCTGTCGCGGGTACTTGGGCCTCCCACACAAGTGAGGCACCATTTTTATTGGGAGACCTTGGGGAACGCTGGGTGGTAGGAAATGCGTGTCTGCTCCAGCAGATTCCACAACTTTCCACACAGAAATGTGTGGAAAATGTGATTTTTTCAGCTACAATTCTAAGGTTTGCAGGGGATTCTGGGTAAGAAAACCGAAGAGGGATCCACGTCAAGCCATACCTCCCTGGAACCCCCAGGTGTCTAGTTTTCAGAAATGTGTGGCTTTGATAGGTTTCCCTAGCTGGCCGCCGAGCTACGGGTCCAAAATCCGAGGTAGACACTCCCTTACAAAACCAGGTTGTTTTGTGATAGGCAATTTTAATGTCGCCTCAATGCGTTTTGGGCCCTAGCCTGTCGCGGGTACTTGGGCCTCCCACACGAGTGAGGTACCATTTTTATCGGGAGACCTTGGGGAACACTGGGTGGTAGGAAATGCGTGTCTGCCCAGCGATGCCACAACTTTCCCACACAGAAATGTGTGGAAAATGTGATTTTTTTCAGCTAAATTTGCGGTTTGCAAGGGATTCTGGGTAAGAAAACGTTAGGGGATCCACGCCAAGCCATACCATCCTGGAACCCCTGGGTATCTAGTTTTCAGAAATGTGTGGCTTTGATAGGTTTCCCTAGCTGGCTGCCGAGCACGGGGCCAAAACCGAGGTGACCCCCTTACAAAACCAGGTTGTTTTGTGATAGGCAATGTTAATGTCGCCTCAATACGTTTTGGGCCCTAGCCTGTCGCAGGTACTTGGGCCTCCCATACGAGTGAGGTACCATTTTTATCGGGAGACCTTGGGGAACACTGGGTGGTAGGAAATGCATGTCTGCCCGGCGATGCCACAACTTTCCCACACAAAAATGTGTGGAAAAAGTGATTTTTTTCAGCAAAATTTGAGGTTTGCAGGGGATTCTGGGTAAGAAAACGTTAGGGGATCCACGCAAGCCATACCTCCCTGGAACCTCCCGGGTGTCTAGTTTTCAGAAATGTGTGGCTTTGATAGGTTTCCCTAGCTGGCCGCCGAGCACGGGGCCAAAAACCGAGGTGACCCCCCTTACAAAACCAGGTTGTTTTGTGATAGGCAATGTTAATGTCGCCTCAATATGTTTTGGGCCCTAGCCTATCGTGGGTACTTGGGCCTCCCACACGAGTGAGGTACCATTTTTATCGGGAGACCTTGGGGAACACTGGGTGGTAGGAAATGCGTGTCTGCCCGGCGATGCCACAACTTTCCCACACAAAAATGTGTGGAAAAGGTGATTTATTTCAGCTAAATTTGAGGTTTGCAGGGGATTCTGGGTAAGAAAACGTTAGGGGATCCACGCAAGCCATACCTCCCAGGAACCCCCCGGGTGTCTAGTTTTCAGAAATGAGTGGCTTTGATAGGTTTCCCTAGCTGGCCGCCGAGCACGGGGCCAAAAACCGAGGTGACCCCCCTTACAAAACCAGGTTGTTTTGTGATAGGCAATTTTAATGTCGCCTCAATACGTTTTGGGCCCTAGCCTATCGCAGGTACTTGGGCCTCCCACATGAGTGAGGTACCATTTTTATCGGGAGACCTTGGGGAACACTGGGTGGTAGGAAATGCATGTCTGCCCGGCGATGCCACAACTTTCCCACACAAAAATGTGTGGAAAAAGTGTTTTTTTCAGCTAAATTTGAGGTTTGCAGGGGATTCTGGGTAAGAAAACGTTGGGGGATCCACGCAAGCTATACCTCCCTGGAAACCCCCAGGTGTCTAGTTTTCAGAAATGTGTGGGTTTGATAGGTTTCCCTAGCTGGCCGCCGAGCACGGGGCCAAAAACCGAGGTGACCCCCCTTGCAAAACCAGGTTGTTTTGTGATAGGCAATTTTAATGTTGCCTCAATACGTTTTGGGCCCTAGCCTGTCGCGGGTACTTGGGCCTCCCACACAAGTGAGGTACCATTTTTCTCGGAAGACTTTGGGGAACGCGGGGTGGGTGGAATTTTGTGGATCCACGCAGATTCCAGAACTTTCCACCACAGAAATGTGAGGAAAATGTGTTTTTTTTTACAATATTTTAGGTTTGCAAGGGATTCTGGGTAGCAGAACCTGGTGAGAGCCAGCCAAGTCACCCCATCCTGGATTCCCCGGGGTGTCTAGTTTTCAAAAATGTATAGGTTTCCTTGGTTTCCCTCGGTGCCGGCAGAGCTAGGGTTCAAAATCTACAGCTAGGCACTTTGTTGCAAAAGGGTCCGTTTTCACTGTGAAAATGTGGTGTGTCCACGTTGCGTTTTGGGCCGTTTCCTGTCGCGGGTACTTGGGCCTCCCACACAAGTGAGGTACCATTTTTATCGGAAGACTTTGGGGAACGCGGGGTGGGTGGAAATTTGTGGATCCATGCAGATTCCAGAACTTTCCACCACAGAAATGTGAGGAAAATGTGGTTTTTTTGACAGTTTTTAGGTTTGCAAGGGATTCTGGGTAACAGAACCTGGTGAGAGGCAGTCAAGTCACCCCATCCTGGATTCCTCTGGGTGTTTAGTTTTCAAAAATGTATAGGTTTGATAGGTTTCCCTAGGTGCCGGCAGAGCTAGGGTTCAAAATCTACAGCTAGGTACTTTGTTGAAAAAGGGTCCGTTTTCACTGCGAAAATGTGGTGTGTCCACGTTGCGTTTTGGGCCGTTTCCTGTCGCGGGTACTTAGGCCTCCCACACAAGTGAGGTACCATTTTTCTCGGAAGACTTTAGGGAACGCGGGGTGGGTGGAATTTTGTGGATCCACGCAGATTCCAGAACTTTCCACCACAAAAATGTGAGGAAAATGTGTTTTTTTTGACAATTTTTTAGGTTTGCAAGGGATTCTGGGTAACAGAACCTGGTGAGAGGCAGTCAAGTCACCCCATCCTGGATTCCCCTAGGTGTCTAGTTTTCAAAAATGTATCGGTTTGCTAGGTTTCCCTAGGTGCCGGCAGAGCTAGGGTTCAAAATCTACAGCTAGGCACTTTGTTGAAAAAGGGTCCGTTTTCACTGCGAAAATGTGGTGTGTCCACGTTGCGTTTTGGGCCGTTTCCTGTCGCGGGTACTTAGGCCTCCCAAACAAGTAAGGTACCATTTTTCTCAGAAGACTATGGGGAACGCGGGGTGGGTGAAATTTTGTGGATCCACGCAGATTCCAGAACTTTCCACCACAGAAATGTGAGGAAAATGTTTTTTTTTTGACAATTTATTAGGTTTGCAAGGGATTCTGGGTAACAGACCCTGGTGAGAGCCAGCCAAGTCACCCCATCCTGGATTCCCCTGGGTGTCTAGTTTTGAAAAATGTATAGGTTTGCTAGGTTTCCCTAGGTGCCGGCAGAGCTAGGGTTCAAAATCTACAGCTAGGCACTTTGTTGAAAAAGGGTCCGTTTTCACTGCGAAAATGTGGTGTGTCCACATTGCGTTTTGGGCCGTTAACTGTCGCGGGTACTTGGGCCTCCCACACAAGTGAGGTACCATTTTTATTGGAAGACTTTGGGGAACGCGAGGTGGGTGGAAATTTGTGGATCCACGCAGATTCCAGAACTTTTCACCACAGAAATGTGAGGAAAATGTGTTTTTTTGGACAATATTTTAAGTTTGCAAGGGATTCTGGGTAACAGAATCTGGTGAGAGGTAGTCAAGTCACCCCATCCTGGATTCCCCGGGTGTCTAGTTTTCAAAAATGTATAGGTTTGCTAGGTTTCCCTTGGTGCTGGCAGAGCTAGGGTTCAAAAACTACAACTAGGCACTTTGCCAAATAAGGGTCATTTTTCACAGTGAAATTGAGGTGTGTACACGTTGCGTTTTGCGCCGTTTCCTGATGCGGACACTAGGCCTACCCACACAAGTAAGGTACCATTTTTCTCGGAAGACTTTGGGGAACGCGGGGTGGGTAGAAATTTGTGGATCCACGCAGATTCCAGGACTTTCCACCACAGAAATGTGAGGAAAATGTGTTTTTTTGGACAATTTTTTAGGTTTGCAAGGGATTCTGGGTAACAGAACCTGGTGAGAGGCAGTAAAGTCACCCCATCCTGGATTCCCCTGGGTGTCTAGTTTTCAAAAATGTATCGGTTTGCTAGGTTTCCCTAGATGCAGGCAGAGCTAGGATTCAAAAACTACAGCTAGGCACTTTGCCAAAAAAGGATCATTTTTCACTGTGAAATTGGGGTGTGTCCACATTGCGTTTTGCGCGATTTCCTGTCGCGGGCTCTAGGCCTACCCACACAAGTGAGGTACCATTTTTCTCGGAAGACTTTGGGGAACGCGGGGTGGGTAGAAATTTGTGGATCCACGCAGATTCCAGAACTTACCACCACAGAAATGTAGGGAAAATGTGGGTTTTTTGACAATGTTTTAGGTTTGCAAGGGATTCTGGGTAACAGAACCTGGTGAGAAGCAGTCAAGTCACCCCATCCTGGATTCCCCTGGGTGTCTAGTTTTAAAAAATGTATAGGTTTGCTAGGTTTCCCTAGGTGCCGGCAGAGCTAGGGTTCAAAAACTACAGCTAGGCACTTTGCCAAAAAAGGGTCGTTTTTCACTGTGAAATTGTGGTGTGTGCACGTTGCGTTTCGCACCGTTTCCTGTCGCGGGCACTAGGCCTACCCATACAAGTGAGGTACCATTTTTCTCGGAAGACTTTGGGGAACGTGGGGTGGGTAGAAATTTGTGGATCCGCGCAGATTACAGACCTTTCCACCACAGAAATGTGAGGAAAATGTGGTTTTTTTGACAATTTTTTAGGTTTGCAAGGGATTCTGGGTAACAGAACCTGGTGGGAGCCAGTCAAGTCACCCCATCCTGGATTCCCCTGGGTGTATAGTTTTCAAAAACGTATAGGTTTGCTAGGTTTCCCTAGGTGCCGGCAGAGCTACGGTTCAAAAACTACAGCTAGGCACTTTGCCAAAAAAGGGTCATTTTTCACTGTGAAATTGGGGTGTGTCCACGTTGCGTTTTGGGCCGTTTCCTGTCGCGGGCACTAGGCCTACCCACACAAGTGATGTACCATTTTACTCGGAAGACTTTGGGGAACGCGGGGTGGGTGGAAATTTGTGGATCCATGCAGATTCCAGAACTTTCCACCACATAAATGTGAGGAAAATGTGTTTTTTTTGACAATTTTTTAGGTTTGCAAGGGATTCTGGATAACAGAACCTGGTGAGAGCCAGTCAAGTCACCCCATCCTGGATTCCCCTGGGTGTCTAGTTTTAAAAAATGTATAGGTTTGCTAGGCTTCCCTGGGTGGTGGCAGAGCAAGGGTTCAAAAACTACAGCTAGGCACTTTGCAAAAAAAGGGTAATTTTTCATTGTGAAAATGTGGTGTGTTCACGTTGCATTTTCAGCCGTTTTTTGTCGTGGGCACTATGCCTACCCACACAAGTGAGGTACCATTTTTATCGGGAGACTTAGGGTAATTCAGATTTGTAAAGCAACTGTTATTACCTATTGACTTTCGGTGCATTTCTGCCTTCCAAATGAAAGACAATGTGTAAAAAATAAGTCATTTTGAAAAATGACCGAAAATTCTCATGCTAGTATGAGTATTCCCAATTTCGGAAATGTGCAAATATCTACTGTTTCTAAACTCTATATTTTGTTCCCATTTCAGAAATACATAGGAGTCTTTCATACCGAATTTTCCATGTATACATTTTCCCAGAATAATTGCTATATACCCGGTACATAATAAAAAACCATTGCAAGACGCTGCTCAGTTTTTGGCTCTGGGTTCGTCGGGTTCTTGGTGAACCTACAAGTCCTAATTATCCCCACAACCAGTAAGGTCCAGTGGATGTAGCGGTATATTGCTTTCAAAGAGCTGTCATAATTAGAAGAAGTTACAGGTGAAAACGTTGACACAAAAGACTGTTTTTTTCAACTAATTTTCCATTTTTTCTATATTTAACTGTTAGTTTCTATAAAGAAACCTTGATGGATTTACACAAATGACCCCTTGCTGAATTCAGCATTTTGTCTACTTTTCTAAAATGTATAGATTTCCAGGATCCATTATTGCTTTCATACCCATTTCTTCCATTAACTGGAAGGAGGTTGAAAGCACAAAAATAGCAAAAATAGGCTATGTCCCAGAAAAATGCCAAAACTGTGTAAAATGTTTTGGTTTTCTGACAAAAGTCTGTCATTCCCTAAAAGCTGGGAAAATGGAGATTTCAGCCCCACAAACCCTTTTTGATACCATTTGCAGGGAAAAACCCAGACGCTTTCAAATGCGGGACTTTTTCCCATTTTTCCACAAGAAACCACAATTTAGCTGTATTTTGGCTAAAATCTGGGACCCCTCCAGGGGAATCCACAAACCCTGGGTACCTTTAGAATCCGCATGATGTTGGAAGAAAAGGACGCAAATTTGACGTGGATACCTTATGTGGTCAAAAAGTTACAGAGGCCTAATCGTGAACTACTACAAATAGCCAAAAAAGGGCCCAGCACGGAGGGGGAAAGGACCCAGCAGTTAAGGGGTTAATATATATTATTTTATTTTATTTATATTTTTAAATCGATATTTTTTACATCTATACTTTTGACTTCGATATTTTGATTCAATATTTTTGTACTTACCTGTTTAAGTATAGGGAGTCAATATTTTTACAATCTTTATTTTTTTCGATATTTTTACCATCAATGTTTTTACCATTGATATTCTATCAGTGAACCTTCAAAAACACTGAGCAGAACAAAGTTGGATATCATAGCATCCAAGGTCACTACACCTCTAGTATAGATTTGCTACCTCACCCTAGTCCAAAGGTTACCTCAGACTTAATCAGTTCTTTAGTTATCAAAATCCACCATCATGGCAAGGATTGAAGCTGTAACTGGGCACAGCTTTTTTTCTTGCCTGCCAAATTTCCCAGACGCCCTAATTTCAAGATTACTATCACTTTCCTCTATCTGGAGGTTCACTTGTCCATAGCCATTTCCTGATTCAGATGAAGAACTCTCCCAACCATCAAAGTCCAAATTAGTTTTCTACTCTGCTGCGGTTAGAGCCAGAAAGTATAGGATGGCCCTGGGAATGTACCGGAAAAGTAGATTCCAACCCTATTTGCCATTACTTAGTCAAAAGAAGAATTGTCCTTTGTTTTGTTAGTTTTACCATCTGTTCCCTTCCCCTGCCATGGCACATCCCTGTTAACTGACCAGTTGTTGATGACACCCTTGCTTTCTTGGGTCCAGACGTTAAGCCATTGTGTTCTCATAGCAGGGTCATTAACACACAGTCAGGGATCTGTATTGAGCCTTTGGAGTTTAACCGAGAGGCAAACTGGTTCTTAACAATGTTCTCTCAGGCACCACAAAGTACACATTTTAAAAATGATTTGGCCACTAAAGTTATCAAACGCCCACTCTCCATTGATTTAGGCTTCTGAAGCAATGTGAAAAATATATTTTAAACAATTTCCTATATAGCATTTTAATCCAATCTCTACCTTTTGCTGGAAAACCCACCTTTATTTGCACAGGGACAATAGCTTTGGAATGATTATTAATTGTAACGGCATAATATTCCCACTATGTAGTTGGCCACACTTTTGTATATCGAGCATCCAGCCCTACGGGCTAACATGGCCCACTTAAGAGGTTACTTATCTAATATGTTAAAATAGGTTCACATGCCAAAGACACTTTCCCCTTCCATTGTGTCACTGCAGAGCATCTAAACTGCTGGCCAGAGAGACCAATGGTTCTCTGGGCAGCTGTGTATTTTTACTAGGGGTGGGTGGAATTTGCCATGTTTCAGTCCGTGGAGTTCCGCGGAGTAACCCAAAAACTCTGCAAGATTCACAGAGTTCCGCGAGCGGCACAGATTTGGTACGTCATGCTCCTCACATCGATTTTTTGTGCCAGGAGCTAGTCCCACACTGTAAAATCAGCGCAAATGGCCCACGCGGCAAACTAGAAGGTGCTGCTTCTTTCTGCTGCTAGAGTAGATTTCCTACGTGAGAGGCAGCTTTCTCAACACAAGGACCAGCTTTCTCAATGATAACGGTAGTGACCTGCTGTGACCACCCTCATTGAGAAATCTCACCAGGAGGTGGTCTAGCGCTTGATTTTCTCGCTTGCATTTGCCAACCTAATGTTGGCAAGCCACGCATGAGAAAAAACTCCACCACGTGGCGGTTGGTGGATTTTTTCCAAAACTCTGCGCTCCAAGCAGAACACAGAGTGGGCAAAACTTTGCAAACTCTGCTGGAGGATTGGAGGTTACTGCTCACTCAAAATCTTTACCATATATGCCAGAGTCACTAAAACAGGTGTTAGAAATGGGGTCTCTGGTTTGCACAGGTATGCCCCTTGTCCAAGTTTGGAACCTTCCTTCTAGACAGGGTAAGGGGATTACACTTGGTAGCTTGGCATGAGCAGTTAGGCTTATCTCAGAGACAATGTAACACATAGTAATACAGTGAAAACACTACAAAAGGATGCCACACCAGGATTAGAAAAATAACCAATATTTATCTTTGTAAAACAAGACCAAAACCATAAAGATTCATCAAACAGTGATCAAAATAGGAATACTACAAGAATAAACTCAAAATACATTTCCTTGAATTCGATAGCTCCGTCCGGGGCTATCATGGTGTCTTGAACAAACAAATCCAACAGTTCAGGATGGCCATGGGAAGACACGCAATCAGTACCTTGGAAATGAAATGTAGGACATCACGGACCTTGTGACAAGCTCCGAAGAGGCAGTGTCATCAGCGTTGGTTCTAGAGGTCAATGCAAGAGTCGTCGGGCCCTTGAAGTCACATGCGTTTCAGATCGAACTCTCTGAGGTTTTCAGAGAGCTCTGGCGTTAGCCGGCGTCGGGGCTGTGGTGAGAAGTGGACCGGTGCGGCATGCAGTGACCTCAGGTCCCGGTGCAGGCAGCGACTCTGTGATGGCATGCAGCAGTGTTGGTGAGACCAGGGCTACAGTGTGAAGTGGGGCGGTGCTCGTTGCGGTCCTGACAGGTCCCAGGGCAAGCGGCAGTGTCGTCATTGCTAAAGCAATGGTGTTGGTAGACGATCTGAAGTCAATGTCGCCAGCGTTGCTGGGCCAAGGATGTGATGTGGAATGGGGCGGTGCATCGTGTAACTTACAAGCGGTCCCCCCAGGCCACGGTGCAGGCAGCGGCTTCAGGTTGACATGGAGCAGCGTCATTGGGGATACCAGGGCATCAATGTGAATCATAGCGGTGTGAAGTGCAGTGCCCTCAGGTCATGGTGCAAGCAGCGGCTCCGTGGTGGCGTCGGGCGGCGTAAGCAGTGAGACCAGGGTTGTGGTACAAAGCGGGGCGATGTTCTCCGCTGTGCCAACAGATCACGGAGCTGGCAGCGGTGTTGTGGCGTTGAGTTACTTTTTCTTCTGTTGAAGCACAAAACACACAGTTCCCAGTGCTGTTGGTAGATGAACCTGAAGTCTTTGATGTTCCTGAGACTTCTTGAACAGGAGGCAAGCTCTACCTCAAACCCTTGGAGAAACTCAGAAAATAAGTTGCAGAAAGTTCAGTCCTGTCCTTTCACTGCCCAAGACAGAAGCAGCAACTGGAGGCCAACCCACCAAGCAACACACAGTAAAGGGGCAGTACTCCTCCGGCCAGCTCTTTCAGCTCTTCTTCTTGGCATGTTCCTTAGTCCAAAAGAGTCCTAAAGGTCTGGGGTCAGGGCCCCAATATTTATACTACTTTTCCCTTTGAAGTTTTAGGCAGCAAGTCCCTCTTGCTCAGTAGAAACCAGTTCTGTCCTTCCGAGTCCAGTTTCACTCCAGGAGGTGGAAACAGCATTTTGCAGAGCCGACACAGCCTTTTCAGGTGCTAGTGAAAACACCTCCCACTAAATGCAGAAAGGTCTATTCAGCCTGGCTATGAGTCACCCAGGAAAGGCAGGACACACCTCAACCCCCCTTGTGACTGTCTAGAGTGAATGCATATCCTCAGTTCCTGGACCCAAAACCAGATGGTGAATACACAAACAGGCAGAGGCACACATGATGGTTAAACAAGAAAATACTTACTTTGTAAAAGTGGCATTTTCAAACACACAATTTAAAATCCACCTTTACTAAAATATGTGTCATTAAATTCTGAGCTCAGGGAGCCTAAACTCAATTTCTCTATCTTTTCCCAATTGAAAGTTACACTTGTAAAATGTTACAAGGCAGCTCCAATGATCACCTATGGGAAAGACAGCCTTTCAATAGTGAAAAACGAAATGCACAGTATTTCACTATCAGGACATGTAACATACATCAGTACATGTCCTATCTTTCACATACACTGCCCCCTACCCATGGGGCTACCTTGGGCCTACCTTATGGGTGACATATGTAAGAAAATGGAAGGTTAGGGCCTGACAAGTGGGTTCACTTGCCAGATCCACATGGCAGTAAAAACGGTGTGCAGACACTGCAGTGGCAGGTCTGACACACCTTTCAAAGGCTACTTGTGTGGGTGGCACAACCAGTGATGCAGACCCACTAGTAGCATTTGATTTACAGATGCTGGGTACACACAGTGCACTGTACTAGGGACTTACTAGTAAATCAAATATACCAATCATGGAAAACCAATCACAACGCAATTTACAGTAGGAGCACTTGCACTTTAGCACTGAATAGCAGTGAAAAAGTGTGCAGAGACACTAATCCAGCAAAAACGAAGTAAAAAATAGAAGGCCAAAAAACAAAAAGGCAGGTCCAAGACACTGGTACAATTACCGACCCAATTTAATTGGCCTTACTGAACAGTTAAACCAGCTGAGTGAAATCAATGAATGGATACCATTTTAGTTGCAGAGTCCTAACACTATGCAAAAATATGGGCTAAAAAAGAGAAAAAATCTAAGGTGATTACACAGAAAATGTGATTTTGCTACCCTCATCAAAGAACTTTGGGATTTTTTCTGCCCATCCATGAAAATGAAAGATTTTGGGCCAGATGTACGACCCATTTTTGCATGCGCAAACGGGTTTGCAAACCCATTTGCGGATGCAAAAACATATTGGGCCATGTACATAGCCCATTTAGCGAGTCACAATTTTTTGCGACTCGCTAAAAATGTTTTGCGACTTGCTATTTGGAAGGGGCATTCCCTTCCAAATTGCGAGTCTCAAAACAATGTACTAATGTTTTGCAACCGCAATTGCGGTCGCAAAACACTCGCAATTACCACCTACTTCAAGTAGGTGGTAATGCACTTGCAAAGGGGAAGGGGTCCCCAGGGGACCCCTTCCCCTTTGCAAATGCATGCGAAATACTTTTTTAAGGGCAGGCAGTGGTCCCAGGCACCATTGCCTGCCCTTAAAAAATGAAACGTAAACGTTTTTTTTCTTTTTTTTAACGTCTGCATTAAAAAAAAAAAGCTGCTTTATTAAAAAGCAGTCCCAGACATGGTGGTCTACTGAGCCCAGCAGGCCCCCATCCCTGGGAGGGCTGGCATTCACAATGGGCTCGCAAATTGCGAGAGGCTCGTTAATATTAATGAGCCTCGCAATTTGCGACCCCATTGGGAATCGCAAAACAGTGTAAACACACTGTTGTACATTTCATTTAGCGCCTCGCAATTTGCGACTCGTAATGTGTCGCAAATTGCGAGGCGCTAAATGAAAGGGTCGTACATCTGGCCCTAAATCTCCAAAACATCTACTTCAGCACTCTTCCAGCGAGGGGAGATAAAGAAGATACAAACACATACATTTTAACACAGCAGAAGCATGAATGAACACATAATTTTTAGACAGACTAGACTATTTCAATATTATTTGAGTTGCTGCCTCTCAATACACCCTTTGCTTCACTAGGCAAAGTTCTTAACATTGATACCTGGCTACAATTTATGCAACTATGCCCCTACCTCAGCAAGCCAACAGGCCTCTTGCCAAAAACCAGACTTTACAAAAGTTCCTTGCATTTGTATTAACACACTAAAGAGTGACTCCAATCTACCTCTCTGACACTCTATTCAGATGCACACGTATTTTTAAATCATAACAACTACTAACCTCAACAACCTAGCTAGTCTTATGCCATAGTGCACCACCTCCAAGTTACAGACTTCTCTGGTTCCTCCTTTAGAGGAGAAGGGTAATACTTTGAGGTAAATATGCATGGTGCATGTTAGACCTGGCATCCTTGGCGTGAGTCTCCCTTCCATTTTTTCGTAATGCCTCCACTGTTGCCGATATGTTTTTGCTGGACTAGATGCTCATGGGCACTTTGCCGCTGCTAATCAGTGCCAAAGTGCAAGTGCTCCCTATCGTGAATTGATGTATGTATTAGTGACTCCATGATTGGATGATTGGTTTACTTGTCAGTCCCTAGTACCGTGCACTGAGTGTGCCCAGGGCTTGTAAATCCAATGCTGCTGGTGGGCTTGCAGCACGGGTTGTGCCACCCACAGAAGCAGCTTGTAAAGTGTGTCTCAGGCCTGCCATTGCAGAGCCTGTGTGCAGCCTAGGGCTGCCATGTCAACTTGGTGAGTGCACCCACTTACCAGTCCCTAAACCTTCCCTTTACTGCATGTTGGTCACCCCTAAAGTAGGCCCTATGGCAGGGTGCATTGTAAGTATAAGGTAGGACATGCCCTGGTGTGTGTGGCATGTCCTAATAGTGAATTACAGCCCTTTTAGTTTTTCACTATTGCACGGCTACCTGCTCCCCATAGGCCAGAATGGGCAGACTGACTATTACACCTTATAGTCAGAACTGACCCAGGGAACATGGTAGAAAAACGAATTTAGTATGCCTGAACTCAGGATGATAAAATACATCTTTTAGTGAAGTTGGTTTTAACATTCTGTGTTTGAAAATACCACTTTTAGAAAGTGGGTATTTTCTTGCCTAACTATCCAAGCCTGCCTCTGCTAGGTTGTGTATTCCTTGTCTGGAGATTGAGTGACAGGGGCTGGGGGTGGCTACAGGAGACAGGGTGAGTCAGCACAGGGCTGAATAGAAAGATCTGCATCCAGAGTGGAGGGAGGAGTTGCACTTGGGTCGGAATAGGGCTGTGCCTGCCTTCCACAATGCTGGCTCCACCTCCTGCCGGGCGGCTGAGCACTCTGCCCCACATTCTGAAAGGAAAGAAGGAGTCAGAAAAACAAAGTGCTCCAGGACTGACCAGAACTGGTTTTGGACTAGGCAGAGGCCTCTCTGCCTCCAGAGAACAAAGAGAATCAGGGTATAAGAGGGGCACCCAGACCCCAGGAAAATTAGATCACTTTTGGGAACAAGAAGAAACCTTTGCTGAGGAGCGGAACCAAGAAGAACCTGAGGAGAGACTATCCCTAAGCCTGAAGTGCTGCTTGGGGATTGGCCTGCAGTGGTTTGCCTGACTGCCAAAGAAAGGAGAAAGGAACTTTTGCTTTGCTGTGACTTTCATCAACTTGTGAAGGATCTCCAAGGGCTTGGAAGAGAGCTTGCCCCCTGACCGAAGTCCCAGGACCATTGGACTTCACCCCTTTGTGAATTGCTGCTGGAAACTCTGTTTCAGTGGCTACAGAGGTAGGGAGCTGTGACCGACTCTCACGACCGACTCGGTGTCCTGTAAGCACCGCATCGAAGCACCGTCTCGCCCTGCAACGCACGGCCCTGGTCTCACCGACTCCGTCAACGAGCCGCTGCCTGCACCGCATCAAGGGACAACGCGTCCTGCAACGCTTCGCTATGCCGAATCGAACTGGTCCGACCGACACGGTCACTGCTGCTGAGTTCGAGTCCTGTGACCGCACCGGAGTTGGGCACCGCTCGCACGCTTTGCGACGCACCGCCCGACTTGCACCGCTGTCCGGACTGATCGACGCCAGCTCCTGAATCCGGCTCCGTCGCCGCACCGCAACCTGCCAGCACCGCATCGAAGCACCGCCTCGCCCTGCAACGCACGGCCCTGGTCTCACCGACTCCGTCTCGACGACGTCAACAAGCCGCTGCCTGCACCGCATCGAGGGACAACGCGTCCTGCAACGCTTCCATTTTTGCATCGCGACCGCGACGAACAGCCATCCGGCTCGCACGCCCGTGCCTGCCGCTTCAAGTAAAAGGTACTGTGACCGAGTCTGTCTACGCTGTGTTGGCCCGTCTCGACGCGGTCAGCTGGATTTGTTAGACTCTGTTTGTTCTCAACATCGCCGTAGCCGGAGGAGGCTACCGACTCGCACAGAACCTTGAATTAAGCCTTTTTGATCAGAACTAAGCACTCTTGACAGTATTGTGGATTATTTTTGTCGTTTATGGTCTTGTGATAAATCTATATAAAGTATACCTATTTTTATAAATATATAACCTGTGTGGTGTCCATTTGTAGTGTTGTCCCTTGATTACTGTATGTGTTCACAAATGCTTTACACACTGCCTCTGAACTAAGCCTGTCTGCTCGTGCCAAGCTACCAAGAGGGTGAGCAGGGGTTATTTCAGGAGTGTACCTACTTTCCCTGACTAGACTCAAGGGTCCCTATTTGGACAAAGGTACCTACCTCTGCCAACTAGAGACCCCCAAATCTAACATTGGTGGTCAGAGGTGAGGATTCTGGACTTGCATTTGTGACTCATGTACAGTGATTGGTGAACACTACTTAGTGAGTGCAGACCAAAAACGCAACCACATACTTTAATAGCATTTTTTCTGGGATTTCCTATTTTTGCAACTGCCAAGTTTAATCACTATGGAGAAACCAGCATCAGTAGCCTCTGTTGAGTATGATTGGGAAGAGGAGAGGCTAGAATGCTACACCCTCAAACAGCTCAGGCAATTCTGCAAAAAGTTTAATGTGTCCATGACTGGGCTGTCCAGGAAGGAGGACCTCCAAAAGGCGCTGTGGGCCTGGGTCGAATCAAGGAGTGCCCCTGTGGAGGGGGCTGAGAATGCAGAAGGGCAGCTGGAGGGGCTATTGGGTCTAGGGGCTAGAAGACCACCTTCCCCAGTAGGTAGCAGTGTTTCTGCCAGAGGACTGTCTCCAGAGGAGTTGGAGGACAGGAAAGAGAGTAGGATGCACGAAATGGAGCTGACCAAGCTCAAGCTGAATGGGCAGTTAGAATTCGAAATGCAAACTAGGAAGTTAGCCCTAGAGGAAAAGAAAATGCAGTTTGAACATGAGAAAGTTTTGAGGGAGTTGGAATTGAAGGCCAAAAGCTTAGAGATTACTCCCTCTGGTGGCAGTGTACTGCCTGTGCCTGTTGAAGCTAGGGTGTATATTCCCAAAGATGTGGTGAAGGAGTTTTTTAAAAATGATGACATTGGGCAGTGGTTCAAAGCCTATGAGGTAGCCATGTCTTCCCACCGGGTCCCTGAGAAGGATTGGGGAACGGGGTTGTGGGGACGGTTCCTCAGTGAAGGGTGGGATACCTTGTTGGATTTGCCCTCTGAAGTCTATAATTCGTACAGCCACATGAAGGATGCCTTAATGACTAGGTATGGTTTGACCCCTGAGCTTTATAGGCAAAGGTTCAGGAACTGTAGTAAGATTGAAAGCAGTACCTGGGTTGAATATGTGACCTTCTTTTGCAGAGCCTTGGATGGTTGGGTAAAGGGTAGCAAAGCGACTGATTTTCAGGCGCTCTTTGATTTGATTTCATGGGAGCACTTGTCCAGTAATTGCTTTCCTGAGCTACGCCAGCACCTGATTGATAGTAAGCTGACTAACCCTAGGCAGCTTGCTGAGGAGGCGGACCGCTGGGTGAGTACCCGGGTCCACAAGGGTCACGTGGGAGACTCCGCCAAGGGTGGGCAGGGTCCCCAGCAGAAGAGTGGGGGGACAAGGGTAAACAGAGGGAGTTCCATAAAGGGCCCCAAAGTAGACCCCAAGGGAACCAAGGGAAAGGTTCCCAGCCTCCCCTGAGAAGAAGCCAGTGGCCCTGACAGGCCCCCTGTTCACCAGGGACCACTGGTATGTTACAAGTGTGGCGCCCCTGGCCACAAGGCAAACGATCCTCGTTGCCCTTTGCATGGAAAACCAGCACCCACTGGTGCAGTCCCCCGGCAGTTGGCTAGTGTAGCCCTGGGGGAGGAGTTGGGTGTCCAAGGTGGGGGGATCCCACAGT
Organism: Calotriton arnoldi; assembly: GCA_963921515.1. NCBI lineage: Eukaryota > Metazoa > Chordata > Amphibia > Caudata > Salamandridae > Calotriton > Calotriton arnoldi. Next base: position 1,370,057 of record CAWUFW010004938.1, on the reverse strand, counting down.
GTTTTCCCTTGTCTCCTTAGGAGACTCTGAGATGGTCCCTAGGACCCCGCTGCCTGAGAACACTAAGAAGTACAGGCAGTGGGTGACCATCAATGGCCATAGGGTGGAAGCTCTGAGAGACACAGGAGCCAGTGTGACAGCTGTCAAGTGTCACCTGGTGTCTAAGGAGCAGGTTATCCCTGATGCATTCTATCCGGTTGTTGCCGCTGACAACACAGAGAGTCACTGCAAGGTGGCTCAGGTTCCCTTTGAATGGGGGGGTCTCGGGTACTCTTCAAGTAGCTGTGAGGCCAGCCATGCCTGTTGACTGTTTGTTAGGGAACGATTTGGAGAGCTCACCTTGGGCTAAGGTGGAGCGGAGTGCGCATTTAGAAATGTTGGGCTTGCCTGATTGGGCATGTGTGACCACCCGGTCAATGGCAGCTAAAGGTGTTCAAGAGGACCTGGAGCCTGAGAGGGAGGCCCAGGTGCCTGCCGGAGAGAGAGGAGGCAGGGGGCGCGGAAACCGGCCCCCGAAGTTCCCACGGTCCAGGAGGAGGCAGACCCTGAGGGGGATGCCCTGGAGCCTACAGGGGAACAGGTAGCTGAACTGGGGGACCTACCTGAGCTGACCCATTGGCAGCAAGAAGGAGGACCCTCCAGGGAAGAGTTCTGCGAGGAGCAGAACACATGCCCTTCTCTCGTGGGTCTGAGGCAACAGGCCACAGACCAGGCAGTGGGTGATCAGTCTGGATCACATTGGATTTACTGGGAGAATGGTCTCCTGTATTCAGAGCCTAAGGTTGCTGAGCCTGGGTCAGCCTGTGTGCTGGTGGTACCCCAGCGCTTCAGAGCCTTCCTACTGGGGTTGGCTCATGATGTACCGTTAGCAGGACATCTGGGGCAGGACAAGACCTTTGACAGGCTTGTTACCCATTTCTATTGGCCCCAGATGCGCAGGAGTGCCGCCACTCACTGCAGGACATGCCAGACTTGCCAGGCAAGTGGAAAGAGTGGGAGGAAGCACAAGGCTCCTCTCCAGCCATTCCCCGTGGTCAGCACCCCCTTTGAACGGGTGGGTATTGACATTGTGGGACCACTGGACCCCAAGACAGCCATGGGCAACAGGTTTATCCTGGTCTTGGTGGACCATGCCACCCGGTACCCTGAAGCCATCCCTCTGAGGACAGTGACGGCCCCCGTGGTGGGACGGGCACTGATGGGAATTTTCTCACGTGTGGGATTCCCTCAAGAGGTGGTGTCTGACAGAGGTACCAACTTCGTGTCCAAGTACATGAAGTCCCTATGGCAGGAGTGCGGTGTAACTTACAAGTTCACCACTCCTTACCACCCTCAAGGAAATGGGCTGGTTGAGAGATTCAACCGGACCCTCAAGGGCATGATTATGGGTCTGGAAGAACCCATGAGGCGTAAATGGGACGTCCTCTTACCATGCCTGTTGTTTGCATACCGGGAGGTGCCACAGAAGTCTCTAGGGTTCAGTCCCTTTGAGCTCCTCTATGGACACCCGGTGCGAGGACCTCTGAGTTTGGTCAAGGAAGGCTGGGAGCAATCTCCCAGGAAACCTCCCCAGGATGTATACAGTTACATGCTGGCCTTCAGGAACCAGACTAGACATTTCAGAGAACTTGCTGAGGCAAATCTGGAAGCCAGCCAGGAGGAGATGAAGCTGTGGTACGACCAGAATGCCACTCTGGTAGAGCTTCAGCCTGGTCAGAAAGTGTGGGTCATGGCCCCTGTGGAGCCTTGTGCGCTCCAGGACAGGTGGACCGGCCCTTTTACGGTGGTGGAGCGCAAGAGTCCAGTTACCTATTTGGTGGACTTGCAGTCTCCCAGGAACCCCTTGCGGGTCCTGCATGTGAACCGCCTGAAGCCCCACTTGGAGAGGTCCCAAGTGGGCATGCTCTTAGCTACAGATGATGGAATGGAGGAGGAGACCGAGCCTCTTCCTGACCTCCTGTCAGCCCGAGAGCAAGAAGGATCAGTGGAGGGAGTAAACCTCTCTACCTCCCTGACACCTGAGCAGCAGGGTGACTGTCGCCAACTGTTGGGGCAGTTTCCTGACCTGTTCTCCCTGGTTCCCAGTGTCACTAATTGGTGCGTCCATGATGTGGACACTGGGGACAGTCTTCCTGTGAAGCACAAGGCTTACAGGGTGACTGACAGGGTCAGAGCCTGCATCAAGGAGGAGGTCTCCAAGATGTTTGCGCTAGGGGTGATTGAGTCCTCTAACAGCCCTTGGGCCAGCCCAGTGGTCTTGGTTCCAAAGGCTGCCGCGCTTGGTGCCACACCAGAACTCCGGTTCTGTGTGGACTACAGGGGACTCAATTCCGTCACCAGGACTGACGCCCACCCCATCCCCAGAGCTGATGAGCTCATAGATCGGTTAGGGGCTGCGCGGTACCTCCGCACGTTTGACTTAACGTCTGGGTACTGGCAGATCGCCTTGACTGATGGGGCAAAAGAGAGGTCAGCATTCTCCACACCAGATGGGCACTACCAGTTCCGGGTGATGCCCTTTGGGATGAAGAATGCCCCTGCCACCTTTCAGAGGTTGGTCAACCAGGTGTTGGTTGGACTGGAGGATTTCAGTGCCGCCTACCTGGATGACTTCGCAGTGTTCAGTGCCATTTGGGAAGAACATCTGCGCCACCTCTGGGAAGTGTTGATGGCGCTGCGGAGGGCAGGCCTCACAATCAAGGCGAGTAAGTGCCAGATTGGGCAGGGTTCTGTGGTGTACTTGGGACACCAGATTGGGAGAGGCCAGGTGGCGCCCCTCCAACCGAAAATTGATACCATTCTGGCTTGGGAGCCCCCCAAGACCCAGACAGAGGTGAGAGCCTTCCTAGGACTCACCGGGTATTACCAGAGATTCGTCAAGGGGTATGGCAGCATTGTTGCCCCCTTGACAGAGCTGACTTCCAAGAAGCAGCCCAGGAAAGTGATTTGGACTGACGCCTGTCAAAAAGCTTTTGACACCTTGAAGACTGCCATGTGCACGGCGCCTGTGCTCCAGGCACCCAACTTCTCCAATGAGTTCATTGTTCAGACCGACGCTTCAGAGCATGGTGTAGGGGCTGTTCTATCACAGATCAATGAGGAGGGCCTAGACCAACCTGTAGCCTTCATCAGTAGGAGGTTACTTCCCCGGGAACAGAGATGGAGTGCTATTGAGCGTGAGGCATTTGCTGTGGTCTGGGCTCTGAAGAAGCTGAGACCATACCTGTTTGGGACTCACTTCCGGGTTCAGACAGACCACAGGCCCCTCAGATGGTTGATGCAGATGAGGGGTGAGAATCCAAAGCTGTTGAGGTGGTCCATTTCCCTACAGGGGATGGACTTTACGGTGGAACACCGCCCTGGTACAGAACACACCAATGCTGATGGACTGTCCAGATTTTTCCGCCTTAGCGATGAGAACTCCCTAGGGGTAGGATAGTTCTCCTCACATTTCAGCTGGAGGGGACACGTGTTAGACCTAGCATCCTTGGCGTGGGTCTCCCTTCCATTTTTTCGTAATGCCTCCACTGTTGCCGATATGTTTTTGCTGGACTAGATGCTCATGGGCACTTTGCCGCTGCTAATCAGTGCCAAAGTGCAAGTGCTCCCTATCGTGAATTGATGTATGTATTAGTGACTCCATGATTGGATGATTGGTTTACTTGTCAGTCCCTAGTACCGTGCACTGAGTGTGCCCAGGGCTTGTAAATCCAATGCTGCTGGTGGGCTTGCAGCACGGGTTGTGCCACCCACAGAAGCAGCTTGTAAAGTGTGTCTCAGGCCTGCCATTGCAGAGCCTGTGTGCAGCCTAGGGCTGCCATGTCGACTTGGTGAGTGCACCCACTTACCAGTCCCTAAACCTTCCCTTTACTGCATGTTGGTCACCCCTAAAGTAGGCCCTAGGGCAGGGTGCATTGTAAGTATAAGGTAGGACATGCCCTGGTGTGTGTGGCATGTCCTAATAGTGAATTACAGCCCTTTTAGTTTTTCACTATTGCAAGGCTACCTGCTCCCCATAGGCCAGAATGGGCAGACTGACTATTACACCTTATAGTCAGAACTGACCCAGGGAACATGGTAGAAAAACGAATTTAGTATGCCTGAACTCAGGATGATAAAATACATCTTTTAGTGAAGTTGGTTTTAACATTCTGTGTTTGAAAATACCACTTTTAGAAAGTGTGTATTTTCTTGCCTAACTATCCAAGCCTGCCTCTGCTAGGTTGTGTATTCCTTGTCTGGAGATTGAGTGGCAGGGGCTGGGGGTGGCTACAGGAGACAGGGTGAGTCAGCACAGGACTGAATAGAAAGATCTGCATCCAGAGTGGAGGGAGGAGTTGCACCTGGGTCGGAATAGGGCTGTGCCTGCCTTCCACAATGCTGGCTCCACCTCCTGCCGGGCGGCTGAGCACTCTGCCCCACATTCTGAAAGGAAAGAAGGAGTCAGAAAAACAAAGTGCTCCAGGACTGACCAGAACTGGTTTTGGACTAGGCAGAGGCCTCTCTGCCTCCAGAGAACAAAGAGAATCAGGGTATAAGAGGGGCACCCAGACCCCAGGAAAATTAGATCACTTTTGGGAACAAGAAGAAACCTTTGCTGAGGAGCGGAACCAAGAAGAACCTGAGGAGAGACTATCCCTAAGCCTGAAGTGCTGCTTGGGGGATTGGCCTGCAGTGGTTTGCCTGACTGCCAAAGAAAGGAGAAAGGAACTTTTGCTTTGCTGTGACTTTCATCAACTTGTGAAGGATCTCCAAGGGCTTGGAAGAGAGCTTGCCCCCTGACCGAAGTCCCAGGACCATTGGACTTCACCCCTTTGTGAATTGCTGCTGGAAACTCTGTTTCAGTGGCTACAGAGGTAGGGAGCTGTGACCGACTCTCACGACCGACTCGGTGTCCTGTAAGCACCGCATCGAAGCACCGTCTCGCCCTGCAACGCACGGCCCTGGTCTCACCGACTCCGTCAACGAGCCGCTGCCTGCACCGCATCGAGGGACAACGCGTCCTGCAACGCTTCGCTACGCCGAATCGAACTATTCCGACCGACACGGTCACTGCTGCTGAGTTCGAGTCCTGTGACCGCACCGGAGTTGGGCACCGCTCGCAGGCTTTGCGACGCACCGCCCGACTCACACCGCTGTCCGGACTGATCGACGCCAGCTCCTGAATCCGGCTCCGTCGCCGCACCGCAACCTGCCAGCACCGCATCGAAGCACCGCCTCGCCCTGCAACGCACGGCCCTGGTCTCACCGACTCCGTCTCGACGACATCAACGAGCCGCTGCCTGCACCGCATCGAGGGACAACGCGTCCTGCAACGCTTCCATTTTTGCATCGCGACCGCGACGAACAGCCATCCGGCTCGCACGCCCGTGCCTGCTGCTTCAAGTAAAAGGTACTGTGACCGAGTCTGTCTACGCTCTCGACGCGGTCAGCTGGATTTGTTAGACTCTGTTTGTTCTCAACATCGCCGTAGCCGGAGGAGGCTACCGACTCGCACAGAACCTTGAATTAAGCCTTTTTGATCAGAACTAAGCACTCTTGACAGTATTGTGGATTATTTTTGTCGTTTATGGTCTTGTGATAAATCTATATAAAGTATACCTATTTTTATAAATATATAACCTGTGTGGTGTCCATTTGTAGTGTTGTCCCTTGATTACTGTATGTGTTCACAAATGCTTTACACACTGCCTCTGAACTAAGCCTGTCTGCTCGTGCCAAGCTACCAAGAGGGTGAGCAGGGGTTATTTCAGGAGTGTACCTAATTTCCCTGACTAGACTCAAGGGTCCCTATTTGGACAAAGGTACCTACCTCTGCCAACTAGAGACCCCCAAATCTAACAGTGCATATCAGTGCTTACTACCTCAACGTGTGGTAAATGTTTTTTGCCTATAGGATCTTATGTTAGTTACATGTCACACCTTTAGTTGAATGCTTTATCATCACCAATTTCAGCAGAACTGGTGCAATTACCCCCATATAATAATTGTTATTTTTATCTTGAGTTATACCCATTATTCATTGAACTGGGTGTCATCGCCAATGCTATCTAAAACGTTTCCGGTCAACAATTTGATGTTGTTAAATTAATAAACAAATAGTTAGATAAATGTTAATTATCCCGTGCTTAAACTTTGTCCACAGCATAAGCATTTGAGTAGGCAAAATGAAGTTTGAGTGGTTTTGTAGAGTGCATGTTTCTTTGAGATAGATCTTAACCAAACCAGTATAATCACAGAGTTCCCTTTTCAATTTCATTTTTTTAAACATTATTTATAGTATGCATGCACACTAAAACGTCTTGGCACCATAATAGAAAGTAGACCAACAATACAACTTTCCAAACACCAATTTTTTCCCTTATTTGAAAAACTACTATTCTCATGTACTAGAGAAGGAAATTGGTTCCAAAATTTGTCAGCGTCTGCTTTAGAAAACTCTAGCTACAACTCTTGCTAGCCTGAGTCCAAGCACCACGAGCTTGAGCAGGTTGATGGATTTACAAGCGTGACTTGGTTGATGTTATTTAAACATATGCTATAAAACATGGGGACTGCACAAAGACCCCCTAATTGACAATGGTCACAAATGTTAAAATAATTCTTCAAGAAGCTAGTGTAGTGTGGTCACAACCGGACACGTGATCGGAATTTTGCAATCCATTTAAAAATTAAGGGCATCATTACCATGGCGGGCGGAGAAAGTCCGCCTGCCACCGCAGCGGAATGCGGGACCGTCCGCAAGGGGTGCGGCGGTCCCGCACATTATATTAGGATGCCACCGCCACCGTGGCGGTGACAAGCCCTATTCACAGCATTGTGGCGGGCGGTGCTCACCGCACCCCTGCCACAATGCTGTGAATGCACGTCGTGCATTTGCGTGCACAACGTGACAGGCACCGCGCGGTGCCTGCCACCTTGTGCATACAAATGTGGTACCCCCCATGTGCACCCCCCGCCCCTCAACACCGTGGGGGCCCGCAACGGGCCCCCAAATGCAAAGACCGTATGCCTTTCCATGGCGTTGCCGCCATGGAAAGGCTGCCCTCCGCAGTCATCATAATATGGATGGCGGTGTCTTGGAGACACCGCCACCATATTATCCTTGTTTTCCACCGGTCGACGAGTCGACCGGTGGAAAAGCGGCGGACGGTCTTTCCGTCCGCCGCAGACCCCCCAGCCATCGTAATATGGTGGGGGGACTTTGCTGTGTGGATGGCGGGCAGATCGCCCCCGCCGGGCTGGCGGTGACTACCGCCGGCCCGGCGGGGGCGATCCGCCCGCCATCCTAATGGGCCCCTAAGTTGTGACATTTTGAAATAAATAAAGATAATGGAAAATGTGTCACCCAGATATAAACTATTGCCTATTCCAAACTCCATTGGATAAAGGAATTTGCCAAAATAACTCGATTGACTGAACCAAGAAGGAATGCACCGAAGTGGTCTCAGCTCCTGGAAGCATCTACTAGGCACAACTGTAGCTTGCTTCTCTTGTGAGAATTTGGAATCAATTGTTAAACCAAGGTTATTAATCTGTTTAGCAGACTAAGCGCTTACACACATATTCATGCTGGCCGTAATGCAGCATCCCAAGAATAGGGCTTCAGTAGATTGTGTACTTGTACTTGAAGCAGAAGGTGATATTTTAATGGCCTGCCATCTATTTAAAAAAACGAAGCACTTAAGGGAACTTAAGCTGTTCCTGTCTATGTGCCTGTGATTAAAAAAACAAAACTGTTCAATGCAAACCTCAGATCATTGAATCAACCCCTGTCACCCCTTCAGACTGCATTTTGGAGAATAGGGGAGGGAGTTGCTGGGGAGAATACGTGCTGTGACTTGACTACAGGTGTACCTGTACCTGTTGAGGTCAAGCGTGAGCTGCACTGTGGGAGCTGAAAGAACATGACTGTCCAATGCCCCATTGCAATCCAGTGTCGAGGAGTTAAGGTCTCCTGATATATCTGTATTAAAGAAAAAAAAACATACCTTTTGTTAGTCCTGGCATCCTTGGCATGGTTTCCCCAGTCTTTTTGCCTCTACCTCCTGAATTTGTTTATGCTGGACTTCATTTTTGCTGGTTTATGTAGTCTGGGCACTTTATCACTTCTGATTTGTGTTAAAGTGCAAGTGCAGCCTGTGTAAATCGTAACTCTTATTGGTTATCCATGATTGTCATATTTGATTTACTGGTAAGTCCCTAGTAAAGTGCACTTGGTGTGCCCAGGGCCTGTAAATCAAATGCTACTAGTGGGCCTGCAGCACTGGTTGTGCCACCCACCCGAGGAACCCTGTAAACTTGTCTCAGACCTGCCATTGCACTGTCTGTGAGTGCAGTTTTAAACTGTCATGTCACCAGGCCCTAACCTTCCCTTTTACTACATGTATGGTACCCTTAAGGTACGCCCAAGGTACTCCCATGGGCAGGGTGCACTGTTTTTGAAAGTTAGGACATGTACTACTGTGCTTTACATGTCCTGACAGTGAAATACTGCAAATCTCGTTTTTCACTATTGCAAGAACTTGCTCTCCCATAGGCTATCATTGGAGCTGCCTTGTAACATTTTACATGTGTACCTTTCAATTGGGAACGGCTAGAGATTTTGAGTGTGGGCTCCTGAGCTCAGATTTTAAAAGCACATCTTTTAGTAAAGAAGTTTTTTAAATTGTGTGTTTGAAAATTCCACTTTTAGAAAAAACAATGGCTTTAGGCCCAGAACTCTCTACTGGGGTGAATGTATGACATTGTTCTGCATTCTGTCCATTAATAGTTCATTTTGCATTTAGAAAGTGGGCATTTTCTTGTTTAACCACACTGTGCCTCTGCCTGCCTGTGGAAGCAACAACTGGTTTAGACTGACAGGGCCTGTTGGTGCATTAACTCTAGGCAGTCACTCAAAGGGAGTTGAGGTGTGCCCTGCATATCCTGATGGCCATCACCAGGCTGATGGGTGTTCCTGAGCTAGAGTGATGGGAGGAGTTGTCACTGACACCTGAATAGGTCTGCGCCTGGCCTCTCACAATGCTGTCTCCACCCCCTGGAGTGTGACTGGAGCCAAGAGAGGGCAAGGCAAGAACATGAGCACTACAAAGACTATCCCTTGAAGAATGCCTACTTCAAAGGCAAAAGGGGTATAACTACTGGACTTAAAACCCGAGACTTTTAGAACACTTCTTGATCAAGAGGATACTCTGCCAAGGAGAAGACCGGATGAACTGTAAGGAAGAGTCCTGCCCCATTCCTGTGTGTAGTTTTGCTGGATTGACCTGCAGTTGCTGCTTCTGCTTTGGAAAGGAAAGGACTATGCTGTGGATCCTACTTGTGAAGTTTCTCCAAGGGCTTGTCTGTGCTTGCCTCCTGTTAAGAAGTCTCTTGGCCATTAAAGACTTCACCTGCAGCATCCCTGAACTCAACTGCTGGGAGTTCTAACCTGCAATTGGTGCCAATTTCAATTCTGGGCCCTTGGGGGTTGTTCCTACAGCAAAAAGCTACAACAGTCTTCATAATCGATTATTCGCACTCAACGCCAGCCACGGCAGCAGCAGGACGCTCCTGTATGCTCGGCTCCAGGCTCCCAACTAATGCCCTGTTGCTCCACGCAAATAAAAAATCCACTACCGTGACATCTTGCACCGCCAAGCTGCCTCCATATCGGGCTGGTTATTTATCACACACGAGTTGCATCGTATCCCCGCATAATTAACCTAAGTAATTCTGAAACGTGCCTTCTACACTTTTAAGCCCGCCGATTGCAATATTCCTTTTCAACGGCTGCCGGTTTTTAGACTTCAATTGAACACCTCTGCGCACCCCCTTGAATCATTGATGCTAGAACATTATCAGCCGGCCTGAACAAACTTTACTCTGTTGACACAAGATTTATTCTGATTTTAAATTCAGCTTGCTCACCTTGTCCTGAAGATGAACCCCAATAATTGGGTTCGAAACGCCGTCGACCACCCAACAACATGAACTCCTTTCACTATGTATAAATCATTTGTGGAGTTCCTAATACTGTTGTCAATGCGATGTCCTTTTAAAACTTCACTATCACCAGTCACGTCACGCTTTTTTCACTTTATATGTGAGCACCTGAATACTATACAGATTTGTAACTAAATGCTTGTCATTCCATGACCTTGATGACCCTCTGAAAATATTTTCTTTTTGCTCCTATCTAAATTAATTTCATATCCTTAAAACACGGTGCCCCCTCTGGGGTACTTATTGCTTTGGACCTTTAAGGCCACACCTGAACCATTGTTCTTTAAATATATCCTACCACCCCAGGTTCACATATTGGGGTACCCTTGTCTTCTTAAAAACCTGTTTTTCCGACGGAGCACCGCTGTGCAGAAAAGGTTTCCATGCACCACCACTGTGTGGACGAAGAAATTGATGCAGCACCAGCCCACAGCCAAAGAACCTGCTGCAGCCTGAGTTAAGCGCACTGTGTCTCTGAAGTCTGAGACCCCTGCACTGACTCCGACACAGGCTCTGCTGTGTGGCTGAAAGAATCGATGCATTATGGGACCACGACTGAAGAAATCAACGCAGCGCATGTTTGCCGCCGCAGCATCAACCTCCAGCATGTCCGGATTTTTAAGCATCGCACCTGTGTGCCAAGTTTTCCACTGCATCACCCACAGACCAGAACAGTCTTGGATTTTCATGCATCACTTCCCCTTACAGTCCAGATTTGATGCAACACTTCTCCTTTATAGAGCAGAACTGACGAATCGCCTCCCCAGGGACGCAATAATCGAAGCATCGCTGTGTTTTGCAATGCTTCCCTCCTCTGCGGCTGTTGTTCTTTGTGGAATGTTGACGCATCTAAGGTACTTTGTGTAAAATCACAGCATCCATAGATTTTTATCGACAGAACTGCTTAAAACCTTTAAAACGTGATATCTTGAGTTCTGTATGTTGGATTTTTGTTGTGTTGTTCTTGTTTGGTTTAGATATAGATTGTTTATTGTTCTAAACTTGTGTGGTGTCCATTTGTAGTGTTTTCACTGGGTTACAGTGTGTGTTATGTACAGATGCTTTACACATTGCCTCTCAGATAGGACTGACTGCTCATGCCAAGCTACCACAGGGGTGAGCAGGCGTTATCTTGGGAGTGTAACTCTCTTACACTGACTAGGAGGAAGGGTGTATACCACTGTCAACTAGAGACCTCCATTTCTAACACCTTGTAAAATAAAAAAACTTGAATACTGTAAGGCTGTTTGCTGTTCATTTTCCACTGCATCAGAGCATTATGAAACAATTGTAATGCTAGCATATGTACCATTGTTTTGGATGTTGACGTGAGCTGTGCTTTAAACTCTGTAGTTCTAAGGGTGTTCAAAATTTGCGCAATTTGCTTTCTTGTGATTATACAAAATTCTACAAAAATTAAGCAAAATTATGAAAATTCAGCATTAAGCACTATATCTTTGCGCAAAATGTGTCCTCTCTCCATTTTGGGCACAAGAACTAATTTTGTGCTAAGAAGGTAGCGCAAAAAGTACTGCGAACGACTGCTGCTTGCACTCTGGTCGTTCATGCTCCCATACTAAAACTTTGACATGTAACTACACTATGCAGTGTAAGGGCATAATTTTTGAGAATTTCCAGTACAAAGAGTAAAGTTAAATTCGCAAAGTTAGGTGAGATAGCTGGTGTAACAGAAATTTCTATCGGGACTATGTAGTTGCTCACCCTTCAGGTGACATCAGCATCAGCAGCACTGTCTTATGAAGAGGAGTTGGTCAAGGCACCTAAGCGTATAGAGTAAGACACCTTGGGGCAGCTGCTTAGAAACAGAAAGGCAGAGCTGGCTCTATTTCCCTGTCAGATGTGCAGAACATCACAAGCATGATCCTAAGGAGCTGAGGCAGAAGTTCAGATGTCTACAGGCAGTGAGCAAGTTCAGTAAGAGAACAATATCTGAGAGCTCACAGAGAAGCTCTGCTCCAGGGGAATAGCTGATTCGTTTCTATTTTTATTTATTTCTTATATAGCGGAGAGTGTTATGTGTTGAATCAATTTCAAAGGACACAAAGACTCGAGCAGGGCTTATGTCGCCGGGGGCTTCATTTTTTGTGACAAAAACACACAGCATTTCTCATCTCGAGGAGGCTGAAAGTGTCTGCTCGAGAAAATATATTAATAAAGTTGAGGAGATGAAAGAGAGACAGCTGTGATGAAGTGTATCTTTGGTGTGAATGGTATCAGGATAGCCTGGATAAACCGCAGAGACTCCACTACAGAAGATGACTGATAATCAATTCTAATAAAATATCTTGCAGGGTGACTGGAGCGATCTCCTACCTGGGAGAAAAAGGATCCTCTAGAGATGCTGAATTCTTTAAATGGATGAAAAACAAAGGTGCATCTGTTTCGACATTTGTATGCATGGATTACAGAGCGTATGTGTGCGTCTATGCCGCCTGCAACATGAGTTTGCTTCTTCTTTCTACTAAAATGCGTTTTCTTGATTGATGGGGCAGTTTAAGAGGCTCTGGGCCATACTGTTGTTACTATGTGACTATGTAAATCATTCCTGTTAGAAATGGGATTTCTGGTTGGCTAAGGCTTGCGCCAAAGCCAGGCAGAAACCACCACTCTAGTCAGGGCAAGGGAGTTACACACCCAAGATAACCCCTGCTCACCCCCTTGGTAGCTTGGCACGAGCAGTCAGGCCTATCCCGGAGGTAATGTGTAAAGCGTTTGCGCAACACACACACAGCAGCAACACCCTAGGCACACCACAAAAGGAACTACACACAAGGTTATATAAAAAATAGCCTTTGTATTGTATAAACGCATTAGAAACATAATCACATAATTTACACTGTGCCAACTGGCACTAGGCAATATTCACAGGGGATTGTATAGAGGACCGGGCCAATCTGGCCACGGTCAGAACCATCAGAAAAGGTAAATACATATAAAACACAACCAGTCACTACTGGCACAATAATGACCATAGCATTATCACATTAGGCATAAAACCTATTAGGCCCAAACCTCATTAGCATAAACACATTACGCCATAGGCCCCACCAGCATAAATCCTTGTAGGCATCACATTAGGCATATCCATCACCTAAATCACCTTAGGGCCCTGCGCCCTACCCACCTAACACTGACCCCCAGGCCAACTGGCCTTCTCTAGGGCTCCAATGCACTATGTCCAAAAGTCAGGGCGCGCTGCCAATGCAGCAGAAGTCAGGGGTGCGCAATTGCGCAGACCTAAACGTTGCAGCTGCCCACTACTTGCTGGGCAGCTGGGAATATCAAATGAGGGCCTAAACGGAGCAGCTGGCACTAAGTGCTGCGCAGCTGTGAATCTCACTGTAGGCGTGGGTCCTCACCGGGACTCCTATCATAAAGAAAGGCTGCCAACCGTTGCAGCTGCCCGCGCTGATGCGGCGCAGCTGTGAGCAAAGCGAAGGGGGGCTCTCTAAATAAAATCACCCCCTCGGTGCAGCTGCCCTCTGCATGCGGGGCAGCTGGGATACACAAACGGGAGGGGCCCTGGCACATCTGTGCCCTCGGGGCCCTACTGGACTTTTAAATAAAATTGGCCCCCACGTTACAGCACACGGGCTCTCCTAAACAAATATGCACCTCTCTGGGCACTAACTGTGCCTTGATTCCCCCAACTCTGGGACTCTTGGGACAAGTGTGTCCCAACGTTGCAGCTGCCCACTGTCGTGCGGGGCAGCTGCGGAAATACAGCATGGACACCCCCGGGATCCTATGGGAAACCGCAGGGGGGGGTGGGCACCGACAGTGTGCCCCGACGCACCCCCCAACCACCAGTGAATCACCGAGCCCCACTCACCGGACTCTCCCTCTTGTTTTTGGCAGTGTCCTCGCTCCGTCCGGTGTCGCTGCTGGCTCCCAGCTGACTTCGAGGAGCCCCCTTCCCTTCACTGGGGCTCCTCCACGAGACGCTGTGGCTTCCTCTTTTAGGCGGCGGGGACAGGCACCGACAATGTGCCTCAGGCCCCCTCTGCCACAGGACTCCTCCTCACCTTTGCCAATGCCGCGGGGCTCTCCTCACCTCACGGGAGCCCCGCCACCAGTGCAGTGCGGCCGGTCTCTCTTCGCTGGGACCGGGACTTACCGGGCAACCCACGAGGCGCTGCACGGCTTCAGGGGAAAGCAGAAGTGGAACCCACCAGGCCCGCCCACAGTCAGGTGGCGCTGGCCTGACTTCCTGGTTTGGCGGCGTTCTCCTTCTCTGCGGCTCGGTGCCGCGGCGGTGATTTCTTTCTTCTTGGCGACAATGAGGGGTGGGCTCCCTCTTAATCTAAAGTATAAAGCGGGGTGGGCTCCCGCTAAAGGCGATGAAATTGCGGGGTGGGCACCCGCGACTTAAAACCCACACACGGCAGGAACGCGGGGTGGGCACCCGCCGAAACACCACGACGCGAGGTAGACTCCCGCTGTTTGAATAAAGTTTTAAAACGCGGGCAATAACGCGGGGTGGGCTCCCGCTCCCCAGCAGCACGGGGGAGTCCCCACACCGGGACTCTCCCAGAAGGAATCTTCGCAGCACAGCACTGCAGAGCCTGCACAATCCTCTCCTTGCCAATAAAGTACAGTGCTCACAATGCGCTAAGCCCACAGCTTCCTGGCAGTCCTCAGAGTCCAAGGGGCACAGCTGGGCCCAGGCAGGCCAGCACACAGGGCCCTCCAGCATGGAAGCTTTCCCTTGTGGCGGTTCCTCCTGGAGCCCAGCAGCAGCAAGGCCCCTACTAAGCACAAGCACAGAACAGGAACACATCATGGGGTCACAGCCCCTACATTTATAGGACATTTCCCTTTGTCTGCAGAGTACAGGGCTTGGGGGGAACCAGTTCCAACTGGTTCTGGAGCACTCTGTTTACCAGGCTCCTCTTCCTTATTGTTAGGTGGGGGCTCGTCAGACACACCACAGGGGGGCGGAGCCAGCATTCACTAGGGCAGGCACACTCCTATTCAGGGACCAGGGACTTCTCCTCCCACTACTCAAAATGTAGATGTCCCATTCAGCCTAGCGCTGACTCATCCTGACCCTCCTGGAGCCACCCACACCTCACCAGCCCCTGTCACTCAAAAGCCAGACATGCAATTCACATCAGGCAGGCAGACACATAGCACACAGAAATGCCAACTTCTAAAAGTGGCATTTCTAAAATAACCACAATAAATCTACGCACACCATTGCGCAGCATTTATTAATACCATTTCACACATACCAGACTTGACCACGCTGCGCCTTTCATATCAGGATTTACCACTGACATCAGGGAATCCCCCATGCATTCCTATGGGAGGGCAGGCCCATCTCACTACATGTAACCCAGAGCGCACACACTTTACACTGGACAGCAGTGATAAAGTGCCTAGAGGCCTAAAACCACCAACACTACACAGGGAAAACGCTAGGAGACAGGCAAAAAGTTTAGGGGTGAACCTGCCAAAAGGGCCAAGTCCAACACAACCCCCTTCCAGCCAAAACGCAGGGCAGACCAATCACCACTGTGATGGGCTTCCCTGCTTGGGGCGATAGAACACGGACGCGGGCCCGCAACTGCAGGGACACCCTCCTGTTCTACGCCACTGTGAACCCATGTGGTTCCCTTTGTAAAAGCTCTCAGGATCAACTAGGCTACCCCACTGGTACTCCCTAGCTGTCCGCGGCCAGGACCAGGCCCTAGGCCATCCAGACGTATCTGGTCCCTGCCATCTCACAGAGTGGGGGGCAGTAACCCCTGGCACATAGTGACCATTCTCCACTCTACCCCTCATCAGGGCAGTTCTAGACTGCCACTGATCCTCCAGCCTAGGGTCCGCACCCTCAGGCTGACCAGAAGTCACGGGCGAGGCTCTCCTCCCCCTACCTCTCCTCCTAGGGTTCCTCACTCTCCTCCTTTGAGAGGCACCTTTAGAACACAACTCTCCCACCAGTTCAGGACCTCTCTCCAGCAACTGGTCTCCCAACCTAGGGTCTAACCCCTCAGGTTGCACCGGGGTCAGAGGCGGGGACTCCCTCCCTCTGCACCCCCTTCCAGAGCTCTGCACCCTCCCAACGGGAGCGGTACCCCTGGAAGCCAAACCGGTCAGGACACTGGTTACAGATGTCCTTCCCTCCAGGTCAGGCAGATCCTGAACCTGGCCTCCCAACCTTGGGGCTGAACCCCGCGGCTGAGCACTTGCCTGGCACGCCAGGACTTCTGGGGACTCACACATTATCCCCTCGGTCAGGACACCGCCTACTGATGCCATTCCCTCCAGGTCAGGCAAAACCTGAACCTGGCCCTCCAACCCAGGGACCAACCCCTGCGGTTGAACACTTGCCTGGCATGCCAGGACTTCTGGGGACTCACACAGTATCCCCCCCGAGGGTAACACATGACTCATGTGTCGTGTGACAGTCTGCCTGGTGCAGATCTCCGGACCCCCGTCCATCTGACAGTGCGCGAAGATCCTCCAGGACAGAAGTGGTGTCCCCATGGTCACTACTAGGAGACCCAGCACTTCTGGCTGGTCCCTGACCCACTGGTTCTCCCACTGGGGAACACATCTCCCTCTCACCCCTCACTCTGGACTTCTGCACCCTCCCAACTGGAGCGGCACCGCCAGACACCAGAACCACTGGAGCTCCATTTACAAATGCTCCAGGTTCTCCTGACACTAGGAGATCTCCCTCAAATGGCCTAACAGTACAGCCTAGGCCCCCAACCTGGCGTTCCCTTAGGGAACCCTCCAGGCCCTGAGACTGGGTTTCGGGCACCTTGGGACACACAGTCCCACACTCACTCCTTCTCAACTGAGACAGGACGTGAGCCCCTACACCCCTCCCACTACACTGGGACCTAGCTGGGCTACTCTGAACCTCTTCCCCCACACAGGTCTGGAAGATACCTGAGCCACTTCTTTTGGGATCACTCCCTAATGCCTCTTCAGACCCTCCGGCACACAGCCAGAGGTCTGCCTCCCGTGCAAGCTCCCTGGGGTCAGAGAACTCACACTCTAACAGGTGTTGGCGTAACCCCGGAAAACAATTACTGAACATGTGTTCTCTGACAACCAGATTGAACAGCCCTTGAAAATCATTTGCCGTGCTACTCATCACCCATCCTTCCAGTGCATCACAACATTCATCCACAAACTCCCCCCAAGACTGGTGAGACAGTTTCTTACTGCCCCTGAACCTCAACCTATACCCTTCAGGTGTGACACCCTCCTCCTGGGAACTAGGTACCACGCTCTGGGATCTGGGAGTGGGACTTCCTGCACTGGACTCCATATTGCTGCCACCACTGGACCCCACCCTCACTGGTGAATCCAGACAACTAAAACTACTCTCATGGGACGATCTACCCTCCAGAGCTAGTTTCTCTTTGGCGAAGGCCCTCTCTGCCTCCGCCATCCTCTCCTGAGCTAAGACCCTTTCGGTCTCTAGTTTTTGCTCCTCAAGGCCCAATGCCTTGAGACTTAACTCATGGGCCAACTCCTTGAGCCTCAGCTCCTGAGCCAACAAGGCCTTTTTCTCCTCCCAACCCAGCCACGCTATCTCTGTGGCATACTCCGACTGGAGCTTGTCCAAAGCCAGCTGATGCTCCCTTTCTTCTTTCCTATCCACCCACTCCTCTGCGGACAGGGAAAGGGATGGGGCACTGCCCCCGACACTGGACCCAGCAAGGGACTCCCTATCTAAGGGGTCCTCATTATCTACTGGCGTCCCTGCCCTGTCATTTTCTTCCTCTCCTTCAGACTCTTCAGGGCCACCCTCAGACCCACCACCCTCTTGGAGTGCGGTTAGGTCCTCCCTCTCACTCCACTAATCCTGTTGCCAGCATATCAGGGCACTCCCCAGGTTTCCCCGAGTGCCCTCTCCACTTACTTCTAAGCCTCTCTCATCACAGTACCCCCTCAGCTCCTCTAGACTGTAGTTCAATATGTCTTTCATGTCAAAGGTAGATTCCATTTTGGCAAGGCCCTTAATACACAGGTGCAACACAGGAGACCTAGGCGTCTGAGCTGAAGCAAGAGTACACAATTTAAAAATGACACATCTCAGGAGAAAAATAAAACTCAGTAAAAATAATCCCCAAACGTGATTATCTAATTGCAGAGTTTGTAGTGCAACCAGTTGTTGCTGTGGTACTGCGCAATCGCAAGTCCTATCCTCACCGCTGCCAACCAATGTTAGAAATGGGATTTCTGGTTGGCTAAGGCTTGCGCCAAAGCCAGGCAGAAACCACCACTCTAGTCAGGGCAAGGGAGTTACACACCCAAGATAACCCCTGCTCACCCCCTTGGTAGCTTGGCACGAGCAGTCAGGCCTATCCCGGAGGCAATGTGTAAAGCGTTTGCGCAACACACACACAGCAGCAACACCCTAGGCACACCACAAAAGGAACTCCACACAAAGTTATATAAAAAATAGCCTTTGTATTGTCATAAACGCATTAGAAACATAATCACATAATATACACTGTGCCAACTGGCACTAGGCAATATTCACAGGGGATTATATAGAGGACCGGGCCAATTGGGCCACGGTCAGAACCATCAGAAAAGGTAAGTACATATAAAACACAACCAGTCACTACTGGCACAATAATGACCTTAGCATTATCACATTAGGCATAAAACCTATTAGGTCCAAACCTCATTAGCATAAACACATTACGCCATAGGCCCCACCAGCATAAATCCTTGTAGGCATCACATTAGGCATATCCATCACCTAAATCACCTTAGGGCCCTGCGCCCTACCCACCTAACACTGACCCCCAGGCCAACTGGCCTTCTCTAGGGCTCCAATGCACTATGTCCAAAAGTCAGGGCGCGCTGCCAATGCAGCAGAAGTAAGGGGTGCGCAATTGCGCAGACCTAAACGTTGCAGCTGCCCACTACTTGCAGGGCAGCTGGGAATATCAAATGAGGGCCTAAACGGAGCAGCTGGCACTAAGTGCTGCGCAGCTGTGAATCTCACTATAGGCGTGAGTCCTCAACGGGACTCCTATCATAAAGAAAGGCTGCCAACCATTGCAGCTGCCCGCGCGGATGCGGCACAGCTGTGAGCAAAGCGAAGGGGGGCTCTCTAAATAAAATCACCCCCTCGGTGCAGCTGCCCTCTGCAAGCGGGGCAGCTGGGATACACAAACGGGAGGGGCCCTGGCACATCTGTGCCCTCGGGCCCTACTGGGATTTTAAATAAAATTGGCCCCCATGTTAGAGCACACGGGCTCTCCTAAACAAATATGCACCTCTCTGGGCACTAACTGTGCCTTGATTCCCCCAACTCTGGGACTCTTGGGACAAGTGTGTCCCAACGTTGCAGCTGCCCACTGTCGTGCAGGGCAGCTGTGGAAATACAGCGTGGACACCCCCGGTATCCTATGGGCAACCGCAGGGGGGGGGCGGGCACCGACAGTGTGCCCCGACGCACCCCCAACCACCAGTGAATCACCGAGCCCCACTCACCAGGCTCTCCCTCTTGTTTTTGGCAGTGTCCTCGCTCCGTCCGGAGTCGCTGCTGGCTCCCAGCTGACTTCGAGGAGCCCCCTTCCCTTCACTGGGGCTCCTCCACAAGACGCTGTGGCTTCCTCTTTTAGGCGGCGGGGACAGGCACCGACAATGTGCCTCAGGCCCCCTCCTCCACAGGACTCCTCCTCACCTTTGCCAATGCCGCGGGGCTCTCCTCACCTCACGGGAGCCCCGCCACCAGTGCAGTGCGGCCGGTCTCTCTTCGCTGGGACTGGGACTTAACGGGCAACCCGCGAGGCGCTGCACGGCTTCAGGGGGAAGCAGAAGTGGAACCCACCAGGCCCGCCCACAGTCAGGCGGCGCGGGCCTGACTTCCTGGTTTGGCGGCGTTCTCCTTCTCTGCGGCTCGGTGCCGCAGCGGTGATTTCTTTCTTCTTGGCGGCAATGAGGGGTGGGCTCCCTCTTAATCTAAAGTATAAAGCGGGGTGGGCTCCCACTAAAGGCGATGAAATTGCGGGGTGGGCACCCACGACTTAAAACCCACACACGGCAGGAACGCGGAGTGGGCACCCGCCGAAAAACCACGACGCGAGGTAGGCTCCCGCTGTTTGAATAAAGTTTTAAAACACGGGCAATAACGCGGGGTGGGCTCCCGCTCCCCAGCAGCACAGGGGAGTCCCCACGCCGGGACTCTCCCAGCAGGAATCTTCCCAGCACAGCACTGCAGAGCCTGCACAATCCTCTCCTTGCCAATAAAGTACAGTGCTCACAATGCGCTAAGCCCACAGCTTCCTGGCAGTCCTCAGAGTCCAAGGGGCACAGCTGGGCCCAGGCAGGCCAGCACACAGGGCCCTCCAGCAGGGAGGCTGTCCCTCGTGGCGGTTCCTCCTGGAGCCCAGCAGCAGCAAGGCCCCTACTAAGCACAAGCACAGAACAGGAACACATCATGGGGTCACAGCCCCTACATTTATAGGACATTTCCCTTTGTCTGCAGAGTACAGGGCTTGGGGGGAACCAGTTCCAACTGGTTCTGGAGCACTCTGTTTACCAGGCTCCTCTTCCTTATTGTTAGGTGGGGGCTCGTCAGACACAACACAGGGGGGCAGAGCCAGCATTCACTAGGGCAGGCACGCTCCTATTCAGGGACCAGGGACTTCTCCTCCCACTACTCAAAATGTAGATGTCCCATTCAGCCTAGCGCTGACTCATCCTGACCCTCCTGGAGCCACCCACACCTCACCAGCCTCTGTCACTCAAAAGCCAGACATGCAATTCACATCAGGCAGGCAGACACATAGCACACAGAAATGCCAACTTCTAAAAGTGGCATTTCTAAAATAACCACAATAAATCTGCGCACACCATTGCGCAGAATTTATTAATACCATTGCACACATACCAGACTTGACCATGCTGCGCCTCTCATATCAGGATTTACCACTGACCCACATTCATCAGGGAATCCCCCATGCATTCCTATGGGAGGGCAGGCCCATCTCACTACATGTAACCCAGAGCGCACGCACTTTACACTGGACAGCAGTGATAAAGTGCCTAGAGGACTAAAACCACCAACACTACACAGGGAAAAGGCTAGGAGACAGGCAAAAAGTTTAGGGGTGAACCTGCCAAAAGGGCCAAGTCCAACAATTCCAAACCTTGGAACGGGGAAAAATATGGTAACTGTGTGTGATATCCTCCATTTTGCACTTCACAGAGGTTGCACATGCGGTTTTATCTATGTTTTTTAAACTTACGTTAACAGCTGAAATAATTGAGGGGCATATTAGCAAGGGCTTTATCGCCGCTTTAGCGGCACTTTTTGCCGCCAAAGCGGCAATTTTTTTATCGCCCTATCAGCAAGCTGTCGCTAACAGGCGTTAGCGACAGCTTTCTGGCGATAGCGGCCGGTTTCCCTATCGCCTTGCATGCCAGCGATAATTATCGCTAATGACATGCAAGGTAGGCGTTCCCAACCAAAAGCGACTGGAAACAGTCGCTAACACAACTTCCCCCTATTAGCAACGCAGGCGAAGCGATAAAAAAAGTCGCGCTAAGTGCAATTATCGCTAGAATTTAACACCTGCTAAAAACATGACTTACCTGTTTCTTCAATGGGAGGTGGATTGTCAGGCTAAGTCCACCATGGCGTTAATGCGTGAATATCGCTGGATTTCCAGCGATATTCACGCATTTCGCAGCTATCACTGGATATTTTATTGCTTTGGAGATAAACGTTGCTAATAGCGTGTTATCTCCGCGATAAAATCCAGCGATAGGCGGCGATAAAAAAAAACGCGCTAAGCGCGGTTTGCGATAATTATCGCAAGTTGTTGCTAATATGCCCCTATGTTTGGTTTAAAAAAGGAAGGCCCAGATTTACAAGATGATTACACAGGGCAGCGCAGCAGCCATAAATGCTGTGCTGCTCTGCAAGAAGGAGAGCTATTTACAGAAATATAGCACCCACCTCCCCTCTCCCTTGCGCCAGTGCAAAAGTATGCTGCCGTGCGCCATGGACACACATTTGCACCATGATGCAATTGTGTCTCCGTGAGTCTGGCATAGGTTTTTGTACTGGAAGGATGCCTTTCCAGTACAAAATACTATGCTTAGACTAACTTTAAACCTTTTAGTACTTTGTATTAGTGCTGTACAGTGCAGCACACATGGAAAGTCGGAAAAGAAAGGAGAAATTAAAGCATTTCTCCTTCCTAGTGGCTATTTGAAATGTGCACTGATTTTTGACGCAAAACCCTGACTACTATTTTAAGTAACTGGGACCTCATTTATGAAGAATTGGTGTAGAACAGCAATGCAAGTCTTCTTGCTGCGCTGCTCTACGCCAATTTGAAAATGCAGGAATGCACTGTATTTATAAAATACTGTGCATTCCTGTACTCCTCCCCTTGCACTGGCGCACCATGGTGCAAGGGTGCCTCTGTTGCAGGCAGGATTGTTTTGTGCAGGAAGGAACAATCCAGAGAGGCATTTCCCTCTTTCTACATGTGCTGCAGAATAAAGCACACATGGAAAGAGGAAAAATGAGGAGAAATAAAAATATTTCTCCTTGTTACACCTGCTCTGGTGTGGCGTAAGGTTGTGTCGCTGCCCCAGGTTTATGTGAATAGGCAAATCTGGGGCGGTCTCAAAATCCATGGGTGTTGCATGGCAAAACCCACTACAAAGCGCATGGAATGCCTCCTTTTTCAGTTTTAAAAGAGACTTTATTAGAATAAAAGATATAAAATATGGAATAGGTCATACATATCAAGCAAAAAGAAAAGAAAGAAAAGAAATGACATCAAAGTAAGTAGAGATGAAGAGGCAGTGCTATAACATTTGGAGTTAAGTGTAAAACAATATTAACAATCATATAAAAAAAGTTTTTAAAAAAGGAATGTCAAGGAGGCTTCAAAACTTCTTGTGCAGCAGTTGATCTCATAGTAGAACATTTCACAATCCTATCAATAAATTGAGTAACAGGGGACCATAATAAGAGTCTTTTTAGAGCAAGAGAAGGAGGGTATACAAAGGCTGTATCCAATCTGTGATTATGACAGACTGCATACCACCAAGCTTGGAAGGACACATTAGATAAGTCTTTCTAAAATGTTTTGTAATTTGCTGAAAAGCAACTGCTAAGAGCAGGTCTAAAATACGTGTATTTAAAGAACAATTATCCCAGTCTTCTGATAGGGAACCTAAAAAGATGTTAACAAGGGTAAAGGGAGCTACATGGTCAAAAATATTAATTAGTTGTTTCCAAACTTTCTCCCAAAAGTCGTGAACAAAAGGACAGGTAAAAAGTAGATGCTTTAAATCGGCTTGTTCTTGGGAGCAAGACCAGCAAGTATCAGGCAAATCCTTGTTCATTTTATGTAAAGTTGTGGGGGAGATAAGGAGCCTATTATAAACAAAGAAAAGTGTTTGGGTGGTGTTAGCTGCTCTGGAGGTTTTCCTAAGTTTAGACCAAATTCTAGACCAGGTGGGTATGGACCAAACCATTGACAGGTCCCGCTCCCAAGCTAATTCTACATTGGTTTTATCTCTAGTGGTAGGGGATTTGTGTAAAGAAGAGTAAATGATGGGCGCTCTAGGTTTTGTGGATAGGAGATTATGAACATGAGTACTGCAATGTGGGGTATTCGGGGGAGAAAAGGGAAAAGAATAAAAGGCAGTGTAGAGAGCCTCTTGTAATAAGAGGTATTTATTTCGAAAGGAGAAAGGGAAATCAAATAATAGACTGGCTTGTGGGAAAGAAATCACCTTGTCCGCCTCAAATAATTGACTTACCCAAAGTAAGCCTTTCTGTCTCCACACTTTCCAGCAGAAGGGTTTACTTTTAATTAATATAAATTTATTGTGCCATATAGCAGATTTAAGAAACATTTCGCGACTGTTGGGGACATATGAGAAGACCGAATCTAATAAGTGACATGAATATTTAAGAATGGGGGTGCATAAATTTTGGGGTTTGCGTGTGATTGATAAGTATTCTTTGAAGGAAAATGGGGATAGATAAGACTGTTCAAGTAACACCCAAAGGGGTGGAGTCTCCAGGGGATCCGAAAGCCAATTAGAGAGTTGGCGTAATAGAAATGCCTTATGGTATGAAGAGAAATCGGGAAAATTCATTCCTCCCTACTCTTTGGGATGCATGAGTTTTGATAAAGATAAACGGGCCCTCTTGTGATTCCAAAGAAAGTAAGAGAGTATGGAATTGATTTTTTTGAAACATTGAAATGATAAAGCCAAAGGGATATTAGAAATAGTATAAAGATTAATAGGGGATAACATCATTTTAATAGTATTAAGGCGCCCCCACCATGACAGATAAAGAGGGTGCCATCCGCTAGTCAAGTTAGTCAATTTTGAAAGGCAGTTCTCTAGATTCGTAAAGATAGAGGTTTTGATGGACGACGTAAAGTGCAGCCCTAAATATTTGATGCAGTGGGATTGCCAAGAAAAATTAGAGCTGGAAAAATCTTCTTTAAAAGTGAATTTGGTTAAGGGCAGAATTTCGCACTTATCATTATTTAATTTGTAGCCAGAGACAAGAGAATATAAGGAGACTTCCTGGGAAAAAGCAGGGAGGGAAGATTGAGGATCGGAAAGGAAAAATAGGATATCATCAGCGTATGCAGCGAATTTCACTTGTAAGGAATTAGACTTGAAGCCATGTATTTCTTGGTTCTGACGTATTTTAGAAAGGAAGGGCTCTAAGGCTAAGTTAAATAGGAAAGGAGAGAGGGGGCAACCCTGCCGAACCCCTTTGCCTAAAGTGAAAGAAGGGGAAGAAATGTTATTAACAAGGACTGCCGCTGTGGGATGAGAATAGAGAAGGGAAATTAAAGAAATAATCTTAGGACCGAATCCAAACCATTTGAGTGAATGAAAGAGAAAAGGCCAATGGACCCTATCAAACGCCTTTTCAGCGTCTAAGGCTATTGCAGCAAGGGACTCAGAAGAATGGGAGGATTTGGATAAAATATCAAAAAATAATCGAGTATTATCAGAAATATATCTTCCTTTAACAAAACCGGATTGTTCCCTACCGAGAAGATCTGGAAGGTAAGATTCTAGTATCAAAGCCAAGGCTTTAGAAAAGATTTTATAATCTATGTTTACCAGGGAGATGGGTCTATAGTTCTTACAATAATGCAGGTCTTTATTTTCCTTGGGGATGAGACAGATCAGAGCCTCGAGGAAGGAACCAGAAGCTTCTCCCTTATTTAAAAAAGAAGAGATGAGATGCAAAACCTGTGGGAGAAGTAAGGAACAAAAATGAAGATAGAATCCACAGTTAATCCATTGGGGCCTGGAGCTTTATTCTTTTTGAGTGTGCAAAGTGCTTTATGTAATTCAGCGTTTGAGATGTCCAATTCTAAAGGGGCCAGGTTTAATTGCGTGTCAAAAGTTTTAGTGATATTGGAAAAATAGTCTTCTATTTGGGAGTCTGAAGGAGATGAGTCCGGTGTGTATAAAGAGTTGTAAAAATGATGAAATTCGTGTAAAATCTCAGTGTCTTTGAATTTAAGAGAGTGCTGGGAGTCAAAGATTGATTCGATGTTAAGTTTATTATGTTTGATTTTGAGGTAATTAGCTAGGAGTTTACCGGATTTATTTTGACCCCCATAAAATTTAGCATTGGATTTTAAGAGATATAATGAAGCATTATCTGTAGACTCTTTATTAAATTTTAGTTTGGTATCAATACATTCGTGGAGACAGTCTGCAGATTTGTTAGTGAAATAAGAGTGTTCTAAACTCTTTATTTTGGTGAAAAGAGCGGCTGATTTTTTCTGAGCATTGTCTCTTTTTAGAGACATAATTAAAGATAAAGGGGCATATTAGCAAGACTGGCGATAAAATTATCGCCGCTTTAGCGGCAGGAAACTGCCGCTAAAACGGCGATAATGGGCTTGCTAATATGCGTTATAGAATTCCAATAGAAGCCCAGGTTAGATGTGCAGGACATCTAACCTGGGCTTCTATTGAATTCTATAACGCTTTATTAGCAAGTCAATTATCGCCGTTTTAGCGGCAGTTTCCTGCCGCTAAAACGGCGATAATTTTATCGCCAGTCTTGCTAATATGCCCCAAAATCTATAGCTGTTGCCTTAAAAGCGTCTCAGATGGTATGAAAGGGTAAAGTATCTGATTTATTTAAAATAAAAAATTCATTCACAAAAGAAGTAAAGGAGGAGGTAAATCTGGAATCAAGAAGGAGGGAATTATTAAAACGCCAACGGTTGGGTAAAGAAGGTTTGTGAAGAATGTCTAGTGAAATAAAAACTGGGGCATGATCAGAGATTAAAATAGAACCAATATCAGTGGACTGTAAGGACTGTGAGAGATTATGGGAAATGAAAAAGTAATCTATATGTGACTGGGTCTGGTGCATTGGTGAGTAATAAGTATATTATCATGTGACAGGGTTGCAAAGTCTCTAAGCATCTAATAATTTACGGTGTTGAATAGTGTGTACAAAAACTTTGTGAGCTTTGGGTTGTGTGAAGGAATTTAGGGAGTTACGGTCAAGAAAAGGGTCCATGACTTGGTTACAATCCCCTGCCAAGATCAAACTATCCTGAGGGTGGTGTAAAAGGGTTGTGGCGAAGTTAGACCAAAATAGGGAGTCACCTGAAGTTGGAGCGTAAAGATTAAAAAGAGAAGTGGGAGTTTTCTCAATCATCAAATCTGTAAACAGCCAGCGACCTGCGTCATCATGTGTTTCGGAGAGTAATTTGAGTTTTAAAGATTTGCGACAAAGTGTAGCAACTCCATTTCGTTTACCATCCCCCGGAGAGAAGAAAACAGAGCCCACCCAATCTTGTTTCAATTTCAAAGACTCTTTCTCATTGAGGTGAGTTTCTTGTAGGAGAGCTATGTCAGCACCAAGCTTCAATAAATGTGTGAGAGCACTCTGTCGTTTGATAGGGGAATTTAAGCCTCGAACATTCCATGAAATAATTTTCAATGACATAAGAACATCAGTGCGAAAGGAAGAGAAATTACACTATATGTAAAGAAGGAGTAGCACAAAACATACCATGCAATTCCGAAAAAGAAGATAAATATCATAACATTTGCTTTATCAACAGTGTGAAAAGAGTAAAGAAAGTAGGATGACCCAGTGAAATAGTGATGAGAGAAAAAGAAAGAAGATAGAAGGAAGAAAAAGAGATGAAAAAAGGAATAGGAGACAAAAAGAAAGAAAAAGAAATGTATAAGCAGAGAAAAATTCATACCTATAAAAATCCAAAGGAAGGGTGAGGGGGGGAGGAACCATATGGAAGGACAACACAGCTGAACTCCATCGACGAGACACACGAACCAGCGAATTCAACGAGAAGAGGAACAATGATAGGCATGTATAATACGGTATCTGGGAGGGAAATGAAGAAAACATGGTAACTACGGAGGTCAAACAGAGCGATTAAACCAAACATAGAAAGGAAAGAAAAAAAAAGAAAGTGAATAAACACCATCAACAATTCCAGGACAATCATGGGATGGACAACTCTAAACTACGGCAGAAGAAAACCTAACATAGTAATTAGAAACAGAAGGCGAGGGGCTCCATGGAACGACAACAGAACTGAACTCCATCGACGAAACACACGAACCATCATAGTCAACTAGATGAAGAACAATGAGAAACATAAGTAATAGGGTAACTGGGAGGGGAGTAAAGAAGACATGTTAACTACGGAGGTCATACAAAGCAGCAAAAAAGAAAAACAGGACATTAAAGGAATGGATAAACAACAGCAACAACTCCAGGACAATCATGGGACGAAGAATTCTGAACTGCTGCGAAAAACAAAATTATTAATTAGAAGCAGAATGCGAGGGGTTCAAAGTGTCCATTATTTCTAACTTGCAAGAGTTTATAAAACTTCTCAACTTGCTGGGGTCTTCGTAGGATGTCGTGTTGTTTCTGCATGTAACTTTAAAAAGGCAAGGATGAAAAAGGCCGTAGCGGGCTCCCAATGAACGAAGATCTGGTTGCATGCTTAGAAATTCCTTTCTTCTGTCAGCTGTGCTCTTGGCGTAGTCCTGGGAAAAGAACAGAGCATGACCGAACCAAGAAATATGGTTAAGAGATTTTGCCGCTGACAGTACTTTGAGAAGATCCGTATACTCCAAAAAATATAAGATAACTCCTCTCAGGCGTCGTGAGAGGATACCATAGCGGGCAAGCAACCTAGTCGATGGGCACGTTGTATGATTAAGGAGGTGCCTTCAGGAAGTTTTAACAGTTCTGGAAGAAAGTTCTTGAAGAAAGTGAGAGGGTCTGACCCCTCCACATTTTCTGGCAGGCCAAAAATGCGAAGATTATTCCTCCTATTTTGGTTCTCTAACTCTTCAACTTGCCTTTGTAAAAATGAAACTTGAGTCTGGAGAGACGTGACTTTAGTTTCAGTGGCACCGAAAAGAGAGACGTGATGCTCTACTGTTACCAAACGCTCTTCCATTTGAGACCATCTGTCAGTAAGGTATTGCAATTTATTATTTGTTTCCTCCATAAAGGGGCGTAAAGCGCAAATTTCTTCGAGCAACAAGCCCATAGAAGTAGGGGGAGGAGATTTTGTGCGGGAAGGCGGGTCCTTCTTGAGACGTTTTGTGGAGGCTTTCCCTAAGACTGTTGAGCCAGTGTGCGTATCAGGGACAGAACCACTCTTAGGAGAGGAGGCAGCTGAGGAAGCCTCCATGGCTGCAAATTTCGAAAAAACTGTAGAGTTCTTAATAAGTTGTTTTTGTTTGGCAGGCTTGATACAGGAATCAGTGTTGCGCAATTTCCCCATAAGTTGACAGAGTAACCAATAGATAGATATGCCACAGTCTCACAAATGCAGCGTAACGAACAAAGTGGGTCTATCATAGAAAACTATGCAGTCTTTTAGAGAACTGATAATGACTTTAGCAGCTCCTAACACAGTTGAAAGGGGAACATTCTGATTTCGTCTCCCCAAGGAAATAAAAATTAAAAACGGAGAAAAATGTTCCACAAGGGCATTAAAAAAATGCAAAGAAACCAGTCAATGTTGTCTTCAAATTGGAGGAGGGCATACCTTGCAAGTCCCAGAGAGTAGTGCTAGGCAGGAGACATATGCAAAGAAATGCCCCGTCTTGAAGAGGGTGGGAGGCG
This sequence comes from Calotriton arnoldi, assembly GCA_963921515.1. Classification (NCBI taxonomy): domain Eukaryota; kingdom Metazoa; phylum Chordata; class Amphibia; order Caudata; family Salamandridae; genus Calotriton; species Calotriton arnoldi. Next base: position 1,340,914 of record CAWUFW010004938.1, on the reverse strand, counting down.
GCAGCCGCGATTCAAAATGGCCGCCGTCTCTGAGGAAAGAAAGAAGTGTGTGGCTGCAGCGCTATTAACAGGCTTCAGGTTCAGCAAAAAAGCTTGTTTGCGGTAACGCGCGGCACACAACACCTTCCGACGTCCATTCCGGCGCTCGGGGAATGAGAAGGTGAGGCTCCCTGAGTGCGGTCCGTGTCGACTCGGCGAGAGTCACGGAAGCGCCGCCATCTTCCTCGGGCACCTAGCCACACCCCATGGAATGCCTCCTTGATGCAGAGTAAGGCAAGGCAGCGACTTGTGCTGCTTTATCTTACTCCACATCTATGAGGCCATGCTAAGCCATGCAGAGTGGCTTTGCGTTACCTTATAGATATGATTAAGAGGCTTGCACCCCCAGATTGTCATAAAAGGTGATGCTTCGGCAGCTCAAGCTTCCCATAAATAAACCCCATAGTGTTTTACATCAAAAACCTTGGTTGCCTGCATGGGAACGCCCATGGACTACCCATGTAATGCCCCCTTGGCACTAAGTAATGCAAAGCAGCGCTATGTGCTGCTTTGCGTTACTTTCAAGTGATTTTCCAGCGCTAAACAGGTTTTGCACTGGAAAGTGAATATGTTAAAAAAAATTGCTTTGATTTGCATCACTTTTTGATGCAAAAATCCCTCAAAATGTTAATAAATATACCCCACAGTCTCTGAAAATCATACTCTGTTCTTAATGCGATTGCAGTTGCAAAACTATGGTCCATATTTACTAGATGATCATGCAGGAAAGTGCAACAGCCGCAAAAGCTGTGCTGCATGAGAAGGAGAGTGCCATATTTACAGAAATATCTCCTTTCCCTAATGCCAGTGCAGAAATGTGCTGCCATGAGCCACGGACACACCTTTGCGCCATATTGCGAGGGAGTCTCAGTGAGTCTAACATGGTTCTGTACTGGAAGGATACCCTTCCAGTACAAAATACTATGCATAGACTAACTTTAAACCTTTTCTCACTTTATACGTGTGCTGTACAGTGCAGCACCCATGCAAAGTATAAAAAGCAAGGAGAAAGCATTTCTCTTTCATAGCGGCTATTTGAAATGGGCAAATTTTTTTTAACGCAGAACCTTGTCTACTTTTTTAAGTAAATAGGACCTAATTTATGAAGAATTGGCGTAGCGCAGCAATGCAAGTCTTCTTGCTGCACTCCCCAACGCCAATTTGAAAGGGCAGGAATGCACAGTATATATGAAATACTATGAATTCCTGTCCTTCCCCCCTGTGCTGGTGCACAATTTACTGCCTAGCGCCAACGTAGGCACCCCTGCACCTCTGTTGCAGGCAAGATTGTTTTTGTGCAGTAAGGGGCACCTCCATTACTCGAGGATCTTTCATCCACATCTCAAGGAAGAGTCATTGAGAAACTGGAGGGCATCTTTGCGGCATGGCCATACTGAAATCTGACAATGGCCTGCCTTTTAATAGTTGGGAGTTCAAAGACTTCATAGAGCATCTGAGTATAAAGCATATAAAGCATCAAAAGAGCACTTCTCTGCTGCCGCAAGCCAACAGACTGGTTGAGAAATTCATGAGTAGGCTAAAGAAAGCTGTGCAGCATGCTACACTTGAAAAGCTCAATTTACATACTGTGTTAAACTCTACATTGCGAGCTTACCGTTCAACACCTCACTCGACCACCGGTGAAAGTCGGGCAACATTGATGTTTTGGAGAACAATGACAGCCAAGATACCCCAGTGGACCAATCAGAGAGACAAAAATGACAATGAAGCTCGTACGAGAAACAAAAGATGAAAACATCTGCTTTTCACCATCCCAGCAGCTTGTGGATTATAATGGTGGCAGGCCTCAACTTTGCACGACAAGTTCAGGTCAATCAATCAATCAATCAATCATGTCACTTATAAAGCGCACTACATACCCGTGAGGGTCTCAAGGCGCTGGGGGAAGAGGGGGGTGGTGCTGCTACTGATCGAAGAGCCAGGTCTTGAGGAGTCTTCTGAAGGCCAGTAGGTCTTGGGTCTGTCGGAGGTTGGTGGGGAGGGTGTTCCAGGTCTTGGCGGCGAGGTGGGAGAAGGATCTGCCGCCGGCGGTCGTTTTCCGGATGCGGGGGACTGTGGCGAGGGCGAGGCTGGTCGAGCGGAGCTGGCGGGTGGGGGTGTAGAAGCTGAGTCGTCTGTTGAGGTAGGCTGGTCCGGAGTTGTGGAGTGCTTTGTGTGCGTGGGTGAGGAGCTTGAAGGTTATCCTCTTGTTGACAGGGAGCCAGTGCAGGTCTCTCAGGTGGGGTGTGATGTGGCTGCGTCGGGGGATGTCGAGGATAAGACGTGCAGAGGCGTTCTGGATGCGTTGCAGCCGTCTCAGGAGCTTAGCCGTCGTTCCTGCGTAGAGGGCGTTTCCGTAGTCCAGCCTGCTGGTGACGAGGGCCTGGGTGACTGTTTTTCTTGTTTCGGTGGGGATCCACTTGAAGATCCTGCGGAGCATTCGGAGGATGTTGAAGCAGGATGAGGAAACGGCGTTGACCTGCTTAGTCATGGAGAGGGTGGGGTCGAGGATGACCCCTAGGTTGCGTACGTGGTCGGTGGGTGGCGGGGCTGTTCCCAGTGATGTTGGCCACCAGGAGTCGTCCCAGGCTGAAGGGTTGGAACCAAGGATGAGGACCTCCGTCTTGTCCGAGTTCAGCTTCAGGCGGCTGGTCCTCATCCATTCGGGCGACGGCCTTCATTCCTTCGTGGAGGTGGGCTTTGGCGGTGTGAGGGTCTTTGGTGAGGGAGAGGATCAGCTGGGTGTCGTCGGCATAGGAGATGATGTTGAGGTTGTGCTGTCGGGCGACGTGGGCGAGGGGTGCCATGTAGATGTTGAACAGCGTTGGGCTGAGGGAGGAGCCTTGGGGTACGCCGCAGATGATCTTGGTGGCCTTGGATCGGAAGGGGGCGAGGCGGACGCTTTGTGTTCTGCCGGAAAGGAAGGATGTGGTCCAGTCCAGGGCCTTCTCTTGGATCCCGGCGTCGTGAAGGCGTGTTCGTAGTGTGTGGTGGCAGACCGTGTCGAAGGCGGCTGATAGATCCAGGAGGATGAGGGTTGCTGTTTCTCCGTTGTCTAGCAGGGTCCTGATGTCATCGGTGGCGGCGATGAGGGCGGTTTCGGTGCTGTGGTTGCTGCGGAAGCCGGACTGGGAAGGGTCCAGGATGTTGTTCTCCTCGAGGTAGCGGGTCAGTTGTTTGTTGACGATTTTCTCGGTGACCTTCGCGGGGAACGGGAGCAGAGAGATGGGTCGGAAGTTCTTGAGGTCCTTGGGGTCTGCCTTGGGTTTCTTGAGTAAGGCGGTGATCTCGGCGTGCTTCCAGCTTTCCGGGAAGGTTGCTGTCTCGAAGGAGATGTTGATTATTTTCCGGAGATGGGGCGCGATGGCTGTACTGGCTTTGTTGAAGATGTGGTGAGGGCACGGGTCTAGCGGTGAACCGGAGTGGATGGTGTTCATGATCTCGCTGGTGTCCTCGTCGTTGATGTTGGTCCAGGAGAGCAGGCGGTTGGTGGTTGTGGGGGCAGTGGTCTCGGTGGTTGCCGGGGCGGTCGTGGTGTTGAAGCTGTCGTGGATGTCGGCGATTTTGCGGTGGAAGGAGGTGGCCAGTGAGTCGCACAGGTCTTGCGACGGCTGGATGTTGTTGGTGTTGGAGCTGGGGTTGGAGAGTTCCTTCACGAACAATTACAGCACCAAAGAGATTAATTGAAGTGATTTAAATTTATATATGTGTATATCTTTTGTAAAACTGGTGTTTTCTTTAACAAAGTGGGAGATGTCGTGTCTTGCAAGTTAGCCGTGACGGAACCCTTTTGGCTCGTAGTGAACTCCGTACAGCTATGACATAATGAATAGAGTGTATTGCAATGAAGGCTGCTTTAGAATGTTGAGTTCGCAGTTACACGCATAGGAATAAAGACGTGTGATACCAAGCTCCGTGTGTGGTGTAGTCATTAGCAGTTACCCAGGATGGGAAGACGCTACACTACCCGACAGAGGCGTAACGAGAAGAAATATCTTTATTTCTCCTTGTTAATTTCTCTTTCCACATATTCTGGATTCTGCAGCCCACATAGAAAGACGACTATGCCTTTAAGGATTATTTATGTGTGGGAATGTGTCCTTCCCTGCACAAAATCAATCCTGCCAGTAACGCAGACACTCTTGCATTAATAGTGCAAGACTGCCAGTATTGGCGCTCGGCAGCACACAGTGTGCCACTTCAAGGAGAAAGCAAAAATGCTCCATAGTCATGTAAATCTAGAGCATTTCTGCCCATTTACACAGCACAGTGCAACAAGTTGCATTGCGTGGCATAAAAAATGGTAACTTTGCCCTATTATATGAAAGGATACAATTACATTCACTCACAAAAATGGAGACAGGGAGATTCTGACTGCTCAATGATTTTGACAGTCAACGAGTGACACATTAATGTTCAAATTACGTAAGCATCTTCTCCAAACATGCTTAAGGACACAGATCACTCTCTGGAATTTGTGACATGTGAGATAACACACAGAGTTAGTACTGCCAACGATGAGTGTTGTGTTCCCATTAAAAGTACGCTAGCTACTTTGTATTTCAAAGAAAATTAGGTTTGTTGACTCTCATTGACATTCTGGAGCACATTTACTATTATTTCACACAACATGCCGCAGCAAGGGAACTTGCGTCTCTGTGTTATGTGAAAGGGAGAGAGCAGAAATGCTCCATATTTACAATTACATGGAGCATTTCTGCTCTTTCCTTGCGTTGGTGCACTGTGTGCTGCCTAGTGCCAATGCAAGCAGCCTTGCCGCATAGTGCAAGGGTGCCTGCATTACGAGCAGGATTTTGTGTGCAGGAAGGGAAACTTTCCTGCACAAAACACTCCGTAGAGGCTTATTCCTCTTTTTATATGTGCTGTAGAATGCAACACAGATGGAAAGAGGAAGTAAGAAGGAGAAAGAAAATGATTACTCAATGTTATGCCTCTGTCCTGTAGACTCACAATTTTAGCATAAACCCAGGTTTACAAGGCAGCACTATGTGTTGTGATACTTTACATTTACTAAACCACGGAAAGCCACACAAAGTGGCATTGTGTGGCTTAGTAAATGCCAAAAATTATTTGCGTTGAGCTACACCACAAACGTGACACAACCCCATTGCAAAATCATAGTAAATATGGGACTCTGTGTAAACATAGCTGGACAGTCAATGTCTAGTGGAAAGGTGGTTGTATAGGAAATAATACAAGATACAATTCAAAAATAGAAATGATAATAACCTTCTTTAATGGCTCGCTCATTGATCCTACAGAACTGAAAAACATGTAGAATACCAACATAGCAAGAGTGGCATAATAAAATGCCCCAGACGAAAAAGGTGTATGCGAAATGGGTAGTGGGTGTAAAAAGATTTAATGCCTCGTGGCAGTTTATGGAGGCAGTAGAAAAGGTGGCCCCAGATGTAGCAGTAGTGTAGCAATTCTAATTGGAGGGGCGTTGAATAAGGCCCAATGGCACTTTGTCTGTTGGCTGCTGTTATACGAGTACTTTATCATACTTTTGCGCTTTTCCACATGGCTGCTACTACATGTATATGGTAGGAATTTTTTTTTTTTACTAGACTATAAGCAACTGGGGTTAAGAAGCTAATTTGGTTAGAAGGCATTTTATTGATGAATATAATGTACTATTAATGCTTTGTTTCTCAATGAATGTGCCGTTCTTGAAATTATGATTGATCATCAATTTTTATATTTTCTGTGGATATTATGAACAGCTATTAATCTTCCATTTCTATGTTATGTCTCTTCCGATATGTGAATACTTATGATTTTGCTCAATAAAAATAAATGAAAAAAATAATAATAACATTGTGATATAAAGCACACACAGAACGCACAACACAGGAAAGTGGCATTCCAATACAAATAGTTATACAAGTAGGCCCCTGGCCTACATTTTTATGGGCTTATTTATGAGAGGCTTTCACTGCCAGAGTGTCATTTTCTCTGATGCTCATATCTTTGTGTGGCTTTGCATGGCCTCATCGATATGGAGTAAGACAGGGCACCGCAAGTCGATGCGTTGCCTTAGTCTGCTCTAGGGAGACATTCCATGGGCGTTGCGGGAACTTTTTCCATGCAACACCCATGGATTTTGATGCTGCCCCAGATTTACTTAATTACGTAAACCTGGGGCTAATCAGACTGGTTCACTGGTTTCTGCCGGACGTCAGGGAGCTGAGCGTTCTCCCAATCCACTTCCGGTTCACAGCAGGGTGCGGTGCGGAGCAGCGAGGTTGGAGCCGCGTGTCCTCCGTATCTACAGGGAAACCGCAACCGCAAAGTACAGTCGCAGACGGCGACAGTGCAGTGCGGCAGGGCGGCACCACGAGAGTGGAGGTAAGCCAGGGGAGCTTTGCGGCCAAGACGGTGGGGTGGGACTGAGCGGGACCGAGTGAGCCTCGCTGAGATAGTGAGTCCAGTCCTCCCCACGGAAGTGGCCCAGCTAGGTCTGGGTGCGGCTTGCGTGTCGGTGGGCTCTTGCAAGGCCCCCCGCTAGGCCCCCACAGCTCCTGACCCCCCCGCTGTCCCACTGCTATTGCTCTGCCTTCCTAGCCTGGCCCCGGGCGGCAGAGATTAGTGGCCAACAACCACCCAATAACCGGGGTTGTGGAAATTACTGATGCTGCCGTAAGGGAGACCGCAGAGACTGTTGCAGGGGGGGTAGGCCCAGGCCGCTGACCACTGACTACAGCACAGCACAGTGCCCTAGCCTTTGGCTCCTACAACTATTGTTGTTAGCTGCAAAACCACCTAGCCAACACAGCAGGGCCTCACCCCCTGACAAGAGGACATGCCAGGGGAGGGGCACATCGACACTCGAGTTTTCAGTGGTGGAGGGTGCAGCACCGGTGGGAGCCGCGACTTATTAGTGCCAACAACTCCAACGGTGTACCCCTGATGCAGCTTCAAAGCATCAAGGGGGACCACTATCTGCTGCTGCTGGCAGGTTTGCAACTTCCTAAAAAGGAACGTCAACCAATAGATCGTAATTAAGCTCAAGCATTTCTCATACTATCTGTCACAAGCCTGACTGGCTGACTGCCCTTCTCGGCCCAAACAAACTGGAGCAGCCTAAACTGGTGATCTAACCGCTAGGAAAAACACAATTAAAGGCACAAACAACTGCATAAATAAAGGGCATAATCTCAAGGCAAACCACATTTGAACGAACAGCAATCACAATAAAATACAGCAATACAGGAACACAAGAATTCAAATCAAACGCAAACCGAGCACAAACCCGAGGAAAAGGGGCACATCTGAGCGAACAGTAATAACAATAAAAGACAGAAATACAGGAACAAAGGAATACAAATCAAATGCAAACCGAGCACAACCCTGAGGAAAAGGGGCATTAAATAATTACTCACTCAACCCCGTAGCCACAAGACCGACAGGATTGTCAGATCTAACAGGGCCAGGCCGGGGCAAGTGTCAGGTGGATTATGGTAAATCATGGAAACTCACAAACACACAGAAGAGAAGACAAGATGAGATCAGGCAGAGTCCGGTGGCTCCTGAATCAGAGCCAGAAGCCCAGCAACATGAAGCAAGGTGCAAAAAAACACTAAACAACCAGCAAAAGCTGCGGACCGGGCTATTACTCAAAAGAGTCCTTTAATTTTCTCCGATTCTAACAATGTTTAGGAACATAGAAAAAAGTGGGACTAAGAATACAAGCTCCAGCTTCTCCTTCCTCAAAGATCCCGGGGCCATAATATACTCAATGCCTAGAGAGGTACCAGGCTTCTGACGCCACTAGCCCCTCAGAGGATGGCCTACAACGCTACTACAAAAAAGAAGCAAAACGAGCTCATAAACAACGCAAAGGACCTAACCAGCCAGGCAATCTATCAAAACTTGGACCTCGCAGGCACGGACCTGGAAACCCCAAAGGAAGAAGTGTAAGGACAACGGGAAACCACCCACAATTAAGGAATTTTACATAGAGGAAATAACAGAGGATCCAATAAACAACACTGACGTCTCGATCGAAACGGACTAGGAGGGAGCAATGGAGGAGAAAACATAAATTCAAAAGCACAGACAACAAACTTATGCCCAGGCCATGAATTTCCGTCCTACTCCACCCCTAAGACTATAACACAATATGAAACAATACAAGGGCTTAAAACAGTAGCACAGGTTCACCAGACAAACCAAGAAGATTTAGAAGGCTCAGAAAACTCATGGCTAAGAACAATAAGGCTCACACCTAACAAGGAGATTCCACAAGACATAGAATCAAAAGAGCCACTCAGCAGAGACGCGTATAACTACTCAACACAATGCAACAGGGAAACAAATGGCCTAAACAGTAAGCAAAACAAAACCAAAGTCATTCTCTCACCACAGGATACTAGTCAATTACAGAACCGAAATCAACTATCAAACCTGGAACCAAAACCCACGCCAACACAAGACGAAATATCTAGGGACAAAAGTAGCTACTTGGAGCTCTTTAGAACACTACTGTATACACTACAGACATCTACAAAGGCGCTTAACATGCAATCGGATAAACTGGACATTCAAATTGAATAATGAACATCACAGCGCTACACATTGCAGGGATAAACACGAAATTGCCCAACCTTAATAATTTAAAAACAAGAGCACAATCCAAACATTCACCACAGCAAAGACCCTGTGCCTGTGGCCTAATAATTGACAAACTGAGCCTCTTACCAACTTTATTAGAACAAATAATAACCCTCAAAAAGCTAACTAAAACTACTACCAAGCACACTGTTTCTGAGCACAAAGTACAAATAGTAATTCCCTCACAGGCTGCACCGATAGAAGACCAGAAGGTAACAAAAATGTCAATTGATCCACAAAGATGTCTGGAAACAAAGGCAGCACCCGCAGAGACTATGCAAGTTGACTCAGCATCAGTAAAAATGGAAGAACACAACCCGACTAAGCAAACAAGAAGACAAAAAAAGCGTGAAAGAAAAGCAAGAAATAAAACAACACTCCAGGCAAAACAGCAAGTAACCAAAGTATTCCCAATATTTTGCTCAACCAGGGAGACCAAAGCAAAAACGGACCTGACCAGGATTTCCACAAGATTGGCCGACACTTCCAGTGGAAATCATAAGGATTAGGACACGGAGATGGATAGCCTGGAAGAAGCCGACCAAAACAAACTAAGGGGTACCAACTCCTACAGTGCCGCAGGCCCCGAATCTTGTGGAAAAACAATTGCACATACCTGGGGAGGCTCAGAACTCAGAGCAAGAAAAGGAACAACAAAAATGACCCAAGGCAGCGAACAAACCAAAGAGACATTGGAAAATGGAAAAAAGCAACAAGATAGAAATGCCCTACAGCCAACATACATAATTGCCCAGGGCACCGCGCCTTGTGGAACAAATCCGCAGCCCAAAAATCAGCTAGGAGGAATAGTGCACAAGAAACAAGTCTCTAACATCCTAATCCGTAAAGACTCAATGAACAAGGATTCCACACAGCAAGGGAGGCCAAAAAAAGCCCAAGGCGCAACAGAAATGAACAAGCCAGGAAACAGAGACCACAAAGAAATAAGTAACCAAGATAAGACCAAAAAGGTACCATCTTCTGCGTTTCACACCCCATCACCCAAAGTTAGTAAAAGGGATGTACTGCAACAAGAAAACCTTAGGTTTTACATACCAAACCATGACAAAGTAAGTACAACAGAAGGCAAACAAGCGAAACTGACATGGGTAAACCCCCGAGAAACTGAGCCTGGAAACTCAGAACAGGATAAAACAAGAAAACAAAAAGAGATCATTCAGACTAACTTGCTGCTATCAGAAACCTCAACACATAATATAAATAAGGGCAGCATGTCTCAACAAGGAAACTTCAGACTGCAAAATTCCACTACAGTGGAAGATGAACAAGAAGAGTCAAACTGTGTAAAAACCCGGCAGTGTGGACTATCAATGCAACAAATAGCTTTAACACCTGAATACGAATCGCAGGGTTGGCATGACATACTAAATAGGGGCAATATATTAAAATTACTAACAGATATCCCAGCCTTACAACACCTAAATCAATAAATCTTCTGACTGTGGAATTTCTCCCAAAGGGAGAAAAAACCAATGAACAAACACTCACCACATGGCAAGCAGTAGAAGTCGCCCAGCTCATCATGAATTACAATCTACAATTTGAATCCTGGGCTATAAAACTATCCAAACCTGTTATACCACGTTACCCCGGTCCTCTTATCGAAAACCCCATCCACAAAGCAAACCTTGGATCAGGACAAACAAAAAAAAAAATCACAGGTGTACTCAGTCTTGCAGAACGCAAAAGGAAGAAGTCCATCAATCGCACAGCGGAATGGGGCATTTAAAGACAAGAATGCGGAAGCAGAATTAGACAAAGACCAATGGAGCTGGCTCCCGGGAATCTTGAATGAAGTGAAGGGTAACTGACCATCGGACAGACATACTGCCAAACCCAACAATGGAAACTTCCATCTCCTCTCTTGGAATATAGCCGGAGCAAAAAAATGGCTGGAAGAAGGCATCCCCCCTCAGTTCTGTGCAACATGTGACATCATTGCCCTCCAGGAGACATGGGCACTGGAAGACTTACCACTTGCAGGTTTCACACATTACAACATACCAGCAGAGAAACACAGGAAACACGGCCGCCGAAACGGGGGCCTGGCAGTCTATGTGTCCACAGCCCTAAACATCAAATAGGAGTAGATAGCCTCTTCCGGACCCAACGTGCAATTAATTAAATTTACGCTACACGCCATTGAGAAACCAAGAACAGTATTACTGATTAACACTTCTGTAAATCCAAAGGCATGAAAGAAAAAAGCTCATTATGCCCTTTTAAAAGCCACAATCTCGAACATAAGAAGCACTTACCCCTCCTGGGACATAGTGCTAACAGGATACTTCAACTCTAATCTAATCTACTCCCCGGACGAAGACGAGAAGCTAGCCGCTGACAACAAATGCTGGAATGTTCAACCTCAATACCAACTTAAGACTGCACTTCCTGATCACACAGGCCGACATTTGGTAAAATCATTAGAATATCTGGGTATGAGAGTCATAAATGCAGGACAACGGACGACATCCCGCTCAAACATACTTTTCTTGGAGGGACGACGCGATCCAGACTTGACTACACGGTAATCTCATTACCACTGATGCCTCTTCTTCTCCAATTCTCAATTGAATTCACCACAAGGAGTGATCATTCCTACCAACACATTTACTTTAACCTAAACTTAACTAAACACCAGATTAATCAGGCAACAGAGGGAAGTATCCACTCAATTGATCTAAAACAGCTTAAATGGACTAAAGAAACCATCGAGGAGCTCCAAAACAAACTACGGGGGCTTATAACAGCAAGTGAAAAGGAGGGCCCAACTAAGATACAAACCTGGGTAAACTTCACAGTTAAATTACCAACATTAATGTCTGGAAAACAAAAACAGGTAGTCAGATATAAAAACAACAAGGTATCATCAAGTGAGGTTCACATACTGAAAGGCAAACTAAAAAAGCCATCAGGAGACTTAAAAGAATGGACCTGGATCAAACAGCATAGGACAATGTACGCAAACTGAGGAAACTCTACAAAAGAAGTTATGGGAGGATAAAAGAAGCAGTGACGAAAATGTTTGGACAAAACTATTATATAATGCTAAAAAACTAACTCCAGCACATTTTGGGAAACAATTAACAACTTGAACAGGCCCGTCAACTCTCTAACCTCAAACGTACAAGAACATGAGTGGGCAAAGTTTCTTACAAAAAGATTTACAGAAACTATAACTTCTGGAAACCCAGCTAGTAAGCAGCGAGAATACGTATATCACCAAGATCTAGAGGTGGTAAAAGGAAATGTTGAAAACTCCATACAAGAAAAATACAGCACTCGCTAACCAAATGTAATATCTGTGTTGCCAGCAGAAGAAATAACAAGAAATTATGACAAAGACGGTACTCGTTACCCAAAGGTAAAATCAGAGACATTCGCTTACATAGCAGAAGACTTAACAAGAATAATACGAAAAGGCAGAGGATATGGTGCGCCAGGGCCCAATGGCATTCCTCAAGTAATTTTTAAAAATGACCCATCCTTCTGGAGTAACCATCTAACGAGACTATTTAAAGAAACCGAGCAACTAAATCAAATCCCACCTAGCTGGCAAGGCTCAATAATCACACCGATATACAAAGGAGGGGACAGAACATGCCCAGCAAATTACAGGTTAATCGCATTATTGGATGTAGAAGCAAGGTATTACACCTCTCTGATCCTGGAAGAACTAACTGAGTGGTCAAATAAGCTTAACCTGATTCCTGTTAACCAGGCAGGTTTTAGAAAAGGGATCGGGGCGATTACAAATATTCTAATTCTTTCACTTATAGCTGGCAAGTACAAGCGGAGATAAAAACAACTGCACATCTGTTTAATAGATCTAAAGGCAGCATTTGACAGTGTGGATCGTCACCTCCTATGGGAAAAACTGAAAGCTTGGAATATTCCTGAGAGAATGTTAAGAGGAATACTGCTACTTTACTCCCATACATGGATGAGAACAAAGTTGGGAGACGGCTCAAAACTATCTAGTAAGGTGACTACAAACAAAGGTTTAAAACAAGGATGCGTGCTGGCTCCTCACCTTTTTAACTTGTTTATGTCAGACTTGGCCCATGGGCGTGACAAAATCAACTCTCGTCCACCGCAACTGGTAAAGGTATCATTATCGCATCTCTCATATGCAGACGACATAATGTTAATGAGCCTAACTAAGACCGTCCTCCGCAGGTCACTTACGGAAATGACAGAATACATAACAACTAACAAACTAGAAATCAATACATCAAAAAGCAAAACAATGCTTATCAGCAATTACCCAACTGTCAAACAGAACATATGGCTTGAGGGTAATCTGTTAGAGGAAGTAACTAATTATAAATACTTGGGGTTTTATATGGACAACAGACTAAACAGCCAAAAGCAGAAAACCTATATGTCACAGAGAACTAGTGCACTAACGTTTGCCTTCAGGACCCTGGCAAAAAAACTGATGGGGTCATCATACAAACCTTTGCATGCAGTGATAGCGGCCAAAATGTTGCCAACAATAACTTATGCCAGTATTGCTTTACACGGCAAAGACTCCGAACGTCTGAACAAACTACTAGTCTCAACATATAAAAAGGTTTTTCAGATACATCAGTCTGCTTCACCAGCACAGATGAGACTTGAATTTGGTCTAATAAACGAAACAATAGGGAGGATGTATGCAACAATAAAGCTTTGATATCGACTGAAACAGAATACAGCTAACTCCACACTGAACAAAGCTCTCTGGGCGGAACGAGACAATGACAAAAAATCACCATACAATAATTACCTTCAAAAAGCCCTAATAACCACTCGTACGAGTGAGCTTTGGAATAACAACTTGCCATATTCAACCTTCAAGCAAGTAATAAACAAAACAGCAAAATTTCACTCTATGTCGGTCGACAAAAATATCTTCGGTGTGAGAACGCACGCCTGGATGGTGATTAAAAATTACAAGATCCTTGCACCAGCACCTTATTTAAGTATTACATTTTCGATCTACCGAAAAAGACAACTGATGGCTCTTCACTTCGGAAAACTACCATTGATCGCAGACCAGCCAACCTGGGTCCACAAAGGGCCAACACTATGCCGACTCTGCAACAGTAACAAAGAGGACTTTATTCATCTAATTTGCACATATCCCAAACTTCACACAGCACGAGTCCCTTTATTAAGAAAAGCTCTAAACATCAGAAGAGTAAGGACATGCAGAGCGGCCATAATAGCAGGGCTAGACCCGTCAGATCCTCAAATGAACTGTCAACTGACAAAATTTCTCAACCTCCATGATCTGTCACTGAAAACTGAAACGCTAGCTACAAAGTAGATAGAGAAAATTATGACATGATAAGAAACTTTATTGCCTATGATACGTAAGTGGAGAACGCTTGTAACTTCACAATCAGGCCTGAAAAGTGAACTCTTAACTGAGCAGTAGAACGCAGAAATTTAACGATTTAGTAAGATCTTAATTGCATGCTATGAACCCCATTAGGAGCATATGAACATCATTAATTATAACAATTGAGAATGTAAAGCTTTTAAGTTTTTAAAAATGAAGAAATTGTATTGCTTACTTTTATTCATACAATAAATTATTAAGGTTTTAATTAACTAAACAATAAACATTCATTATCATTATCGCGTAAACCTGGAGCAGCATCAAAACCTTATGCCTCCCCAAAGAATATTATTATTTCTCCTCGTGTTTTCCTCTTTCCATGTGTGCTACATTCTGCACCACGCATAAAAAGAGGAAAACGTCTCTTGGGATTGTTTTGTGGAGAGAGGTGCCCCTTCATGCACAAAAACAATCCTGCATGCAACGTAGACAGCCTTGCACCATGGTGCAAGGGTGCCCGCATTGGTGCTAGGCAGCAAATTGTGCACCAGCGCAGGGGGACAAGACCGGAAATCACAGTATTTCATACATACGGTGCATTCCTGCCCATTCACACTGGCGTAGGTCAGCGCAGCAAGAAGACTTGTGGCACTGCCCTATGCCAATTGCCCATAAATGAGGCCTTTAATGATCACGAAAACAGAGGAAATTATGAAATCAAGAACGTGTTGAGCAACAGCAATGTAATCACTAAATTAATAGAATATTTCAGGCAATGGCTGCAAACGTTCTGTTTCTATCACAGTAACAAACATTTCTATCACAATCACTGTAACATGGTGTATAGCAATCCATCCACCAAAGCTGAGATATTTTGTATTGTGTTCGCAAATCTTTACTGTTGTGATCTTATGATCAGGAATCCAGAAAATAAACTGAAACCAAGATACAGCAGTGAGAATCTACAATACAATTGAACAGTGTCTCAGAGTTTGGGAGGATGAGTTATTGTAGTCGTAGACACAAACTTATCACCGGGTTTATGTTAGGGTAGTGTTTGTCCCTTAGAATGGGGAAATCCCTGAACCTGGGGTCTAGGTCAGTGGCGTCCTACCTCATTGATGATTGACTGCAGCAGGAGCAACCTCACTGACACAAAGGGATCTATTGGACTAAAGAGGTCACCTAGGTGCAGGACCTCTGCTAAAGCAATAGAGTCAGCTAAGAGCAAAGCTGAATATTCTGGTGTATTTTATCACCTGTAGGCAACAATAGCAAACAAGTGGGCAAATGGGGAAAGAAAACCATTGGCAATCAGAATGTCGTTTCAAGTGTGCCTGGAAACCTAGTACAAGCTAATGAAATGACTGGCCTGATGGTCTGTTAGTAGTTGAAGATAGCCATACTTAGGATAGGAATGCCAAGCACACAGCTGTGGCAGATCGCATCAGCGCCAGCTGTTCACCTCAGTAACAAAATCACCTCCATAAACACCAACTTCAACCCTCAACCTGAGCTCATCAGCATGGCAACTCCACTTCCCCTTATGGCCAATGAATAAACCTTGACCTTGTGTTCTGCCCTCACCACTATCGAAATCACTGCTACCATGAAGACTATCCACTCAGGGGCTCCATGTGAACCTTGACTCCACCAGGCCTTCATACAAAAACTCCTATCAATCAGTGTAGGAGAGTAGGATCTGCCTCTTATGTTGCCCCCACTTTTTTTCTGATGTTTACACTGGTTTCTGGCTATAGTCTGGCTGGGTCCCTGCCAATCAGGGCCCCAGCCTCTCTGTTCTCTCTAAATGACTTGGAGTGCACTCTAGGTGCACTAGTGATTGGATACTGTGGTACCTTATGAGTCCCTAATATATGGTACCTTAGGTACCAAGGGCATAGGTACTTCACAGGCCTACCAGGGGCTGAAGCATGTATTATGCCACCCCTGGGAAGCAGACTAAATCTGACACCACAGGCCTGCTACTGCAGCCTGGGTGAGGTGGTGCTAGCACTCCTCACTGAGATATAGGTTTCCTATATCTCTCCTGCACACACATTTAAACCTATCAGTCACCCCTAAGGCAGGCCCTATCAATCCTGAGGGCAGGGTGCTTGGTTCCTATGTGAGAGGGTGCCTCTGCCTGAGCAAGGCCCCTCTGCAGCTCTCAGAGTCCATTCTCTGGGGCTGTTTGTGGATGCGGTTAAACCATATACTCTTAAGTGCATTATATCCTCGCGGTAAAATGCTAACTTTGGAATGGCTGCATCAAAACATGTCGTGTTTGGTGTCAAACATCTTGGAATACTACCCCCCCGCCAGTCCTGGCGGTGGGGGTAGCATTCCACCCTTCTAGAGGGATAGACATGTACCTACTGTGGAAACGCGGTAGAATCCTGCAGAGCCCTGGCATCACAAAATGGATGCCACCAGTCACAGACACTGGGCTGCCCTCCTGCTGATGACCGAAACTCGCAGTGGAGGAAGCCCAACAATAGGCATCCTGTTACAGGGAGGTGTAACCACCTCCCAGACAGGGTTTAGTGTATTGGGGCTGGGTGGGTGCACTCTTAGAGTGCTTTGAAGTCCTGCACTGGGGAGCAGAAGGCTCCTCTGTGCATATGCCAGTTCAAACCAGCTCAGGGGCTACCTGCCCCTGCTCTGGCGCAAAACTGGACAAAGGGAAGTGGGTGTAGCCACCCACTCCCCTGACCCTCCCATAGGTGGGGTCATAGAGCTAGTCCCTCCCTTCCTTTTAGTATAAGAGGGGGAACCTGTGCATTGCACCCTAGATATCCCTGGACGACGCTCTGAAGAAGAATCCTGGACCTTCGACGTTCCACTACCTTTGGAAGACTGAAGGAGTGACTCCCCTGCTTGGCAGGCACCAAAAACTACAAATGACAGTCGCAAACTACGCCGCTCCCGCTGGAGTCCGAAGTCCCTGCAGCCCAAGAAGTAGATTTCCTGACTTCACAAAGGCCATCGTGAGTCTCCAGCAAAGCTGAGGCCAGTGGACCCCAAGAGTGACGAAAAACCGCGACCTCTGGGTACCGTGCACTATTGTCGAGTGCAACCCCTTCACAACGTTCTACGAACTTGTGCTTTGGACCACGTGTGGTCCTAGCCTCCAGCAGGAATCCCTCCGAAGATTAGAGGCCTACCACATCCCGAGTGACCGTGGGCCTCTGTTGAGCGAATCCTCCCGAGGCGTCTTCGCGATCCCTTGCCAGTTGGCTTGTGGGTCCCCTGAAGGTGTTCCTACAGAACCAAAGGGCTCCTCTGGTTGCTCCAGGCCTGCCCTGACTTACTCTCGCTGGGTGAGTCCCTCAGACCTTGCTGGTCTGCTCCATTGCCTTTTTACACTTTCCCCGAGACTTGCTGTTACTAAGGCTTGTTGGCTCCAATCGAGTTGCCAACACCACAGTAAGCTGCAGACATCGTGGGATACGCCGAATCCAGCTCCTGGTTGTCGTCGACGCCTCCTGGACCTCATGGCTGAAGAGTCAAGGCACCCGCGAATGACCTGAATCTTGCGACGACGGTGGGCATCCATCTTCCTTGCCCCGAGTCACTGCCAAGTGACTTTGAACACTGTCCCCTCTGCTTTCAGGTCTTCCATCTTCTGAATCCAGGCTTGGATTCCACCGGACACTTCTTCGGACTTCACAGGCAGCAAGTCTTCATTGTACTCCATTGAAAACGACGCCGCGACCCGACACCAAAGGACACCTATGCACCCGGCTTCCTGGGTGAGGTAACTCCAGCACTACGGTGCTCCTGTGGGTGTTGGCCCTAGAACTACTTACCCTGTAAGTGACTTGCTTGTAGGTTCTCCCGAAGTATCCTAAAACTCTTAATTTCCAACCGCGACTTGCCCCATTGAAGTCAACGGCGATTCGCGCCTGTGTATCCACACTGCACGCGTCCCCGTGGGCCCTTTACTTACCTGCCTTGGGTGGTTTCGTGAGGCCCCAACACTTCTGAAGGCCCTAGGCCTTGTCTCTTTGCAAGTCGTTGTTTCTAAGTCTCTTTTAGTATATGGTCTGGTACGCCCCTAGGGCCCCAGCCATATTTGTGCTTAATTTATTGTGAAACGTTGATTGGTGCATATGTCCTTGACTTCTAATCTCATAAAGAGATTAGTAGAGAGTTGTTAGTAATAAATGCATATATATTTGATATATATACCTGTGTGGTGTCTTTTCATTTGGTGATTCAAGAGATTGTGTGGTAAAACAAGCTGCTTTACATTCCTTCAAGACTTAGCCTGAAGGCTGCTCTCCACAGCTACCACTAGGATAGCTTTCTTTAAAGGTTGTCTTAAACCTATCTACCATAAGAGTCGAATTGTACTGGTGCAAGGTGTCCACTTTAATTAGTGAACAGCATATACCAGGCCAACTTCTCACAATCAGCAAAGCACTAACACCCATCCGGAATGCCTCCATCAACTCAGCCACATTCACAGACACTTGTATTATGCCACCTTCATGCCCCTGGTCAAGAAACCATCCGCCGACCCAGCCACACTTTTCAAATATCGACCCATCTCCCTCCTACCATACTCAGCAAAGGTCTTTGAAAAACTAATCACAGACCATCTCAGCAACCACCAGTTCCTTGATGCCATGCAGTCCTGATTCAGGCCCAACCTGAGTACAGAAATCGCCCTCATCGCAGCCACAGATGACATTCACATGATTCTTGATAGATGAGACATGGCAGTACTCATTCTCCTGGACCTCTCTGCAGCATTTGACATGGTCACACACCCCATCCTCATTAGGAGCCTGCACAAGATTGTCATCCAAGAATCAGCACTCCTCTGGATCTGCCCCTTCTTAACACATAGAACAAAAGCTGTCAGCCTGGCACCTTGCTCCTTGGGAGCCCGCAAAGTCATCCGCAAAGTGCCTCAAGGTTTGTGGCTCAGCCCCACCCTCTTCAACGCATACATGATCCCTTTGGCCAAAGTTATCCATGCACATGTCATCAACATCCTCTCTTATGCAGACGACATGCAATCCATACTGTCCCTCTCTGACAAGCCCCCTACACAAGAAAAAAGTTCACAGTCTGTAGGACCAAAGTCACTAACTTGATGAAAGCCAACTGTCTCAAGCTCAACAACAACAAGAGAGAAGAAGTGATCTTTGGCAAAAGCACCTCACCGTGAGACTCCGACTGGTAGCCAGCCGAACTCAGACCCGACAGGAACCTCAGAATAACCATAGACAGCAAACTGCACATGACCACACAAGTCTATCCTGTCACTGCATCCTTCTTTCACACCCTGAAGATGCTGATGAAGATCTTCAAATGGCTCCTAAACAGCGCTAGAAAAACTGTAACTTATGCCCTAGTCATCAGCAGGTTGAACTATGGGAACTCCAACTATGCTGGGAAAGCCAAGCAGCTCACTAAAAGACTGCAAGCCATTCAGAACTCGGCAGCCAGACTCATCCTCAACCTCTCACACAGAACTCACATCACACCACACCTGAGGGAATTACACTGGCTCCCAATACACAAACATGCTCGATTCAAACTCATCACTCACACATTCGAGGCACTTCACGACTCTGGCCCCAATGACCTGAACAGTTGCATCTCCTTCCACCAACCACTAAGACACCTCCGCTCTGCAGGACTCCTACTAGCACACATTACATGCATACACAGAACCAGATCTGTGATCTCTTACATTGATTCTAAAGCATAGAATGGCCTCCCGCTCCACATCAGAGCCTCCTCCTCACTTCTTAAATTCCACAAGAAGCTGAAGATCTGGCTCTTCAATTAAACAATCTACCATAGGCAGGGAAAAACACACACACCTGCTCAGCATCAGATTACATTTGGGGTGATAGTATGCTTTACAAATACACATAGCATAACATAGGCCCCTCACACTCGTGGATCGAGTCCCACTGTGCACTAATGATTGCTTTAATTCTAATGAATGGCAAAATATACGACTCTGTGGCTTAAACCAACTTTTCCAAGAGCCATCACTGCCCCAGAACCCCACTCTAACACTGACTAATCCTACTCATCCAACTCGTAATAGCTAGTTAAGGAGAAAGTGCAATTTCCTGTTAGAAATGTGTTCTAATCCTGACTCTGTAACGTAAAAGTTAGCTGTTGGTGCAGAGAAGGGAAACTTAGATGCCAAAAATGTTTTTAATTCAGATCCCATATTTTCAACAGGCATTTCCAATTATAATATTTTGCAATTGCTCCTTCTAGTGTTTCACTTTAAGAGGGATACTTCCTGGAATAAAAATCTTTTTTTAATGTTAAAAAAATTATATCAATATAGAAAACAGTAAACTTTTGCCGAACATATTGCTCCCTCTCACAGAATTTTCTGTATTCTGATGAAAGAGAAGCTAAAAGATGGTCAAATGGCGTACACTAAACAATTTTCTTAATTTTTAGCCCTGGGAAAGTTTTCCCATCTGCCAGAGCTGTTTCCATAATAAGAAATATGCAGAGAGGGGCTTATTGTCAGTCTTTGCCATTCAATGGTTTCTTCCGGTAAGGCACCTTCAGTCATTGCTTGTAGAAAGTGTCCATTCTTATTTTTGAGCAGGCCATAGGAGTATTTTATATTCATATGGCAACAGCCAGTTCATTGATGAATTCAATGTTTGAGTGTGCCTACTGAATGCTTAACAGTCTTTGTGGCCATTGCAGTAACTTTTGCCCTGCTATGAGTGAGCTTGAGTCACTCTCAGCAGTTAAGCCCCACACAATGACTCTGAGGCCAACCGCTCTGCTGCTGTGCTGCCCAGCGCTGACACAGCTTTCCAGCTGTCTTTGCATTTCTTGTAAAGTGATGTTGGTTAGCCAGGCAGCTGGCAAAGAGTGTCCCGAAATTGAGTGGC
Source organism: Calotriton arnoldi (assembly GCA_963921515.1). Classification (NCBI taxonomy): domain Eukaryota; kingdom Metazoa; phylum Chordata; class Amphibia; order Caudata; family Salamandridae; genus Calotriton; species Calotriton arnoldi. Next base: position 1,319,992 of record CAWUFW010004938.1, on the reverse strand, counting down.
AAAGCATCTCAGTCCTTTCCTGCTTTGGTATTCTAGTTCCACCTGCCATTAATTGCAATACCAAAGTGTATCACATTGAGGGAGAGAGTGGGAGATGGAAAGATAATCCAGATCCTTGTCATCTGTCCCTTTTGCAACTCTACTTGCATCATTAACAATAAGTATCCCCTTTCAAGACTTTTTGTATTGGCTGGATGGTCGCTAGCTCAGTGAGGTAAATATTTGCCTCTGGGATCACAAGTCACAATTTTGAGTCTTGACAAGGGCAACTCAAGCATCCTTCCTTCAAAGATCATTTATGTATGTATGTATTTATATCGTACTTCTATAGCACAAACCATGCTAAAAGGCAGTGGAGTGCTGTATATGGTCAAAGACAAGCATAACGTCAGTGAATAAGAAGAGATCGAGCTGGGTTGAGGATAGTTAATGCATTGTGGTGTAATGTTATTTAAAGATGTGAGTCTTCAACACTTTCCTAAACTGGAGCAGAATTGTGGCTGTCCTGATGGATATAAGGATGCTGTTCCAGATCATAGGTGTAAAGAAGGAAAGGCCTGCTGTCTTGTTTGTTTTTATACTGCAGAATAAGCAGTGACGCTGGTCATGATGGCTTTGTAAATAATGCAGCTGGTTTTGAAGATGATGTGGGCCAGCAAGGGGATTCTACGGAGTTCCATTATGATGAGGGTGATTTGATCATGTTTTTTCAGGCCCTGGATGAGACGTGCTGCAGCATGTAGGATGCCCCTAAAGGAATAACAGTTGTGGTGTCTGGGAGACCTTGCAGTAGGGCATTACCACCATCCAGAAGAGAGAGTACAAGGATTTGTACAGCAGTTATGAAGTAGCTTTCAGGAATAAATGGTTTGATTTACTTTAGAAGAGAAAACTGGTATCTTGACGTCTTAGTTTTTTTGTCAATGTGTTTCTTCAGGGTGAGGTTGGTGTCCAGGGTAAATCCAAGTGACTTGACATTCAGTGAAAGCTGGGGTTCAAAGCCATCAAGGTTAATTTTATTGAGCAGGGTTTGCACTGTATCTTGTTTATTGTTCCTTATAAATAGGAATTTTGTCTTGGATAGGTTGAGCTTCATGTAGCTGCTGACCATCCAGGTCTGGATGATGTGCAAGCAGTGGCTGAGGTCTTGGATGTTTAAAGCAGATGAGACTTTCAAGTTGAATTGTGTCCCATCAGGATATGCTGATGTTGTTATCTGTGAATAGAGCACCAAGCGGCTCCATGGATAGGTTGAAGATGAGAATGCAGTATGGAGCCATGGGGAACGCCAAAGGTGAAAGGGGAATGCCTTTTGTGACCTGAACTTGCACTTGTGAACAAGCTGGCATTGGTTGCGAAGGAAGAAGGAGAACCTGTGAAAGGTATTGTTGGTGAATCCCATTGGACACTACAGGGTGCATATGAGGGTGGAATGGTCAACTGTGTCAAAGGCATCTAAGAGGTCCAGCAATATACAGAGGCAGGGCTCATCTTCATCTGTGATCAAGAGGGCATAGTTTATGAGGTGCAAGGTAGTTGTTTCCATGGTGCATCTTGATCTCAATTACTGAAAAGACAAAGGGCCCCCTGATACCTATGTGAAGTACACCTAGACAGGGAAATACATACTGTGAATTTTCTAGGGCTACTTCAGAACTGCAGAGCTAGAACATGATTATATTGATAATAATGGTAGTGACACTAAAGTTAGAAAAATATAAAAATATTTATTATGAGTTGAATACATAAAACACGTTTCTAAATAGCATATACATTTTGTTGAAAATCAATTGCATCATATAAACTGTTGTCATTCATCCATTCATTCAAAACTACCTCACTTTATAATATTGTGTGTGCTGTCAGCATAATTAATTGATTCATAGTCTGACAAACCACATTACAGTACATATGATAAATACAGTGTTTTGAATTAATATGATTGTAGGGTGGTATCCAAGATGTCTCAACGCGCGTTTCGGCAGAAAGCTGCCTTCCTCAGGAGAACCACCTTAATTCGTAATATTTCTGAAAAAAAGAAATTATTGTCTCAACAAAATGTCACAGTGACACTACCATATCCTCAGTCTAGCAATTTTTATGTATATACATAATTAATAAAAAGTCCACATTACAGAGCCTTGGAGTAGTGATAAATAGATTAATAAAATTTATAACAATCTAGTGGCAAAGAAATAGATAGGAGATCGAAAATTGAATGAAAGCCCAAAGAAATATATATTAATGTGATACCAAAAAAAGTGCACACCAGCAAAGAAGAAACTTCAAAATCCCGTGAATAGAGAATGGAATTCATATAGTAGCCAAGCCTTAAACCAGGGAAGTGAGGTTTATGCCCATGCAATATATGGTGAGAAAGATTTATAAAGATGAAGAAAAGAAATTTACCGAACGTTCTTACCAAATATACACCCTCACGGGTCGTGAAGGTGTATTCCTAAAGCAGAATTCGGGGTCTTGATAGAGATACGTCCCGATTAAAGGTTAAATCCTATGATGACAAACAATACTATCATTGGGAATACATTTAAAGGAGGGGTTTTTTGAATAAACCAAATGAGATAGTAAAAGAACTAAGTAAAGCTACTTACTTAGGGCATAAAGAGCAAGCCGCGTAGCTGAAAATAGGGAATCAGCCTAGCATGGTATGGATATGAAATGGTGAATGGCTAAGTTCTGCAAACCTAGAAGGTCACAAAAATTGAACACAGATCAGAAATGAAGATTGAAATTACAAATGAAACGCAAGAGAGAAGAGCTTGACAACGCAACCCGATGTTAGAAAAAAGCCAGAAAATTACCTTGATGCTAAAGGTAAAGACTCATGGGGGGCGGCCTGACATTCACTTGAACAGTGTAAACTCCCCAAATTTGAAGGTAGAATCTGTCGATAAATGGACATGGAGGAGCTAAATATCGATGTAATACACAACAATGATGATCAATTATGTAACAAATGAACTATGAGTCTCAAAGAGAACTATAAGTCTCAAAAAAGAAAAAGGAATGACCTAAATGGCCAATGATAAATGAAAAGCATGTCAGTATGCAACACACCAGGGAAAACGCTAATATAGCGTTAAATAACCGGTAAGAAAAAAAGGAGAGAGATAGGAGGGGCTGACAGCCGGCAAACATGGCTCTATTTAACAAAAGTTAACAAGTCCCAGAAATCAACAATTAACCTACAGCAGGGCTGAGACAGGCTATCCCTGTAGCACAATCCAAGAGGAGGGGATTTACGTGTCTTACCTTAAGACATGTCGTGTCTATACGGTGCGCAGAAGCTCCATAAAAACGCTGCAGTGGTGAATCGGAATCCAAGAAGACCGGGAACCTGAAGATACAGGGCGGCTCTTTTGAACCGTGAGGCAGCGTTTCTTTGATGACGTATGATGAGTCATGTGGCGCATTGTCGGTCATGTGACAATGATTAAAATCAAATGAAGCTCAAAAAAAATGAACGGCAGCCATATTGAAATGTATAAGAGCTCTGGACGTTACATAGGCTAACAGTGATAATAGCGTCTAGAGAGCCGAAAAATCATAAGCGCACGATGTGAATGGGGTAATGAACAAAGACATGTGGTGCAGAGAACGGTACTCGGTTTTTTGTTCAGCCTCTGTGCGCATTATCGGTGACATGACGGTAAAAAAAGGTCAGATGAAGCTCAGAAGTGTAAACGGCAGCCATGTTGGAGAATGATGGGCTCTAAACCTTACATGAGCAACAAGTGATTACAACATGTGAAAAGACCGGTGGAGGACGATAAAAAAAGAAGGGAGAAATGTTCCAAAAAGCAATGTGTATGCAATTATAATATTGCAAGTAATACAGACAAATGGAACCATGACTACTGAACAGAATAAAATGGAACAAAATAGAACAAATATATAAATCATAATGAAAAATCATGACATAGGTCAGAGAACCACATCTACTGTGGTAAGGTCAAGGATGACAAATGTACGACTAATGAGCAAATAAAAAAATGAACAATTATACTAACTAGCTATTATTATAGCGTAAGGCTTGATCCCAGAGTATGTCTAAATTCAGCCCTTGTATATGTGTGTCCAAAGTAAAGATCCAAAACGCTTCTCTGCGTTTTCTGATGCTTTCTGAATCAGTGCCATTTTTATTGTTGATTTTTTCTAGGATTAGCCATTTGATGTCATTTTCAGTATGGTTTTTATCTTTATAATGTCTAACTAGTGGTGCTAGGATCTTATTGGTTTTAATGGCAGACCGATGCTCGGTGAGACGTGTAGAAAACGATCTTGACGTTTCACCGACGTACCCCTTATCACATGGGCAGAGTAGCAGGTAAATTACATTGTCTGTTTTACAATTAGTAAATGTTTTAAGTTGGATCTCTTTTTGTTGGTAAATATAAGTGTCTGCAACAATAGCACCATTGCAAGCCTTGCAATGTGCACATTTGTGATTCCCCTTAATTGGGTGACTGCCTCCAATAGTTTTCTGTATAAATGCAGGTTTTGATTTTATTCGAGAGTTGACAACCAGATCTCTGAGATTTTTATTGCGTCTGTGTGCGTACATAGGCCTAGGTAATGAAGTATGAGACTCAGCATGGATGTTCAGTATATGCCATTGGGCATTGATGATCTGTCGTATTCTCTCATTGAAAGCAGAATGTCTAGTAACATAGACTAATTTAGATGTTTCTTTCTTAGTATGGGTTTCTAAAAGATGATCACGATCATAGAAACGTGCTCTTTTATAGGCCTCTCTGACCAATCTGTGAAGGTAACTACGGTTAATGAATTTTTGCTTCATGACAACTGCCTTAAGATCAAAGTCATGTAAATTGGTACAATTGCGTCTAATATTTTTCTTTGGGCTTTCATTCAATTTTCGATCTCCTATCTATTTCTTTGCCACTAGATTGTTATAAATTTTATTAATCTATTTATCACTACTCCAAGGCTCTGTAATGTGGACTTTTTATTAATTATGTTTATAAATAAAAATTGCTAGACTGAGGATATGGTAGTGTCACTGTGACATTTTTGTTGAGACAATAATTTCTTTTTTCAGAAATATTACGAATTAAGGTGGTTCTCCTGAGGAAGGCAGCTTTCTGCCGAAACGCGCGTTGAGACATCTTGGATACCACCCTACAATCATATTAATTCAAAACACTGTATTTATCATATGTACTGTAATGTGGTTTGTCAGACTATGAATCAATTAATTATGCTGACAGCACACACAATATTATAAAGTGAGGTAGTTTTGAATGAATGGATGAATGACAACAGTTTATATGATGCAATTGATTTTCAACAAAATGTATATGCTATTTAGAAACGTGTTTTATGTATTCAACTCATAATAAATATTTTTATATTTTTCTAACTTTAGTGTCACTACCATTATTATCAATATAATCATGTTCTAGCTCTGCATCTTGATCTCAATACAGACTTATAGTCATGCACGAGATGGTTACCATTGATATGGTTTTGGAATTGAACGCAAACAGTTTTTTTAAATGACCCTGCAGCTGAATGGTAGGTGAATGATGGACCAATATTTGGTGTGGACAACAGAGTCTACTCTGTTTTTTTAGGAGTTGTAGGATCTGGCCTGTCTTGAGAGTTTATGGAAAGATGACTTGAGTGAGGGATCCAGTGACAAGAGTAAGTAGGGATAACAAAGCATCTCCATAGAAAGCTTTGCTGAAGGACGATGATAAGACATCATTTTCATGAGTAGTTTTGAGGGACTTGAGAATGTCAGTCAGATGGGGGAAAGATAGAACTTTGAAAGCTGACTATTGCAGAAATCTATTGGAAGGGATGGGGAAAGAATTCAAGCAGGCTTGCTGTCTTTGATGGGCTGTTGAATCTTCTGTATCGTGTCACAGATGAAAAGGTAGAAGGCATGGCACTTTTCTATGGAGTGAGGAATAGGTGGTTCAGGCAGGGGGTTGATGCAGTGCTTGAGTGGTTTGAACAGCGTTCTGCTTCTGTTGGTGGCTTAATTGATGTTTTTACTATAGTACTTTGCCATGACTGATGTGTTGAGCTCTCTGCGTGTTGAGCGGAGGGGTTTCAGTTTTATGAGGCCCTCTGGAAATCTTTCTTGTTAGTAAGGTCCTTAGAGTACCAGGGTGCTGAAGACTTTGACTTGTATTTGTGTGCTGTAGTTAAAGAGTAGATGTTGACATAGATTTCCAAATAATTGTTGAAATTGTTTAGAAGGGTATTGACAGCTCCTAGAAATTGAAAGAGAGTGAATTGGTGTCCTGTATAAAAACTTTACCTGCTGATCATTTGAAATCATTCCTCAGTACTGAATAATCCATGAGTTTCAGGAATTCTGACCGAATATTATTGCTTGAGATTCATCTACTACAAACATTTTAAACATCCCGACCCCTACACTATTTGCCTTTTTTAAAAATATAAAGTACAAACACTGCGAAGACGGTAAAGCTGCCTTAAATGTGCTAAGACATACAAAAAAAGGGGCACATAAATGTGCTCAGAACATTTGTGAAAGTCCTTGTGTAACTTACCTCTTTCTGCGCATGCTAAGCCTATACTCCAGCAGTAGCACAAGCCTGGGAATGACTTCAAGGCACAGACATACGTGGCACCGAAAGAGGCAGGTTGCACAAAAACATAAAGCAAATAGTCTGTGAGTGTTACTGCATGCACATATGTTTGCATGCTTTGCCACAATTAAGGCAGACCTATTGGTTTAACCGATAACTATTTTAAATGCAGGTCTGATTGTCTGCCACACCTTTCAAAAATGTGAAAAAACAACAATCTTAAAAAACTGCTGCAATACCTTGTTCTAATTTTGCTTGGTTCACAAAAAAGACGTAGATTAGCACCCCCGTGATTGCACCCGGACATGAGATTTACAATTTATGGAATTCATAAAGATTTCCTGAAATATGTCTGGAAACCAGCGCCAATCAATGGTTTCCAGACATAAATCAGGAAAACGTTTGTGAATTAGTGCTTGCTATATCTAAAGATTCACATGGCTCAACTAATTGTTTTTTAAAATAATTTTTTATGATTATTGTCTGCTGTACCATACATCTCTTCAACTTAGTTATCATATCATCTTTAGTAGTCTCTCTTAAACAATCTTTTAGGACAGACATTTTAATATGTATTATCAGCATATTTACTTGTCCAAGCATAACACTTAGGGCCCGATTACGATGTTAGACGGTCCGTACGAAATTGTTTGGGAACTGGGACCGGCCGACCTCCTGTCCTCGGTCCCAACCCAGCAAGTAGGATGCGACTAAACACTGTTTGGTCGCAGTCCTATTCTTAACAACGGGAACATGCATTCCAACTGGAATGCATGCTCCCATTGTAAAGAGGTGAGGTGCAGTTCATCCCTGCACCCCGTGGCAGGCACCCCAAGGTGCCTGCCACCGGGTGCAGGGATCAACAGGGGGGCACCATAGGTGCCCCCTAGGCCGCCATCCGGAGGCCTTGCACCCATTGAGAATCCCCAAAATCGGATTCTCACAGCTTTTCTGTGTCAGAAAGGCCGGCACAAGGCCGGCACAAAAAGGCTGTTGGAATCTGCCATCGTAATCCCTCAGGCAGAAAGAGCTGCCCTTGGGATTACAGGCCCCTTTCTGATTGGCAGACGGGCTCTAGCCCGTCGTAAACCATTCAGAAATCCTGCTTGGATTAATTTCCAACCGACTCCATCAAAATGGTTCGGTCGGAAATGAATCCAAACAGGAGATTATGATGCAGTAGGAGCGGCTCCGACCAAGGGTCGGAGCTGTTTCCTACGGCATCCTAGTCGGGCCCTTAGTAACAAATTCATATGGAATAAACATAAACTATGCGGGTGAGTGGCATCAAGTTCGTAAAGAAGCCCTTCACATACACTGTATCTTTTTTCCGGACAAAAGAAAGTAGTGTATAAACTGAAGGGTAGGAATGAGTACATTAGGAGATTAATTTATGTATTAGTTTGTTCTATCCGTTGTAGAGTTATATCGTAAAGCAGGTTTCATGTAATTAACCTTTACATTCATCCATGCGGATGTCATTAAAGTTATCTACAACCTGATCCCACGTGCCAGTGGAAAGTGTGGTAATTTAGGGTGTTCTGCTGATATTTTAATCTTTCCAGAAAGGGCTATGAATATTTTGTCGGATCGCCTTGCTATCTGGTACTTCCTTAATCCTCTGCACTCTTCCCTGAGTAGCTTTCTGCCCTCAGCGTCAGCCTAGACCATCGCTACCCTGCGCCAGCTGGCCTGTGCGAGAGGGGAGGTAGCCTTCCAAATCATGGGCATACTTCTCTTTGCCAGTAGCAGGGTTAAGTCTAGAAATGCCAACATCGCTCTATTACCTGACACATCCAGATGCAGAATTATACATAGTTTAGGGTTATGGATTTGGGAATGCATTACGTTACTGCAATGGCACATCAGACAATCTACATGGGTAAATATTTTTCACTGAGGAACAACCGCTTTCCCCACTTGCCCATCAATTTTAAGGCTGTTCTGTACACTGTCCGACTAGAGAAAGAGATTTTCTCCTGCCACTGACTGAGGTAAATCTCTGACTGTTTTGTTTGTAAAAGGGAGTGAAAAAAGTTTGTGAATACTTGTAATCTTGAGAACTGATTTGTATCCACAAACATTTCCAGGACATCCATGGCTTGGAGCAACTAATTCACACCGCAGGAGTGAAATTTACTAACAAACAATACTTCTCCATCGTGGGTTAATAGTGGGCAGGAGTAAACGTATCTCCGAGCATAAGGCCACTTTCCGTGAACACCTTGCACGAGAAAACAGCCATTTACGTACGTTGAACATCCATGCAAAAATGGGTTTGTGACTAGGATCTGATGACTTCAAAGGCCTGTAAACCCCAATTTAAAAATATTAACAACCACTTACAGTAATTCCTTCTACATCTGAAAAAATATAACATAAATCCTGCCCAACTTTTACCCCATGCCTATTTAACAAAAAGTCAATTTGCATTCCAATATTCCATTGCACTATTATAATGTAAGCGTTTTCACTTGATAAAAAGTAGTTATATCCATTTCATAAATGAAAGGGCTCCAGTTTTATACTATATAGACTATGTCGATGGCCCTCCCGTCCCTCCTTACCCCCCCCCCACCTACCCATGAGGTCAGAGGGAACGTGTATCCCTCACCCTCTGACCTTGGGTTAGTTCCTCATAGTGACTTTGCTTCTGGTTCATAAATCTACACTATGCACCTTAATTGGAAAAAAAGAAAGAGGGAGCACATGAGAGTGCTAGAGACAAACACAATTGGATTGCAGGAATCACAGACTTTGAGTGTGGTCACCATTTTATGGGATGTAGTTAGTTGCCTTTCAAAAGTCGTGCCTCATAAACCCAGGATACAAATGCATCAAAAGAAATATTGACTTCCCTTCTTTACGATCTCAGGGCAGTTAAAGCTAAATTGCTTTTTTCAGATTAGCTTTTACATGCTCATCTAACTCGTGTAATGACTGAGCTTACAGGATGTAATATCCCCTGTACAAAATACACTGTAAAAAGAATCTGCATTTTTCCAAAGGAAAAAAAAAAATTAATTGCCATCTTGTAATCTAACCTTGTCATCAATTCATCACGGAGCGCTGTACAACCTAACAGATAGCATCAAATATACAAGGAGCAAAATATAGAATATACAGCATGAAGAGATAATACAAAGAGACATAGGGAAAACACCAGCAATGAAATCAAATTGGCCTGGATAGTCGCCTCAGATAGGAAGAAGATTATTCAGTAGTCTCATTTTTACTTCGTTTTTGTTCACAACCGAGAGAGACTATAGATACGGGGAAGGAAGGCTCATTGTGGAGTTAAAAGCAAAGATTGTTTTCCAAAAGGCTTTTTTCTTTGTAGCAGAAATGTGTTGTCTCGTGACACGTTGAAAAGCAGGACTGCCTGTTACAAGCAAAAACACCGCCATTGACTCCTTCCATGTGCTTTTTATGTCACTCTCCTAGTCAACTCTATTGGAAAATGACTATAATACTATGCCCACTTCAAAGGTTCTAAAATTGCTCTTTCATTGCTAAAGTGGCAGCGTTTACAGTTGAAGTGCAGTGATTGCAAAATATGTTGGTGTGTGGATGGGAGGCTTTCATTACGTGAAAACAAATTATTATGATTTTTGTCAAATCTCTCTCGGTTTGTGAAAAATTATCTCTACAGGACTGAATGCTGCAGCTCTCAGTCATTTAATCTCACAGAGAATGGGAAACTTTCCGGCAGTCGGTGGAAGGGGATGAAATGGAGAAGAAGGATTGATGTTAGAGAGAGGTGTACAATGAATGGAGGCAAGAGTGGAAGCACAGGAATGTGTAGGTGGTCTCTCACTGACGGCCATGATCATTAGCTGTGGGAGAAATTCTAGTCACACAGGAGTCGTTTGGGTAATTCCTGAGTTTCTCATTATATGAAGCTCCGAAAATTAATTGAAATTTCCCATTCAATTTTGAGTAATATTTGCGCTTGAGTGACTCATTCGGGCAGAGAAAATCTCACTAAGAGACATTTTTTGCTTGAACAAGCCTCCAGGTAATATCTCACAAGACTTTTTTACCCGAAGTGCGAGCTCATGTGAAAAAAATCACAAGTGTAATTTGTTAAAATTGTATGGAATTTTGTGAAGTTTCACCCAAAAAAGTGCGCAAATTTGCCAACCCTAGCTTGTTTTAACTGCATCTGTAATTCCAGTGCAGGAATTTTGCACCAGTAATTGCCACCAGAGAGGGGATTAGTAATTCCAGAACATAACATTTTCCTAGAATTACTCCTATGCAATGAGGAGTAACATCAGAAATCACTGTTCCCGCACCATTTTCCTCATGTGATCCAGGAACTCCTAACTTTTTCCAGGGACGTACTGCTCCAGGTTTGACCCGGAGAATTTGTCACCAGAAGCTCCCATGAAATTTTGCAACCGGTAATACTGAAAGCAAAATTATCACATCACTTAAAATTCCAAATTCGGTCTGTAACTCTCGAGATCTGAGGCTCTTGTAATAAGGGCCTTTGTGGCTAATGGATGGTGGATGGTATGTGCAAATAGTAGTAGTTTTTAACCTACTGAGCACAGAAGTTACAGTGTAGGGGAATCAATCAATCAATTAATAAGGGGTTTGTAGAGCAGGGCTACTCACCCGTGAGGGTCTCAAGGCGCTGGAGGGGGGGCTGCTGATCTGTCTGGTTATGGAGGTTCAGTCGCGGAGCCAAGTCGTGAGGTCCTTCCTGAACTGTGTCAATGACGCGGCTTGCCTGAAGTGGAGGGGCAGGGTGTTCCAGGTCTTGGTGGTGAGGTAGGTGAAAGATCTTCCTCCGGTTCTGGTCTTGTGGATCCATGGGATAGAGGCCGGGAGAGTTGGGCGGAGCGGAGTTGTCTGGCGGGTGTGTGGAAGGCGAGGAGGTGGTTCAGATAATCTGGTCCTGCATAGTGGAGAGCCTTGTAGGCATGTGTGAGGAGCTAGAAGGTGATTCTCTTGTTGATAGGGAGCCTGCGGAGTTGTCAGAGATGTTGTGTCAAGTGGCTGCAGCGGGGGATGTCGAGGACCAGTCTGGCTGTGGCGTTTTTGGATGTTCTGTAGTTTCCTGAGCTGTTTCTGGGTAACGCCGGCATAGAGTTCATTGCTGTAGTCCAGTCTACTGCGAAGTGGGATTTAGGGGCATTAGTAGCACAGCCGGAGAGTCATAGCAAAAGGTGAATGAATAGGTGCTATGTGTGTTTATAAATTACATTATACTCTGTCCATTTTGTGAAGGGGTGACTCAGAGTGACAGCCAGCAACAGTCCTGTTACAAGGTTGAGCACAACTTTTACAGCCAAATAAGCAGGTTAAAAACAAAAATGCCTACGTCTTTCAGCACAGAGGTCAGTGCTTAATTTGAGCCACATGTTGCCGATGGTACTTATTTTTGGGTACCAGCACAAATGTTTCTGAAAGTGATGAAAACAGAACGGCAAAAGAAGAGAAAGATGGAAAAACCATCATGTAGGAAGAAAGCAGGAATCTCAAGAGTGGGATAAAGGGACAGCTGTAGATTAAAGATGCATGAGGTAGAGCAGAGGTCTTCAAAGTTTTTGCTCCTAGCCCTCCCTACCTAAAATAATTTGAAGTCATACCCCCCTCCAAAACTTTATGGAAAGTGTTCGGTAATTGGGAGAGTTAAGCCTGAGCGCAGGGGTTGGGCCTTATGAGATAATATCAGGGTCACTTTTTCAGTAGCTCATACTCCACACTAAGGGCCTGATTACAATGTCAGGCGGACTTATGTCCGTCCGACACCGTTGCGGTCTCGGGACATGGTGCGGTCGCATATCCCCATTTCTCTATGGGAGCTTGTGCTGCAGCCATAAACCGGCCGTAGCACAAGCTCCCATAGAGAAATGGGGGTTTCTGTTAATCCCTGCACCGCATGGCAGGCACCATGGTGCCTGCCACACGGTGCAGGGATTAACAGGGGGCTACCATAGGTGCCCCCTCGGCCCCCAACCGCGGGCTGCAGAAAGAAGGGGGCCCTGCTATGGGCCCCCAAAGTCGCTTTCCAACAGGCTTTCCAAGTCAGAAAGCCCGACATGGAAAGCCTGTCAGAATTTGACATCGTAATACCGACGGTTGAAACGCCGTCATCAGGGATTATGGTGGGGCCTCCGACTGGCCAATGGGCTCCTTGAGCCCGTCGGAAACCAGCCAGAATGACCGGCCGATTTCACTTTCGACCGCCGGCATTGTAATGCAGTGATCAAAAGCGAAACCTACAATGTGAGTCGGAAAGCCTCCGACTTATGGTGAGACATATAAAGGAGCAAACACAAAAAAACCTGAACTAGACAAAAAAACCTTTGTGCTATTACCACACCTACTATTGCAGCGGCCCCTCACACCATTGTCCCAGTTCCAATGCACCTGCTGCACTAATTGTAGGGATGGTCTTTTAAAAAAAAATAAGCCCGCATTTCTCAACACCTTCTTCAGGGCATCTCTCTAAGGAAGGGGGGAAGCTGTCCATTTAAAAATGAAAAAAATTAATTCCACATAGCGCCACCTCCTCTGGGCCACCTCTTTGATGCTATCCATGGGTTTCACTCCTTTACTCTTTCTCCTGGGCCATTACCCAGAAACTCCAGAGGTCTGGACGATCAGGCTTCTGAATATGACCCTTTTGGCCTTCTCCCTTCTATCCTCTCAACTCACTTGAAAGGACATCTGCATGTAAACAGTGGCCAATGTTGGTAGGGTGTATGTAGACTAAGGTACCCATGCATTTTTAATTTACAAAAACTATTCTCATACTTTTTTTTAAAAACAAACATCCTAGATTTGTTAATGTGGACCTGGAGGTACCTCTGCATGAAAGTTAAAGGAAGGGGTCCAAAGTGATTTAATTTATGCAGTCAGATGAAGCATCATGATGAGAAAATGAATTCTTTTTTACAGGTAATGTAAGGATGCTCAGTTTTGGAAAGTGTCCTTTTAATGGACTTATAAAAAAATGCCTACACTAGGTACAGTCTGATTAGCTATTACTAATATGTATTCTTTCAAAGCACTTGTTTTATTTTATACAAGGCCACTGGATTTATGCATTTTTCAGATAATTATGGATTTGTTGTGTTTGCCACATAATACACCACCTGCAGTATAATATGCAACTTTTAACAAAAAACAATTTTGTTTCTAGCTACTACTACTTGGCAGAGTTATCAAAATCTGCCTCCTATCAGATACATCAAATCAGAAAACTAAACCCTTAATTCCTCAAAATTACTCCAGAGAAGTTGTACAGGCACTTGTTCTTAATCATATAGATGGTGGCAATGCTCTCCTGTAAGGTCCAACAAAATCTTCTACTACTTCTCTGCCCACCATGCTGTATGCAACAGCTCAGATAGTCACAAGAGCAATGAAAGTGGGCCACATTGTCCTCATCCTAATGCTCCTTCTTTGGATCCCATTCCAAGCTAGGTTGGAATTCAAGCTTGCATGTGTAACCCATAAAACCATCTCTCTTTACCTAAATATTAGCCTAATGATTGCTGGTGGACAATGAAAAACAAGAGGCAAAAATGTCTTCTACTGAGAATCCCTAAAATCAGAAAGCCAAAATATTTAATATATCTTTTTCATGCCACATTCCGAGACTATGGGACTCTGCCCCCGATTTTATGGGACAAAATACTGACCTCCTTGCATTCCAAAATAATTTGGAAATGTGTCTTTTCAGACTTTCTCTCCAAAGTCCCAGGTTAATGCACAGCAAAAAGTAAATGAGTGGACGGTCAACAAATTGTCTAAGCATAGTATATGCTACTGAAGGTATATCCTTCCAGTACACAGCCTATGCTAGCAGCCGCGGCCCGTGCAGGTAAGTGCAGTGGGGGCGGGTGGGGGGGGGGGGGGATTTCGGCAGACATTGGCAAGGGAAAATTAAATAAATAATAATTTTCCCTCTTCATTGTCTGTCGAAATACCCCCCACCCGGCCACACCTCCCCACTGCGCTTAACTGCATGGGCCGCAGCTGTATGGTAGGCATCACACGCACACACACACACACGAACACACACACATGCCTCTTTACATCATAGTGCAAAGGTGTGTGAGCGGCATTAGGGAGCCTGTTTGTGCATCAGCACAGGGAAAGAGAGTAAGCAGGCTACATTTAGTAAATATGGTTCTGCACTGCTTTCTCTGCCTCATGGAACATCTGTGGCTTAAACTATAATTTAATACATCTGCGGCAAGGGGTGTTGTTACCCAGCATGGAGAGCAGACAGAGGAGGGCACCCGCAGCTAACAGTTGGAAAGTGCACACCGTAGGACAGAGACAAAGTGGCAGATTTACTAATATTTCATGCAATGCAGGGCAGTAACAAAAGATGCTGGTCTGTGCTGTGTGAGAGTGGTAGAGAATGTCTACTAAGATATGGCAATGATGCTCTTTTCCCATGCGCTGGCTCACTTTTAGGCTGACTGGTGTAAAGGTGTGTGTGTGTGTGTGTTTGAGGTCTAGCATAAGTTTTGTACTGGAAGGATTACATTCTAGTACAAGATTCAATGCTCAGACTTTAAAACATTTCCCGCTTTAAATGTGTGCTGTACTGTGCAGCACACTTGAAAAGTTTGAAAGGTTTGGAGAATACATTCTCTCCTGCTTTCTTCCTGCCTTGAGGAGGATGCTTTTTTTGGTGCAAAGACCTTCTACCATTGCTATCAGATAGGACATGTTCCACCCATGGGCCACTCCTGTGACAGACAGTAGCACAAAGAATCATAAAGTGCTTACTTTAGGCTACTTTCTAGCACAAAAATATTTTGCATTGGAAAGTAAATTACAAATGAAGACTTTGTGCCATTTGTGTCATTTTAGGTTACTTGCACCAGTGTCTGCGGGGCATCCCACTAACGGGAATATTGCAGTCATCTATCCTAAATTCGACCAGATTCCTTCACAGGTCCCCTACTTTTTCAGGATCAAGCATGAAAAGCTTCTTGTTGTAGAACTTTAGAGACAGCATTTGTTATGCATCTCCTCATAACAGGCGAGGTAGCGCGATGTCCTGGTAAGCATGTAAAATACTGGCAGTTCTGACTTAGTTTACTCAGTGCCTATGATGTTGACTTCAGTGAAACAACGTACATTGAATCCTGGTGTTCTTTCCCTGTACAATGCACCATTATTGCCAGTTAGTTGAAAATACCAAAACATATATGCAGGGGCTGATAACAGGCACAGAAATAGTTTTGGTATTATTCCCATACACAGTATTTAGTTATTAGTGGTAGTTCCCTAGATATAAGACTTTCCTCCGAGGGTAGTTAACAATGGGCATTGTTGAGAATGTTTAGGTTGTGTTTACCTTGCATGAATAAATTAGTGATAAAAAAAACTGGTAAGGGCCAGTGGATTTATGTGATTATGTGGCAGCAAAGACTACCCCTAATAAAGGATAATCTTCATTTGCAATATATATTTTTAACAAAAGTGCATAATTTGCAGATGTCACAAAAAATATTTATAGCTATAATGGATTAAAATAATACTGCCACACAATGTGCAGTATAATTTGTGTTTTTGTAACATAATTTAGATACATTTGCTAATTTGGTCCTCCATGATACATATTCATAATAGCCCTGACAATGGTAATGCTCCTCTGATTGTTTTTTAGGGCTGTCAATAAAAGCATGAAATCCATATTTCACAGGAAACTGTAAAATACTGTTTTATATTTCATGGTTTCCATGAGTGTGAATTCTCAAAGTTGAGAAAGGGTCTTGACTGGTGTTCCCACAGGCAATGTTCACCAACTCTGGCCCCAAAACTTGATTTTGCCACTGGTGTAAAGAACTCCACTGCCCTTAGGTTGGATCCGGGCTATAGAAATATTTTAAATATGCAAATAAAATAATTTGTGACCTGCACCTTGAAGGGAACAGCTCCAATAATCTTTAGTTTCTTACATATCAAATGATGATTTTTAACTTACTGTTTTTAATAAACATTTTCCTGTTTGAAAATCATTTGTATGTAACTGCCACAAAACAAGCATTTATTATCAAAAAAATACATAACGGGTTGATGCTGATATTTTTTAACTATTTAGCCTTACCCCCTTGTGATCAATGATGTCACGAGAGCCCCTTGAAGGGTTAAAGTGCTATAATTATGTTTTGGCATTAGGGGTGTGTGAAAATCCTGTAATTTGCTGCTGCATATTTACGTAAAATGTTGGCAACATTAGGCAAAATGAAGCGTACCAACATAAAATGCTAATCTGTATTTTTTAGCTATAGTTTAGCACAAAATACATCCTCGTGTCACTTTTTAATGAGAAGACGCATTTAAACAAAAGCACTGCGAACCACAGTTGCTCAGTTTTGTTGTTCCTGTGTGTTCACTGTAAAGTTTTAACACAAATAGCATGTTTGTGGTACCTTTTACCGCAAATGAATTGTGTGTAATTACGCAAACTGAGTTAATGACGTAACTTCAGGAAGTTTGCGATACAAACGTAACTCAAAATCCCAGAAATTGCTTGAATTACGCCAATGTAATGTAAATTTTGCCAGGCCTAGTTGGAATGAGACAAAATCTAATGTTAAAAAACACAAATATACGACAGTTATATTTTAGTGAACATCATGCACTGTGTTAGAAATTGGGGGCATATTAGCAAGACCGGCGATAAAATTATCGCCGTTTTAGCGGCAGGAAACTGCCGCTAAAGCGGCGATAATGGGCTTGCTAATATGCGTTATAGAATTCCAATAGAAGCCCAGGTTAGATGTGCAGGACATCTAACCTGGGCTTCTATTGGAATTCTATACGCATATTAGCAAGCCCATTATCGCCGTTTTAGCGGCAGTTTCCTGCCGCTAAAACGGCGATAATTTTATCGCCGGTCTTGCTAATATGCCCCTGGGACTCTAGTTGGCAGAGGTAGGAACCTTGTTCAAGTAGGGACCACAATCCTAGTCAGGGTAAGCCAGATACACACCCTAACCTAACCTGTGCTCACCCTCTGATAGCTTGACACAGAGCAGGCAGGCTTAACTTAAGAGATAATGTGCAAAGTATTTGTGCAACACTTATTACAAGAAAACAGTGAAAAAACACCACACAAAAATAATACTCACCTAGTTAGACAAATAGAGTTTAATTTATTGAACAAAACAAGACCCAAACCACAAAGTTCCAATGAGTAGAACTGGAGTTATGAATTTAAAAAATATAATGCTAAAACGCATAAAGCGCCAACAGGGGCTATCTGGTCACGCTGGACCAGGTAAAATCTGAAAGGTCAAGCAGACCGCAGTGGAGCATGAGTTGGATACAACAGTCAAACAAGGCCCACTGAAAACAGTACCTTCATGGAGGAAGCGTCGACATCGAGTACCAAAAGTGGTATTTTCAGACTTACAATTTAAAATCTGACTTCACCATAAGTTGTGATTTTAAATTGTGAGTCCAGAAACACCAAACTTGAAATAGCTATATTTTCCCAATTGGAAATTTCACTTATGAAATGTAATACAGTAATCCGAGTGTTAACCCATGGGAGAGATAGGACTTGCAGTAGTGAAAAATGAATTTAAGAGTTTTTCACAACCTGAACATGTAAAACTTAAAAGTACATATCCACCTTTTTGAAGACACTGCACCCTGCCCTTCGGGCTGTCCAGGACCTCACTTAGGGGTGATTTAAATGCATTCAAATGGAATGTTTGGGCCTGGCAAGAGGGTTAACTTGGCAGGTCGAAATGGCAGTTTAAGAACTGCACACACAGGCTCGGGATTGGCAGGCCTGAGACATGTTTAAAGGGCTATTTGAGTGGGTGGCACAATCAGTACTGTAGGCCCAATAGTAGCTTTTAATTGACAGGCCATAGGCACATGTAGTGCACTTTACTAGAGACTTATAAGTAAATTAAATATGCCAATTATTGATATGCCAATGTTACCTTCATTTAGGGAAAGAGCACCTGCACTTTAGCACTGGTCAGCAGTGGTAATGTGTTCAGAATCCTAGAGCCAGCAAGAATGAAGTCAGCAAAACAGGAGGTCAGAAAGCAAAAAAGTCACGGGAAACCACGCCAAGGATGCCAGGTCTAATACACTGCTTATAACTTGACACATTGCATCACTCATGACATGTTAAATTACATCATTGATGATATCACTGATCAGATTTAAATAACAATATTAATGAAATTACTAATGAGATCACCCAATTATTTTGTGTGCTATAGGCTTTGTGAACCAGGAATAATACAATGACCTAAATTGATGGTTGACTCTTATAAGCTTGTCTGTAAGCATTAAAAAGATACAAAGAAAATTGCAGATTTCAGAAGTGAAGCACTTTTGATTGATGTCATTGTCATTTTACTTGTATTCACCCAAAGGATTGGTGCAGTGGAGGTTTGTCACTTGCAGGAAGCTGGCCGCTGAATATCATCCAACAATAGACCCTTTGGTCAACCTTTCCTGTGAAGGGCTGAAGGCTGAGTATGTAGTGTTAGGGGATCAGGGAAGGGTGAGTGCAGGGCCGGGTCACAGGCGATGCCCTGTTGCTAAATCCTCTTTGTGCAATGCAGAATGCCATGCACGGTGGGGGTCTGTACACATGTGGAGAATTGGGCGCAGAGTCTAGACATAGGACAATCCCATTGCCCAATCATTATTGTATGCTGATTTCAAAGTCCGGTTTGACACCAGGCCTTGCAGACATCATCCTCTGTGTAGGTCCAAAATCTGTGCAATGTGCAGTTGGCCCACTTAAGAAGACGTGGCCGCAGACCCTGGTCACAGGCTCATCGCCGCTGCAAACCTGCTCTCCGTATGGTGGAAAATTGTGTGCAGTGGAGGTTTGATGCGTGTAGAGGATTGGGTGCAGGGCCTTGCCAGAGCTTAGGCACTGAGTTTAAGTCGTGATGCGGATTGGATGCCGATCTGGCCAGAGGCTATGACTGAGATGTCATGACTGATGGCATCAATGATATCATTTAACATGTCATGAGTGATGTAACATGTGAGGTCATAAGCAGTGTATGGTGGTGTGCAAGTTATGGTAAGTTAACTAAGCTATAACTGGTTTATTTTTGTGTTTTTGGAAAAAAAATTATGTAAGTTTGTGTTTCATTTCAATGCCTAACTATAACTTCACTTTAGCTGTTGCTTTTTCAGTGATTTGCAGGTTTTGTTTTATTAACATAAGTGTTTGTCACAGTACAGAGGATGAAGAAATAGGTAATCAAAATGCCAGGCTGGAAATCAACAAAACCTGTGTTCCTCTTATATTACAGAGCAGGAATTATGAATGCGAAAGAATAGGAAGTCAGACAGACCAAGGAGAGACAGGGGTTCTACTTAGCATGCACGAAGAGAAAGAAGATGAGGCGGAGTTGCAGGACTTCAGAGGAGGAGATCAAGATTGAGTGGAGAATAGAATTGTCAAGTTCACCGCGTTCACTAGTGCTGAGCAAGAAAACCCGATAAAGAAGCAGAAAAAGAGATTTTAGGACTGTAGAAATTACAGGGGGAGGGATAGGAAGAAGGTCGACCCGAGGTGAGGCACACGTGATTGTTCGTTGTACTTTTGTCTTTTATTACATTTGCTGGAGTTAACCAGGGATAAAGAAAGAAATAAACTAGCCGGGGAAGCCCGCTTTTTTTTGGGGCTCCGCTTATATCCCAAATGAACAGTCTGTATCTTTGTGAGTCTGTTTCTCAGGCTCGGTAATTCACCACCTTGGGAGGTCTGGAGGCGAAACGTCACTCAGGCCACGAAGTATGGAAAAGAGCAAAAAAAGAAAACAGGGTTGTCTTAGAATTCAGTAGATGAGCTGAGTCACCAATTCCCAGTGCCACCTTCACCAGCTACTACGTGAAAAAAAGGGGGGGAAAGGGATGTGCGGATATATATATTGTAGTAAATCACATGCCTCCAACACATGCGCTTGTGCTTTACACCCTTGTGCCTCCCCAACACCCCCACCAAAATGACCCCCTTGAGGGTACTTGCCTTGGCCCACGACCCATCTCCTGGGCCGTGGCGCCTGGACCCGGGGCGTCCTCTCTATTCTCTTGGCCACCGGGCTCTGTCACCATATAGAGGGAGCTCGCTAAGCCTCCTCCTCCTCCTCCGCTCTCTGGTACGACTTTGGCGGTCCAATCCGGCTGGTCTGGCTCTCTGTGCGGTCTCCAGGGAAACTCACTGGTTCCTCCGTCTCCCTGCTGGTCGTCCACTTCTCCTCTCATTCCGTGCTTTTCTCCCTCTCCTTTCGAACTTTCTGACCCAAGAGACCTCTGCTCGTCCCCCGGGGATGATGTCACGGCACCTCCTTCAGTCTCCTCTAGTGGGACTAGCCCGCGCTGTGTTTCCTGTCGGGGGAAGTAATGGCACCATCCGGGTTAAACTTCCTGCCCATGGCCCAGTCGTTCTCACAAGGACCTGTCTCATGACAAGGAAGTAATGCCATGGAAAGGGAGCGAGAGTCCGGAGAGTGGAGTGACCGAAACGCGGAGCAGATGCTGGCAAAACCTTCAAACTAGCCATGCTTCAGGAGGGGCTTGGCTACACCAGGTGTGGGGCCGCATACTAAATTGAGAAGAGGGGGTTAGAAGAAAAGGGGAGGATATCGGGGAACAGTAAATGAGCAAGGATTTAGGTTTATGGTGAAAGCCTAAATTTTGAGAATTTAGTTCTTTTGTTCTTTTCATTTCCATTTCCCACTCTTAACTGGTATTGTACAAACGAGGGCACTATCACTAGAGTGAAGACGAACTCTATATCTCTGTCCTGTGGGGAAAGGAGTAGTTTTTCTAGGATTCTTCTTATTTTGGAGCACTTACTGATATCACTTTAGAGATAAGTGAAAGAAAAAGAATCACAATAAAACTAACCCCACAAAGTATTATAATAGAAGTATTATAATTTTAATAGTCACTTACCTGAGATATCCTTTCGGTTGAAGGTGCCAGCTGCGGGGAATGCTGAAGGATCTGAAATCAAAAAAGAAGCAAGAAGCTTTAAATAACTTCAGAATAACAATCATCTACCCAAATAAATAAATTGCTATACTTAAGATAACGATTCCCTGAATTAATTATTCATTGGATGACATAGCTAGAAATGGAATTCCTTGTTGGCTGAGGAATGCATCCAGGCCATGCAGGAATCACCACTCTAGTCAGGGTAAGCTAGGTACACACTAAAAGATAGTCTGTGCTCACCCACAGAGCAGTCAGGCTTATCTAAAGTGTGTAATGTATTTGTGCAACACACCCACACAAAAACACAATGAATACACTACAAAAAGTCTCCATACAGGTTTAAAAAGTGGATTATTATATCCTGAACAAAACAGGACCAACATGACAAAAATCCAATGTATACATGTTGAGCTATTGAATTTCAAAAGAATAATTTCAGTGTAGCGCTTAGAAGCAAATAGCGCTAAAAAAAAGGTCATCTTGTCATGCTGGACCAAGGCAAAGTCAAAGTTTGGGCTGACCACGAAGGAGCGCAGGCCAGCTACAGGACCCACGCAGCTGAAATTTGTCAGGATAGTTATTCTTCTGGTGGTCAGATTGGGAATGAGAACTAGACCTTTCCCCTGTGAGTTGTTTTGGGGGCCTTTAGAGAACTATTGCCTTTTTATCTCCCCCTCCTTCTTCTGGTGGGAACCCTGATCACACTTTTGGGAGTCCCTCCCCTAGATGCTTTCTTGGACACTATGGTGCTGACCCAGATGTCCACCTCCTCAGCAAGCTTCCTGGGGTCAGAAAACTTACTATGGTGAATCTCTGTAAAACAAATATCAAGCATGAGCTCCTTTAAAATTAAGTCATACAGCCCTTAATAATCATCTACTTTGCTGCCCCTCACCCAGCCCTTCAGTGCCTTAACAGCTTAGTCTAAGCAATCAACCCAGCTCTGTGTGGATAGCTAGTGGCTGGCCCTAAATTGTTATCTATGTTGTTTTAGGGTCAGCCCAAACTTACTGGTCAAGATGGCCTTCATCGCAGTGTAGCATGTCTGGTCCCCCATCCCTAGTGTAAGAAGAGTGTCCTTCCCCACTGTGGGTATGTACCTCCATAGACTACCACCCCAGAGCTCCTCTGGGACCATGTGCACTCTTAGAGACACTTTATAGGCTGCAAACCACTTGTCCACGTCATCCCCCACCACATAACTGGGCACCAAATCTTTGGGTATTCTTAATCTTAACTCATGGGAAGACACTGCAGGTATGCTGCCAACATTACTGTTGCTGGACCCTACTTCCAGGGCTCTTACATCCAGTTCTCTGAGGCTCAACTCATGGGAGTACTTTTTCTCCTCCAGGGCTAACCTCCTTTCAGCCAGAGCCTGCTCTTTCTCTAGCTTAGCAAGCTCCAACTTCAACTTTCTTTCCTCCCTCCTGTCTACCACCTCCTCTGGGGACAGGTTCCTGGAGGAGACCCTGCTCCCTGCTCTGGGAACCACCACTGCTTCCAGCAAGTTGCTGCCCCCCACCCTACAGGTAGCTCCAGAGCCAACCCCGACTCCAAAAGCAAGTCATCCTCCTCTGCATTAATTTCCTGCTCTTCATCTAGGTCATCATCCCTTGCAACCTGGGTCTCCGCCCAGCCCCTTAAGGCTTTCTGCATCTCCACCTTCCTGGTGAAGACTGTCATAGAGACCTGAAACTCCTTGCAAAAGATCTTCATCTAAGTCACAATATAAGACTCTAGCTGGGCCAGATTAAACTCCACAACTTCAGGTCCAAGTGCTGCGTCTCCAGATTTAGACATAATTTAGCAGAAAAAAATTAAAAGGCCAATTAAAAAGAATTGAAAAATACTTGAATTAGTCTTTAGTATGGAGTTGTAGTGAACAATGAGTTACTATATGGTATTGTACAAACACAAGTCCTATTCTCCCCGCTGATCATCAATGTTAGAAATGGAATTCCTGGTTGGCTGAGGTATGCACCCTGGCCAGGCATAAATTACCTCTCCTCTCATAGTAAAATAAGTACACACTAAAAGATAGCCTGTGCTCACCCTCTGGTAGCTTGGCACAGAGCAGTCAGGCTTATCTAAAGAGGCAATGTATAAAGTATTTGTGCAACACACACACAGTAACTCAATGAATACACTACAAAAAAACTCCACACAGATTTAGAAAAACAGATTATTATATTCTGAACAACACAAGACCAAAAAGACAAAACTCCAATGTATAGAAGTTGAGCTATTGAAAATAAATACAGGCCCCGGTGAACAAAGTACCTTTCCTGGTTGCAACAGCGAGATGCATCATGAGATACGTCAATGTGGGTCCCGCAAGTTGAGGATGTGTCACTTTTCTCCATGCACTGATGGCAATGTGCTGGTTCTGTACATGGGTGCCGGAGTCATGAGGCGTTGAGCGATGTGCCGGGTTTCTCCATATAGTCAAGGGGATGCGTCAATCTCTCCGGGCTGCTGCAGTGGTGGTACACTCTCCAATGCGTCGATCTCTGGAGGCAAAGTGCTAGTTCTGATGCGATGCGCCGATTTTACTCTCACAACCTGGTTGATGTATCAGTTCTGATACATGCGGACACTCGATGCATTGAAGTCCATATTGCAAGTATCTGGGTCACCTCCAGTGAGCCAGCAATAGGAGCAGGGGTAGAGACTTTGATATACCTGAGTCTTAAGAAATAGGAGGCAAGCAAACAAGCTCATGGAGCACACTTGGAGTGACGGCAGCAGGCAGCAGGTAAACAAGCCAAAAAGCAGGCCTTCCTGATCAATAGTCCAGAAGACTCCTTTAAGCAGCACATCAGTTCTTCTGGCAGAGCTTCAGTTACAAGTCTGGTAGTGTTTGATATTAGGGGGTCAGAGCCCCAGTACTTATACCCAAAAGTGACTTAGATGTGGGGGTGACTTCAAAGCAGCTCCTTGAAGTGCACAGGTCCTCCTTTCATTCCAGCCCTGTCTGCCAGGCTATCTAGGAGGGGTAAATCAGCCCTTTGTTTTAGGACAGGACATTAACTGTTCAGTGAAGTATTAGCCCATCCCCTCCATCCTGTCCAGGCAGGGCCATCAGAATGCAGCTGTATGTAGATGGGTACTCAGACACACCTATCCTTCCTGTGTTTCTGGCTGTTGAGAGGGAATGCACAAAGGGTAGCTGTCACCCACCCCGGATGATGTGTATTGGAGACAGGCTGCAAGGCACACAGAGACGTAAGTGCATAGAACTGTCCACTTTCTAAAAACTGGCATTTCTAAAACAGTAATGTTCAATCCAACTCACTAGTAAGGAGAATTTTTCATTACCATCCCAAAGATATAAAACATGAAGTAGCCACTACTTTCTGATCAGGAATTACCACTTAAACGTGTATAAGGGAATTCCCAATGCTAACCTATGAGAGGAGTAGTCCTCACATTAGTTAAAAACAAATGTAGCTGGTTGTCACTACAAGGACATGCAAAAATAAAAATGCATATCCTGCCTTTTTCTTACAGAGCACCCAGCCCTTAGGACTACCCAGGGCCTGCCTTAGGGTGACTTATATATATTAAAATTGGAGGTTAAGACTTGGTAAGTAGTTTTAAATGCCAGGCCAAAGTTGCAGTAAACTGCATACACAGGCACTGCAATGGCAGGCCTGAGACAGTCTACTTCTGTGGGTGGCACAATTAGTAACATTTAACTTACAGGCCCTGAGTATATGGTATACCAATTTACAAGGGACTTATAGGTAAAATAAATATGTAATCATGTGTACACCAATTACACACATGTTTAGGGAAGAAGCACATGCACTTTAGCACTGGTCAGCAGTTGTAAAGTGCTCAGAATCCAGAGGCCAACAAAAAGATTCACCAAAACATGGAGTTCAAAAGCAAAACATTTGAGGAAAGACCACCCTAAGAACAACAGATCTAACAATAAGTTAAGCACTTATCACCTAACTTAACTATATCATCACTTTAAACTGATTTTTTTCCAAACCCTTCAAATTATGAAACTTTGAACCACTGGTTTCATACCTACATTAACATCTCAATGTCCATTTAATTCAGCCTGTGTCTCAGGAAAGGCTTTAAAGTCAACACCTCCAATTCCAATAAAATGTTGTTCAGGACTGCCTCACTTTGGTCTTGATTACAAAGTGTTAGCACTCTAGTTCTTTATTAGAGCTCTGTGGTGACACTGCTGTACCAGGCTATCTGCTGGCCTCAACCTAGAAGAAACTGTTGCGGTTTCCATTACCGGACTCGGGGACTCGAAGTCAGAAATAGTTGCTAAAATATTGAATAAGGGAGCATGGTATGGATACTGTTATCACCGAAGGCACTTGTGGGGGGTTCCAGAGGAACCACCTCATGGGCCAAATTTAACTCCCACTGGACCCTCACTTCCAACCCTAAAGGGTACTCTTGAAATAATAGGTTGGGACATGTGTCCTCATCTCCTTCATCTTCAGTCTCTGGAGTTTCCTCTGTCTCAGAGGTGATCGGAGCTAGGTAAGCTTCTTTCCAGACCTTGAAGGCCTTTCCAATATCTCCTTTCTTACCATTGTGGCTCATTTTCCATTCACTGGCTTTGCACTGTTTAACTGTTTTTTGTTGCAGACTCTAACACCAGCCAAAGATCCAGGTTGGGATTAGGAAGGACTTCTCTGGCCCTAAAATCTGAAAAACTGGACACTTAAAAACCTTTTCAGAACTTTTCCTCCAGAGAACCAGCAGAGACTGGGACAGACGCCAAAAACGCAGTAGCGGACGTAGTGTCACCGGTTGGTTTCAACTCATCGATTTCCCTAGCTGAAAGGATTTCGACTTCCAGAAAAGTTTTAAAGTCTGAATGTTGAGGGACTTTCCAGATACAGATGTGGAACAGCATCCGACCACCAATGAGACCTTTGTGGCCACAGATTCTGGACTTTGCCCACTCTAAGCTTTCGGCCGTTGACGACGTCCATGCCAAGATTCCTGATGAGGCCAAGGCTCACACCGAGGGCCTTTGCTTCACCAGGCTTCCTCCATTGAGCCCTCCTTCAGAACCAACTTGTAGCCCAACCCACTGACGACGCATCGACAAGGACTGTTCTCCAGAAAATGTTCTAATTCAGAACCTAAACTTTGCACTGTAAAGAAACTGGTCCCTGTACCAGACTGGGAGTAGTTTGCAGTCAGCTTTAATTTTTTTACTTCAACACCAATTTGTGCATTGTACTTTTAAAAGCTATTTTGACTTACCATGTCTAAAAATTATATCTGCAGTTCCCTACATCTGTTTATTGACTTTAGATGTCTATTTGCTCATTACATTTTACAATTTGTTTTAGAAATTAGAGTGGAATTTTATTGTGTTGTGTTTCTACTTTTTAACTGTTTTATTGCTGATAAATGCTTTATACATTTCTCTTAAGTTAGGCTTGTCTGCTCTGTGCTACAGCTACCAAGGGTTGAGCTGATTTAAATTATTGAGATCTAATTGGACCTGGTAGGGAATTGTGACATTATTACTTGGTAAGGACTTATATCACCTCCAAATAATAATCCACTTTCTCACTGCCAACAACAGGGGGTTGGCTGCCAATGAGATGTTGCAAACAGGGCCTTACCATAGGTCAGGCCCTGCAGCTAGACCCACTCTGTGCACAGCAAAAGGCCATGCTCATTGAGGGTTGGTCAACTGTAGGGTATTGGCTATCAACAGAGGGATGGCCACCAAAAGGGGGTTGGCTTGAGGGCCTAGGCGAGGGCCAGGCTCAGCATCCAACCATCTACTGCACATGGTCAAAATGTAAGCTCAGTGAGGAAGTTGGGTAAATGATTAAAAAAACACAAATTCACAATAAAAAAAACAAAGGGTAAAGTGACGTCATAGGTGTGGTAATAATAACTTACTTTAAGGTTAAAATGACGTTATAGTTAGTTAAGGTACTAAGGTTTTAAATTACGTTAAAAACCCTGGAAATTCACCAACAAAACAAAAGTGACATTATAGTTAGTCTTTCCAATAATAAAACTACCGTTTTTAAACACAAAACACTGAAATTCACCACTTAGAGTTTACAGAACTATCACTTGATCTCCTTTCATGCACTGCTTATGACCTCACATATTACATCACTCATGACATGGCAAATTACATAATTGATGACATCAATGACTACATCTCAAATGACATCTTTAATGATATCACTCATGGAATCATACAATCACTGTGACACTGTGACACTGTCCTATAGGGTTTGTGTCTTAGAAGTAATTCAACATGCAGGTGTTGAAAATATTCTATCCACCGTAACGGGGTTATCCATTTAAACACTTCTCATGATTCCCAATGTTAAGTCAAGATTTTGGCAGGCATGCATTTGCCTCTGTAATTACATATTCTTCCAGGTCCTACAAACTATACTCTGTAGATTAATAAGATACACTACATATATTCCTGAAATGTGCACAGTGGAATACAAACTTTGAGCCATGCTTTTAACAACAGTGAGAGATAAGCCACCACTAAGTAGGACACCCCTACTTTGTACATTATTCAACAATCTCCAAAGCCTCAAAATCTTTACTCAAGTTCATGAAATAAACAACCACATCTTAGAAACATAAATAGAATGTGTGTATAGCTGTGCATTACAACTATTAATATGGGCATGCACTTAAAAATCTACTGGTGAATAATCTATTGGGAAAATAATTTGTTTTTTTGCAGTATTTCTTTATTGGGTTTTAAAACATACGTTACACAGCTTGCCAACCATACGCATGTACAACAATAGAACTAACCATGGGGGGTGCTGGGCGTATGCAGAGCCCATAGGTGATTAAAAAAACGCCCACACAAGGCACTCAAAGAAAGGAGGAGTGAGGAGCAGAGGAAAGGGCCAGGGTGCGGGGTCCAGCCCGCCAGAGCAGCGTGGGCCAGCATCACGGAACACCCAGCTGCAGGAGGCTAGGGGGAAACAACAGCAGACTACTGCCCCCCATGGGAAGGGAAGGGCTTTTGGGTACCACGGGGTGCTGAGAGAGGGGTTGTGATGCCATCGGGACAGCGTCCAGGGGAAAAAGGAGGCAGCAGGGCACATCACCTAAATGCAGCAGGGGCAGAGCAGGGCACAGCTGAGGTGAGGGGACTGCATGGGGGCCGGCCAGGAAGCCATGTGAGAACAGAGGTGGACTATCCACAGCAAGGAATGGGTCACAGATCGCCTCACAGGCATTCAGCTTGTCATTGAATTTATAGATTGTACGTTCATGAGCAGCTATTGTGTGTAGTTCTATCCTCGATTCAGTGGAGGTGGGCGTCTTGCTTGTGGGAAGTAAGCTCCAGAAGGTCTGAGGTGTCGTGAAGTAGGACAAGGAGGGAAGAGGGAGGAACTGGGATGAGACAGTGATGGCGGTCAGCAACACACCTCCAGGATTGATCAGCTTGGCCCGCTTCAGCTTAAGTTTCCACGGTGACCAGTACCAATCATGCAACAATTTGAAGTACAGAAATTTCCAGCGGGATTCCCGGAGGCCTCTGTCATGCCCAGCTAGGAGGGATGCCCACGCCTCCGGTGAGTACGCCTTGCCAAGCAACACCTGCCACGACATTTACAACGCTCTACGGACCAGAGTGCAGTGACTTGTTGAGGACCCCGTAGAGGCCCGAAACAAGACTTCAGTAAAGGCCCAGAGCTCAGAGATACTGTAGGACAGGTGAGAAGGGAATTTTCGTCGGTGCCCCCCTTAGCAGCCTGGAGACAGTATATCAGCTGGTGGTAACACCAGTGGTCCTGAGGCTGGAGGCCGAATTCCATACAAAGAGCCAGGAAGGTCTTGGGCAGGGCGCCAACATACATATGGTCCACTGAGCACAGGCCCTTCACACTCCAAGATTCCCAACAGAATGGTGTGCCCCTCATGTGCAAGGCAGAATTATGCCACAGAGGGGCTTTTACATGCAGCAACGCAGGTATACCCATCAATCTGTGCAAATCCTTCCAGGCTGCCATGGTCAATGCAAAAACAGGATTAGAGAACCCCAAGTCTTGGAAGGGAGACAGACACAGAGGCGGGATGGGGACTTGACACCAGACATATGATGCTCCAGTCGCGTTCTGATGGGGCGTCTTGAGAGGAGCCCAGATGAGCCACCACCTGGGAGAGCTGGAACGCTAGGTATAAGACCCCAGCCTCCGTGTCCACCCAGAGATGCGCCGCCTGGAGCCTCGGCCTATGGCCTATGGCCACTCCAAATATAAGTGGGGATGTCTGGGTCTGTGGTGGTAAGGAGAGACAGTGGTAAGGAGAGACAGTGGAATGCACACGGGAAACATCTCATACAGATAGTTGAAGCGAGGTGCGACAGTTGTCTTAATGGTCTGCACCCTACCACAAAGGGAGATATGTTGGATGGACCTCATCTGAAAATCCCTTTACGCATGGTCCAGCAGCGGGAGAAGATTATCCTCCACCATACAAGCAAGGCCTCTATTGATCTTGACACTGAGGTAGGTAAGTGCAACCGGCACCCAGCAGATGGGATAGTCACTGACACTGTCCTCGGTGGTCAAACAGGACATAGGGAGGGCCCCGCTCTTAGACCAGTTGATTTTGTACCCCAAAGGCTTGGAAAAGTCATCATTGAGCAAAATTGTGGCTGCTATCAATGTCCAAGGTTGGGACAAGAGCAGCAGGATATTGTCTGCGTATAAATGTGCATTGATGTCACCCATAGCTGTGGGGATGCTAGTCACTTCTGGCGACCTCTGGATCGGAGCCACCAACAGCTCATGGGCAAGGAGGAACAGTAAGGGGCAGCCCCAGCGGGTCCCACGTGCCACAGGGAAGTGCTCTGACAGAAGCCCACAGCAGGAAACGTCTGCCTCCGAGGTGTCATAAAGGAGATGCACCTTCTGAATGAAGTCTGACCTCAAGCCCATATGGGACATGACATGAAAAAGGTAGCACCAGCCAACCCAGTTGAACACCTTCTCAGCATTTCATTAAAGTTCCAGGATTTCAGAGGGGTCTGACTTCATCTGTCAAAGCAGGTGGGAAAGGAGATGGAGAGGATTACAGGAGCTGTGGCCCGGAACAAATCCGACCAGGGACTCGTAAATCAAGAGAAGAATATCTTTGCTCAAGTGGGTTGTCAGCACCCTGGCCGGCCTTTTCATGTCAACATTGAGCAGTGAGATTGGGTGGTAGCTGGTGCAGTCCAGGGGGTCCTTACCCGCCATGGCAAGAAGGATGAGTAATCATGGCCTTGTTGGAGAGGGCCCCCAAGGAGCCCACCTCCTCAGCCTCCTGATCTGCCCTCATCAGGGGGGGACAGGAGGTCTCTTCGGTAATTGCCCCTGAAAGAACCTCTCAGCTCTCGACGGACAGCAACGGCAAATGTAAGGGGGCAGGAAGGCCTCCATCTGCTCCAATGTGGCCCCCTGCTCTGTGAACTAAAGGGAGGCATAGAAGGAAGGGAACCGTGAGGAAATGTCACAAGGGTGGATGAGGAGAGCACCTGCAGGATCACTGGAATGGCGAGCTGCAGCTCCCTCTGGTTCTGCTGGGCTGCCAGAAGCCGACCTATCTTCTGACCATGATCATATCATCGCCACTGCAATTTAACCAGCGCCTTCTCGGCAGCCGACATGAAGTAGGAATTCAGCTGGATTTTTAGCAAATTCCTTCTGCTGAAAGAGGGACGGTGAGGGGGAGGCTGTGTACTAGGTCGTAAGAGTGCATGTTTTGTGCTTCACCAGATTTCAGGCCTCACAATCCATGCAGTTGGCAGCCCCTGTGTCTGCCATCATGGATCCGGTGAGAGGCTACAGAGCCCTCATTATCAGAGATATTGGACCATACTTGGTCACGCAATTGGGCCTTTCCCTCGGGTTGGTGGTAGGCGAAAGCCTTCATTCACCAGTGGCAAAGAGGGGGCATGTCACGGCCGATGTGCAGCCAGAGCAGGACCGGGTTATGGTCTGCAAGGCCTGCCTCCAGAACGGCACAGGAAATTACCTGAGGCAGGTGCCAACTATGCAGCAGTAAGTAATCAAACCAGGACTGAGTCCCATGTGGACAGGAGAGCAACTTGTATTCCTGATCCCCTGGGTGCAGCAAACACCACACATCTATCAAGGCATGGTCAGCCACCGGGTCCCCAAGAAGGGCCCAGTCCCTTCGGTTGTGCTGGTCCTCCTGGCCCATCTGGTCTAAGATGGGGTTAGGCACCAGGTTCCAATCCCCACCCAACAGCACAGACGTTCTTCCCTAGGAGGGCAGGAGATGGAATAAGCTGTGCAAAGAAATCTGACTTACTGGTGGTAGGGGCAAAAATTGCCCCAACCACCACAAGCATATCCAGATTGCTACGTTTCGCCAGCACCCAATGGCCCCCCTCATCCAACCAAGTCTCGAGGAACCGTCAGAGTAAGCATTTTCATATAAGGATGGTGTTAGAAATGGAGTCTTCTGGTTAGCTAAGGTATGCACCCAAGAAACGCAGAACCCACCACTCTTGTCAGGGTAAGCTAGATACACTCTAAAGATAACCTGTGCTCACCCTCTGGTAGCTTGGCGTAGGGCATTCAGGCTTATCTTCACGGGCAAGGTGTAAGGTATTTGTGCATCACACACACACACAGTAACACAATGAATACACCATAAAAAGACTCTACACAGGTTTTATCAAAATAGGTTTCTATATTATAAGTAAATCAATACCAAAATGACAAAAATCCAATGCAGACTTTTTGAATTATGTCAATAAATGCATTGGTTCTTCACAGTCCTAAAAAGACGTTTCTCTTCTATAAAATACTTTACAGTACTGCAAATATATGGCAAAGAAGAGCTCTCCTAGTGTGGGGCATACTGGTAGAATTTCTTCACAGTCCGCAACGAGGAAGTCTCTGGATGGCCCCTTGAGACCGGTGCAGCATACATGATTCACTCTGGGGACTTCTACAGAGGTTTCTGCCCAGAGCAAGTAATTCCCCAATCACTAGTGAGTCAAGGTTTGTCTGCGAATGTGGGCAGATAATTGGACCACGCACGACCAAAAGGCCTGGTCACAGTACCTTTCCCTGGTCGGCCACAGCTGTGGAATGACAGGAAGACCATGCTGGGCTACCCTCGCTTCCTTGAGGCAGTCTCAGCAATCCGTGGGTCACGGAAGGATCCTGGGTCCATAGTCTTCCTAACTCAGCCGGGATCCTCGATCGGGGTTGCAGCGGAAGTGTTGCTTTGGCTTCTACTTCCCTCAAGGCAGAGTTGATGTTGTTGAGCGCCTCCCTGCTGCCTAGGCAATGCATCTCTTCAGGAATAAGGCTTGTCGGCTCAGTGCGCACTGCCTGTGCAGCGCGAGCCAAGAAGGGGTGACACGCTGGTCCCAGGTGCCGCACTTCACCTTTCATAGAGCTCGGGGATTCTGTGCACTTGGACAGAGTAGCGCTAGTTAGGCAAGGCAAGTGCCAGTTCCTCATGAGGCACTTGACCCTGTGAAGCAGACAGCGCTCCGTCCTCAATGAAAGGTGGATCAGCCACACGATGATTGTGCAAATGCCCTGGTGCCGCACTCACCAGCTGCAGAGTCTCATGGCAGGGGCAGGCAGGGGGAATCTTTGATGACCCTGACATTCTGATAGAACAGTGGGCAAGCCAACCAGCCCTTAGAGAACACTTGTGATGGGGCGCAAAAGAAGGTAGCAGGCAGAAGGCCAGCACATCAAGGCAGGTTGCAAAGTGGAAGTCCCTCCTGCAGCCCAGCAATCAGCAGGCAGCAGGCCAACACAGCAAAGCAGTTAGCAAAGTGGCAGCCCCTCCCGGCAGCACAGCAGTCCTTCTGGCAATGTGCAGATATAGAGCCAGCAGCGTCTGGTTGCAAGTCCCATGCAGTGCTTGATTAGGTGGGGTCAGAACCCCAATACTTGCATCCAAAAGTGCCGTTGATGCAGCAACCGGGTGAACCAAAGCAGAAAAATATATTTCAAATATCCTACATAGGAAAAATAAGGGTTCAGAAATAACAGCGAGAAAACTCAACAAACATTGACAACAGAAAACATATAAATCAGATATGAGAAAATATCCTAGTTATCAATGTATGGCTAGACATCTTCTTTGAACAGTCAATGAGACCATCTTCAGTACAAATGTAAATCTTGTGCAGTTTCTTGACCCCTTGATCAAAAAATCTGAGGATCACTGGGATTCGCGAATGAGATATCTCCAGTGGCAGATAGGGGTAGAGGTATTACTAATCTCTTTTGTTTAATTTAGTTTGAGTTATTCCATTGAGTGTCATTAGATGCCTCTCTCTCTCTCTCTCTATATATATATATATATATATATATATATATATATATATATATATAAATTAAAATAGCTTTATTTCGATATAAATATCATAAAAGCATCGACCAATTCATCAGGTGTATCAAAATAGAGATAAAAGATGAAAGAAGGATTTGAATACATACAGTCGATAAAAAGACATAGATAAAATTCTAATCGTTAAAACATAAAGCTATTTTCTCATGATTCTAAATTCCGTAAAATACAGTTTAAAATAAATACAATTATACGAGTACTAAACAGAACCAAACTCAGATGTTCTATGCTAAGGCTCCTTGGCCCTACCCGTCGGAATCATCAACTACTCTTCAGCAGAGGTAGCTGCCCTCTGTAAAGCCCTGCACCTGCTTAACCATGCGCATCCCAAGAATTTGGCGACTCCACAGGCATACAGGGTGCTTGTGTCCGAATTCAGTATGCGTAAAGCAACTCTGAGATCTAGGGTGCCTAGTTGTTTGCATATGGGCACGAGCCACCTGGATCTAGCGCTAGCGTGTGCGGGACATGCGAACAGGAGATGGGCAACACTCTCCTTTTCCGAGCCGCACAAGGGGCATTCAGCGGTGGTGCGGTAAGGTGGAAGCCATTTTGCGGTGAATTCACGAACTGGGAGGGTGCCAAACCTGAATTGGATGTACAGTGACCTGTCTCTCGGGACCTGAATGGTATCCATATATATATATATATAATGTTTTCAGTTACTACCAGCGCGCCAATTACAAATTACAACAGACGAGTGGATAATGGAGGCAACAGTAACAATTTAAAGGACTTGTACAGGAAACTAGAAAAACTAATGAAATCTGAACATCAAAAATGGTGGGAACATAGATCCCTTTCAAAATACCTAGAGGTGGGTCGGATTCCCAGGGGTCTTCGAATCATGCTAGCCCCGAGCTATGACAACCCCAACCCGAACATGTTAAGAGACTGGGGGGAATGCAACCTTGAATCATCCAGGAAACTAGTGGAAATATTATTGAGATATGCGGAGGTCGATAGAATCGAAATACAGAAACAAATAGATGCAATTGAGTTACAAATTGGAACACTTGAAGGAGAAGATGCAGGGCATAAAATGAGAGAGGAAATGTTGTCGCGCTTGAAGAAGGAAGAAGATGTCATTAAACAACGCAAAGCGTTTAAATTCCAGCGCGACAAAAATGATTATGAGCAAGGACAAATATTCACATTTTTGAGAAAATATGATGCAGCTAAAGCGGCAAATAAATCCAGTAAATATCGCAGTGATACCATCGTAACAGCTGGAACAAGTAAAGAAATTCAAACTGCATCCTCAATATCGGATCTAAGCTCAACTGTGGAAACGGAGTCAGAATCAGAAACAATTCCTTCGGCATCAGGAGGCACAAAATTTACAAAAAGGAAGCACACTCTGGTAGAAGAGCTCAATTTTTTAAGAGAGGAGCGGCGCCAAACCCTTCTTCCCAGGAAGCAAAACTCCTATCAAAACAAAGGAGAAACGCCAAGCGCCGCAACAGAAGAAAAAAGCGGCGAGAACACACCAAAAAACAAAAACAACAAGAAATCGAACAAGAAGGGTTGGCGCAACAACAAATAAGTGATTCTATGCCAAATGAAAACTCCGTTGTCAATCTGGCCAACATAAATCTTGACCTAGCGGAGAAACAGCTCTTGTCCTTAGGATTAACATATTGTGCGGAAAGTAATTTCAACTACCCGCAAACACGTGCTGACATTTACAAATATATTAGAAAAATCAAACTTCAAAAGTTCCATCCAATAAATGCCCATAAAATACAAGCACCTATAACAACAACAGTGTGTGTAAGCGGGGAGGCAGCATTAACTGCTGGAGACATCAACTTATTATCTGATTTGAACGCATTGCAAAATGAAGACGAAGAGTCAGAAAATGATCGGGGGAATACCACCCAACAGTTAATGGGAAGATTAGGCATTAGTACTAACGCTGCCCCAGTTACCAACTTCAAACCAAAATCGAAGTTTGTGCCCATAATGACTCGTGATTCAATTGACATATTCAATGAGACTATAACTACTGAAATCTGAAAACTTAACGTCAAAATAAACAATCAAAAATACAGACATAATTCAAGACTACAAAAATATCAACTACTTATGAAAAAATTACAGGACAACGATTCTATTGTAATCCGTAACTCTGATAAAGGTGGAAATGTGGTCATTTGGCCTAAGAGCCAATATCTGGAGGAGGCGTTACGACAATTGTGTGATAGGGATTGCTACAAAATAAGTTCCAGAGGAATAATTAAAACCATTCAGGAAGAACTTTGTAATAAATTAGTGGCATGGAAAAGTTTGGGTTTGATCAATCAAGATGAATTTAAGTTTATGAAAAATGATCATCCCATAATGCCAGTCATTTATTTTATCCCAAAGATTCACAAAGACAGACTGCGACCTCCGGGAAGACAAATAATCTCGGCCAACCAGAGCCTGGTGGAAAATGTGTCAATATATATAGACTCATTTCTTCAACATCATGTACAAACACTTCCATCATATATACATGACACTACAGATTTCCTAAGGAAAATACAAGAAATTGATTGGCAAGAGGATTATTTATTAATATCTATGGATGTTTCAAATCTATATACATCCATCCATCATAGAGATGGAATGAGAGCACTAGAATATTATCTGAATATGAGACCTATAGAATTCCACACACACAACAGGATGCTTTTGGACCTTACTAAGTTTTGTTTAAATAACAACTATTTTATGTTTCAACAGCAAGTGTACCACCAGGAGAGAGGCGTAGCTATGGGCGCTAGTTTTTCGCTCAGCTACGCCTGTCTCCACATGGGATGGTGAGAGGAGAAGATTGTAAGAACAATGTACAAAAATGAATGGTCCGAAAATATCGTGAAGTGGATTAGATATATAGATGATTTGTTTATTGTGTGGAGGGGGGATAAACAAAGCGCAGAAAGTCTCATAAGTAGATTGAATGTGAATGATTTAAATTTGCACTTCACTCATGAAATAAGTGCTTATAGTATTTGTTTTTTAGATCTAGAGACGTATATTCAAGACAATTCCATACAGACACGTCTCCATCGAAAACCTACAGCTGGCAATACTATATTACATTCTAGCAGCTTTCATCCGAAACACACCATAAGCAGTATCCCTTACGGAGAACTCTTAAGAATACGTAGGATCTGCAGTACCGATAGCGATTTACACCGAGCACAACAAAGCTGCAAACAACGCTTTCTTGCTAGAGGTTATTCGGCACATAGTATAGATCAAGCCATAGAACGAACAAAGGCCAAATCACGTGAGGACCTACTATTCAAACCATCTAAGAGTAAATTGAAACTAGCCGCAAGGACTGATGATAAGGTAAACAGTCCAAGGTTAATCCTAACATACAGTAAACAAAGAGATAACATTAGACAAATCATCAAAAAGAACTGGCACATGATCCAAAGTGACCCCATAATAGGGGATAAAATGCCTTCATCACCTATAGTCACTTTCAGAAAAGCATGCAGTACCAGTGACTACTTAGTCAGTAGTAGCCCCGAGCTGTCCAAAAATACCAGTTGGCTCAACAATCGTAAGGGTTTTTTCAGATGCACAATGTGTAAGGCCTGTAAATACGGGGAGAATAAAACATCTTACAATACAGGCTTTAAAGATAAACCCATTAAAATCAATAAGTTTCTAACATGTAAATCAGAGTATGCAGTATACGTATTAGAGTGTACTTGTGGACTTAAATACGTGGGAAGCACCCGCCTCCCAGTACACAAGAGGATCTTACAACATCTAAGGGATATATCCAATAATGATAGTTCATATCCGGTGGCCCGTCACTTCAACGAGATCCATAATAAAAATCTGACAGAGTTGAAGTACTACGTAATCGATAATGTTCCCCCTCTACGAAGAAGAGGGAACAGAGAAGCCATACTCAGACGCTTAGAAACAAAACTGATTTTAGAATTGGACAGCAAAAATCTGCATGGATTAAATACTACGGAAGATCTATATACATGGTTGTAAGCAGGGTAGTGATTTTTCAAAATATTTAACAACATATTATTGGATTTTAAAATAATATGTTTATATATTTATGGTTTTTATTGTATACCTCCTCCCTCTCATAACAGTTTCTCTGTCATTAGTGTTCATGGGCTCATGACACAATGACATTGTATACATGCACGGTGACACTTTATATACTGTAATTATTATGCTGGCTAGCATAAAAATACTTTGCACTTTATTTGCACCAATTTGCACTTTATCATTGTACTGTATAGAATGTTACAATAATTTGTAACACAACTAAAAAATCAGGGTTAGGCCAATTATTTAACCATCTATTGACACAGTAAAATGTAAACCAGCCGTAACTCAAAAACTAACATTTATAATAAGGAAACTAGTTATTATATATATATATAACAAAAATAATGTCTTTTAATGTAATCATGGCATGTTTTTAACTTGTATTTATACAGTTATTTATATTGCATATTTGCACAATGCATGGGTTTCCTAAATACCCTTATATATATAAAAATGGGGTATATTCATAATACATCTATAAAGACAATACGTTATCAGTATTTAAGATGTCGTTGGATGAGAGTGGTTTTATCATATTTTTACTGTGTCTTAACAAATGTATTTTACAGATATAACAGCCAAACCCGTTTTATCATTTTATAAATTGAATTATTTTATTAAATGAACAAATTCTATGAAATATTATGTGTTGTAACATAACAATGTTATACCTATGAGTAAGCAGTACTTGATGTTGAAAGTATGTTTTTTATGTTTATCACATCAATTCAGCACACTGTCACTTTAAAAATGGGAGAAACTATGTGGCAAGTCATGTGATCAAGGGCTCTGTGAAGCCCGAAACGCGTCATGGCGGCCAATGCACGAAAAATAAAATAACGCAGCACAAAATAAAGTGGTGTCCGTTCCGTTTTTCCTTGGCAAGACAAGAAGGAGAAGGAGTTTCGAGAATATATATATATATATATATATATATATATATATATATATATATATATATATATGCAAAGAACTCCGTCCAACAGCATCCAAATCGTCAGGAAAAACGGACACGGACCCAAAATAGCTTCGTGCAAAAAGGTTATTTATTTTGTTCCATATCGGCACCACGCACCGCCATGACGCGTTTCGACCCAAGAAGGGCCTTGATCACATGACGCTGTCAGGGGAAGCCACCAAATTTATAGTGCAAAACATGAGCATCACATGACCATAGGGCCAATAGACATAGAAAACATATACTGACCCAGCATTGCATGTGCATATTGCAGAACTAATTGATCATATACCTGGTGGCTTGGGATTAATATACAATTTAAGTAGACGTGCAAAACCTGCAATAGTGCATAAGAACTCATGTGCAAAGTACGCAACATTAAACAATACCTCCCCCTAGTGGGGCAAGGGCACGACTAGATCGGATTACCTGTATAAAGTGCAAAGTGCATATTTAAAAAAATATATATAATCCTAAAATCCAGACAGCAAAGGCCTATGCCCAACATACTACCTCTAAAGCAATGTGCAAAATACAAGCAATAGTGCAAAAATGATGCGGCTTGATGCAGGTATGCATAGATCTTATTGCAAGAAATTTTCATGGAAAGTTCCATCCTTAGCAGGTCTAAATATTAAATAGTAAAATGAATCACATCAAAAACCCACCAATTACAAATATATAAAACATGATTGAAATATATGAAAATATGCAATGCTCATTCAAGTATGTGAAATACACAAACTTATGCTGTTTTATACCCATGATGGACCATAGAGCTAATACCGTCCCTTACTATCAAGGCAATCCCTCATGAGTACATACCCCCTAGACATTATGCATTTGAAAAGAATTAAAAATCATATAATCTGATTAAAATCTATATTCATTTTACAAATACAACTAATCTATAGAACCACTCTAAAATATATAATAAATACTTATTGCATCATAAATATCTAAAATAGTA
Organism: Calotriton arnoldi; assembly: GCA_963921515.1. NCBI lineage: Eukaryota > Metazoa > Chordata > Amphibia > Caudata > Salamandridae > Calotriton > Calotriton arnoldi. The sequence goes on along the minus strand of CAWUFW010004938.1, from coordinate 1,280,007 downwards.
TCCTGGACCTCAGCTCCCTGATGACTTGGTGCTGAAGGGCCCTATTAGAATTGTGTGGCAATTTGGGGAATCTGTTTCAAATATAAAATAGCCTGTAGGGATAGGGCATCACAACTTATGTTTCCTGAGTCAACTAAAAAGGAGACCCCCACTGGGCCACTATATCTAATCTGCCCTGTTTAGTCACGTTTAAACATCATTATCAAACAAGAGGAGTGAAGTGAAAAGAAAAAAATCGTAAAATATTATAAAGCTAGATCAATATCTAAAACATAGTACTAACAGCTGTCACTAAGCTAAATACACAGTAGGGGGAAGAAAAGACAGTCAAAGACAAGTAAAAAAATCCTCACTTGAGTTTAGCCCATTTGGGGTCTTCGTATCAAGCTCGAGGATATACCTCGTCTCAAGCTTTCTTAACAAGGCTTCACGGTCACCCCCCCGACGAAGAGGAGGCACCATGTCCACCACGAAGTAACTCAAGTGGTCTAGGCAACTTTCATGAATTTCTTTAAAGTGCCTAGTAACTGGATATGTTGCATCATTGTTACTGATCGCTCTCATGTGCTGGAGTATACGCTTGTGGACCTGCAACCTGGTACTCCCAACATATTGCAGGCCACACGTACACTCCAGCACATACACAGCAAACTCGGTCTTGCATGTCAATTTCTTAGAGATAACCACGGGGACATCACTAAACGGGATTTTATATGTTGTTCGATTTCTCCCCAATTTACATGCTTTGCATGAAGCACATTTAATAAAGCCTTTGGTGGTCTGCAGCCAGGAACTGTTGGAAATTATTTCTGGACTGCTCTTGACAAGCATATCGCTCATAGAGCGGGCTCTTCGAAAAGTTAATGCTGGAGCTTTGGGTAGGGTGCCACCAATTACTGGGTCATTCTGCACAACCGACCAATTTCTATTGAAAATCATACGCAACTTGTTATGCTGCCGACTGTACGTGGTAATAAATCTAGGAGGCTCAATAGTATTACTGGGGCTCATTGGTAATACAGCCTGTCTCGGGTTACCGCCCAATACCACAGGGCGTGGAATAGCATTGGCTTTCCTAATCGCTGTATCAAGCATCTTGGCAGTGTATCCTCTAGCTAGGAATCTTAGTTTACTTTCACTTTGAGCCTCCACGCAATCAGCATCCACACTACAGATACGTCTGACACGCAGCATCTCCCCGTAAGGGATGCTGCGTATCAGATGGTCCGGGTGGTGGGTGGTGGCTGGTGGCGTGCAAAACCGTATTGCCCGCTGTGGCCTTGCGATGCAACCATGTCTCCAAACAATTGTCCTTAATGTATACCTCTACATCTAAGAAATTGACGGATACCTTGCTGACATTCGCTGTAAATTCAAGGTTAAGGTCATTTACATTAATTTCTTTGATAAACACACTAGCTGCTGATTCTGTTCCTTTCCAAATTAGAAATAAATCGTCAATGTAACGATACCAGGCCACTATGTGATTGCTCAAAGTGTGTTCATACTTAGCCCTGAGGACCTGCTCCTCCCACAGTCCCATGTGTAAACAAGCGTAACTGGGGGAGAAGCAGGCCCCCATCGCCACACCCCTCATTTGCTGAAATACCTGACTCTGAAACAAAAAATAGTTGTTATTCAAGCACGTCAGGATCATATCAGACAGCATTTTGTTATGTTGCAGCATATAGAATGGTTTTTTCTGTAAAAAATGTTCAACCGCTTTAACACCATCCATATGATGTATGCTAGTGTAGAGTGTAGTGACATCAAGAGTTATCAACAGAAAATCATCCTGCCATGTTACAGAATCGATCTTTCTCAAAAAATCTCCAGTGTCCTGCAAATATGATGGCAGGTTTTTGACATGATCTTGAAGAAAGAAGTCAATGTATCTCGAAGTGTTCTCCATCATACTATTCTTGGCAGAAATTATGGGTCTTCCAGGCGGTCTGTTAAGATCTTTGTGCACTTTAGGAATCAGATAAAAAACTGGGATGGTTGGATGGTTCACTTTAAGGAATCTCAATTCATCACTACTCAGTAGACCAGCACTTTTCCATGATATCAATTTAGTATTGTACTCGTTCCAAGCACATCTGACCGCCTGCCAGTCACTTCGCCTGTAACACTGTCGGTCATTTAGATGTTGAAGCGCCTCGATCATATACAATGCCCTCGGCCAAAGGACAATATTGCCCCCCTTGTCCGATTGGCGTATGACCACATTGTTATTGCTCTGTAGTTTCTTCATTAAGCTGCCATAGCAATTATTTTCTTTACGGCATTTTTGTTGCACCTGAAGTGTAGATGTATTCAACCTTTTGAGTTGGGTAGTTACCAACTCATTGTAGATGTCAATATTATCGTGTAACATGATGGGGTTAAACGTGGACCTCGGTTTGAACCCTGTTAGACCCGGCATATCCAGTCTGGGCAGAGTGTCAGTGCAGGTTATTGTCTCATCCAATGTTCCTTCTCTGTGCAGATCTTGTAAATCACACATTAGTCGATACTCGCTTACTGTCAATAATGATGGGCTCAAACTCCCACAAGCACCAACAGCTTGTGTCGCAGGCTGTTTAGTTTTGTTGAGCATGTAGAACTTACACAGCTTAAGTTTCCGAGTATACTTGTACAGATCGATGCGAGTTTGTGCATAATTAAAATTATTCGGTGGACAGTACGATAAGCCAAGTGAGAGAATCTTATTTTCATTGGCCGTGAGATGTACATCAGTCAGATTGATTATTGAGAGAGATTCATTGCTTGGCCCAGTCATTTGCGGTTCCATTTTCTATGTGTTTCTTTGTAGTTGGTCCTTCCGCCATTGCTTACTTTTGTGGCATTGTCTGCGTTCGCGGCGTTTCCTGTTTGCTCGTTGTGTTGTTTTTGAACTGGGGCGCGAGGTCTGAGCGTTTGTCTGCGATCCTGGCGCTGGCAGTCCACCTCCTGCGCCAGTGAAAATTTTGTAAACCCCAAACGTGAGCTGGAGGTAGCTTGTTCATTTTCAGATTCGCTCCCCGGTACCGAGCTCAAATCGGACATAGAGGTTGAAGATAGAGCCGCATCGCTTGCAGTTAGTGAAATTGATTGCACATGCGCCGCTGTTTTTGCCCTTTTCACAGAATCAAATTTTTTCGCAAATGTTAAAATTTGGCCATTTTGGTAATCCAACTTGTCTCTCTGAAATTTGAACACCTTGCGTTTCTTTATGATTTCCTCTTCTTTAGCCAGGCGCATATGCATTTCCTCACGATATTTTTTCTCCAAATCTGAATCTCCCATCCTGGATATTTGTGTATTTAACTCGTCGATTTTGATTTGGATGGAAGCACGGTCACTCTCCGCTTATTTGATCAGTATTTTTACTAATCTACACGAAGAGTCCAAATTGCATTCTGCCCATTCGGCCAACATCTTTGGGTCAGGATTCTCATAGCTGGGGGCCAGCATAATGCGTAGACCCCGGGGAATGCGCCCCACCTCCAAGTAGCGTGAGAGAGACCTATGCTCCCACCACTTTGATTGCTCCGTACGCATAGCTTTTTCCAGTTGTTTAAAAGTGTCTTTTAACTCAAAACTCCCCGTTTTGACAGTATCGCAGGATGCTATGTTGGGCACATTAGTGACAGGTGAGTCATCAAACATTTCAACTGCCGCCTCCTCGCGGCTTCTCACAGCGTCGGCGGCCATGGTGCACAATATAATAGGAAACTTAGTTATAATCGGCAAAACAGTCAATCAACTTAGTAGTGCTCACCGTTTCACCAAGCACACTGCTTCACCGGAAAGTACAGCCGCAACTCCTACCATCACAGTCTTCGTTGCTGAGCTCACTCACACATATGCGAGCACGCTGCCAAAACCATCGGTAGTAGCGTATGTGGCTATCCGGGGGCTGCCACGGCTGATCCACACTGGAACAACAGATGCTTCCGGGTTAACAGAAGCTGGCTTCCTGCCGCTCGGCCCTTGTGAAGGAGGGGTCCGTCTGACACCGAAGAAGCATACCGGTGTGGATTTATGCAAAGAACTCCGTCCAACAGCATCCAAATCGTCAGGAAAAACGGACACGGGCCCAAAATAGCTTCGTGCAAAAAGGTTATTTATTTTGTTCCATATCGGCACCACGCACCGCCATGACACGTTTCGACCCAAGAAGGGCCTTGATCACATGACACTGTCAGGGGAAGCCACCAAATTTATAGTGCAAAACATGAGCATCACGTGACCATAGGGCCAATAGACATAGAAAACATATACTGACCCAGCATTGCATGTGCATATTGCAGAACTAATTGATCATATACCTGGTGGCTTGGGATTAATATACAATTTAAGTAGACGTGCAAAACCTGCAATAGTGCATAAGAACTCATGTGCAAAGTACGCAACATTAAACAATATCTACTGGCGGTCGCCAGTAGATAGTTATAGTTAGGACCTATTTTCCATAGGAAATCCGCAACATTCTATTCATATTTAATAACTTTGGCGCCGGTTGACGAATCTTCACGAAATTTTCAAAACTTATGGCCCGTTCTGGTCCGCTCCTATCCTGAAAGTTTCGGGGTGATTCGTCAAGTGGGGGCCAAGAAAAAAGGGGGGTCCCAAAACTTGTTTTCCCCATGCAATTTTCCATAGGAACCTTTAGTCGCAGCTACAGCCCGAACTGCGGCCCCACTCCTGGAGCCTGTGGTGGCCATGGGGACCGCCACCCCCCAGGGCCGGCTCCTGCAGTGTCCCGGGGTGCCTACCCCCTGGACACTGCTGTTTGCAATGGCAGGACGGGAGCCGCGCGGCTCCTGTCCTGTCATTGCAAACTTGCTTTGCTTCATTGAAGCGAGAGCAGGGAAACCTGCTCTCGCTTCAATGAAGCTAAGCAGATTGCTTTTCCATAAGGGGAGCTGCATGTCAGCAGCTCCCTTATGGAAAAGCAATGCCGGCTCCCGCAGGACGCGGGGAGCCGGCGGGACCGTGCGGGGATTGGGGACCCCCCCACGGTCCCCAACGAGTGGCCATGCCCCGGGGGATGGGGTCCCTGGGGCCATTAGTGGCCCGGGAGGGGGGCCACGCAGCCCCCCTCCCCAAAAAGTAAACGTAAAAAAAAAAAAATACGTAAAGGCCGGCCCCGGCGGATGGGGTCCCCGGGGCCTTAAATGGCCTGAGGAGGGGGGCCACGCAGCCCCCCTCCACATATTTTTTTTTTTTTTAAAAGAGGGCATGCCCCGGGGGATGGGGTCCCCGGGGCCAATAGTGGCCGAGGGAAGGGGGGCCATGCAGCCCCCCTCCCATAAAATAAAAAAGGAAAGAAAAAAAAAATAGACCGGCATCGTGCCGGAGGCCCCGCCCCCTCCCTGCAGCTGTCTGCAAACGCGCCCCCTGGCGCGTTGTAAGAAGGGGAAGTAATTCCCCTTGAATACTGGGGGTCCCTGGGGGCCAACTAGCCCACCAGGAACCTCCAGTATGCGCAGGGAGCTGCGTTGCAGAGAGGTGTTCAGAGGCCACGCCCCTTTTTACACCTCTCTGCAACGCAGCTCTGTGGCGCTTTTTGGAGGTACATGGTGGGCTAGTTGGACTCCAGGGACCCTCAGGATTCAAGGGGACTTAATCCCCCAACTTAAAATGCGCCACGGGGCGCGTTTGCACAGTGGTGAAGGGAGGGGGCAGGGCTTCAGGTGACATGTGTGCAAACAGGCCCCGTGGCGCGTTTTAAGATGGGGGATTAAATCCCCTTCAATCCTGAGGGTCCCTGGGGGCCAACTAGCCCACCAGGTACATCCAGAAAGCACCACAGAGCTGCGTTGCAGAGAGGTGTAAAAAGGGGCGTGGCCTCGGACCACCTCTCTGCAACGCAGCTCTGTGGTGCTTACTGGAGTTACCTGGTGGGCTACTTGGACTCCAGGGACCCTCAGGATTGAAGGGAACATAATCCCCAACTTAAAACGCTCCACGGGGCGTGTTTGCACAGTGGTGAAGAGAGGGGACGGGGCCTGATGTGACAAGTTAGTTAGTTAGTTTTAATCCCCCTGCCCTATTATGTACTAGGGACTTACAGAGGAGGTCATGCTAATCACAGGGGTACCCCAACGCATAGTGTTCCCTAGTGTATGTAGGTGTTTTCACTGTATTCTAAGTGTCTTTTAGCATAGCACTGGCTCTAGGCCTGGTTAGTCAGAGCCAGTTAACACCAGTACCCGTCTGGAAAAGTTGTGGGCACAGGATGATTTTGCAACAAGGCCTCTTTCTGCTCCTCTGGTGGTTCTTTCTGCACGTCTTGCTTCTTCCTGCACTTTTCTTCGTCTTTGTGGACTTCTGTTGCTTGTTTGTGCATTTCTTTTGCTTCTTTCTGTGCGTTTTTTCTTCTTGCTTTGCATGTCCTACCTCTGTAGGCATAGTTAGAAATTAGCATTTAAAAACCTTTGAAATTCACTGAAAAAACCATAGATTTCAGGCACGTTATAGTTAGAAATTAGCATTTAAAAAACCTTTGAAATTCACTGAAAAACCATAGGTTTCACGCACGTTATAGTTAGAAATTAGCATTTAAAAATCCTTAGAAATACACTGAAAAAACCATAGGTTTTAGGGAAAGTTATAGTTAGTTGGACATTTCACTCGTACAAAACCATAGAAATTCCCCCGTTATAGTTAGTTCAGCTAACTATAACTCGCGCCCCCGCAATGCACTGCTGATGACATCACATATTACATCACGCACCTACTAAATCATCCATTCAGACACTTATACACCCACTCGTTCTTCAATACGCCTTTTCCTATATATATTAAACATATTCAAGCTTTACAGAAACACACAGTCACTGGATGATATCATCAGTGATGTCATTTGAGATGTCATCAGTGATGTCATCAGTGATGTCACTGACCATGTCATGAGTGATGTAATATGTGACGTCATCAGCAGTGCATTGCGGGGCGCAAGTTATAGTTAGCTGAACTAACTATAACGGGGAATTTCTATGGTTTTGTACGAGTGAAATGTCCAACTAACTATAACTTTCCCTAAAACCTATGGTTTTTTCAGTGAATATATATATATAGATATATATATTGACCCGATCCGCTTACAAACTCCTTTGTCGGGAGAAAAGACGGACACGGACCCAAGATTCAGTGCTGATGTTTATTCACTCGAGCAAACCGCCATTATGCGTTTCGGCCTCATCGGCCTTAATCACATGACAAGCTGCTGTAGCGAATTGGTGATTTTTAAAGTGACATGTGCCTTCTAAACATGAAAAACAGACTACATGGATTTAATACATAACATATACTCCGAGAAATATCTTCGGACATATTTTAACAAGTTCATCTGTTACTACTTATTAACTGCATTTACATCTTATTATTGATTTAAATTATGGCATGAATGCATTCATTTTAAAACCATTCATTTTAAAATCAAATAAATAGATGATTCAATACATGCATCAATGTGCGTTGTTATCCTCGCATTTCATCTTATTTTTGATTTGAATTGTGGCATAAATGCATACATTTTAAGACCAAAAAAATACATGAATTAATACATACATCAATGTGCGTTGTTGTCATCGCATTTCACCTAAATGTGTAGGTACTGTGTATGTTACCAGTAGATTTATGGTAACATACCTTAATATTATAGTGCAGTTAATATAAAATCTTCTAAAAATACATATAGTGTTGAAACAAATGTTCGTGTCACCAACCTTAATCTAAATCCGACAGTAAAGTGCATAGTGCATAACGTGAGGTATAATAAAGTTTCTTTTAAAAAATAGATGTTGTTGTTACGGTAGCAGCAGAGATTGTAGATAAAACCGTTTAGTTTGTGCAACTATATCAATCTCACAATTTCTAATTAATTTGCAAGGATTAAATTATTGTAATTCTTATGTTGCATATTTGACATTGTGCAAAACAAGCAGAATTGGCACCATCATGCATAAAATATAATATAAATGGGAGCAAGTATGTCATTATCGAGAAACTATATAGTAGAAGTGTATTGGAAAGATGTTCATGTGTGTACAGATATGTGCATATGTATGTAAGTCTAAAAATATCTCCAAATTTCTAGCTATTGCATGTACCTTTTAGTTTTGGCTTTCCCTTATAAATTGCTCTCTCATTCCTGTGTGCTGATATCATCACAAAGAAATTAATAAATATGTAAAATATATAAATATTGATATATCTAGAACCATATGATTTCTAATAAGTGTATTGTTATGAGAGAGCATGAGGCCTTAATGGGGTATAGTTTGGCTAGTCCCTTGACTTGATTTGCATGTACACATATTTGTTCTAAATTTAATGTTTCACAAACAAGTGTATAAATCTTTAGTAGCATTTAGACCTCCTGGGCTTTTGGTATCGAGGTCCAAAATGTATCTAGTTTCTAATCTTCTAAGTTGTAGCTCTCTATTGCCTCCTCTTCTATGTGTGGGAACTGAGTCTATCTGAAAGTACTGCAAATCTTTGATATTATTTTTATGCACTTCATTGAAGTGCCTCGCTACAGGGTATGTGGGATCTACATTTTTGATGGCTCTGATATGTTGCAGTATACGCTTGTGGGCTTGTAACTTTGTACTGCCCATGTACTTCAAACCACATGTACATTGGAGTATATATATAACATACTCTGTTTTGCAGGTGAGATGTTTATTTATTTTCCTAATCTCACCGCCAAACGCTGTGGTAAATGTAGTTCTATTTGTCCCATGTTTACATGCCTTGCAGCTTGAGCACTTGAAAAAGCCCTTCCTGGCATTTAGCCATGTCGTCCCTTCTTCCACCTCCGGGCTACTCTTAACTAAAGCGTCTCCCATAGATTTGTTTTTTCTGAACGACATAGATGGATTCTTTGGTAACAAATGTCCTATTACAGGATCATTTAATATCAAGGGCCAATTGCATTTAAAAATGCTTCTTAGTTGTTGTTGTTGTTGTTTGCAGTAGGTTAAAATAATTCTGATAGGTTCAGCATTATGGTCACTCACCACATTTTTATGTTCCTCTATTCTGGTAGTTTTGCCAAATAAGAGTTCAGTTCTGCTCAATTCATTAGTTTTATTAAGGGCTGTGTCTATAGTGTCGGGAGAGTAGCCTCTTTGTAAGAATCTAGTTTTACTAGCTTGCTGTGTACACTTCAATTCTTGTTCATTACTAAATATTCTTTTAAGTCTCAACATCTCGCCGTAAGGTATGCTGTTGATTAAATGCATTGGGTGAGAGCTGGAAGCATGTAAGACTGTGTTGCCCGCTGTAGATTTGCGGTGTAGTGATGTGGTAAGTGTATTTTCTGTAACACTGACTCTTACATCAAGGAAATCTACTGTGTTACTGCTAATCGTTGCCGTGAATTTCAAATTAATTTCATTTCATTCAGTAGTGACACAAAATGTGAAGCACTCTCTTCTGTCCCTCTCCACACCACAAAAAGATCGTCTATATATCTGAGCCAGACTATGATATGATCTTTCATGACTTGTTGGTGTTCACCTTTGAGGACCAGTTCCTCCCACCAGCCCATGTGTAGACATGCATAGCTTGGGGAGAAGCTGGCCCCCATGGTGACACCACGCATTTGCTGGTATACCTGATTTTGAAATGAAAATAGATTGTTTTCCAGACAAAATAAAGTCATGTTTATGAACATTTTGGTATGTTGTGTCATGCATTTCGGCCTGTTATTGAGGTAATATTCAAATGCCCTGATGCCATCTTTATGTTTTATACTAGTATATAAGGACGAAACGTCCAGAGACATCAGGATGTAATCCTCTTGCCAACATAAATTATTGATTTTGCGAAGAAAGTCACTAGTGTCTTTTATGTAAGACGGAAGGCCCTGTACATGTTCTTGCAGGAAGTAATTGATGTATTTTGACGTATTTTCTAGCAAGCCATTGCACGCTGATATTATTGGCCTTCCTGGTGGTTGACTTTCATTTTTGTGGACTTTTGGCACAAAATAAATCACTGGCATGACAGGGTGCTCTTTTTTCAGAAACCTATATTCATCCATGCTAAGTAGTCCCGCACTTTTCCAAGCCAATAATTTTGTGTGGAATTCATTGTAGGTGGTCTTAACTTTCAATGGTGAGCTTCTTTTGTAGCACGCTGTGTCATTTAATTGGGATAAAGCCTCTCTTATATAGTCCTTTTTCGGCCACAGGACGATATTTCCTCCTTTGTCCGAATTTCTGATGACTATATCTTTGTTGTTTTGAAGTTTTGTCATCAGTTGGCTGTATCTCCATTCTTTACTCGATTTTTTGTCTTTGTATTTGTGGAGTTTGGAATTCAAGTGCTTGATTTGTGCCACCAGATGTTCATTAAAAATGTCCAATGAATCCCTTGGCATAATGGGATTAAAAGTTGATTTTACTTTAAAAGGTGTATTGGGTCTAATGAACATGGTTTCAGTTAAGTTTACTTGAGTATCTTGTTCATAGTTGGTCTCATGAGTTACACTCTCCTTGTGTAGGTCCTGTAGGTCTTGTAGCAACGCCTGATCATTGGCTGTGAATTCCATAGTATTAAGAGGCTGTTCTTTCTCCTGTTCATTCATTGCTGTATTTTGCATATTTCGAAGCTGATGATATTTGCAAAGTTTTAATTTACGTATAAATTTATAGACGTCAGTCCGTGTTTGTGTATAGTTTAGGCTACTTTCCGGGCAGTAGGATAACCCTAAAGACAGGAGTTGTTCTTCCGCTGCTGTTAAATTTACTTTTGCAATATTAATAATGGTTTTATTGTCTGATTTTACTTTCTTCTCCAGCGTACATTGTTTTGTTTCTTACGCCTCTTGTGGGACTTTCGTCTTTCCCTTCTTCTTTTGTTGCGCTTTTGGCGTTTTTGTTCCCTCTCGGGCGTAGGGTCTGCCTCCGTTCCTGGCGTAAAAAATCTAATTCCTCCGCGAGAGACAGTTTTTGGCGGGGCTGAGTGTCTGAATTTGCTTCGGGTTCTGACTCAGTCTCTATGGCCGAACGTAAATCTGATGTTGATATTGCAATTGGGCCTTTGTAATTTGGAGTGTTTTTCTTTCTTTCCCCTTGTTTCGGGTTTCTCATTGCGTCATACTTCCGAGAGAAGGTAAAAATTTGCCCATTCTCATAATCAGCCTTGTCTCTCTGAAATTTGTATGCCTTCCTGTCTTTGATTTTGTTTTCCTCTTTTTTGACTCTGCCCATCATTTCTTCTCGCATCTTAGTGATATTAGTAGATGGATCTAATTTGGTTACTTCTCCCTCCAGTATATCAATTTGCTTTTGGAGATCGATTCTGTCTGTTTCCGCATAGTTGACCAGTATTTCCACAAGTATTCTAGAGGAATTGAGATTGCATTCCGCCCACTCCGCCATCATCTGGGGGTTTGGATTTTTGTAGCTGGGGCAATCATGATCCTTAATCTTCTTGGAATCCTTCCAACGTCCAAATAGCGTTGTAACGACTTATGTTCCCACCATTTGGACTGTTCCTGTTTGGTCAGTTTCTCTAATTTGCGGAATATCTCCTTGCCACTCCCGGGCTTATCCCATGTCTGTGATGTACTGGGTGCCTGTGCTCCCTGTGTGGGGTTATTGCTAAATAGGTCCTCTGCTGCCGCCTCACAATCTTGCAGCGTGTCTTCGGACATTGCTCTTTTCGATGTTTATTGCTTTTGTTGCACCGGCGGTGCAAAAGATAAATATCTCTGCCGATCCCACTTGCGCCGCACACCTCCCCACCTGACTGTGTGATGAGTAAGAAGACAATTCCTCTTACCTTCGTTCCTCCGGGGATCGAGGTATCGGGTCAGCCGACTTGATTCTTTGGTCTCCGTCCCACAGGAACAATTATTTCTGTCAGGGGGCTTCTCCGTCTCCTTGAATGCAAAGATATTGGATTTCCCGATTACAGCCGGCAGCCGTCTCAGAAAAATGACTCCACTACCGCGAGAGCCCAAAATTCGGGGAGGGGGTCCATGTTAAACCGTTGGAGTCTTCGGTTCCAAAATATTCACCCGATCCGCTTACAAACTCCTTTGTTGGGAGAAAAAACGGACACGGACCCAAGATTCAGTGCTGATGTTTATTCACTCGAGCAAACCGCCATTACGCGTTTCGACCTCATCGGCCTTGATCACATGACAAGCTGCTGTAGCGAATCGGTGATTTTTAAAGTGACATGTGCCTTCTAAATATGGAAAACAGACTACATGGATTTAATACATAACATATACTCTGAGAAATATCTTCGGACATATTTTAACAAGTTCATCTGTTACTACTTATTAACTGCATTTACATCTTATTATTGATTTAAATTATGGCATGAATGCATTCATTTTAAAACCATTCATTTTAAAATCAAATAAATAGATGATTCAATACATGGATCAATGTGCGTTGTTATCCTCGCATTTCATCTTATTTTTTATTTGAATTGTGGCATAAATGCATACATTTTAAGACCAAATAAATACATGAATTAATACATGTATATATATATAACTACTCAAAATCATTTCGTATTTGAATTAATCCCTTGTAGGCATCTTTACCTTTGTTTCTCACTTTCTAAAAGTGGCATTTGTAAAACAGTAATGTGAAATTCAACTTCACCAGTAAGGAGGATTTATCATTACCATTCTAAACATATCAAACATGAAAAGGCCACTCCATTCTTATCAGGAATTACCACTTAAAAGTATATAAGGGAATTCCCAATGCTAGCCTATAAGAGGAGTAGGCCTCACAGCAGTGAAACACAAAGTAGGCTGTTTGTCGCTACCAGGACATGCAAAACATAAAAGTACATGTCCTACCTTTTACATACTCAACACCCTGCCAATAGAGCTACCTAGGGCCTGTCCTAGGGGTGACCTATGGGTAATAAAAGGGGAGTTTAAGGCTTGGCAAGTAGTTTCAAATGGCAAGTCGAAGTGGCAGTAACCTGCACATAGGCCCTGCCATGGCAGGCCTGAAACAGGCTTGAAAGGCTACTTCTGTGGGTGGCACAATCCGTGCTGCGGGCCCACTAGTAGCATTTTAATTACAGGCCCTGGGTATATGGTATACCACTTTACAAGGGACTTTAAAGCAAATCAAATAAGCCAAACAGGTGTAAACCAAGTATACCATGTTTAGAGCAGAGAGCACGAGCACTGTAACACTGGTTAGCAGTGGTAAAGTGCCGAGAGTCCTAAAGCCAGCAAAAGGAAGATCAGAAAAATACGAGGAGGAAGGTAAAAAGTTTAGGGTAACCCTGCAAGAAGGGCCTTTTCCAACAGATGGCTTCCCCACATTTCCTGGAGCTATTGCATGCTGGGGAGGAAGCCCTGGGATCTGCGACCAACCTCCTGTTGTTAATGACCATACCCACACATTCACGTCTGAGTTTGGCAGACTCAGCATAGGACAGATGGGTCTCCTGTAGGAGGGCTATGTCCACCCATTTGGTATGTAAGTAGGGCAGGCTTCTTGCACTTGATGTAATGGGACAGTCCATTAATGTTCATGGATATCAAGGTGAGGGGCACGGGTGACATACTTGAAGCACGGGAGGGACAGGACAGCCCCAGAGGAAAGGGGTGAGCCATGAGGCACCACAATTGTATGTGGGCAAGATGCGGGGAAGAATCCCCCAATATGTGGACTGAAAGGGCCTCAGGTTGTGCAACTCTGGGTAATGGGGCTGGACAGGAAAGGGACTGGGGCAGAAACAGACCAAACGGGACCATGGATGTTGGGGGTCCCTGCGTTGAAGTTGGGCTCAGAGCTGCTCCAGTGGCATACGACAAGCATCCTTGACTGCAACACCATGTAAGTGATGAAGAAGAGTCTACAAGGAAGGTGGGTTGGACCCCTGTAGAAATTGGTAAGCATGCCTTGGGGGGGATGACCCTGGTGAGGGCAGTACAGGGAGAGACTTCCTGCAGAAGTAGGGTAGTGGGCAGGATAGCTAGGGCCAAATAAGCAGCAAGTAGGGCAAAAAGTGGGGTATAAGGCAAGCCACCCTGAGAGAATGGGCAGGTTCCTCAGGGTAGTGCCAGGTGGCAGAAGAAGAGGGGGCACAGAGCTGCAGCTCCCTGGCCGGGGGAGCAGCCAAGGGTAGGGCGCAGCAGCCACAATGAAAAGGGCAGTGGTCAACAGGACCACGGAGGGCTGCAACAACTTCATAGCATTGAGATAAGTGGAGGGGTCAGAAAGGAGGGACATGAGCATACAACCAAAAATGCCAATGACGACACCAAACAAAGGATATGCTGAAGTTTCTATCATGGCATCTGCGGCAGCCTTCCACTGCTTCAGTGGACTTATCGCTTCTCTGTCCTTGTGGAACACCTCCATTACAGGATGAAGACCCTCATGATCGGGCTCCCTCTGCTGCAAGCCTCCAGTGCCGAAATATTGGGGCTGGTATCCCAGCTTCCAGGAGGGAAGGCTGTCCACACTAGGAGGGGGGTTGCTGAACCATCCACAACCAAGGAGTCCAAGAACAGTTTGAGCTCACCAGGGTCCGTAAAGAGTCTCATGGCGCTGTCGATTGTAAGCACCATCCGTGCAGATTCCATGAGGCCGTACTTGATGCTGTGTCTTTGCAGGTGGGGATGGAGTGCCAGGAAGCATCGGCATTTAGAGTTGGTAACAGCGGAGAAGTCTGCCGAGAAGGAGATGCTGTGGCCATCGATGAGCAAGGGTGCAGTGCTGCCCTCGTGTGCTTAGCACAGGTGATAATGGGACATGGAGAGTTGAGGGGCTGGTCATGGCGGGAGCAGACCCGTTGTGCCCTTTGGAGGTCTAAGGGGCTCTGCAACTGGAGGGGTAGCAGAGCTGGCGACATCAACTGTAGGTATACAACCATATCATCCTTCTCCACTTCTTCGGGCACACCATAGACTCAAAATGTATCCCTCAGGGCCTAGTCCTCCAAGTCTGTCACCTTGTGAAGCAAAAAGTCAATGTCCCAGCCACAGTCTGGAAAGCGATTGTGGAGACCCTCCCCATCATCCATCCGGAGGTCAACTGTATTCAGGAGGGTTTGAAGGTAAGACACCTCTTGGCGAACCCAAGTGCACCTCAACTGTGAGAGTCATCATCTTATCTTCCATAGAAGTGAGGGTAGAGCCAGTGACTGAGATTTCTTTCAAGAAGGCCTCCATGCTAGCTTTGGGCCATGCAGAGGAGGACTGCTCAGGTGGTGGAGCACGGCGCACCACCTCGGAAAACAATAGTTGTTGGGTCGTCTTCCTCCACATTGACATGCAACATGGCTAAGGGCAGGGTGTTGCCAACCAAGCTCCGCAGGCAAGGATCGGCTCACTGAGCAGCAGGTGACGGAAGGGACGATAGGCCTAACCAGCAGCCCCAGAGATGAATGGAGATGACAAAGGTCCCCACGCCACAATAGCAGGTGCAGGCCCCTTCAGTCCAGTGGGGGCCAAGGTGCGTGTCCTTGTGGTCCTGTCAAGGTGTGGGTGGCAGGGGTGAAAACAGGGCAGGAGCAGCCCAGCCCAGCCAGTAGATTGAGCACAGTCCCAGAGGGCGATCCTCACCACAGCTGTAAGAGCGAGAGGCCACCTAGAAGTCAGAGCTCAGCAGGAGAAGACAATGCATAACCAGCCGCACCAGGAAGCAGCCCAGGACGGTCAGGCAAATCCAATCCACCATGGCTCCTCACCACCTAGGCCGCGTGACCACGCAGAGCGGGAGTGAGTCCCAGGTTCCAGGCAAGACAGCCCACACATGTGGCAAAGTTCCAGCATGCAGGCAGGCTGGTCCTCCGGAGTGCCCCCAGCCAGGGGACACGCCAGGGGACACGCATGCTCGACTGACGCTAACTAGCGAAGGCCGGATTGGGGAAGGGGCAGCAGCAGGTGAGAGGCTGCATTCATTACTGTCCCACTGGGCCCCTGATGAAGCTGTCTGTAGCGCCCACTCTACCAAGTACAAGAGGATAAAGGGGAACAGCAAGCCATGCATCCCTGGGCCTGTGGCCGGCAATGCAGGCAGGAAGGCTGCCACAAATCCCAGCACGCAAGACAAGGGCCTCAAAGACCGCGGTGCAGGTTCCCCAGGACTAAACAGATTTAGGATCCTGTGATTGTGGGCTGGAGTGTGGGCAATGCAGGACCACTTGGCAGGTGTGTGAGCCAAGGGTGACAATGCTGCACCGGTCCCCGAAATCGACCTGTAGTTGCTGTGGGCCATGGCTCAATATGCTGCTGAGGCCGGTTATCGGCGCTGAGACCCCAAGCCAACCCGCTTACCAATCGGACCCCTTCCGGGCTGGTGGGGGTCATCAGCAGTCGGGCTGTCTGCTCAGACGTTTGGGGGGCCCGCCAGTAGAGCGCACTTGGGAGCACTACAGCATATCCGAGTGGAGCGCTAACAGGGAGCAGCCATGAGAGTTGGCTCCAAGCCTTGCCTTCGTGAACATAAGGTTTCACCTTCATCACATATTTTTTTGGAATAACCTTTGACTTTAGGCCTCAACCTAGTTAAAACATACATCTTCAGCCCACATTTGGTGCACTCAAACTTTATCTTGGTTAACAGGAAGTAATAATTGCACCCAAACTTCAGTGATTTGCAAACAGTGTACCACATAAATTTGACCATGCACAATTATGATTGCCTCCAGGGGTTACACTATTTATTTGCCATGGACCTACACATGTACATTCAGTAACTCTATGCTGAATATGTCTAGGGTTTTATCAGTGATGTAATCAATGATGTCATTTAATATGTTGTGAGTTATTTAATATGTGAGGTCATAAGCAGTGTATAGCGATGGTGTGAGTTATAGTGAACGCATACTACAACTGGTGAATTGTGTTTTTTTGTTTTAAAATGATAGTTTTTATATTAATACAAGGCCTAACTATAATTCCACATTAACTTTTTTTATTTTTGTTCAATGAATTTCCAGGTTTTTTTAATGTAAGCTAAAATCTTAGGGGTCGATTCACAGAACTAATCTGAGATAAAATCCTAAACTTACTACTTTTGGTATTCACAGAAGGCATTTAGTAGTAGTAAAGTTAGGACTCCTAACTTTACTACTACTAAACTGAGACAAAATCCTAACTTTATGACTTTCAGGTATTCACAAAAGGCATTTAGTAGTAGTAAAGTTAGGAGTCCTAACTTTACTACTACTAAAGGCCTTCTGTGAATACCAAAAGTAGTAAGTTTAGGATTTTATCTCAGTTTAGTAGTAGTAAAGTTAGGAGTCCTAACTTTACTACTACTAAATGCCTTCTGTGAATACCAAAAGTAGTAAGTTTAGGATTTTATCTCAGATTAGTTCTGTGAATCGGCCCCCATGTATATTACCTAATGCAGGACCGAAGAATCTATTCATTCATTTTTATTGGTGGTTCACAAAAGAGCACTTGTTCAGGGGAGGATGTTATTTGAGGCGTTTCAGAGTTTTAGAGATTTCTTAGGTGTTTTATTCTTTTTCCTTAACAACTGTGGTAGCAATTGCCCATCAATTATCTTTTTTTCCGGATGGAGTTTCTAACAATGTTTTTACATCTTCTCCTCGTTTGTTGCAGGCAAGAGCCCTCTTTACCTGAGGAAGAGACTAGGCCTGTACAAACAAGAAAGAGTGCTGAGGGCTAATAACCTCCACCTGATGAGGATCCCAAATTCCTAAAGGCCCGTCGTGGGGGTAGCTTTTCCCAGTACTTAGGGCCAACCTTTAGAACTCCTTACTGCTCAAACTACACAGGGCTCAATCAGTTGACATCTTTAAAAGGGAGTTAAATACTTGGCTGTTTGATGCAGATTAATCTTTTTATGATGCTGTAGGATATCACTCTTCGCTTTTGAGTGCTGGGATGCTTAACAAATGCATTTGACTGATTGATTTTCTTGTTTACTTTACTGCACTGTCTGTGAAATGTTCACTCCATGCAGTATAGGGCACAATCCTTAAGGGCTGGGGGGACTTTATGCTGTTCTCTGCTTAGCAGCACTTCTGAATGTTTGACAAAGTTTCACTCTCATCAGCCTCTAAACTGGTCCCACGTGATAGCGCCCATGTACTCCTTTTAATGTAGTAAATTCACAGTGGAGAAACATGTTACGGTGGCACATGTGTGGTTTGATTTTGAATGTACTGTTCACCATCATAAATCAAAATAATGACTTTAATCCAACCATCTGACACAGTCTTTCAAACTAAGGGGGATATGTACAATAGAAGTGGCGGAGTGAGGCGTTAGCCGTCATGGCTTAACGCTGCGCTCCGCCACTTTTTTTTAAAGATTGTTTATGTACAGGAAGGAGGACCTTCCTGTACATAAACAATCCATGGCATTTTACTTTTTCCATGTGTGCTGCACAAGGCAGCACACATGGAAAAAGCAAAAACGAGGAGAAATAATGCATTTCTCCTCATTTCGCCAACTTAAGACCATGTTTTACCTGGTCTTAATTTTGGCGCTGCCTCCTATGTACGCTGCCCTTGTACATAGGGGGCAGCATCAAAATCAATGGGTGTTGAGGTGGAACGCCCACCGCAACACCCACTGCCCACCCCTTTCACGTTAACCATAGCATGAAAGGGGGTCTTATTTACAAGGCAGCGTTAAGCCACATTAAGTGGCTTAACGCTGCCTTTTAAATAAGGCTAAGCCCCTATCGCCACCACACGTCGATAAAAGTGACGTGGTGGTGGCGATAGGGGCTTGTACATATGCCCCAAAGTTCCTTCAACTTGTCCACACTTTGACCATTTTTCATGTGGTGTATTTGCTCATAAGTAAGACATAGTGCATTGTGGCCAAGTGGGTGACTGCACAAAAAAGGTCCATTATACCTTCAAAATCTTTAAATCCAATAGGACTATTATTCAAACTGCAAAATCTGTGGATGAGGATCAGTTACGTCTAACTCTTACTAGCGCACCATACGGGATGCTTGTAGTCTAAAAAACTCAAAATACTAACTTGCAACTCTAGGTGTATATTTTAAGAATAAATTGCTTACATGTAGTTCTATTTAGTGTGGTTAGCTATTGCAACATTTAACTGAACAGAATAAGAAAACAAGCATCCCTTGTGGAAAATAACACACAGCACACACACCTACCACAGGAAGCACATTAAGTACCACAAAGATACAGTAAATAAAGGTAGGAGTAACTATTGCCCATCCAATTGGGAAAGAAGGGTTATTCAGTTTTGTTGAAAGAACTTTTCCAGCTGCCCTCTGGAAAACCCTAATACTAAGCAGTATCCTGAACAAAGGATCCAAGCTTTCAGACACCAACCAAGGTGGCTTGCTTCATCATCGGGATGCTCCTCCTTCACCATTTCTTAATCTGAAGGATTAAGGGGCTCCTAGTATGGAGCACTAAGATGGAAATCCTTTGTAAGACGATGAGGCAAGCCACACAGGTTGGTGGGTGAGGGCTTGCATCCTTTTTCAGGACACCTCATACTATTAGGGTCTTCAAGAGAGGGGCTGGAAAAGGTCAAATAAACAAATACTGTTGTAGTAGTCTCCACCAGAGGGTGATGATATGTAAGTCTACACCTAGGTGTAAATCTAAATTTCAAAATGGTGAATGAAAAAAAATGTAGCTTAAAACTTAGGTGCAGTAGTAGATTTACATATGAGTAAATCTACACATGTAAATTTACTTTTGTGAATCAGGCCCTTGTTGTGAATTGAGCCTTTTGTCTCGTCTACTCTTCCTCATCGAAGGTGGCCAAAGTTACCATTTCAGACTCATACTGCTGAAAATGTACACGGTTGATGCAGACGTTTGCACTTTTGGCTTCTATCCTGTCTTACTTCTAAATTTGTGTCAAGGAAAGTCAGCCAAGAAGAAGTGCAGCACACTTAATTATTCTAATCGGCGCTCTCAGAGGTCACCACCGCCTGGGCATGGAGAGCTATTTCAGTAAGGGAACCTTAATATACAATGACCTGACTCCTGAAATGAGACCTGAAGCACATCTGACGTTTAAATCAATTCTATTTAGGGGAGCTTTACAAATTAGTGCCTACTTGATTGAGCTGGTGCATGTTGTGCTGCTTGATTAGCTTCACCAATGTGGTTAGTAAGAGGCTAGCTCTCACGAATTACAAACTAAACAAAAACTTCTCAACTTAGCTTGGTTTAACCACAAAATCGATACAGGAATAAGAAAAGCACCACCACTTTCACAACTTATTGTTTTTGTATTTTTAGTCAGAGCGCTGTAATACAGAGAAGCACACATTGCCAACCCTGCCAATTCCTATGAAACCTTCATGAATTTTTGTGTTAAAAATTGAGCTAAAATGAACAAGATTTGTCACGTCTCATAATAAGAGACAAAACTGTGACACAAAATCCATCTGTAAAGCCATTTCTGGTTATCATTAGTATTTTTGACCGGATTGTTCTGTGTGTTATTCTATTTTATATCACAATATTACTGTGCCCAAAATGGGGATGATCTCTAAAGACCAACAAGGGGGTTAACTTAACTTATGTGAGCAGAATCTGGGTGAATATGATTTCAAAAGGCCATAAATGTGGTTTAAGCAAAAGCCATCATCTTTAAAGTGAAATGCAATATATTGTGTAATATGCTGAATGTCTTCGTCAGTTAATAGATGTTTGGTAATTGTCAGCTGCCTTGATGCATCAAAATGTTGACATTAATTGTAGAACATTGGAAATATCATTAAAATGCTCACAACTTTAAAAGAGTTAGCGATGTTAAATTAGTCACCATGGCCATTATTCATTCCAAGTTGTGTGCAGTGATATTACTGCATGTTTTTCAGGAATTACCACCCCACATGATTGCGTGTTACATGCAGGGATATACCTGGTAACACCATATGTGTTTACCCATGCATTTTTTCATCTGCTGTTTGCAGGTGATAAATACATTAGGAAAAAGGCAGGGATTTGGCTAATCACATGATCAAAAGGGCCATGTAAATCCAGGACCAACATGTAATTCCCCATTCCACTTGAGGTGGCCAGACTCTGTAATTTATCTAGTTTTATCTAGTATTAATATTTCTGAATAATGGCAATCTCTTAAGAGGGGCCCCAGAGGAAAAGGGATATATGCAGATCGATACAGTAGTTTGTCAGATCAAATCAACTGAGAGTTGACACACTGGGCTTAGGCTCCCGCCAGGGTGTTATAAACAGGAGTAGTGCCCAGCCAAGTCCCACAGGCAAACAGCGTCCCGTGCCGCGGGCGGGTGAGGCAGCGCTTTATAGCTCGATGGAGACGCCTCCCCCTCACCTGTGGCAGCGGTGATGCAACAGGAATGCTTCGCGTTGCACCCTGGGACTTCGAGTCCCACCAGGGTGAGGAGCAGCCCGGGCAAAGTAAGTAACAGGTCAGATGGTGGCAAATAGTGGAGAGTGTGACACCCTTTGCTTCGGCCCCCACCAGGGTGTTATAGACAGGAGTAGTGCCCAGCCAAGTCCCACAGGCAAACAGCGTCAGGGCTGAAGTATTCTTTTCATCTGGCTCATCACATCACCCTCAGCTGTGTCACTGGCTCTGTTAGTGGGTGTTGTTCCTCCTTGCTGTGTAATGGGAACGCGCCTTTCCTCCCCAACCGCATGCCTACACTCAACAGGCGAAGCAAGACGCGCAGGAGGAAGCGTCGGCCCGGCCTCACAGGTGGCAAGTATATGTGAAAGCTACCCTGGAAGAGATCGGGCTGGCAACTTTGTGGAATACACCGGGAGAGGTATGGGGACATCTAAGTCCCTCATTAAATCAACCTACTGGCAGCCAGTGCTTAATTTGTGCCGGTGGTTTCCGTGCTCGGCACCAGCACTTAATTGTCAGCACCGGCTCTAGTGACAGTACACCACATAGTGGTGGTGTCTTTTTTTAATTTTGAGATGAGCACAACAGCTGTGTTTATTAAGTCAATACATTGGAAAATAATAGGCACAATTTCGGGGGAACATGGCGGCCGTCAGCTAAGCGGCTGCGGGTCGACAGTCCCGGTCGGGCGATGTAATCCCCGGACTCTCTAAGGGACCTCCCACACTCCATTTGTCAGCTATTACCTTTCTTCTTTACCCTCTCGAAATACCTTCCTCTCTCCGTTTTTTTTTTTTCTTCTGCTCCTGTTGTCTCAGATCGGCCGATGGCCCCAGAGCTCCGGGAAGCTACTTCCACACTCCGAGCCCCGGGGTAGGAGGGCGCGGCTCGGGAGTGGCGTCGCAGTCGTGCGGCGTGTTTCCAGGCCCGGGCTCTTAGAGTCAGAGTCAGCACTGGAGATTGTGCTACGGAGGTGCCAGGACATGCTTGGTGGAACAAGTTGGGGGGGAAAGCCCTCAAGGTAGGCGGTCGGGAGGTAAGACCTGAGCCCAGAATTGTGTTCGGATGTAATTTGCCTAAACAAAAATGAGGTAAGGCTGTCCAAGAGGGAGGCAGGGCAGCCAATACTACGCACTTGGGGGCCCTTCCCCAGCCTGGTTCGTGCTTATTTCGGCAGGGTGTGCTCCCCGTGGCGGATGGAAAAGTCCTAGGAGGAATCTTGTGTGCGGTGAAGTCAGGAGGAGGGGGTGTTTTTCATTCTATGGAGAGGAGTGAAGGCCAGCAGATAAAACCCGACCCCTCAATGAAAGTGTGTAGATACACACTTCGTACTAGGGCCGCACAATTTTTACCTCTTACTGGTGTTATTATCCAAGACCCTCTCTCTTTAACCAGTATAAATTGCCGGAGCAGACTCAGATCACCCGAGATGTCTGAGGCACAGGAAAAGAAGAGGGGAGGGGAGGAGAAGGAGAAGGTGAGGGAAAAGGGTGTAAGAACAGAGCCTTCTGCAGGTGCCAAGAGCCTTAGATCTAGAGGGAGAGGTAGAGGGAAAAAAGTACCGGCACCAAGAGTGAAGATTACACCCTCCCTAAAGTCTTAGTGTAAAGTTCTTGCTACTCCAGCTTCAACCTCAGCTCTTACCAAAGAAGGAGTTCTCTCTTCTGCTATAAGTAAGATGGACATGAGTCAGCCCCAGACTATGCCGGTTAAAGTTTCTCAATCCCTCCCTCCCTCCTCGGACCCTACTCATTTGCCTGAGACGACGCCTGAGGACTCTAGCAGCCCTCAAATATTTGTCCATTCCGCAATCTCTATTTCAAACTGCTTCAGCGCGTTGGAGTCGTCAGATGCCCAGCCAGATGCCCATCCAGAAACAGCACAACACACATTGTCTCCGCAGCATACCTCTAAGACAAGCTCTGAATCCCTGGCAGATATTCTCCTAGCTCTCAAGGAAGAGATGGGGAACAGATTCACAGTCTCCGAAACCAATCAAGTAGGAATACAGGCCTCCTGTGCAGTGTTAGCCCAGAAATTAGAAGAAGTATCTTTAAGAACGGATACTCTGGAGCAGGAGATTCCGAAGATTAAAGAGGCACTTGATACATCTTCAGTAGAAATGGCCAGACTAATGAGGCAAAATAGAGAAATGAGGGATGACTTAGTTCGTCTTGAGAACCATTCTAGGAAGAATAATCTGAGATTGATCAACATTCCTGAAGCTCTTGAAGGCTCTGATAGTAGGGGTTTCGTGATCTCGTTACAAAAAGATAAAGTCCTTAAAAATTCTCCAAATATAGATCTATCTACAGAGTTACAACGGGTTCATCGGGACCCCTACAAAAGAAATCCTGCAAAACAGAAGCCGAGGAAAATTCTAATAAACTTTCTCACTTATACTGTAAAAGAGACAATTCTATCGGCGGCACTTAAAGAAGGCACCCTAACATCAGGCTCATTCTCATTTGCTATTAGATCCAATGTGTGCCATACTACCGCTCAGAAACAATGGGAGATAGGCAAATGAATGGAGGAGCTGAACAAGCTGGGGGCAAGGGCACAAATGAAGTTTCCAGCGTCACTTCGCACTATGTGGAATAACCATATGTACGTACACCGCACAGTAGAAGAGGTAGATGACCTAATAACAGAAATTATGAAAAAAGAGGGTGTATA
This sequence comes from Calotriton arnoldi, assembly GCA_963921515.1. Taxonomy (NCBI): domain Eukaryota; kingdom Metazoa; phylum Chordata; class Amphibia; order Caudata; family Salamandridae; genus Calotriton; species Calotriton arnoldi. The sequence continues at coordinate 1,256,012 of CAWUFW010004938.1, read as the reverse complement.
GGTGTGGGAGGCCGGAGTGAGGGAGGTCAGAGTATTCAGGGAAAGGAAAATGTGGAAGAAACAAGTTGTTCTCGCCCGGGGGATTAAAGCCCTTTAGGCTCTAAGCCTAGTATAGTAGGGAGGGTTCCCCAGAGGGTTGGGGGGAGGACAGGGACACGAGGCAGGGAGGGGGAAGGGAAGCGTTGGGGGAGCACGGGGCGGGGAGCAGTGGGAGAAAATTAAAAAATAATCCTCTATCAAATTTTTTACATCTGATAGCCAGCTCTATGTCCTTCCTGTTAGCTATAGCTATGCTTAGATTGGCCCCTTGATGGATGATCTTTTCTCATGGGAGATAGCGATCTAAAGTTTCTTTCGTGGAACGTCAATGGTTTCAGATGTCTGCGTAGACAGAGATTAGCTATGAAATATTTAGAGCAGAGTCCAGCCCAGATATGCCTCATCCAGGAGACCCATCTGAATCTCCTAGAGAGCCGTACCATCTTTTCAAGGTACCCCTGGATTAAATATTTTTGCACATCAGAACAGACTGCCCATTGTAGAGGGGTCGCTATTTTGATCAAACAAGGGGCGGGATGTGTAATAAAATCTTTTAAAACAGATCAAACTGGGAGATGGATCATAGCTAAACTAGATTTTGGCGGAACACAGTTAGCATGTATATCCTTCTGTGGGCCAAATATTGACGATCCTACACATTTATGCAAACTTCAATGGAATTTGATGGAAGTTAATATTCCCATAATAATCGGGGGGATTTTAATGTGTTGCTTGACCACCTGTTGGATAGATCGAACCAGAGTCGTTATGTAGGGGCGCCTCGGGTTCGTCAGGCTTTAAATAATATGATGCACGATCTAGAGCATTTAGATATATGGAGGGCTAAGAAGGGCAATACACAGGGTTTTACCTTCCATAGTAAGAAACATGGACATTTTTCAAGAATAGACTACGCCCTGGCAGATAGATCTATTATAGACGATATGACGTCAATCAGCATTCAGCCAAGTCATATATCAAACCATTCTCCTCTTGCCTTCTCTTTAGCGGGGAGTAGGTATGTTTTAAGATCTAGATGGAGACTTAAAAGATCAATGTTGGCAGATCCAGAGATAGTCGTAGGGCTTAAACGGGCATGCTTTGACTATTTTACTATAAACATTGGATCTACGTCTCTTGATTTTGTTTGGGATGCCTTTAAGGCATATTTGAGGAGCTTCCTGCATAGTCTTATATGTACCAAGAATAGAGAGGAATCACGAAGTTCTAAAAACGATGGAAGATAAAATCTCCCAATGTGAAGCAGATTTGCTTCGGTTGAACTGGGGAATTCCGAAATAATGCTACAAGCACAGAGGAAGCTTGAGAGCGCCCGTCAGGACTATAGGATCAAATTAGATCAGAAATGCAAAGCACAATGGTTGACTAAGTCTATACAGAACTTCGAGTACGGAGAAAAGTCAGGAGTACTCCTGGCTTGGAAGGCTAGGGTGGATCGGGCAAGGAACCATATAGATGAATTAATCATAAATGAAAATGGTGAGACATCTAATAAATCGGAAGATATGCAAGCCTGCCTACTCACCCTATTCTCTGAACTGTATAAGGAGGAGACTTTTCCAAACCCTGAGACTCTTAAAATTTGGTTAAGGGAAAAATCCTTGCCTATCTTAACAACAGATAGCCGTGAATAGCTTGATGCCCCAATAACTGAGGACGAGATTCGACTGCATCTTGGGAAAAGTTAAAACAATAAAGCGGCAGGTACGGATGCCCTTCCCAATGAGGTATATAAACTCCTAATAGAGGAGTTGGTCCCGATAATGGGCACTCTGTTTAATTCAATCTATCAATCAGGGGGTCAAGTACCCAGGTCCTGGAAGGAGGCAACGATTGTGCTCATTCTGAAGCCCGCTAAGGACCCTTTGAGGGCCGATTATTATAGACCGATCTCCCTGCTGAATGCAGATTATAAGATCTTCATGAGCATTCTGGCGGGGAGACTGGCCAAGATCGCACCACAACTGATCAATTCGGACCAGAAAGGGTTTATTCCCAAGAGGTACATCCAAGAACAGACACAACAACTCATTGGCAATATAGATCTTGCAACAGTTCGATCTGAACCCTTGGCTGTGGTGGCGCTCGACGCGGCCAAGGCGTTCGATAGAGTCTGCTGGGGGTATCTATGGGAAGTGTTGAGAACAATGGGCTTCGGTTCCATCTTTATTTAGACTTTAGAAAAATGCTATCAGGGGCTTCTGCCAAGATACTGTCAAACAGGATTTTAACATCTAGTTTCAACATACTGGGAGGAACAAGGCAGGGTTATCCCCTCTCGCCTCTGTTGTTTAATATATATATTGTATATTCAAAAAGAGAGAGGAACCCTTGGTAACCCAAAGGACTGGGTTTCAAGTAAGAATTTTTTTGCAAAGAAACGTCCTCTGGGGTTATTTTATATCAACACTTTCACGCATACACATGATCAAAGTACATATATTTAAGACCCAATCATACCAGTTCCCCCACAACTTCGAGTCTGCTACGTATTGGCACAAAAAACCTATAGTTAATAGAATGGTGATTGAAATTTATTAAAACAATATATTTTGCAAAACATTACACAATAAAAAACAATTCTATCAAAAGGATCACAATGAAGCAATTGTAGTACATTAAAAATAAGAACAATTCATCACAATAAAAACCAATCAAAAAACATTTTCTTACACGAGAGTCTAAAAAGCAAACAATAACCTTTGTCATCAATTGCCACAATCCTAAATAAAATTTGTACACATAAACCCTGATGCCTTACAAATCATACACATCTAAGGTAATGCTCATGCAGATGAATTTGTGGCTATGGTACAAGCGTCGACGCGTTTCGAAGGTATATTCACATAACTCCTTCTTTTTCAAGACAATGATCTTTTTACTCCCGTACTTTTAAAAAATCTCATAGAGTCTGTACCAAACTAGAGCTTCTGATACACAGCGGCTGACCAGCTTCGGTTTTAGGGATCACAGCAACCGCCTCAGCCCAAATTTTAGCTTCTATTTGAACCAATGTTCATGGATCTATTGAGTCAACTTCCTCTTATTATTGTAAGAAATATATATTAGAGAAGAACGTTTTCTTCAAACTGTTCCTTGAAAGAAACTCCTTACACTTCCTTTTCGAGTGGAGCTTTTCAAATGTATCATGCTCTTCTTAGTTCAAAATGAAAACCGGCGGCATTTCAATACGTGCGTCCTGGTGCCGTATTCGAGTCTATATTGAACCATTAGCACAGGCAATAAGAGCAGATGTTTTAATAACCCCCTTTAAATCTCACCAATATAGCAGCAAGGTCGCCCTATATGCAGATGACTTGCTGCTATTTACTGCTAATCCAGACGTGGCAATGCCAAGGGTCGAAACTATGTTAGAAGAGTTTGGATCCATGTCCGGCTACTTAGCCAACACCTCTAAAACCGAGGTGATGTGTTGGAACATTCAAGACTGGGAGGGGAGAACAAGTCAAAATTTTAAATATTTGGGCATTATAATCGTTAAAGACATTGAGAAGATTCCACAGATTAACCTAAATAGGGTTGTAAAAGAAATTGATCGGCTTTTCAAAGGTGGAAAAACCTTCCACTAACTATCTATGGAAGGGTTAACCTAGTTAAAATGGTTATACTCCCTAAATTAACCTACTTATTTAATGCCATCCCCCTTGGTTTCCCAAAGCTGGGTATTAGTAAAATCCGGGGGAAGATTGTAAGTTTCATTTGGGCATATGAGGGTGCAAGGCTGGCCTGGAAGAAACTTAGACGAAGGCTTGTTAAAGGAGGATTGGCCCTCCCGGATATTAATTGGTATTGTGTAGCTTTTCAATTTAAGAACATTCGGATGTTGCTTGGAAAGTCCGATGATTCAACTTGGGGAAGAGTCTTGGGTGAAATGGCAAGGCAGGAAGGTGGAGATGTTTTCTATATAAATTTGGCGCACCTAGGTACTTCCAAATTAGTACGGTTAAAAGTACTATTGTCCGCCCTCCGTTTGTGGTATAAAGTTAGGAGCAGATGAGGGTTAGGTTATTATTCCGACCTCGCCCCAATTTGGGAATCCCCTAGGACCCCGTTATGCCTTAAAGATAGCCTAAGTATACCAATTAGAAAGGCGGGCATCACAAAATGGTCGGACTTGATAACACTGGGGGGGGGGGGGTTCCATCCTTGGGAAGCTTTAAGAGCAAAGATTGGAAGTGACTTCTCCAGGTTTAAATATATACAATTAGTTTCATGGTTTACATCTGTAAAGAAAGAAACCTCAGTTGATTGGGAGCTGGAGCAATCTCTTCAAGATTTAAATCTTAAGAGTAAAGAAATTTCTAAATGGTACGAGAAGCTCTTGGAGGCAGACGATAAGGAGTGTTTGCCGTGACACTCAGTATGGAATGGGGTCTACCTTGAGTGTGATACTGTAGCAGTGTGTGAATACTCTTTGAAGCTTCTATATAAATTTGTAAAACCGGCCAACCTGAAAAGAAATCACTTTTTCATCATTAATCATTTGTATTGGACACCGGCTAAGATAGCAAAGTTTGCTCCATCTCCTCCCCCCAAGTGTCCAAGATGCGATTTTATAAAAGCCAATGATCTCCACATTTTTTTTGAATGCCCAAAGCTGAGAGGGTACTGGAGGGGAATCGAGAACGCTTTCTGCAGGATCTTTGGCAGGGAAATTACTCTGAATGTGGCGCTCGTATTATTTGGTGAAGACGGCACGATCAGCAAGAAGCTGAAGTATTCACATAGAGGCCTATTGCTTTATCTTATTCTGATAGCCCGAAGAGAAATCTGTATAAAATGGAGAGACCCCCTACCTCCAAGGTTGGAAGATTGGGTAAAAGCAGCTACTAAAATGGTCCGACTGGATCGGGGAGGAGGGAAGGAAAATCGCCTTGATATTTGGTTGGATTTTACATCATGGTGTAGAGACTCGGGACTCGATCATCCCCTCATGGTCCAATGATTACACCAAGGTACCAACAAAGGTGCGGGTCTGGATTGGTTTACAGACCAAAGCGAATGCAGTGGCCGTGGGGTGCACAGATCAGAAGGGCGGCTTTACAAAGTATTGCAGACGCTTTTTGGTGATATGAGGATAAAAAATTTAAAAAAATACATTGGAAAATAATAATACTAGCCTCTCATGCCATTATTATAGCTGTGTGTGGCCTGAAATAGTCTAAATTGTCACACTTGTAGAAGTGCGGTGGTTAGGTGTTATGTTGGTACTGCCATTGGCAGCGCTGGCAGGGTATGGGTGGTGCATGCTGCAGTGGCCTTCCGAGAAGGGCCCTGGCACTTCATTTTTTACAAATTAAACACTGCAGCATAGAGATTCTCTAATACACTCCCAGGCAAGCCGAGGTACTCTGACTGACAGGTTTCTTACAGTCAGAGTCTCCTTTAATAGAGAATACTTCCTGGATGAGATAGAGCCCCCTCCCCAGCTTGGAGCTTATTTTTGCTATTTCGCTATGGGTCTCTACCCCTCCACTCGTTCACTGCAAAGTGGACCAACACCCAGAGAGCGGACGACTGGCAGTGCCCGGCCTGTGGTGCCCCCAAAGAGATGCTAGAATATGTATGGTTTTTCTGTCCGGCCTATAAGAATAGCAGGCGCTGCTGGATGCTTCTGTTATGGCGGAATTTGGGCATTAGAGACTATAAAGTTGCATTAAGGATGTTAAAAACAGACTCCAGCAAGCCACTGATTTTTGCACTTACATGTTGTTTGTTGGCCATGTGGAGAGCTAGGGCAAAGATTTGTGCTTCTCCTGAGAACCAAACAGTGCACTTGTCCTGATTAGTGAGACACAATGATTATGATTTGTACAATCAATCCCAGCCCGATTTTAGATGACTCAAATTTTGACTGACTTCTGTTATCCTTCCATTTCCTCAAGTATACTGATTAAATGTAAAAATTATTCAAAGTTTTTATGATGTATATAAGACTGTTCTCCAAAGGCTGTTTTTATACACGAGGTTTAGCACTATGGGGCATATGTACAAGGAAATGTTGCAGCACTGAGCTGCGCCAAATTTAGCAGCGCCGCGCTCAGACATTTCCAAAATACAGGTATGTGCTGTATTTACAATATGCTGCATGTGAGAAGTTGGCCTGGTATATGCTGTTCACTAATTAAAGTGGACACCTTGCACCAGTCCAATTCGACTCTTATGGTAGGTAGGTTTAAGACAACCTTTATAGAAAGCTATCCTAGTGGTAGCTGTGGAGAGCAACCTTCAGGCTAAGTCTTGGAGGAATGTAAAGCAGCTTGTTTTACCACACAATCTCTTGAATCACCAAATGAAAAGACACCACACAGGTATATATATCAAATATATATGTATTTATTATTAACAACTCTCTACTAATCTCTTTATGAGATTAGAAGCCAGGAACATATGTACAAGTCAATGTTATCAAAAATAAGTTAGCACAGTCAGATATCACAATCTTATCTTGGCTAGACCGGGGTCTAGAGCATTTAGAATCGAGGGACCCCAAAGAACCACCCCAGGTAGTTATAGGAGACCCACAGGGGACGGACGCGGTGTTCAGACACCGATGCGAGTCCTGTACGAGTCTATGCGAGAGAACGCGATTGAGTTTATCAATGTTACAGGTCCCTTTGCGTGTTCGAGGCGAACACACCGATCGGACTCGTACGAGTCGAAGGATGCGGTTACTGATAGAGTTACAAGGGAGATGGACGCGATGTGTCTAACACAGACGCGAACCCTGTACGAGCCAGTGCGATAATCGCACAGGGAAAATAGGAGTTTTAGGGCACTTCTAGGGTAGCTACAAGCAAGTCACTTACAGGGTAAGTAGTTCTAGGGCCAACACCCACAGGAGCACCGTAGTGCTGAAGTTACCTCACCCAGGGGAGCCGGGTGCATAGGGGTCCTATGGTGTCGGGTCGCGGCGGCGTTTTCAATGGGAGCCAGTGAAGACGTGCTGCTTGTGAAGCCAGAAGAAGTGTCCGGTGGAATCCAAGCCTGGATTCGGAAGAAGGAAGACCTGAAAGCAGAGGGGACAGTGTTCAAAGTCACTTGGCAGTGACCTGGGGCAAGGAAGATGAATGCCCACCGTCGTAGACAGGATTCAGGTTGTTCACAGGTGTCTTGACTCTTCGACCACGAGGTCCAGGAGGCATCGAGGATGGCCAGGAGCTGGATTCAGCGTGTCCCACGAAGTCTGCAGCTGACTGCGGTGTCGGCGACCCGATTGGAGCCAACAAGTATTGGTAGCAGCAAGTCTCGTGGTGGAGAGGAAAAGTCAATGGTGCAGACCAGCAAGGTCTGAGGAACTTACCCAGCAAGGGTAGGTCAGGACAGGCCTGGAGCAACCAGGGGAGCCCTTTGGTTTTGTAGAAAAGTCTTCAGGGGACCCACAAGCCGACTGGCAAGGGATCGCAAAGACGCCTCAGGAGGATTCACTCAACAGGGGCCCACGGTCACTCGGGACAGGGTAGGCCTCTGGTCTCGGGAGGAATCTCTGCTAGAGGCTGGGACCATACGTGGTCCAAAGTACAAGTTCATAGAACATCGTGAAAGGGTTGCACTCGACAATAGTGCACGGTACCCAGGGTCTGCGGTTCCTCGTCGCTCGTGGGGTCCACTTGCCTCAGCTTCGCTGGGGACTCACGATGGCCTTGGAGAAGTCAGGAAATCCTCTTCCTGGGCTGCAGGGACTTCGGGCTCTGGCGGGAGCAGCGTAGTTTGCGACCATCGTTGTAGTTTTTGGTGCCTGATAAGCAGGGAGTCACTCCTTGACTCCAAGGGAGATTCTTCAGTCTTCCAGAGGTAGTGGAACATCGAAGGACCAGGATTCGTCTTTAGAGCGTCGTCCAGGGGTATCTAGTGTGCTATGCACAGGTTCCCCATCTTATACTAAAAAGAAGGGAGGGACTAGCTCTATGACCCCACCTATGGGAGGGTCAGGGGAGTGGGTGGCTACACCCACTTCCCTTTGTCCAGTTCCGCGCCAGAGCAGGGGCAGGTAGACCCTGAGCTGGTTTGAACTGGCATATGCACAGAGGAGCCTTCTGCTCCCCCAGTGCAGGACTTCAAAGCACTCTAAGAGTGCACCCACCCAGCCCCAATACACTAAACCCTGTCTGGGAGGTGGTCACACCCCCTTGCGACAGGATATCTATTGTTGGGCTTCCTCCACTGTGAGTTTCGGTCATCAGCAGGAGGGCAGCCCAGTGTCTGTGACTGGTGGCATACATCTTGTGATGCCAGGGCTCTGGAAAGAAGTTACCGGTTAGGCCGGTGTGTACATGTCTCTCCTCTAGAAGGGTGGAATGCTACCCCCGCCGCCAGAACTGGCGGGGGTAGTATTCCAAGTTGTTTGACACCAAACACGACATGTTTCCGTGCAGCCATCCCAAAGTTAGCATTTAACGCGAGGTTATAATGCGCTTAAAAGTATATGGTCAGGCTGCACTACAAACAGCATCAGAGAAGGATCTCTGAACGCTGCAGAGGGGCTCTGCTCATGCAGGGACACCCTCTCACATAAGAACCAAGCACTCTGCCTTCAGGATTGATAAGGCCTGCCATAGGAGTGACTTATAGGTTTGTATGTGTGTATGTATGTAGTGGTATAGGTAGCCCATACCACAGTAAGGGGTGCATGCACCATCTTACCCAGGCTGCAGTAGCAGACCTGTGGTGTTAGATTTAGTCTGCTTCCCAGGGGTGGCATAATACATGCTTCAGCCCCTGGTAGGCCTGTGAAGTACCTATGCCCTTGGCACCTATGGTACCATATACTAGGGACTCATAAGGTACCACAGTATCCAATCACTAGTGCACCTAGAGTGCACTCCAAGTCGTTTAGAGAGAACAGAGAGGCTGGGGCCCTGATTAGCAGGGACCCAGCCAGACTATAGCCAGAAACCAGTGTAAACATCAGAAAAAAAGTGGGGGCAACATAAGAGGCAGATCATACTCTCCTACACTGCACCACTGTGTTTTCCCCAGCACTGGCGCTAAAATTAGCTGCCTAGCGTCAACGCAGGCACCCTTGCACCATAGTGTAAGGGAGCCTGTGTTGCAGGAATTATTGTTTATGTGCAGGAAGGAACACAGAGGAGCAATGAAAGTATTTCTCCTCGCTGCACCACTCTAACGTCTGCTTTTCAGTGGTGTTAGTTTTTGGTGCTGCCTCGGATTTACAGATCCAAGGCAGCGTCAAAAAGCAATGGGAGTTGTGGTGGAATGCCCACAGCAACACCCACTGCATGCCCCTTTCATGCAGATACCTTTGTAAATATGGAGTAGGGCATTGCGCCACAGGAAAGTTGTTAAAAGTGACGTTCTTGTGGTGCAATGCCCTTGTAAATGTGCCCCTATGTTTTCTATAGCATTTAACGATTGTGTCTTATCTATATTTTACTGTTTTTCTATGCGCTTTTATGGCCACTGAGCTGAAATAAAGGTCTTTGAACTGAACTGGGAAGGTGCAAAATGACTTTTCCACAGGCCTTATTACATCAACATATTGCGCAAGAGGCAAAATAGAGAAAACATCCAATCGTGAGCAAGGAGATGACCCAAAACCCAGGCTAAGTATGTGGGGCAGATTTACAAGCCCCTTGCGCCACTTTTGCGTCACTTTTCCCATGTTAAAAATGACGTAAAAGTGGCGCAAGGGGCTTGTAAATAAGCCCGGTGGTAATTATTGGAAATGATAGTTGAGTCAAGAAATAGCTAAAGCTGTCTACAGCCAAGACCTAAAAATGGTCATCAAGACTTGACAAATACTATGTTGTATCTCTACAAACTGTAGCCCCAAACCTTGATGTAATGTAGCTCCTTTCAGAATGCAGTTGTCAAAGCTGGCCTTGTAGGCCATTTGTGACTTCCTATGGGTTCACCACAGAGATCACTTCAATTGACACCAGGTGATGCCTGCCAGATTTGTCCCTAAAAGGCTGAAGCAGTTTTTTTCAATGGAAAAACAAGTGATGGTACTTTTTCCCACATGGCCACAGTTTGGGAACTGGAACTTCACTGCCTATTTTAAATTGGGGAAGGAGTGGTTACTCATTTGCATAGGGCTTTCTTTCAGCAGTTGATTGGAATAGGCACCCCCTCTCATGTTCGATTAAACGGTACATGTTTGGGGGAGAACCCCAACAACTTTGACAGTAACGTTGTCCTTTCATCTAGAAAAGACAAGCTACCTTTCTAGATGCAGGCCAGAAATATATTCATATTCACTAGGAGACCTTATGTTGCTTTATATGTGACCTTCAACAATTCTATACACACTATAATTTTTTTGTCAGGAACCGGGAAGAATCTACTGAGGAAATGAATCAATCATGACAATCGAGAGAAGCGTCAATGAACATTTATTTCCACTATTATCTCTGCTGCCTTCTCAAGTGTTTTCAATGGGGGAGAGCATCAGCACCTTGTCACGGTTAACACCCCCGGAGACTTGCATGAGCAGAGATTTTCATGAGAGTGCAGCCATCAATTAAAGTTTTGTGCCGAAAGAACTACTTTGTGCAAATTCATACAAGATTTTTATTCTTGGTAGTATTTTTACTTCTCCCAAATTGTAAAATGAGATCCAAATGAATGGAATTCAGAATTTCAGAGTATTTTACTGATGGATCCCAAATCCCAAAAGCCGTTTACATTGTTTCCTTATTGAAGTGGCTAAATCATACTTGACCACAGTTCTATTTAAAAGGCCTAGAACTAGACCGTCGGTTAGTTCAGCTATTGTGATACTAGTTATCATCATTTGACTAAATATGCGGTGTGTGAGGTGGTGAGTTTTACAATTCATCGGATATCAAAATGCCCATACGGCAGCCTAATATTTAATCGTTTTTCCTACCACCTATATGTCACCTACTGCGTGAATTAATTGTGCAATAGTGGGGCACCAGACTGAAATTCCACATTTTTGGCTAGCCATAACAGTGGTCCTGCTTGTTTCGTGTTACGCAATTTCGAGATCTAAGATTGTAGACAACCCCCTACCACGGCACATGTTGTAGGTTAAGTTATATATATGATTTGTCTGTATTATTCGTGGTATCTGTACATTGTCTCTACAGTCTGCCTCTGCCTCAGTGACTTCATTGGTCACAACGACTAGAATAGAGAATGCAGAGGTAGATGTGCTCTATGTATCGACAGTTATGAGGCAGATTGGATACAGACAGCTATGTGGTGGGGGGCTTCTGATGTAAGAATAAAGCTTCTAATCTTTATGATTCTCCAGCCTTATTTGTAAACAACCCTACAACATGAGAAGTGATTCAGCGCCATGCTGTCCTAGTGCATGGTGTGCCTCTGAACTTCCACTGTTTTGTCCACTCTGGCTTCATCTATAGCAGCTTTCCCCTCGCTTACCGACCGCTGAGGTCTGCATGGACCTCTTGGGCACTTTATGATATGTTTATTCTGCTTTCCACAGTCTCCGTTGACCTCATCTGCTGGCACAGACTTTGTTTTCCCTTTCTGCCAGTCTGCATTTGTCCTATACTGGATGTGACCTTTGTATTTCCTCTCTACATGGTGTGCATGACCTCCTGGTGACCCTACATCAGTTTCTCAGTCCTCCATCTGCTCCGTCCTCAGAGCAGTCATCCACTCTCATTAGAATGGGGTTACATAATGACACTAGTTTAATAAACACATCACTATTCAGGGTTCAAATCAATGCTGAGCAGCAAAACGTTCTTACTTTATCGGTAAAAATCGGCACAGAAACAACTGTAGTGTAATGTGGTGAGCACGCTCGCCAAATATTTGTGTTCAACCGCCTCAAACAAGTCTGGGCCATATTATCAAGAACGGCGATAACATTATCTCCGCTTTAGCGGCAGGAAACTGCCGCTAAAGCGGTAATAAGGGGCTTGATAATATGCCCTATAGAATTCCAATAGAAGCCCAGGTTCTGGTGTGAAGGACATCAAACCTGGGCTTCTATTGGAATTCTATAGGGCATATTATCAAGCCCCTTATCGCCGCTTTAGCGGCAGTTTTCTGCCGCTAAAGCGGCGATAATGTTATCGCCGCTCTTGATAATATGGCCCTAAGGGGCATATTAACAAGGGCTGGCGATAAATATCGCAAAGCGCGCTTAGCGCTTGCATATTTATCGCCGGCTATCTCTGTAATTTATCGCCCGGTTAGCGCGTTATCAACAACGCGCATCGCCGAGGCGATAAAAATTCCAGAGATAGTGTGGATATCGCCGTTTTCCATGGTGGAAAACGGCGATATCCTAGATGATAGGGCCTGTGGTCTTAGCCACAGAATCCACCCCCATGTTAAGTATACCTTAGTCAGGAATTTAACAGACGTTGAATTCCTGCGTTACAGCATACTTAACGCGATTTAAAAATCGCTACCCTTCCTTGTTAATATCGCGAAGCTGCCTTCGCGATATTTTCCCTGGTTGGTTTCACAGCCACGCCTACTTTGCATCTCATTAGCGATGCAAAGTTAGGCGTGCTGGAAACGGGACGCTAAGTCAGCAAAACACGCGATAGCGTGTCTTTGCTGATAAGGCGATGAAATTATCGCCGCTTTTCGCCCGAAAACGGACGCAAAAGCGGCGATAATTTCATAGCGCCGCCTTGATAATATGCCCCATAGTTTTTATGCACAGAATAATGCTCTAATTAGTGTCTGTAGTGAGGAATTTAGACCAGATATTATCGGTGATTCCTATTTATTGATGTACCTTTTCTAACCACTCTTCTAGCCCTTCCCAAATCATGTTAATGGGGTGGACTTTGGATGACTATGGTAACTTGTGTACGCGGTTCACCCATTGAGAGTTCATAAATACTGTGGTGTGCTGGGATGCTTAGCTTCGATGTCCACCATTACCCAGCATTGATGGTGGATGTGGGGCTATTTTCCTATGCATGGGGACATCACCAGTCTTACTACATTGTCCACTTAAAGAAAGCTTATCCCGAATTCCATTGATTGTAATAAGTAGACCTTGGTCACTCTTTCACATTCTGCCAAGGTACTTGACTCAGCTTTTGTTTAATAGGCATCCTTTCTTCTGGGAAGCAATGTGGTGTAAGCACACAACCGCAAATTAGGTTCTTGAAGAGCAGGTCTTTATAGTCCACGAAGGCTGCAATCTGATACTTGGCATGTTCAATGCACTGCACCTTGTAAGGCATTCTGAAAGGAAAAACAGGAACAGCACATACAAATAGGCTGTAAAGGATGCTCGAAATCAACTAAGCATCTACGAGCATGTGGTGTCAGTTCTTAGTGATAAGGATGAAGCAGACACCAACAATATCACAGAAAGTACCAATAACCCGTAAAATGTAAATGTCTGTTTTCAGTACACTATGACATGGCTGTATACTGGTGTAGTGAACATTATCGTTGGCCCCACATCTGCATCATCATTTGGTGCAACCACCTAAATCGTCGACAATACTGGCCAGTCAGTCTGATGGGACCTGCAATTAAACCCCTCCCTAAATCTACTTGGTTCGCAGCTTCACTTCAGGTTGTGCTTCGTGTCTGTTTCTCATTGATTAGCAGTAACAGTGCATCGATATTGAAGGATTATTCTTACTATGATACTGTACATGTTTCTGTACAAGCCTGTACACCAATTCTACCAAAGAGCCATCTGGGCGCAATTGGTAACACCATGCTTTCATTCCAATTGATCATGCTAGTCTTCCAGGTGCCCGACGGTCATCTCATCATTCTGGCATGGTATCAGCCAGCTTACATAAGTGGCTGCAAGTACAAATAAAAATGACTAATGATAAGCACTTATTACAGAGCTTTTTGAAACCATCTTTTTTGCATTATGATCAGACCACTGGCATAACCTAAGTTTCATTAAACAAGAAAGCCCTATCACGCTCAGGGATGGTATCAAAATAAAGACATGATTGAAGTTCAGTAGGCCTCCCAGGCAAGCTGCCAGGGAGAGCGGAAGTGACATCACACACCATCTGACCTTATTGACATCACAGGAAGTGATATCATATAACCTTTGACTCCGAACCTTCCCAAGACATGACGTCACATTAACTTAACCCTGATGATATCACAAAATTTCACATCGCTGAAACATCACAACACAGACAAATGTATATTTTATTTACTGCCTACTTTATATTGCTGACATGATCTTTGAAAGTGGTGAAGCATTATAATTACCCTGAATTGCAGCAAACTTGTTAGCCAGACCTCTTTTTCACATTCATCTGCTCATAGTATTTGAAAGGGCATTTGCAAAATGTTTAAGTCCTTTCATGGTGTGACAAGTCAATGAAACCTGATACTCCCCATGAGTTGAGCCCATTTTTTCGAAAATGATTTCCATTGTGCCAGGCCAGCATTTTGTCATGGTTGCCCCCAATATGCCATGCGTGCCCCCTGATGCTATAAGTAACATACAATATGCCAGTGCCAGAATTTTGCTAATATTGCTGTCCACATACCATGGTGACACTTGTGTCAAAAATTACCCCTAATATGTCAAGCACAGCATTATTTCATGGTTGTGTCTCTCCCAAATACAATGGTTGTCCTCAAGTATGCCCATAATTATCTCCAATATGTAAGTGGAAGCATTTTGGCACTAGTGTCCCTGTCAGAACCCCCTTTAGAGGGCTTCGGGGCAGGCAGGAGTTACTGGGCCCAACCATGATGTTGAGGCCTTTGACTCCTGATGTCCCGGGGTCGGACCTACTGTGTATGGATCCTGACCAACTGGGCCAAGTACCCCTTCTGCACTTAACTCTCAGTGGTAGCTATGGCCAAGCAGTCCAAGACTCCCTCGGAGGGAAAGTGTGAAAGTGTGAATATAGGTTAGTGAACACAACTCATAACTCAAAGAGCGCACAGCAGTGTCAATAAATCAAAACCCAGACAAATACTTATTTTTATAATAACATTTTTTTTTACTTCTAACTCCACACATTCAAGCAATGGTAGCACATATATACACAAGAACACATTTCCCCTTAACGCCGGGGTTCTAGTGCTCCATTGGCAAATACCTGTCCCACCTGCTCTTTGGAATGTGGTAGGCATTATTAGCCATTCACTGGTGGCTGCATCCAGGGAATGCTCTCTAGTAGGCCTTAACTCAAGAGTCCACTGCAATCTTAGCAAAGTAGTCAAAAGTGTCTTGGTGCTGCAACACACTTAGCAGCAAGTTCTCCAAGGCCCAATAGACCCGTAACAAGTCTTTTTTTTTTTTTTGTGTCCTCATTCTGCCAACTCTCTTGCTGGTGTTACTCCCGTCCCTCAAGTACAAGGAGGGAAAGATGAGCATTTCCACACAAGAATACTGCTGTTTCCACTTCCATCTCCTTCTCATAGAGACCGGGGCAAAGGAGAGCTGGGACCGACAGCATATATGGCTTAATCCTCGGACCTGCTGGACAACTGTCTCCAATCCACAAACAGTGCCCAGACCTTCTCCAAACTTCTAGCGTCACAGGCCACATCAGACTGACTCGTACAGTTAATACTTTTGAGGCACTCAGCAAAACATGGGGGACTTTCAGATTTCCAGACCCTACATATCGCCCGCCTCGCCAACAGCATCACATAAAAGATAAATGTAGTGATGACTGTGTTTGTTCGTACACAACCTTCTTGATAAAGCCCAAAAAATACAAGTCGAGGGCTTACCTTGATCCATTCGCCAGTTACTTCCCCAAGGAAATTACACACTGATGTCCAATAGGGAGCGATCTTCGGACACTGCATAAACAAATGCAGGTCATCTGCTGATGAAAGCATACACCTTGGACAGGCATATGCGTTCCCTGTAACTCTTGAAAGCTTGGCTGGAGACCAGTATACTCTTTGGGTAGTAAATAGATGGTTTTGCTTAAGCGAAGCAGGTTTCACCACTGCTCGTAAAATGGAATAGGAAGCTTACCAAGCTTGCTTCAGATCTCCTTCCCCGAGCTCTTCAACCCACAGATTAGAAATATCTGAGACAATCTTATCATCTGCCTCCACAAAAGCCCAGTACCAAAATGAGACTTCCTTTTTCAGTGGGTCAGGACTCATCACCTGGTCTAACCAAGAATCGTCTTCCTCTTCTACCCACTCTTGTGTGGCCCACCAAGAACGTAATTGGTAATATTTAAATCTCGTCAGTTGTCTCTTAGTACAATTACTTAACACTTCCCAACTCACTAAACTTGATCCTGTTTTAAGATCTGCCCAATAGCGTAACCCCCCGGATTTTAAGGACTGACTAAGTTGATCAATCAAGCAGTCGGGGGTACCCAGGGATTCCCAAATTCGTGCCCATGACAAGTAATACGGGACTCCCAACCTTTTCCGAAAATACATCCATGTTCTTAAAGCGGACTTCAGAATCTTCAACCTCACCTTTTTAAAGTATTTCAGTTCTCCATATTTAAAAAGGAAGTGACACTGGCCTTGACACACATCACCTAGCATTGCCTCAAAAAGTAATCCTATAGGTGACCTATCTGTCTAATTAGTAAGCATGCAAAAGTTCTTAAAGTGAAATGCATGACAGTATGCAAGCAGATCCGGTAGAGCCAACCCCCCCGCCTCCAACCTCCTCCTCAGCTTTTTCCAAGCTATCCTGGGTCCCTTTGAGGCCCATATAAAGCTGCCTATTTTCCCCTGGAGCTTGACTATATCCTCCCTCTAAAATGTTAAAGGTATGCAGTTAAAAAGAAAAGTGATTTTGGGGAGGACAATCATCTTAATGAGATTCACACGACGATATATATTTAAAGGTAAATTGGCCCATCTTATCAACAAACTCCCTATCTCCTGGCTAACTTTTTTCCAATTTACTCTAGGAACATCCTCAAGTTTCTGTGTAATTAATATACCCAGATATCGCATTTGAAATTTAGCCCCACGACTACTTTTGTCCTGATTCCATTCCATAACTTCGGTTTTTTCTGCATTCACCTTGTACGCCGATATCGTACCAAAGCTCTGCGCCTTTGCCATCAAATTAGGGATTGCCGCCTGTGGGTTGGTAGTGTAGAGGATCAGATCATCCGCATACAGAGCCAATTTCGCCACTAAACCGGCAGACTTAAAAGGAAGAATTGTGGGATCTGCTCTAATCAGATTTGCAAACAGCTCAATGTACAGATTAAATAGGAGCGGAGACAGGGGACAACCCTGTCTCGTGCCCCTAGTGATGTCAAACCAATCTGACAATTCTCCATTTACCAAAACCCTAGCCCTCGGGAGGTAGTATAAGTT
Source organism: Calotriton arnoldi (assembly GCA_963921515.1). Lineage (NCBI taxonomy): Eukaryota > Metazoa > Chordata > Amphibia > Caudata > Salamandridae > Calotriton > Calotriton arnoldi. The sequence continues at coordinate 1,238,690 of CAWUFW010004938.1, read as the reverse complement.
TTGCACAGCCCTCACCAAGTTCTGCGGAAAACCAAAGTTTCTTAGGGCTTCCCAAAGATACACCCAATGTACTTGATTAAAAGCCTTTGCTGCATCTACAGCCACTACAGTCAAAGGCAAATTCTGGGCCTCCGCCATATCTATAACCCCTATCATCAGGTACGTAAGCTCATTGAGCTGCCTCCCTGGAATAAAACCTCTTTGGTCTGAGTGTATAACTCCCCTAATGACCTGTGCTACTCTTGAAGCTACTATCCCTGAAAAGATCTTATAATCCGTGTTCAAGAGCGATATTGGTCTATATGAGTTTACTCTCAACGGATCTTTATTCGGTTTCAAAATTAAGGTTACCGTGGCCTCTGACCAGGATCGACGAGCTGTTTCACCTTCTATATTGCATTGAATATATCTTTCAAAACCGGGGCTATTTTATCTATAATTTGAGTGTAGATCTCAACTGGGAGGCCATCTGGCCCAGCTGCCTTCCCGGCTGCCATTTTCCTGCATTGTACTCTAATCTCCTCCTCCATGATCTCTACCTCCAAAACCCTCTTTTGCTCGTTTGTTAGTTGCGGAAGCTCCGTCCTCTTTAGCCAAGCCTCTATACATTCTTTCCTAGGTTGTATATCCTCACTATATAGGCTACTCATATATCTCCGGGCTTCTCCACTGATATCTGCATTGGTATTCAACATCACCCCTGACTCTGCATTTATTAAATTCTGTATTGAATTTGTGGCCTTATCGGTTTTAGCCTTCCAAGCCAAAAGCGAACTACACCTTTCACCATATGAGAAATGCTGGAGCTTACTCACTTTCCATTTATCCAATAACCTTTTATCAAACTGTGCTTGATATTCTACCTGTAACCCCTCCAGTTCTCTACTAAGCACAAGAACCCTGACTGATCCCTCCATCGATGCCTTGTGAAGGTCACATTCTCTGGCCTTGAATTCTCTTTAATTCGCTCATCGTCTTCCTGCCTCCCAGCACACCTCTTACCTACCATTATGGAGCTTATTACTGCCCTTAAATATGCTATAAAAGCATCCCAGACTATTTGTAGTTTTGCAGAGCCCCTATTGGGAAGAAAAAAGTCAACTGTCGTGTACGCTAAATTGAGTATCACCCTCTCGTCTAACAGAATAGTCCTATCCAGAGTCCACCTTCTCTGTCCCGTTTTTTGATGGTGTCTTAGGGACAGGACCACTGCAGAATGGTCTGAAAGAACTGCGGGGGTTTTACCGCTTCCACCTCAGCATACAATTCCTGATCTACCAGAAAATAATCGATGCAGGAATGATGCTTGTACTTTTTGCTGTAGAAAGTAAAATCCCTAGCTCCCCCCATCTTACTGCGCCAGATATCTATCAGATTGAGTTCAGCCATCATATTTTTCAATCTAGCAGATGTTTTAGGGGGGATAACATATTTAACTTTTGATGTTCTATCTAGTTCCTTGTTTAGAACTATATTAAAATCCCCTCCAAGTATAATCAGGGCTGTAGTCTCCAAAAGGCAAGATTCCAACTTCATTAGGGCTTCTGGAGTTTCATTGTTTGGACCATAATACGTTTCACACGATACTGGCATACCCTGTATCACTAAATTAGCCACTAACCACCTACCAGAGAAATCCGATTCATATTTTACAAGCCTTATTCCTGAGTTGTTTCTGATGATTAGAGCCACTCCTCTAGTGCAGCCTCTCTGGTCTGAACACACTACCTCCTGTACCCAACGTAACTTGCTAAAACATGACCCACACTCCTTCCGTTCCAAATGGGTCTCCTGAAGAAGTATAATTTGCGCCTCACTTTTCTCAAGGTAGTCTATCACCCGGGCCAACTTCTTCCTAGATCTCAACCCATTGACATTCCAAGATATAAATTGGGCTATGTTTGACTTGTTCATACTCAAATCTCCACACTCTACCCCCTTTTAACTCCTTCTGCATGGACTCTTGTTTGAACATCCTAACCTGATAAGACCCAGAGACAGCTATAACCATACTAAAGTTTAACAAAAAGAGGACCAATTGTTTCTTTTTTTCCCCATGCTCCCACCACCCTGTGCACCCCACCACCCACCCTCCCCGGGAAACCCCCTTTCCTATCCTTGGGCAATAGAATCTGTCCTTCGCGACCCCCTCCTCCCGAAGAGAGAAAATTCAACGTGCGTTAAAGAAAAAAAATAAGGAAGAAAGCCTAACTACTCATGATGAACTTGTTTTGATGCACCTACACTATCTCACCTGTGAGAAGTTGGCCTGGTATATGCTGTCCACTAATTAAAGTGGGCACCTTGCACCAGTCCAAACGACCCTTATTGATGATTAGGTTAAAGACAACCTTTATAGAAAGCTATCCTAGTGGTAGCTGTGGAGAGCAGCCTTCAGGCTAAGTCTTGAAGGAATGTAAAGCAGTTTGTTTTACCAGTATATAACCTCTTGAGTGACCAAATGAAAGGAGAACCACACCAGGAATATATAAAATATATGTGTTTATTACTAAACACTCTCTACTAACCTCTTTATGAGGTTATAGAACAAGGCACACAATATTACAGTACTAGAACGACAGTAAATAGCACAATACACAGTGGGCTCCAGGGGGAGACCAAACCATATATTAAGAAAGTGGTATAACAACCACGACTTGACTAGACACAGTGCCTAGAGCACGTAGAATCGCTGGGACCCCAAGGAACCACCCAAGGTAGTGACACAGGGAACCCACGGAGGATGGGTGCAGTGTGGGAACACAGACACGACCTCCGTACAACACTATGGGAAAGTCGCGGTTGAATTTTTAAAGATTAAGGACACTTAGGAGAGGACTTCAAGCAAACCCAGCTAAACATAGAAGGTTCTAAGGCCAGCACCCTTGAGAGTACCGAGGTACCCGAATTACCTATCCCAGAGGAGCCGGGTGCATAGGGGTCAAGTGGTGTCGGAAACCCTCGTCGTTTTCAATGGCGTGATACGAGAAAGTACTGCTGCCGTGGAGAAAAAAAGTGTCCGGTGTGATCCAAGCCTGGATCGGAGATGTGAAGAACCTGAAAGCAGAGGGGACAAAGTCTGGGTCACTTCACGTGACCAGGAGCGGAGCAATCGAATGCCCACCGATGTCAGGTGCTTCAGGTGCGAAGAGGGGAAGCTTGACTCTGCAGCCACGGGGACCAGGAGGCATCGACAATGACCAGGGTCTGCAGGTGAGCTGTACCATGAAGGATGTTGAGAACTGAGGGGTCAGTTTCCGGATTGGAGACCAACAAGCCTTGGCAACTGCAACCTACGCGGTCAGAGTAATGATGCTTCTGTGAGGACCAGCAAGGTACTGGGGACTCCCCAAGTGATGGAGAGTCAGGGCACATCTGGAGCAATCAGGGAAGCCCACTGAAAGTTAAAGTTGCCTTCTCAGGGACCCACAGTTCAACAGACCAGGGATAGCAAAGGGACCTCGAGAGGAATCACACAATACCAGCCCACGGAACACTCGTGAAGTGTAGGCCAGTAATCTTCAGTGAAAACACTGCTCGGGGCTTGGACTACAAGTAGCCCAAAGCACAGCCTCAGGGATTGCCTAAAAGCATATGGTGCTGCAAATGTGCACGGTGTCCAGGGGTTCGGGTTGCACGGTCCCCACGAGGGCTGCGGGTCTCAGGTTTGCTGAGAGCACTAGTCGGCCTCGGGGAAGCTTGGGCACCCACCTCCTGTGTTGCAAAATCTTCGGAGTCCATCGGGAGCTGTGTAGATGCAAACCAGTCAGATGCATTGAGGTGCCTGCGTTGCAGGGGAGTAACTCCTTTACTCCATGGGAGATTCTTCAGTCGTCCAGCAAAGCGTAGATTGTCGAAGGTTACTTGGTTTCTGTAGCAGAGTTTAGTCCAGGTAATATCTAAAGTTCTGTAGTCAGGGTTCCTACTTTATACCCAAGGAAGGGGTGGGACAAACTCTGGGGACCCACCTATGGAAGGAGTCAGGACAGAGGGTGGCTACACCCATGTCCTTTGTCCAGTTTTGCGAGAGCAGGGGCTGGTAGCCCCTGCAACCGGTTTGAGCTGGACTATGCACAGGGACACCAAATGTGCCCCCAGTGCAGACATCAAAGCACTCTGAGAGTGCACCCACCCAGCCCCAATACACTAAAGCCTGTCTGGGAGGTGGTCACACCTCCCTGTGACAGGAAACCTATTGTCCAGCCTCCCCTGCCGGAGTTTCGTCCAGCAGCAGGAGGGCAGACTCGTGTCTGTGGCTGGCAGCATCCATTTTGTGATACCAGGGTTCTGTGAAGCTGGTACCGGGTGTACCGGTGCTGTCATATTTTTCCCTCTAGGAGGGAGGAATCATACCTCCCACATGTGCAGGTATGATTTCAAGGTGTTTGACACCAAACACGACATAATTCCTTGCAGCTGTTTTAAAGTTAGCATTTACCGCGAGGTTATAATGCACTTAAGAGTATATGGTTGGCTGCATCACAGACAACCCCGGAATAGTGGCTCCGAAGGCTGCAGAGGGGCTCTGCTCATGCATGGGCACCCTCTCACATAAAACCCAGCACCCTGCCTTCAGGATTGATAAGTCCTGCCATAGGGGTGACTGATAGGTTTATATGTGCAGTGATTAGGATAGATATAGTGAACCTATATTTAAGTAAGGGGTGCATGCACCACCTTACACAGGCTGCAGTAGCAGACCTGTTCTGTCCTTTTGAATGGCCTCTCTGGGGTAGCATAATACATGCTGCAGCCCATAGGAGGCCTCTGGGGTACCTAGGCCCTGGGTACATAGTATACCATATACTAGGGACTTATAAGGGTACCCCAGAATCCAATCTGGAGTGTACCTAAAGTACATGCAATCAATTTAGAAGAGAAAGCAGATAGACTGGGGTCCTGAATAGCAGGATCCCAGTCAGACTCAAATCGAAAACAGTGAAACATCAGCAAAAAGTGGGGGTAACTATAAGAAGCAGATCCTACTCTCCTACACAACCCCCCCCCAAACGTCAGGATATTAAACTAACCTTGACCAGTTGAGTCTTCATGTTCTAAGTGGAAATATCTGGAGAGTCCATCTGCATTGGCATGGTTACTCCCAGGTCTATGTTCCACTGTATAGTCCATCCCCTGTAGGGAAATGGACCACCTCAAAAGTTTGGGGTTTTCACCCTTCATCTGTTTTAGCCATAAGAGGGGCTTGTGGTCTGTCTGAACAATGAAGTGAGTGCCAACAAGTATGGCCTCAGCTTCTTCAAGGCCCAAACCACAGCAAAGGCTTCCCTCTCAATGGCTGACCAACGTTTCTCTCTGGGGGTCAGCCTTTTGCTAATAAAAGCTACTGGCTGATCCTGACCTTCATCATTCAATTGTGATAACACAGCCCCTACCCCCAACTCAGATGCATCTGTTTGGACAATGAATTGTTTGGAGTAGTCAGGACTTTGCAATGGGAGCAGTGCACATGGCCTTCTTCAGGTCATCAAATGCCTTTTGACAGCTGACTGTCCACTGAACTTTCTTTGGCATTCTTTTGGAAGTTAAGTCATTCAAAGGGGTCACTATGGATCCATATCCTTTGACAAACCTCCTATAGTACCCAGTCAGGCCCAAGAAAGCTCTGACCTGAGTCTGGGTGGTTGGGGCAACCCAGTCCATGATGGTCTGGATTTTGCTCTGCAATGGTTGAACTGGTCTCCACCCACAAGGTGGCTCAGGTATACAACTTGGCTCTGCTCTATGTGGCACTTGGTGGCCTTGATAGTGAGGCCTGCTTTCTGCAGGGCCTCCAAAACATTTCTCAGGTGGACCAGGTGATCCTCCCAGGTGGAGCTAAAGACAGCAATATCATCTATATTTGCTGCACTATAGGCTTCCAGGCCCGTAAGGACTTTGTTCACCAACCTTTGAAAAGTGGCAGGTGCATTCTTCAAACCAAAGGGCTTCACCACAAATTGGTAGTGCCCACTAGGGGTTGAGAATGCTGTTTTGGCTTTTGCATCCTCAGCTAGTCTGATCTGCCAGTAGCCAGCTGTCAGGTCAAATGTGCTCAGAAACTTGGCTGAGGCCAAAGTATCTATAAGCTCATCTGCCCTAGGGATTGGATGGGCATCAGTCCTAGTGACTGCATTGAGACCTCTGTAGTCAACACAAAACCTCATCTCTCTCTTACCACCCTGGGTGTGAGGTTTAGGTACCAAGACTACTGGACTAGCCCAAGGGCTATCTGAGGGTTCAATCACACCCAAATCCAACATCTTCTGGACTTCAGGCCTGATGCAGTCCCTGACATGGTCAGGTTGCCTGTAAATCTTATTTTTAACAGGCAGACTGTCCCCAATGTCCACTTCATGAGTGCAAAACACACAAGATGATGGACGGAATGCTGCACATTGGCAAACATTCACCCCCAGTCACAGATCTGGGTTTTATCCATCGTTATTTTGCTTCACCACGCCACCCCAGTTCAGACATAGCCATATGCAAATCAGTCTTGACCCTGAGCCTCATGGGAACAGTCCAGACCGAACTGCCAAGCTATGCCTTCCCTGGACCGGAATCAAGCATCCTAGGACCGGTTTCAGGCTATCAGCCTTCATCAGCCAGGATAGCTTGACTCCAGTGGCGCGGTGAGCACGGGACCCACGTCTGGGCATACCCTTCCCACATAGGGCGAAATGCAAAACACACAAGATGATGGACGGAATGCTGCACATTGGCAAACATTCACCCCCAGTCACAGATCTGGGTTTTATCCATCGTTATTTTGCTTCACCACACCACCCCAGTTCAGACATAGCCATATGCAAATCAGTCTTGACCCTGTGCCTCATGGGAACAGTCCAGACCGAACTGCCAAGCTATGTCTTCCCTGGACCGGAATCAAGCATCCTAGGACCGGTTTCAGGCTATCAGCCTTCATCAGCCAGGATAGCTTGACTCCAGTGGCGCGGTGAGCACGGGACCCACGTCTGGGCATACCCTTCCCACATAGGGCGAAATGCAAAACACACAAGATGATGGACGGAATGCTGCACATTGGCAAACATTCACCCCCAGTCACAGATCTGGGTTTTATCCATTGTTATTTTGCTTCACCATGCCACCCCAGTTCAGACATAGCCATATGCAAATCAGTCTTGACCCTGTGCCTCATGGGAACAGTCCAGACCGAACTGCCAAGCTATGTCTTCCCTGGACCGGAATCAAGCATCCTAGGACCGGTTTCAGGCTATCAGCCTTCATCAGCCAGGATAGCTTGACTCCAGTGGCGCGGTGAGCACGGGACCCACGTCTGGGCATACCCTTCCCACTGAACTGGGGTGGCGGAGTGAGCTAAAGAATGATGATGGATTAAACCCAGATCAGTTGACTGGGGGTGAGTGCTTGCAATGTTCAACACTCCGTCCATCATCCCCTTTGGTTTTGCTATGTTCAGCCCTAAGTTGGCAGGGTATGCCCAGGCGTGGAGTCCCTGCTCACTTTGCCACTGGATTCAAGATAGCCTGGCTGATGACGGCTGTAAGCCAGAAACCGGTCCCAGGATGCTTGTTTCCGGTCCAGGAAGACATGGCTCGGCGGTTCGAGCTGGACTGTTCCCATGAGGCACAGGAGTCAGACTGATTTGCATATAACCATGTCTGAACTGGGATGGCGGAGTGAGCTAAAGAATGATGATGGATTAAACCCAGATCAGTTGACTGGGGGTGAGTGCTTGCAATGTTCAACACTCTGTCCATCATCCCCTTGGTTTTGCTATGTTACGCCCTAAGTTGGCAGGAGTATGCCCAGGCGTGGGTCCCTTGCTCACTTTGCCACTGGATTCAAGATAGCCTGGCTGATGACGGCTGCAAGCCAGAAACCGGTCCCAGGATGCTTGTTTCCGGTCCAGGGAAGACATGGCTTGGCAGTTCGGGCTGGACTGTTCCCATGAAGCACAGGGTCAGACTGATTTGCATATGGCCATGTCTGAACTGGGGTGGCGGAGTGAGCTAAAGAATGATGATGGATTAAACCCAGATCAGTTGACTGGGGTGAGTGCTTGCAATGTTCAACACTCCGTCCATCATCCCCTTTGGTTTTGCTATGTTCGCCCTAAGTTGGCAGGGTATGCCCAGACGTGGGTCCCTTGCTCACTTTGCCACTGGATTCAAGATAGCCTGGCTGATGACGGCTGTAAGCCAGAAACCGGTCCCAGGATGCTTGTTTCCGGTCCAGGGAAGACATGGCTTGGCAGTTCGGGCTGGACTGTTCCCATGAGGCACAGGGTCAGACTGATTTGCATATGGCCATGTCTGAACTGGGGTAGCGGAGTGAGCTAAAGAATGATGATGGATTAAACCCAGATCAGTTGACTGGGGGTGAGTGCTTGCAATGTTCAACACTCCGTCCATCATCCCCTTTGGTTTTGCTATGTTCGCCCTAAGTTGGCAGGGTATGCCCAGACGTGGGTCCCTTGCTCACTTTGCCACTGGATTCAAGATAGCCTGGCTGATGACGGCTGTAAGCCAGAAACCGGTCCCAGGATGCTTGTTTCCGGTCCAGGGAAGACATGGCTTGGCAGTTCGGGCTGGACTGTTCCCATGAGGCACAGGGTCAGACTGATTTGCATATGGCCATGTCTGAACTGGGGTGGCGGAGTGAGCTAAAGAATGATGATGGATTAAACCCAGATCAGTTGACTGGGGGTGAGTGTTTGCAATGTTCAACACTCCGTCCATCATCCCCTTTGGTTTTGCTATGTTCGCCCTAAGTTGGCAGGGTATGCCCAGACGTGGGTCCCTTGCTCACTTTGCCACTGGATTCAAGATAGCCTGGCTGATGACGGCTGTAAGCCAGAAACCGGTCCCAGGATGCTTGTTTCCGGTCCAGGGAAGACATGGCTTGGCAGTTCGGGCTGGACTGTTCCCATGAGGCACAGGGTCAGACTGATTTGCATATGGCCATGTCTGAACTGGGGTGGCGGAGTGAGCTAAAGAATGATGATGGATTAAACCCAGATCAGTTGACTGGGGGTGAGTGCTTGCAATGTTCAACACTCCGTCCATCATCCCCTTTGGTTTTGCTATGTTCGCCCTAAGTTGGCAGGGTATGCCCAGACGTGGGTCCCTTGCTCACTTTGCCACTGGATTCAAGATAGCCTGGCTGATGACGGCTGTAAGCCAGAAACCGGTCCCAGGATGCTTGTTTCCGGTCCAGGGAAGACATGGCTTGGCAGTTCGGGCTGGACTGTTCCCATGAGGCACAGGGTCAGACTGATTTGCATATGGCCATGTTTGAACTGGGGTGGCGGAGTGAGCTAAAGAATGATGATGGATTAAACCCAGATCAGTTGACTGGGGGTGAGTGCTTGCAATGTTAAACACTCCGTCCATCATCCCCTTTGGTTTTGCGCACTTCATGAGTGCACCAGGTAGTCTGACTTGGAGACAGTGAGAACATATGTCTAAACTGGTTGAGAACTTTTCTGCAATCAGTTTGCTGCTGGTCAGTGAGGCTGCCTGCCAAGGCTACACCATCTACTGAACCATCATCAGGGTTCTGTGAGAGCCGGTCAGGGAGTGGATCACTCTCTTCCTCCTGTCCCTCATCAGTAGCCATGAGCAAGCCCATGTCTGCCCTGTCAACATAGGGTTTGAGCCTGTTGACATGGAGCACCCTATGGGGGCTCCTGGGAGTTCCAAGGTCCACCAGGTAGGTAACCTCTCCCTTTTGCTCAATAATTGTATGAGGGCCACTCCACTTGTCCTGGAGGGCTGCTGGGGCCACAGGCTCCAATACCCATACTTTCTGTCCTAGCTGAAAATACAGTCAACACAGCCTTTTGGTCATGCCAGGCCTTTTGCAATTCCTGGCTAGCCTCAAGGTTTTTAGTTGCCTTCTTCATGTACTCAGCCATCCTGGAGCGGAGACCAAGTACATAGTCCACAATATCCTGTTTAGGGGGTTTTAGAGATAACTCCCATCCCTCCTTCACTAGACACAATGGACCCCCAACTGGATGTCCAAACAGAAGCTCAAATGGGCTGTAACCAACCCCCTTCTGTGGAACCTCTCTGTAGGCAAAGAGAAGGCAGGGCAAAAGTATGTCCCATCTGCGCCTAAGCTTTTCTGGGAGACCTTTAATCATGCCCTTTAAGGTTTTGTTGAACCTTTCAACTAAACCATTGCATTGTTGGTGATAAAGAGTGGTAAATTTGTAATTTACACCACACTCCTTCCACATAGCAGTTAAGTAACTAGACATGAAGTTTGCAGCTCTGTCTGATACTACCTCCTTAGGAAAACCCACCCTGGAAAAGATTCCCAGGAGGGCCCTTGCCACCACAGGAGCTATGGTGGTCCTAAGGGGAATTGCCTCTGGATACCTAGTGGCATGGTCCACCACCACCAGTATAAATCTGTGCCCAGATGCAGTTTGAGGATCTAGGGGACCAACAATGTCAATCCCTACCCTCTCAAAGGGAACCCCCACCACAGGTAGTGGTATCAGGGGGGCCTTTGTAGTGCTACCTGCCTTACCACTGGCTTGACAGGTGACACAGGAGCGACAAAACTCCTTGGTGTCTTCAGACATATGAGGCCAATGAAAGTGAGGGACAATTCTGTCCCAAGTCTTCTTTTGGCCTAGGTGACCTGCTAATGGGATATCATGTGCTAGTGTCAATAGGATACTCCCAAACTTCAGAGGTATAACCAACCTCCTGGTGGCTCCAGGCTTGGGGTCTCTACACTCTGAGTAAAGGAGTCCATCATCCCAGTAGATCCTATGGGACCCACTAGCACTCCCAGCAGCCTCAGCAGCAGCCTGCTGTCTGAGGGGTTCAAGAGAGGGGCAGCTCAGTTGCTCCTGGCTCAGATCTGCCCTGGAAGGGCCCCCTGTCCCCAAGAACTCAACCTGATCAGGCTCAAGCTCATCTGGGACAGTTCCTTCTTCAGGACTAAGATCAGCTCCCTCAAGAGACTGATCTGGATTCTGAGGCAGGGGGGAAGACACTGCCTTAACCCTACTGCTCCTTCTCTTGGAAGGTGCCTGGTCCATTTTTCCAGGATCCAGGACCTGTTCAGTGTTAGACATTTTTGCCTGTGACCTGGTCATAGCAAACACATCTGCAGGGATACCCAACATTTCTGCATGAGTCCTGAGTTCCACTTCAGCCCAAGCTGAAGTTTCTAAATCATTGCCCAACAAGCATTCAACAGGGAGGTCTACACTTACCACAACCTTTTTAGGGCCAGTTACCCCTCCCCAGGAGAAATTAACAACTGCCAAGGAATGGTCTGTCCTGACATTGCTAGCATTGGTCACTTGGTACATCTCACCAAGTATGATTTGCTCAGGAGCCACAAGATATTTTGTCACCATTGTGACACTTGCTCCTGTGTCCCTGAATGCCAAGGCCTCCTTTCCATTTATTATAGGCTGTTGTCTGTATTTGCCCAGATTACTGGGGCTTACGAATAAGGAGGCCATATCCATGCCTCCATCACAGATCAACATAGCCTGAGTTGGAACTCTGACTAGGCCAGAGTCCATCTCAGATCCCAGGGTTAACCCTACTACACCCTTATTTGGAACACCACCACTTGGAGCTGAACTAGGGGGAACAGTTGCCTTAGGGGCAGTGGTGGTGGGAGTAGAGTCCTTGGACTTGTTACAATCACTTGTCCAATGGGTCTTCTGTTTACAGATTTGACACCATGGCTTCTTTTTGCCTTTACCTTTGTTGGATTGGGACTCCCCACCAGATGCAGATTTGTGGGGCCCTTGAGAAGACTTCTGGTCTTTACCCTTCTCCCCACCCTCATCAGAGTTTTTAGAATCCTGCTTCTTGGAGTCACCACCTTGGTTCTGAACCTTCTGCCTCACCCTGAATCTGACCCATTTGTCTGCCTTCTGGCCCAATTCTTGGGGAGAGGTCAGATCAGAGTCCACCAGGTACTGATGCAACAGTTGATTTTGACAGTTATTAAGGATCTGCTCACTCATGATTAAATTATACAATTCTTTGAAATCACACACCTTAATGCCAAGTAACCAGCCTTCCAGAGCCTTAGTAGCACAATCAACAAAGTCAACCCAGTCCTGAGTCTGTGCCTTTTGGGTGTCTCTGAACTTTAACCTGTATTGTTCAGTGGTTAGGCCAAACCCATCAATCAGAGCACTCTTCAGGACTTTGTCATTATCAGCATCCTCTTCTCTTACAGTGAGGAGCTTGTCTCTACCTTTGTCTGCAAAGGAGAGCCACACGATTGCTGCCCACTGCTCCTGAGGGACCCTCTGTACCTTACAGGCCCTCTCCAGTGCAGTTATCCATTTGTGGATGTCATCCCCACTCTGGTAGGGAGGGACAATCTTGTTCAGGTTCCTATGGTCATGAGTATTTTCTCTACCTCTAGGGACACTGTGGCTGCCACCATGGGGCTCTAGCCCCAACTTCTGAGAAGCTCTCTGAAGCTCCAGGGATTCCCTATCTAAGGCCAATTGCTCTCTCTTGATTCTGAGCTTAGCTCTCTCAAACTCAAGCAGTTGGCATTTCTTCTCATAAGAGGATTCCCTTTTATGAGAAGCAGAGGTCCCTACAGAAGTACCAGAGTGATCAGATTCCTGAGAAGGAGATCTTGATCTTCTTGGTAGACTGTTAACCCTTCCTGGGGGAGTAATGAGAGGGCCATTGAGGCCTTCCTCACCTGAAGGAAGAATTGGATTGTCCAGGTTAGGATTATCTTGATCCCCCTGGTCAGCATTGGAGTCCAGGTCATAGAAGTTTTCACTTCCTGGCCTTTCTTCCACTGCTGCCCCACCCAACTTGCCTGCCTCATCAGACCCTGGGGTCTTTCTGAGGTCATCTAACATCAAAGCCTCTATGAGGCGTTGAGTGCTTGCATGTCTCCCTGTCTTCAGTTTCCTAGATGTACACATATTTCTCAATTCTTGGAATGTGAGATTGTCATACCTAGTTGGCAAGGAGTCACTGACTTCAGGCCTTGAAGACATTCTAGTGTGGTGTGGTGTATGCACCTACCTACTCTAGTGGGAACTGAGACTCTCTTGAGTTGGAGAAAAGGGTGTGCTAGACCCTTTGGCTACCCAGCTCCAAGTTCAGTAGAACTTACTTTATTCTAGACTTGATTTATATGTACCTAAGTACCTTTAGTGGTTTTCAGTTAGTCACTCACTGACATTATCTGGTAAAACAATAGCAAGCTTGAATCCCAACCGCTGCACACCAGTGTGAGAAGTTAGCCTGGTATATGATGTCCACTAATTAAAGTGGGCATCTTGCACCAGTCCAAACGACCCTTATTGATGATTAGGTTAAAGACAACCTTTATAGAAAGCTATCCTAGTGGTAGCTGTGGAGAGCAGCCTTCAGGCTAAGTCTTGAAGGAATGTAAAGCAGCTTGTTTTACCAGTATATAACCTCTTGAGGGACCAAATGAAAGGAGAACCACACCAGGTATATATAAAATATATGTATTTATTACTAAACACTCTCTACTAACCTCTTTATGAGATTAGAGAACAAGGCACACAATATTACAGTACTAGAACGACAGTAAATAGCACAATACACAGTGGGCTCCAGGGGGAGACCAAACCATATATTAAGAAAATGGTATAACAACCACGACTTGACTAGACACAGTGCCTAGAGCACGTAGAATCGCTGGGACCCCAAGGAACCACTCAAGGTAGTGACAGAGGGGACCCACGGAGGACGGGTGCAGTGTGGGAACACAGACGCGAGCTCCGTACAACTTTATGGGAAAGTCACGGTTGGAATTTTAAAGATTAAGGACACTTAGGAGAGGACTTCAAGCAAACCCAGCTAAACATAGAAGGTTCTAAGGCCAGCACCCTTGAGAGTACTGAGGTACCCGAGTTACCTATCCCAGAGGAGCCGGGTGCATAGGGGTCAAGTGGTGTCGGAAACCCTCGTCGTTTTCAATGGCGTGATGTGAGAAAGTACTGCTGCCGTGGAGAAGAAAAGTGTCTGGTATGATCCAAGCCTGGATCAGAGATGTGAAGAACCTGAAAGCAGAGGGGACAAAGTCTGGGTCACTTCACGTGACCAAGAGCGGAGCAATCGAATGCCCACCGATGTCGGGTGCTTCAGGTGCGAAGAGGGGAAGCTTGACTCTGCAGCCACGGAGACCAGGAGGCATCGACGATGACCAGGGTCCGCAGGCAAGCTGTCCCACAAAGGATGTCGAGAGCTGAGGGGTCAGTTTCCAGATTGGAGACCAACAAGCCTTGGCAACTGCTTCTGTGAGGACCAGCAAGGTCCTGGGGACTCCCCAAGAGATGGAGAGTCAGGGCACGTCTGGAGCAACCAGGGAAGCCCACTGAAAGTTAAAGTTGCCATCTCAGGGACCCACAGGTCAACGGACCAGTGATTGTGAAGGGACCTCGAGAGGAATCACACAATACCAGCCCACGGAACACTCTTGGAGTGTAGGCCAGTAATCTTCAGTGAAAACACTGCTCGGGGCTTGTACTACAAGAAGCCCAAAGCACAGCCTCAGGGATTGCCTAAAAGCATATGCTGCTGCAAATGTGCACGATGTCCAGGGGTTCGGGTTGCACGGTCCCCACAAGGGCTGCGGATCTCAGGTTTGCTGAGAGCACTAGTCGGCCTCAGGGAAGCTTGGGCACCAACCTCCTGTGTTGCAAAATCTTCTGAGTCTGTCGGGAGCTGCGTAGATGCAAACCGGTCAGATGCGTTGAGGTCCCTGCGTTGCAGGGGAGTAACTCCTTTACTCCAAGGGAGATTCTTCAGTCGTCCAGCAAAGCGTAGATCATCGAAGGTTACTTGGTTTCTGTAGCAGAGTTTAGTCCAGGTAATATCTAAAGTCCTATAGTCAGGGTTCCTACTTTATACCCAAGGAAGGGGTGGGTCAAACTCTGGGGACCCACCTATGGGAGGGTCAGGACAGAGGGGTGGCTACACCCATGTCCTTTGTCCAGTTTCGCACCAGAGCAGGGGCTGGTAGTCCCTGAAACCGGTTTGAGCTGGACTATGCACAGGAACACCAAATGTGCCCCCAGCGCAGACATCAAAGCACTCTGAGAGTGCACCCACCCAGCCCCAATACACTAAAGCCTGTCTAGGAGGTGGTCACACCTACCTGTGACAGGAAACCTATTGTCCAGCCTCCCCTGCCGGAGTTTCGTCCAGCAGCAGGAGGGCAGACTCGTGTCTGTGGCTGGCAGCATCCATTTTGTGATGCCAGGGTTCTGTGAAGCTGGTACCGGGTGTACCAGTGCTGTCATATTTCTCCCTCTAGGAGGGAGGAATCATACCTCCCACACCAGTTACTGGTGTGGAGGTATGATTCCAAAACACAACATAATTCCTTGCAGCTGTTTTAAAGTTAGCATATACCGCGATGTTATAATGCACTTAAGAGTATATGGTTGGCTGCATCACAGACAACCCTGGAATAGTGGCTCCGAAGGCTGCAGAGGGGCTCTGCTCATGCATGGGCACCCTCTCACATAAAACCCAGCACCCTGCCTTCAGGATTGATAAGGCCTGCCATAGGGGTGACTGATAGGTTTATATGTGCAGTGATTAGGATAGATATAGTGAACCTATATCTAAGTAAGGGGTGCCTGCACCACCTTACACAGGCTGCAGTAGCAGACCTGTTGTGTCCTTTTGAATGGCCTCTCAGGGGTGGCATAATACATGCTGCAGCTCATAGGAGGCCTCTGGGGTACCTATGCCCTGGGTACATAGTATACCATATACTAGGGACTTATAAGGGTACCCCAGAATCCAATCTGGAGTGTACCTAAAGTACATGCAATCAATTTAGAGGAGAAAGCAGATAGACTGGGGTCCTGAATAGCAGGATCCCAGTCAGACTAAGTCAAAAACAGTGAAACATCAGCAAAAAGTGGGGGTAACTATAAGAAGCAGATCCTACTCTCCTACACTCTTGTATCACTAAATTAGCCACTAACCACCTACCAGAGAAATCCGATTCATATTTTACAAGCCTTATTCCTGAGTTGTTTCTGATGATTAGAGCCACTCCTCTAGTGCAGCCTCTCTGGTCTGAACACACTACCTCCTGTACCCAACGTAACTTGCTAAAACATGACCCACACTCCTTCCGTTCCAAATGGGTCTCCTGAAGAAGTATAATTTGCGCCTCACTGTTCTCAAGGTAGTCTATCACCCGGGCCAACTTCTTCCTAGATCTCAACCCATTGACATTCCAAGATATAAATTGGACTATGTTTGACTTATTCATACTCAAATCTCCACACTCTACCCCCTTTTAACTCCTTCTACATGGACTCTTGTTTGAACCTCCTAACCTGATAAGACCCAGAGACAGCTATAACCATACTAAAGTTTAACAAAAAGAGGACCAATTGTTTCTTTTTTTCCCCATGCTCCCACCACCCTGTGCACCCCACCACCCACCCTCCCCGGGAAACCCCCTTTCCTATCCTTGGGCGATAGAATCCGTCCTTCGCAACCCCCTCCTCCCGAAGAGAGATAATTCAACGTGCGTTAAAGAAAAAAAATAAGGAAGAAAGCCTAACTACTCATGATGAACTTGTTTTGATGCACCTACACTATCTCACCTATTTAGGGGACCCATACAGAACCTTTACAAGCCCGAGCTAGAACCTGATCCCTCTATCTGAGCTATAAAAGTGTCCACCTCTTCTGGATTACTAATATTGTGCATCTTATTTCTCCACATGATTTTTAACATCGCTGGAAACTTCATCTGGACCTGGGCGCCTTTACCCCGTAAGTCATTTATCCTTGTGCCCAATTCCCATTGCCTCTGTACAGTTCTCTTGCCTAAATCCGATCTCACTTGGTAACTAAAGTCCCCGTATTTCAGAGATCCTTCCTTCAGGGCACGTCCCAACACCAGCTCTTTAACTGCGCAGGTAAGAAAATTGATCAGGATTTTCCTGGGAGTCTTCCTAGCAGGGTTTAACTTAAAAGGATCCCTGTGCACTCTTTGAATCTCCTTCTCAAGATCAAGGTCCGCCCTATCATGTAGTATCCCTTCTCTTAGTAGTTTACAAATGAAACCTTTAATGCCACCTTTTTCTGTGCCTTCCGGGATACTAAGAACTCTCAGATTGTTACGCCTAGACTGAGTTTCAAGCTTCTCCAAGTCCTCCTGCAGGGTTTTATTTTGGGATTTCAAGACCTTTATATCCCTAGAATTCTCAGACATAGCTGCTGACAGAACCTTCACCTCTCCTTCTAAAATTGCAGTGCGTTGTGCAATACCATCCAGTTTTTCCTCTAGTACCACACATTTTTCTTGGATACCTTTTTGGTTACCCTCAGAGATCTCGAACTTCATAAGAATGTCCTGCCTCAGGTTCAGTATCATCTTTTCCAACTGATTTTCAGTCCCCCCTTCAACCCGAGGACTAGTCTCCCCTTGGCTTAGATTACCTGCCGTAGATGATCCACTGCTATCTTGGGGCTGTCTCAAGCTTGGACTTGGACCGCCTCCATTTTGTACATCCACAGCCAAGCTGGCCAGCGGAGAAAAACGGTTTTCAAGAGGGAGTGCTACTGTCTGCGACTGCGTCTGACTTACACTACTCTCCCCCCCGAGTAGATGCAGCAACCTTAATCTGCTCCATAATTCTAAAATAGGAGTTAAGAGACGGTGAGGGTTTTGGGAGTGAGCGCACCTCTTTCGGCCCGCAACGCTTTGTTTTCCCCGCAGCTTTCACCACCTTTTTAACAGGGGAAACAGCTACCACCTCCCAAGCCGTCTGCTCCCTCGTTTTCCTACTTTTGCCTTTCCTCTCAGGGTCCAACCGCAACTGATAACGATTCCTTACTTGCGGTATTCTACCAGCTGGGATATTAACTGGAGTACTTTTCTCCCTAGTGCCCCGTGCACCAGTGCTTGCTCCGGCACTCCTACTGACACTTTCAACTCCCACCTTCTCCTTCGAATATTCCTTAGAAGAGAAAGGTACCTGTGGGGGGAGATCTCTTTCCATCAGCCCCTGCTGTAGCTGCTGCAATTTCTGGAGTTGCACACCGTTCTCCCCTACATTCTTTTCGACTGCACCAGGACACTCCGTCTGCTCAAGCAATTCCTGCACCAGCTCCTCAGTATACTGTCGTTCCTCTGTAGGTTGCCGCCCCGTGCTGCCTCTACCACGTCCGACCCGGAAGCCGGCCAGTGCTGTTGCCGCATGGGATCTCTGCCAGAGAGCCACCGCCCAGCACCAAATCACCCGATGACTCCTCGCGTCGGATCCCATACGAATTTTAAGGTTTTACACAAACAAAACAGGTGAGCCTCCGCACTCAGTATTCACCGCTGCATACACCGCATAAAAGAATTACACATAGCTCAGTGAGTTTTGCCTTTTTCAAATTGCGTCTCTCTCCTCAGTCCGGGAGTTCCCGCGACCGGCGTCAGCCTGCCGCCATGTTTCCCTACTCACCAGGTGACTTGCAACGAGTCTTAGCCACTTCAGCAGTGAGGAAGCTTGAAGTGCCTCAGTGGGTGCCTCGACCATGGGAACTCATACTGCTCCAGTCCGGTCTGATGAGTCAGGTGCACAGGGAGGCATGGCAGCACTCTGTCTGTGGGCTGTCTCTTGAGCTTACATGGCTGGCTCCAGCAGCGATCGACAGTGCTCGGGTGCTCCTCCTGAATGGTAAGTCGCGCTCTCCAACGGGGTGGGGAATTGTATTCCAGCAGGGGTCCCAATGGTGTGGTAGCACACTAACGGTGTCCTCCTCAGTTCACAGGGCAACTCATGTACAATCCTTGATTCTTGGAGGTGACCCACCGGTCACCCAGTTCACAGTTCTCAATTGATGGCCCAATCCTCAGCATCCTTGGTATTAGCAGCCCCCTCCTGGCATACGGGCATGCTGTAAAACTACCAGACAAGGTGCCAGACCTCACAACACAGTAGTCCATACAAAAGTGGCCCCTTCTGGCCTACGGGGTCACCACTAGGCTCTGCACAGCTTTGACATTTTCCATCTTGTTATAACTTTCACAGCGGCCCCTCCTGGCATACAGGGTCACCGCAACTGGCCCGCGTAAGTTTCACTCGCCCCACAGGCTTGCCTCTCCAGGCACTGACTTTAATCTGCACACAGGCAACAACCCGATCGGTACAGCAGCCATCTCCTCACACCTCACACCTCGTACCATGAAACCATTCGGTTTGTCTCCCAACTGGACCTCACTTCCTCCAATGCTCTCCTCTTCCTCACAGGGCACAGTAGTCTGCAAGCAGGCAGGAGCTGGTGCTCCAGGCTCAAGAGCAGATGGTTTTAGTTTCCCTAGGGGATGTTCTCTCACGCAGCGCAGAGACTAGCGGCCTAGCCCCCAGCCCTGGTCCCAGGCAGGAGTCTTGCAGAGTTTCCCTTCCTCACACAGCCCGTCTGGCTACTTGGCAGATGACACATTTTTGAGGTATCACCTCCCCTTCTTATAGGAAATGTCCAGACACCAAATGTGATTTAGGGTCTGGGTCTTTGAAGTTTTATGATGGGGTTCTGCTTCTTTTGAAGTATACATGTATCTTCATCCTCTTCCTCTTGAAAGGCTGTCTTTCACAACAGAAGAGACTCCAAAGCTGACAGTCCAATAACACAGGCCATGGGAGTGACTAAAGTTCCCGCCTGGATATCATCCACAATGGAAATGTGGATGTGTGCATTAAATGTTTATCCTGGGATCCCAGCTCTACTCTTTATGATTCCCTTATCAGCACCATATCCTTCCTGAGATGTGTCCAGGCACCTTCCTTGTGATGTCTCACTGAATCAAAGAGCACCCTTTGAATGGTACAGGGGGAGTCGTTCTCTCCCTTCTCCAGTGTGCTCCACCTAGGGTACGGGAATGCAGCAATACACAAATCTGTCTGGAGGAAATCCTCTACTCCTCATGTCTTCACCAGGCAGGCCTGGGCTTCCCAACATGGAACCCAGGGTCCCCCATGTAATGTACACTACCGGCACACTTGCAATCAGCATATGTACACAGCATATACACTAACCAGGACTGAAACCTTCATGAATTTTGCCACCCTAGGCACACAAGCTTTCAGCACACACATTCTTCTGCACACACTGCTCAGTTCTGTAGCATTTCGGTATTGCCATGGTGTGCCATTTGCAAGCACACACACTAATAGCACATACATTCACCATGTGCGTGCTGCACAACAATTGACCATTCTTGTATTGTACTTCTCACGAGTACACAAACACCCAGTACAAGCATTCACTGAACAAGCACTGCACAGCAGAATGTCTCTCATGGCATTTATTCCATGCAGGTATACACACAAGCAATTCATGCACTGCTATATCTCTGTACGGTATCCTTCCCAGAAACACATACAACAAGTACAGAGTCAACACTCGTGCACTGCGCAGCACTCTAAATCTAAAGGATGTAGGCCACAGGTGAGTTAGGCACACAATAGCTGAACTTTTAAAAGGTGATTGAACCTGTTGGACTCACTTCAGTGACTCAGGTTAAAAAGGACCTGTTCACTCCTATTGATCACTATAAGGTATGCTGCCACCACTGCGCATGAGCTGCTTAACTCCTGGTGAAGGCAGTAGTCTTCCATCACTATGAGGGATGAGGGTAGCACTTTAGGTGCCCTTTCTGGTCTAACAAGACTGTAATCTGTGAGACAGGTCTATGTTGTGACGCACATGCATGATCCGTGCTTGCCTAAGGCAACAAAATCAGTACTGGGGATCCAACAACAGTGCAGTTGGGCACTCAGGGCAGGGTAACACATCCATCACCATGCATAGGAATTTTCTATCCCAACAGTCCCATATACCAACAATGTCTTTAAGTATGTCAGCACCAGAATTTTTCCATGGATGCAAGAATTGCTTCTAGTAACCCAGTAACAGTATTTTCCCATGGTTGTCCATTATGTCAAGGATTACACTCAGTATGCTAGTGGCAGGATTTTGTCACTGGTGCCTCTGATGCTAAGAATTGCCACCAGTTGCCAGTGCCTTATTTTGCCATGGGTGCTTCTATAAGTCAAGAAGTACATTTAGTGTGCCAGGGCCAGTTGGCAGTCTTCACTCTCTCACCCTCATTCTTGTCCATTCACTTGCCCTCATTCATTCCCATCATTCACTTGCACTCACTCTTGCTTACTCACTCATTCCTACCTTGATTCACTCATACTTTCTCATTCACGCTCACTTGCACTCACTCGTACTCTCATTCCTTAATTTCCACTCACTCTCATTTATTCTCACTCACTTTGATTCATTCATTTTTATTCATTCACACTCACTCTATCATGGACTCATACTAGCAATTGTACTTTTATACTCACATGCATTCACTCTTAATCTCACTCACTTATTCTCACTTATTCTCACTTAAACTCGCTCTGTTACACTCTCTTACTATCACTCACACTCATTCTCACTCACACTTTCTACCACTCAGTCAAACTCATTCTTATTCATTGTCACTCATCAACTCTCACTCACTTATAGTCACTCTTACTCTCAATCACTCATTCTCACTCAGTCTGACTCACTCATACTCATTCTCACTAACTACCTGTTACTTTCTCACTTACTTTCAGTCATAAACACGTGCTCAGAGAAAGACACACACTCACACATTCATGCTCTTTCTCACAGAAACAAACCAGCCTCACCCAATATCATGGACACAGCATGCATTTAAAAGCATTATTTATTTACCTCAACTGCCTATGAAGGTATCTTTCCAGCTCCAGGTGTTTCTATTTCTTGGTACCCAAACTATGCACTATTAGTATAATAAAATATAGTCAGAAAACAAGGAAGTAGGAGCTCCTGATTCCCCTAAGAATAAGCCATCACTTTGCTTTTCTCACTTATTTTGTCACCTTTAAGGCCTGGGGTCAAATAAGTAAGGCCTGGGGTCGAGACTTGAGGCAAGATCGCGACCCCTAAATGGCGTCCATGGACAACAACTGATTTAGTTACCTTATTAGCCTTTTGTGCCACCATTCACATAACTTGCAGTGCTTCTACAGAAGGCACTTCTTCAGTACACCCACACCATACAATAAGACACCACTGGGTGAGTGTACTAGCAGCCATTCTTTAAATGGGTGAGTGTACTAGCAGGCAGCATGACCTTTAAATGGGATGAAAAGTGGGATGAAAATGGAAGGGGTTCTCTACAAAGAAACATATCTAGGAATCCTTTCCAAGAGGCATGGCCCATGTAATTAAGGATCTGGCTTCAATAATGTTAACGGAAATTCTGTGTTTCACACAGCAGGTGACCTGACCAGTATTTGGGTGCCTCTTTGCAAGTTTTCTGTCATTGCAACCAGCCTTATAATAAAATACAACAGTGGATCTACTCATAAAACAAGCCAGACCTACTGGGTTGGCCAAAGCTTCTTAGCAGTATCAGTATTTCTCCATATCTTTCTGTGATCCTTCATCTGCATATTTTACACATCATCTGTTTAATCTTCATCGCCAACTTTTCACTCTCTTCTGTGCGTACTTATTTTCATCTCCTCCGCTTCACCATTACCTATGCACACAAACAACCCACTTGCCTGTTACCACTGTATTTTCCTTCTCTTTTGTGCTGTCCATATTTCAATAGCTGTGTCCCTCCTTCACACACCTGCCCACATTTACAATCAGCACATTTGTGACCATCAATGTGTGCCCTCAGCAGAGAGGCCATTGGAACGGATGTGATCCACTTACAGGAACGGTGAGAACTCACACTGCCTTTGGCCTCTAGATCATCACTCTCACCGAGAGACCAGCAAGCAACTTAGTTCAAAGAGCGCACTATACAAAAGCCATATGTTGCATCCAAAAATTACAGAAACACATCATCTGGAAAAAGAAACTGCTCAGGAAAAGCAAGGTAGACTAAAACGTGAAATGTGAATAGGGACTGCGTCGCTTCATTTTTATTATAATCGTTGTTGAAAAATCAATCGATCAGTGTTTTTTAAGGACATGAAAATAAGGCCCGATGGGGATCCGTCACCCCACTTAATGCCACGCTAGCAGGACCCTGGCACTACACCACGTGTGCCATGCAGAACACGTTGATTACTTTAATAGCCAGGCCTCCCACACTGTGTTCAGCACGATCTCAGATTCTGAACAAAGACAGGCATGCATTTAGACAAAAGGGGCTATTTTTGAGTACATTGTTATACATTTGTTCTAAAAGCAGTATGCTGACGCGTACTCAGAAATAAGGGATTTAAAATAGTGCAGTGGCAGGTCACAACAAAACCTGAGCCTCGCCATATGTGCTTTTATTAAATGTTTGCTGCTGATATCCCCGATGGGGGTGCGGGAGAGGGATATTAAAACTGCCTTCGTACATGCAAAGCCAGCATAGATCATAGACCTCGGCCGGTGGTGGAGCTCTCCTTCGGGGCAGGCACAATTAATTGCACATTTCTAAATCAATTCAATAATTGTATATTTTCCTTCATAACATTCTTACTGTCTGGCGGTGGAGCTGGCCTGGGCATGAATGAATGACCTGCCCCGGAATGAGCTCTCCATCCATTCGGACCAATTTCACATTTCTACAATAATTCAATAATTTTATATTTCCCTAGCGCATATTCCGTGTTTGAACTTTTCGCTTATTGCCTCATCGCCGTTTTAGCCCTCGGCCTGTTTGCGTTCTCTTTAACAGCTTGGTGCTAACCTCCAGGGCTGGGTTCATGAATACTGAAGGGCCAAGCTCGGGCACATCCCACGTCGACTTCTCCATGGTGCTCCAGCTCTAAGGGCAGTGCTGCAACAAATTATAAATGAAGGGCCCAGGGCAACTGCGTTAGGCCCCGGGCTCACAGGCAGCGTGCTCTCCGAGCTGAAGCTGCTCCATTGCCCTCACCAGACGCGGGTCAGCCTGGACATGCCCATTCATACGCACGCGCACAAGGAGATGCATGATGGGAGTGCACGCCACGGGGACACCTTACTCATGTTAGCTCAGATGTTGCCCTCGGAGGTCAAAACAAAAGATTTTATTTAAGGCAAAGGCTAAAGAAACCAGCATAAATTGCACTATTTTTAATGAGACCAATAACTTACTGGTGTCCTGATGAACGTCAGTTGGAGCCAGAGATCTTAAGTGACGTGGCAAGGGTAGTAACAGCCTGATTGAAACTATAGCCTGCTCAAGTAGGATTGCCAACACTGCTTTAAATGTTCTCCAATTATATCATCTCCACGTGTCCACACTTAGCTAACACCTTCGTTTAGGAAATATGGGGGCTTATTCTCAAGGAGCTATCGCCGAGTTAACGGCACGTCAACGCAGCCAAAGTCGTGATAAAGTTATCGCCCCATTCACAAGCTGGTGCTAACAGCCCATAACACCAGTATACCTGCGACAGCAGTCGCAAAAAACATCGCCACAGAGGAACCCGGCAACTAACGCTAATGAGATGCAGAGTAGGCGTTCCCGAGCAACAACCCGCGACAATACCACAACGCAACATTCTCAACGGGCAGCCACATCGGCGATAAGAACACAAAACAGGCGATACGGCGCGTTACCAGCAGGAAACTAACACCTGCTCTGACCTGGTGCAAAGTCGGATGACAACCTGCACAAGAAAAGGGAGCCCAGCCCACAGCCACACCTGAAGAACAACTGATGCCATGGAGCTACTCCTCATGCAGCTCGGAGCCCCAAGAGGGCCAAAACACCCACCCCCACCACCTCCAGGACCGTCACCCCCCCGGATCCCCCCCGCCACCCCCCTCCGACCCCCCCCCGTACCACCACAGAGGCAGCGCAGACAAAGACAGCGGACCTTCCGGAAACGCACCAGCCTCACAGACCTAACAACAGAGAATGTAATTGCCCACTACAGACTCAAAAGGTCAACCATCCTCCGCATCCTGAACATCATTGCCCACAGGCTGACGGTACCAACACAGCGGACTACCAACATCCCACCTCAGACAAAGCTGCTGGCCGTGCTGCACCAGTTGGCCTCTGGGACATTCCAACCAACAACCGCCAGAGTCGGAGGAGTCTCACAGCCAGTCCTATCCAAGTTCCTCAAACCTGTCCTGGATGCCATCACCAGCTTGGTTCCCCAGTACCTATACTTCCCCCACACTGCGCAGGAACAGCTGGAGACCAAGCAAGGCTTCTACGCCATTGCTGGCTTCCTGCACGTGTTGGGGGCAATTGACTGCCCACATGTCCTACTTGTGCCCCCTGCCGACACTGCACACAATTACCGCAACAGAAAGCACACACATTCCATCAATGTGCAGGCAATAGTGGACCACCGGGGATTCTTCACCAACGTCGTTGACAACTACCCAGGCAGTGTGCATGATTCATACATCTTCCGACAGTCCATCATCAACCGGCGCTTCCAGGATGGCACCTATGGGAATGCAGTGCTCGTTGGTAAGTACCAAATGAACACACCACACACCTCAACCCCACAATCATGCAACTCACAACTCTGGCAATGCTCACGTCACATACTCAAATGCAACATGCCCACACACCATACACGACAGCACAACGTACTGCGGCAACCTGTGCTGGCCATGTACATGAGCCATCAACGGCATGGCACCTCAGCCACACAATGGCAGTATGTGTGGAGAGGTGGGAACTAGGCATGTGCGAAGGAGGCAAGTGATCCATGAATGCGAATGCACACAATGCCAAGTGTGTCGTGGAAGTGCTGGACAGACCGCAGTATGCAGACCACAGACAAATCCATGTCGACATATACTGCTGGTGGTGGTAGTGTTGTGGACAGTGGACACAACCATGTCACCCCAGTAAGTGGGGAAGATCTCGGAAATGTAGCTTGTTACGTCCCCCCTGTATGCGTGTGCGGAGTGGGCTTTCCCTGGCGTACACCAGGCCAGTGTAGGGGTGTGAATAAAAAGCACAAAGACCTGGGCGTGGACCTCTTACGGAATGGCCAACGTGTCTGCCAGGGCGGCGCCTCTCACCCCGCCACGAGGCTGACGCCCAGGGCGGCGGAGCCTGCGATCCTGTGCGCCTGCCGCAGCCCGGGCCGCTGGTCCCCGAACCAGTCCCGTCCACCTTCTGCGCACGAGATCACAGTGTCGTTGTCAGGCTTGTGGACATGCGCAGACAGGCATGACAATGGTGTGCCATAGGATTGCAAGTGATGCAACCGCGCTGCGCACACTAGTGAATGGTCTCGTGGGGAGGGTGGAGCAGCTGTGAGGCTACGAGATACACATTGATGCCGCTCATTTGCAACAAACAGTACATGTCATGCAGTAATCACAGAGTCACACATATCACGCACCAATGAACCAGTGAGCCTGCCAACACATCATGCAGAACCAACTTCTGACTCATGTCTCTCTGCACTGTCACAGGTGACCAAGGATATGCACTCTGCGCTTGGATGATGACACCCCTCCGAGCCCCGAAAACACAGGCCCAGAGGCAGTACAATGTGGCCCTCAGATGCACCAGGGGCATCGTGGAACGCACATTTGGCTTGTTGAAGTCACGTTTCAGGTGCCTGGACGTCACGGGTGAGAGGCTCCTGTACAGCCCAGACATCGTGTGCAAGATGATCATTGCATGTTGTGTGTTGCACAACATATGTGTGCGTAGCAGGGCCCCATGGATACCAGTGCCAGATGCACCGGACGATGATGATGAGGATGAGGCAGGTGGACCACACCCCACTGCAGCCGCAGCAGGGATAGCCCGTAGGAACACCATCATTGATAATTTCTTCACATGAGCACGTCACATTGTGACTGTCCTTGGCAATCATGGGACAGTACTAATTGACCACAGGCACTGCATGTGCAAATAAATGCATTCTGAGTACACATTCCCTGGGTGCATGTCACTCATCTGTTCAGGGACATCACTCAGACAAGGTGTGTGTGACATGTGTTGCTGCAAGTTTTGTCATTTGTTCATGGATGGTGGGTGTGTCACCTCTGTGCAGGGTGGCAGTTTAGGGTGTCACGTATTCGGACTGCCAGTTCTGTGTGTCGCAGTTAGTGTGGAATCCCACTCCTAGGCGTTTCACGTGTGTCCATGATAATTCCATTTTGGCTGCCATTTGTGTCCTACAGGTGATGACAGGGCTCCTCTTGGGGTCAGATATGTGCCACCATGATGCAGGGATGCCCCCTGTGACTCAGGTCCCACGACATGGGCAACATGTACGTAGGCGGGAGTCACTGTCCCTACCTTCGTCCACGCTTTCATGGTGGATTGGTCATGGTCATGACACGTCTGTGTGCAGGAGGGGTTGCTTGACACTCTGCAATGTGAAGGGGGGATGCGGATTCAATGTGTGTTACATACATGTTTAGGCATTGGTGTAGTTTACATGCAGACTGCATGTCAATGTACGTTGTGACTGTGAGGAGATGCCTGTTTGATGCGGGACAATGGTCATTTGTTCTACGTCACGGATGTGGGGTTGTGCTCGTACATTGTCATCTCACCTTTTTTTTGCTCTGCCTTTACGGTGCATTTTCCCGCATGACACGTGGGATTTCCAGGCCTATCGCTGGTTATCGCAGATTTTTGTATTGCGTTTGGCGTCATCGCTACTATTTTCGCGTTGGGGTCTCGTGTTTTTCCAGCGTCGCGTTGGTTTGAACGCGTTCTAACAGAAGAAGATTTACCTGCAGAATTGAGAAATGCAGTGAGACCTGATGTATGAGATTTTACAGGAAAAGACATTGGGTGGGTGGATGGAAGGTGTGGATCCTATTCAGGTTACATTCAAACCAGGTGCAATATATCCAAACACACCTCAGTACAAGATGAGTCCTGAAACAACAGCAGGAGTAATTCCTGTAACTGATCAGATGATTGAGCAAGGTATTCTAAAAGAAATACTAAGTAGTCCTTGTAACTCACCTATTATGGGGATTAAGAAACCAAGTGGAAAATATAGAATAGTTCAAGATTTGTGCAGGATTAATAAGATTGTAGTACATTGCTGTCCAATAGTGCCAAATCCAGCAGTGATTCTTTATCAAATCCCTTGTGATGCAGAATGGTACACAGTAATTGATCTATGTCAAGCATTTTCTCGATACCTTTGCATCCAGATAGCCAATATTTATTTGCTTTCCGGTTCGGGAACCATGTTTTGGCATGGTGCCGAGTTCCTCAAGGGTACACAGAGAGTCCTTAATTTTCAATCAGATTTTGAAAAAATGTTTGGAGTCATTGATCATGCCAGAAAATTCTGTGTTAGTCCAATACATTGATGACCTTCTTGTGACATCAAAAACGAGAGAGGCTTGTGTGACAGATACAATTGCCTTACTAAATCATTTGGCAGAAGGTGGGCATGAAGTGTCACCAGCAAAATTACAGTTTTGTAAAAAGGAAGTTCAGTATTTTGGACACAAAATTGAGAAAGGAGTTAGAAAAGTAACGCCAGAAAGAATCAATATGGTTTTACAAATGGGGCCTCCAAAAACTCAAAAAGAAATTCGAATGTTTTTGGGAATGGTTGGATACTGCAGACAGTGGATCAGTGGGTTTTCACTAATTGCAAAACCTCTACAGAGGTTGACTCACAAAGATGTGGTTGATCCGATTGAATTGGATGAAGAGTGTATGAAAGCTTTTATTCAATTGTGAGATAGTCTCTGTCGAACACCTGCATTGGGAATGCCAGATTATACAAAAGACTTTGCATTGTTCTGTTGTGAGAGAGATGGGTGTGCACTTTCAGTCCTAACACAAAAACATGGAATGGCACGTCGTCCAGTGGCATATTTTTCTGCTACTTTGGATTCAGTGGCAGCAGCATTACCAGGCTATTTAAAAGCAGTAGCTGCTACTTGTGTGAGTCTTGAGCAAAGCGAAACAATTGTTATGGGACATTCAGTGAAAGTATATGTGCCACTCTCTGTTGAGATCCTATTAACAAGGACTCGGACTCAGCATATGACGTATAGTCGGCTGACTGGGTATGAAAGAGTGATTTTGTGTGCTGAAAATGTGACAGTGACGAGATGTACAATACAGAATCCAGCAACTTTGTTGCCGAGTTTAAATTGTGAAGAGGTGAAAGATGAAGCAGATCATGATTGTTTGGATGTGAAAGAATTGTGTACGAAACCAAGCCCTGACATTAAATATACTCCACTAGAAGAGTCAGATAGTGTGATGTTCGTGGATGGATCTTGTCTGAGAGATGAAAAGGGTGCGTTTAGTGCTGCTTATGCAGTATGTACAGTGTCTATTGGTTCTTGAAGCATCATGTCTAAAAGGGATAAATTCTGCTCAAATTTCTGAGCTGATAGCTCTGACTAGAGCATGTATAATTGGCAAACATTTGAGAGTAACCATTTTTAGTGATAGTCAATATGGTTTTGGGGTAGTGCATGATTTTGGTCAGTTGTGGATGCAAAGAGGATTTCTGACTTCTTAAGGATCACCGATCCGGAACAGTAAAAATGTGAAGGATCTATTGAATGCATTACAATTGCCCAAAAGGATTGCTGTGGTAAAATGTTCAGCACATAAGTCAGGAGATGAATATGTGACAAAAGGAAACAGATGCGCAGACCAAGTGGCGCGTTTCTGTGCACAAAATTCAATTGCAATAAACAGAGGGGTGGAGAAAAAACATACAAATTGCCACTTGATGTTTTCTTCTTTGGAAACATGGGAAGAAATTAGACAGCTTCAGGAAGAGGCAAGTGAGGAAGAAAAACGTAATTTGGATAAAATCAGGTTGTGAAAAAAGAGCAGAAGATGAAGTATGGGTGTATGTTGATGGAAGACCAGTTATGCCAGATAGTCTACTATCTCAAATGGCAAGGATGTACCATGGAATTGCACATGTTGGAAGAGATGCTATGATTAGACTCTTCAAGCAGTCATGGTTCAATCCAAAATTTAGGGTCATTGCAGAGAGTCTTTGTAAGAGATGCGTAGTGTGCCAACAGCAAAATCCAGGTGGAAAACCAGTTGTTAGTTGGGGTCGAATTGGAAAAGCAGCAGGACCATTTACCCGACTACAGCTTGACTTCATTGAACTTCCCCCTTGTAATGGACTAAAATATGTGTTGGTTATTGTTTGTTTGTTTTCTCGTTGGGTAGATGCTTATCCAACAAGAAGGAATGATAGCCTAACAGTTGCTAAACTACTTTTGAGGGAGATAATACCTAGGTTTGGATTTCCAGACTCTTTAGAAACGGATAGAGGAACTATTTTAATAATAAAATAATTTGGATGATTTGCTCAGCATTACAAATTGAGCAAAAGCTACATTGTGCCTATCGACCAGAAGCATCAGGTGTGGTCAAGCAAATTAATGGCACTATAACATCCAGACTGTCAAAGGTGTGTGCATCTACAACACTGAAATGGCCAGACGCTTTACCCCTGGTATTGATGAGTCTTAGAAGCATTCCTGATAAAAAGGCTGGATTGAGTCCTCATGAGATTTTAATGGGAAGAGCCATGAGACAAGCAATTGTACAAGCAAACAAACTGATGAATATTACTGATGATCTAGTGCTTGATTATTGCAAAGGATTGGTGATCTGGTGCGTTCTGAGTCTCATCAGGTTGGAGAAATTGCAACCACAACACCGCCGGATCAAGCACATGATTTGAGTCCAGGAGAGTGGGTTCTTGTCAAGAAACATGTAAGGAAGTCGTGTTTAGAACCCAGGTGGAACGGACCATATCAGATCATTTTGGTGACAACGACAGCAGTAAAGAGTAGTGGCTTGCCAAACTGGATTCATGCACGTCATACAAGAAGAGTCCCAAGTCCACTTGAAAGACAGGAAGAAGAGCAGGAACTGGTAAAGCAGAGAAAAGAACCAGAAGCTGAAGAGCATGAAGCTATAGAATCTAGTGTTACAGATTCTGAAAAAGCAGAAGAAGAACCAAATACAAGTCGAATAAAGTGGGCACCAGCTATTGGGTCTCAATAAACTGCTGTTGAGAAAGGAAAGGAGAAAGTGACTGATGAAAATCAAGGGCAAGTACAACAAAGAAAAGAACCGAATAAAAGAACTTGCGAACTTGACAACGAAGGTGAAGAAGCAGTTCAAGTTAAGAAAGCAAGAAAAGGTGATGAGTGGCCAAAGGGAGTGAAAAGACTGAAATACACTCTAGGAAAAAAGAGGCCAGATCAAATAAATGAAATATCAAGTCAAACTGGACAAAGTGATTCAGAAGAAGAATCAGTACGAAAAACAAGAATAAGAATTCCAAGTAACAAATACACAGCTCCAGAATGGACATATGTCGTGTTGGAAGAAATTGAAAACACAGATCAGAAAGAAGTGGAAGCTGGTACTGAACGAAGTGACCAAAGCAAACTGAAACCACCTTAAAAAGAACTATGAAAATAAAGGTGCAACAATTTCAGTGAAGCATATTTTGAAAGTTCAAAAGTTTTGAAGAAGATATAAAAAAAAAAAAAAGAGGGGTAAAGAAGAGAGGCCTAAAGTGTAAGGATACACTACTCTTGATGGTTGGTGGATACGTTTTTCAATACGTTTTAAAGATTTTTAGCTTTTTTCTTAGATTTTAGTATTTTTTATATAGTATCTAAAATGGAAAAGGTAACAGAGACTGGATATCAAAATCATAGATTTAAACGTTGATGTATTAATGCTTGCTTATGTAGTGTCTTACTATTAACATTGGTATGGTTAACATTGATTGTTGTTGTCCCTGTTGTAATGGTGACTAATCACAAAAATAATACTAATAATGTGGGAAGTGAGAGAATGGATGCTGTTACTAAAGAAAGTATAAATATTAATATAGAAAAGATAGAAGATGATAGTATTTATCATCATGATAAATCAATTATTGATTTTTCGTTAAATGTTTTTACTAAATTGCTTTATGAGTATGTTAATACAATGAATGCGAGAGATTGTTATGTGTGCATGCAATTACCGTCACCTGTCTCAGAGGGGGTGACTTACCATCACTTACCTTTAACCTATGGTGTGTCTTGTAGTGTTTTAACAAGCCTGTTTTATGAGAGGGAAGGTTTGGAGTACTACTATTCTAATTTTGATTTAATTTTATCAGAAATTCCTGTTAGAAGAGATTTAAAGGTTGTTTATGGTCCTATTTATGCAGCATATATGGGAGATTTTTTCATTAGTAACAAACCAATAGATACAATAGAAGCACATAGAAACAATCTAACCTGTAAATTACGACATGAAGAGATTGAATTTATGAATCTAGTAGAAGATAGAAGACAAGATTTCAAAAAGAAAGCTGCTGAACAAAAGTTTCATGTACCTCCATGGGCTTTCAGAGAGGGTGGTTATAAAAAGGGTGAGACTTACGCTGCCATGACTCTAGATTTTCAACATAGAGGAAAGCTTTGTGTGATTAGAGAAAAGACTAAACTAAATAGTTACTTCATTGGTTCTAGTGAATGTGAGCATACTTTCTTGATAAAAGGAAGTTGGGGACTGAAAGGAGGAACTGATCCTGTTTTCCCAGGAATTTATTATGTGAGTGGTAAGAATGCTTATTATAGGTTACCTACAGGTTGGTATGGATGTTGTTATTTAGGCATAGTATTCCCGAAGGTTTACCATGTAGACAAGAATAATAGAGTTAATGAAATAAAACAAGAACTAACACGTAATAAGAGAGGAGCAAGTTATTCTGAAATAATTGGAGATATTTTTGGAGCACTGATACCTTCAGTTGGAGTTATTCTGAATTCACATAAAATTAGAAAATTGTCCACAGTGGTTGATCGTTTATCAACAGATACTGCTGGTGGGTTCTTGATGATTGATACTGAAATGATTGCAATTAGATCAATGGTTTTGCAAAATCGACTTGCCCTTGATATATTAATGGCAAAAGAGGATGGAGTTTGTAGCATGTTGAAAATACAACAATGCTGTACTTATATCCCTGACAAAAGTAAAAATCTTGAGGGATATATTAAAAATAATACAGAACTTCATGAAGATTTAACCGAACTGAAAGTTGACGGTGCATGGGAGAAACTTGGTAAGAGTTTTTCCTTAGTGGGAAATTGGTTTTCTACTTTTGGGAGTAGTTTATTAGGGACAATATTAATGCTGATTATTTCAGTAGTTGTAGTGATATTAATGATAATTATGATTTACAAATGTTGCAAATGCAAATGTAGAAAGAAAGAGACCAAAGAACTTAAGTGTAGAGCTAGGAAAAGAAAAAGAGAAGAGATAGAATTAGAGGATATGAGAGGAAATTATTATGAGATTATGAAAGACTTAGATGGAAGAATAAAACGAGAAAGAAGTACAGTATTTTAAATAAGTGGCAACTTGTTTGTGATGGGTATTTTTGATGATGGCTCAAAACGCCATCAAAGGGGGATTGATGGAGCACGGTTTTGCGTAAATAAAACCTGCTCGGATTAAACTCTCAGTAACATATATTAACAGTGTGCGGTGAAATGTTTTATTAATAAATACTAAAACATGGAGAAAATGCTTATGCGCATGCGTAAACTAATGCGTAAACTAATGCATGAGACTAGGCCACAAAAATTGCTTCGATAATAAAAACGAATGCTGCTTTTGTGCACGTTAATAATTGCTAGGAATTATATGGGTTGTGAATGGGTTAGTGCAATGCTGGGATGATGCGCTTTGAAAATTACATTTCATGAAGAATAATAAATGCCTGTGTTTCATTTTCTGTAGAAAAGCTACCATGGGCCTATACTTCTGCATGCCAGTTTGGGGTTAATTTGCTAAGTAAAAATGAAAATCTTCGAGAAAGCTTTCAAACAAAGAGAGAAATGAAGAAGCACAAGTGAATGACCATCGTCTTGCACTAAATGAACGCCAAGCTACGGAAAAGTAGATAAACAAGTGGAAATGTGTAGCTTCCTTCACGAGATGGGAGAGGCGAACAATAGAGGCGTAGAGACTTGCAACATGTAAAATGTTGAAGGAAATATTTACTATGATTGTGTTCAAAGTTGTTTCCTGAGATGAATCTTTGTAATGTTGAATGTTTAGAACAAAGAATTGTTTAATAAAGTGTTCATGATGAAGAGTGGCGTGACAGTACACCCCCAATCTTAGCCAATGGGAGATGGAGTGCGTTTTAAAAATGAAACAAATATGGGTTGGACAATAGGTTTTAGGGTATAACTGAAGGTCCCTGGGGGGTGTGGTTTGGGTCGGCTGGTGTTTAGCTAGCGGGAGATCGTCGCTGTTGTCGGTTTGCTGTTTCAGATAGAGGCCTACCTGTTTCCTGACTCCTGACTTAATCTTTGCCACTCGACTCTACTTGAGTGGCCTTGCTGCCCTGACTGGCCAGTGGGGTAGTTTTCCTGATTTTACTTGGGTTAGTATAGATAATCTACTGAATTTGCATAATCATTTGCAAATGTATTTTTGTCTCTGAAACTTTTCTCTCTTCGCCTATCCACTCCTTCAATACACTGTTTATTTGACATGAGTTTGAATTTATACATTGCCAATGTTTTCTCTCTGTGATAATCCATGATTTTGCATTTGTGTAACTGTACTTGATGGGCATTTTATCTCACATTATTTTACGATAAACAACATAAAACTACGCATTGAGTTTGTTATTATTTAGTAAGATAGATGCATAGATAAGTACATATTATTATCATCAACTTCTCAACTTTAGGTTCATCGACACATTTATTTGTTAGGAGAAAAATGCAGGTTCTAAAGCAGGTTCTAAAGTGTATTTAGTGATTTAGGAGTAAATGTGAATCATACTGAACCCCAGCGAAAAGGGATTATTTGGGTAGCGTAAATGGGCCTATGTATATGAAAATTATCGATCTCTTATCACTGGATCCCATTAAATCTAAAAAGATGCCTCGGAAATAACAAAACACAGTACTCTATTCTTAGAGACCTCATGCAAACACATAAATTCACTGCATAGTCCCAGAAACTAAGGGCATGTAGTCTAGTATTTTCGCCTATAGCACAGAGGGTCTGATACACAAGATTTTAGTTAACATTTAATCTCATTAATTTGTTATAATTTAATAAGGGTGAATCTTCCTTCCGCTTCCCAGTTTTGATGGTGGTCTGTCCATTATCATTATCATGATCCTTTGTGTTCAGGACGTTGCTGTGGTCATGTAACACGGTTGAAGCTGAACAGAGCCGGAAAGCTTGTAAACTACGGAAACGACAATGTCATATGGATACAGTTCGCTAGTCCAAGCATTTCCAGGAGGATTCTACACAACTGGGGGGCACAGTGTGTTTTTGTTTTACACTTGAAAGGTCCCATTACAGTATATCATTCTTTCCAGCTCGAGAGTCACAAGGCCAGTCTCCTCAAAACATGTAGACAGCAGGGTGTTAACGCCTCTCCGCGATTGTGAGAAAGTTAGTAACTTTGTACCGGTTTTATTTTTCAGCATATTAAATATATAAGGGAACTCCCTTATGAACTTAGAGAGGGAGGCTGGGGTTGACTGACTCAGAAGTAAACAAAGGTCACTTTAGGAGAGCAGTAGCCAGTTACAACTTTGGCAGTGAATATAGGTATTTGTATATTTCACAACTCAGATGATAGATATACATAGATTCTACATAATCAAGAGTAGAGGATGATAGAACAGAGTTAGGCCCTGATTTAGAGAATGGTAGATGATGTTATGTCTGCGACTCATGCAGACCCAGGCACTAAGTGGCAAGCGTCATCTACGGTTATAAGCGGCCTGGTGGCACAGCACGGAAGAAGACACGGGTGCCAGCAGGTAACTTGCTTAGCCCCTGCCCGGATCTCCTCTGACCTCATATCCAGCTAGGGGCATATTTATTATCAATGCACCATGTGGTGCAGAACCAACCATTCGGACATAGCAGAGCAGGGGTTTACAATAACGCCCCTGTACTCAGGGTGTACATGAATCATTCTGTGATGCTCCTGTTACATCACAGGAGCGACACTATATTCCTCCCCAAACTGCAAAGCAAAAACAAACAAGTTAAAAATTCTTTAAATGCCACAATATAATGCCCCATATGATCCATACTTAGGCAAATCTCTCAATAAAATTGTCACAGCAAACACCATCGAAGAGCCTCCAAGTCACAGGCCTGACGAACGAAACCTCATAAAATATCAAATCTAATGGAAACATCTTACATTAGGTGATTCCTCAGTCTGGTAGACGGCATTGGGTTACTTCTCAACCCATATCGGGTGCAGGTATCATGGCCTGGCAGCACACTGGATGGCAGGGGAGCGGAAGTCCCTACCGGGATGTCTGGCCAGCCAGTAACCTCGGTAACATCACTAGGCCGCTCCTGCAGCTTACCTTCAGAATAGTACAGATCATCAGTGTCCTCAGACTCCTCCGCCACAGACGGTACCTCCCCTTCATTGGGAGATGGTCTCAGTTGAGGATGGAGCCTCTTGAATGCTGAAATGCTCTGTGTGATGGTCTCTAGGTTCCTCCGCACAGTGACACGTGTGCCCTTCCGATAGACAACGGTCCATTGTTGTCACTCAAAAGGCAATCGAAATTTGCTGCCAGTGTATTGATTCTGTACCAGAACCAAATCGCCCACCTTTAAGTCAGATATCTTGGCTCATCGTCGACGACTGGCATGGTCATTTAACTTCTGACGTCATTCCTGGACTCGGCTGTCATCAATAGGATTGGACTGCCATTCGGGATGATGTGGAATAGAATCCACCATGACCCGACCTATGGAGAGGTGTCCAGGAGCTCTCCCAGTGGTGGAGTGAGGTGCCTGGCGGTACTCACGAAGACAAGCATATGTGGCAAATTCAAGAGGTTGCTGGCTCGCATATGCAATCCGAATGACCTTGTTTTTAAAGCTCGCATGAATGTTTTGGCCACCCCATTGGCCTAGGGCCACCGTAGGGTAATCTTCTTGTGAGTAATGCCAAGGGAAGACAGATAGGTCATGATCTCCTGTCTCTGAAAGGGAGGCCCACTGTCAGTTTGCAGTTCCTTTATCAGACCATGATTGACCATCACTTTCTCCAGTTTGGGGATCACCTCACTGGCACTCAACGATGATACCACCTCTACCTCCAGATACTTGGAGTAGTCGTCAATCATTACAAACATATGTCTCCCATCCAGCAGGCTCCCAAAGTCAAGACTGGCACACATCCAGGGACATTGTGGTCCAGTTTCGGTTATCACAGGGGATGGCAGACTGGCCTCTCCAATGGCCTGGCACCATGGACAAGGCCTGACCACTTCCTCAACCTTTTTATCCTTTCACTTTGGTTCACAATCTATTTTTGGCTTTAACTATGCCTTGATTCCCGTATGGGCTAGTTGATCAACTTCATCTGTGTGGGCAGTAGGTATAACAAGGCGATGCCCTCTCAAAAGGCACCCTGTGGAGTCCCAACTCAGTTCTTGGTGAATATGATACAAGCTCTCCATGATCTGTCGCGATTCCGGGGTAAGCAAAGCCCAGTTCTTCTTGAGCCTCTGCCACTGGTTGTTCTTTACAGTCTCTAATGCTTTCTGAAGGCATTCATCTTGGCCGGTAGCTTCACACAGGACTTCCATGGAAAGTGGAATAGGACAGGATCGGGCCGTCACATATTGAATAGACTCTTCCGTCTCATCCGCGTCAGCCTCTTCTTCAGGAGTAGCCGCTTGAGATAGACTACGGGGTTGTGAGATGCTGGACGGTACCCCACCTGAGAATTGTACTCCTGAAGTTGTAGCATCTATTTTTTAATTCACAGGGTTGGTTCAGCAGCCGTGCCCTTGAACAAAGGAAGGAGCAGCTTGTGATCTGTGGTTACTGTGAAAGAATGACCATACACATACAGGTGGAAATGCCGGCACCCCCAGTGAATGGCTATTGCTTCTTTCTCAATCTGAGAATATCTCTGCTCTCTGTTTGTTAGTGAGCGACTGACAAATGCCACCGGGGCCCAATCATCGTCTTCAGCGCAGCGCTGCATCAGTACAGCCCCGAATACTTTAGGGCCAGCATCCACTGCAATCATGACATTCTTGCGGGGTTCAAAGTATGCCAATGTAGTTTTTGATGAAAGGGCATCTTTAGTGGCCTGAAAAGCAGCTTCCTGTTCAGGGCCCCAGGACCAGGGAACAGATGTTTTTGTGAGCTCGCGTAAAGCCTGCGTCAGAGTGGTAAGGTCTCGAATTAAATGACCACAATAATTTACCATCCCTAAAAAACTGCGTACCTCCCTCACAGTGGTAGGAGTGGGAGCTTCCTTGATGTCTCGGACTTTATCCGGATCCGGAGTTACACCTGCGGATGAGAATACGTATCCAAAGAAGTGCAATTTCTGCTGTAAGAATTCACATTTGTTGCGGTGAAGCGTCAGACCGGCTTCTTGAATCCTCAGGAGTATTTTCCTCAATCTCGCATTGTGTTCCGGAATTGTCTTTGTGTAGATCAAAATGTCATCACTGACATTAACAACGCCGGAGAGGTCTGCCAGGAGTTCCTGAATGGTGCTCTGAAACACCTCGGCCGCGCTGAATATATCGAAGCTCCATTACCTGTTTGATGATGACGGCGGCCTCTAGCTTGGCCAATTCCTTTTCCACCAAGGGTCGTAGATGGAACGCAATGCGCCTGTGACGTAAGGCTATGGGCTGCACTGATTTATTATTTTGCAGATGGATCTCTTTGCTTTTCAGGCCCCCAATACCTTCAAAGACTGTGGGAAATTCACCCATGATGTGTGGGATGGCTTCCTGATGGATCCCAAAAGCAAAGGTGACAATGCCAAGGTCTTCAGCTGCCTGCATCCCAAAAGCATACTATGGCCTTTTTTGGCAACATATATTTGAGACGCTACAGACTTGGAGCCATAAGAGACGGTTGTCTTGAATTCCCCTCGCATTACCAGAGGTTTGTCTTGACCATATGCAAATACCAGGATTCAGGGGTGGGGCCTGTTGCAGAGAATTAGAAAGGTTATTGGTAACCCGCACTCCATTTGTTCCAAGTTCATCACGTGGTTAATCAAGTTGGGGTGCTATCCTGGTGAATGCTCCATCCCATAGCACCAAATAACATACAAATGTGAAGCTGATGCAAAACATGTATCAGTCCCAGGATGCAACCACCTCCAATGCGATATAACATCATCGTAGACCAAATTTTGTCCATTTAAACCATTTTAATTTCGTTTTATTTGATGTGACGAAATCGTAATTCCAATTTTCAAATGCATGTACAATGCCACCAGGCCTTTTCTACAGCATGTCGAAATTACTCGGTTCGGTTCAGCAAGCTTTATTCGGTTTGTGTAGCAACCAGAAAAGCAGCAAATATACATATACAAACAATTAAATCCAATTACACAAATATAATCTTAATTAGTTAGTACATTAAAATCAGTTAAAAACAGTAAAAAAAAACCAATACTTTTTCTCACATGAATTGATTTTAGAATAAACGTCGCAACAGAAAAACAAATCTCGGGATCTCTTACTGCAAACAATAGGCTCATAGCTGCGTTAGTGGTATTTACATTGTATTTCTTGAACAAGGGTTTGAGATAAACAAGTCTATGATTCAGGTATAAACCACACAGAAGTAGAAAGTGCATAGTGCTCTGTTTAGAATACTCATCCCATGGGCATAAAGTGACAGGGCGTATTTTCATTTCGGGAATGCAACTAAATAGTGAACAATACCCAATCTCATCCTTGTTAGTACAAAACGATGTGAGGGTCTTGAAACTAGTGACAGATAGCTTTGAAAGCCATCAATATCTACAATCGATTGGTAAAGCAGGTATGTGGTTTGTTTCCCAACAATTCTCATCCTACACTCGTTTTTATGGGCCAAAAATGTGTTCTTTATCTCCTGTTTGGACAGGCCTATCACATCAGTTGGGCTTTCCCGGATCATGATCATAAATAAATCTCTGTTAACATCTGCTATATATTTTAGCCAGGGGATCGATAAATAGTTGTACAATTTCAAACAATCCTGGACAATAGATTGGGTAAATATGTCTCCTCTTTAGACCAAATTGATCTCCATAGCATTAGAGGTCTCAGAGCGATCAGATCTGACAGGTATCTCAGCCCCACTTCACGATGTATTAACTCAGAGGATGCAGATACAGGAAGGCATAAAAGTTTTTTAAGAAGGAATTTTCCTCTAATTGCAATTCCTGGCTGGTATTGTGGCCCCACACCCCTGCACCATATAATGTAATAGAGGCACATCTAGCTTTATAGATGTCTGTCATGTCCTTGATGCATCGTTCTCCCAGTTTGGATGCAAACCGAAAGACCCCATGCACACTTTTTGACATCTTTGCACGAACATTAGACAATTCGGATGACCAATTATCGTTACCAGAAAAAGGTAACCCCAGATAACAAAAATTGTCAACAGTTTCCACTCTCGCGCCATCTATAAAAAAAGGTTTTGATTTCCTGGATTTTATACCACATACCATAGTATATGTTTTGGCCTTATTAATTAACAACTTCCTTCCAGTAATAAAGTCTGCGAACCTATCTATTAATCGCTATAGGCCAACCAGAGTTCTTGATAAAAGGACAGCATTGTCTGCATATAGCAGAACTGGTACGACCTGACCTGCAGCTTGGGGTGCATCCGCCTGCACCAACTTAAGAACTGCGTCAACTTCATTTATAAATAAGGTAAAAAGCAATGGCGCTAAGACGCAGCCTTGGCGGATGCCACGTTTGACCTTAAAATTTGGTGTACATTCACCCCGTTGGCCGTACCGGACTCTAGTTGATAATTTCTCATATAACCTCGCGAGAAAATAAATAATGGGCTCTGGAGCACCAAGATTAAGTAAAACTGGCCAGAGAATGGCATGATCCACCAGATCAAAAGCACTACTAAGATCAGCAAAGCATAAAAAAAGGCTCCCTTGTTTAGCACGTTTATATTTACCCATTAAAGCTCGAGATTTTGGACACCGTCGGGGCCCGGGGCTTTTCCACCTTTGTTACCCCTAATTCCTAATTCAACCTCATCAAGCATGATATTTAGGGGGATGATAGGCCATTTTCGTTCTATTAGACTAGGATTTTTAAGAACATCATGATCATGATCATGTGGGTTAAAAATGCTGGAGAAGTATAGCACCCATTCCTCACAGCTAACATGGGACAGTAGTTCCGGTAGAGATTCATTTTTGAGAAAAGACGAGTTAACAGTTTCCCAAAAAAGCTTATTATTAGATGTACCCGCAGCCAATGATAATTTATCCCACACCTCCTCTTGGAGCTCCCTCTTCCTCAGCTTAAGGGCTAATTTGTAGTCTGATCTTAAATTTTGAACTAATACCTTATTCCTTGGTCTACTACAAAGTGCCTGTTTTAGCTGGTTCAGAGACTGGGTGCATGTATGGTTAAACCAACCCCTACTTTGTGTAGATTTTTCTCTGGGTGGTGCAGTCATTATCTTGTCAATAGTATAATTAATTTTACAAAAATTGATTAATATCGTTGTTGGTTTAACCTCCACTTCAAGGCAATCAGAGATCTCCTTACCACATTCTATAACAATATTATTTAAAACTTTAGCTGGATTAATACCCTTCCACTTAATTCTTGTACCATTTGGTCTAGACGGGGTAATATCACCAGTAACCATTTGTTGCATTACAAATTTGTTGCCTCAAATAAACATTGGTATAATAAAACAATTATGATCACTGAGTAGCAATTGGGCAATCCTCGGGGTAGAGCATAGGTGTACAATACTTGCGGATACTAAAACATGATCAATCGTAGTATTAGCATTTCTTCCGATAAAGGTTGGTATCTCCCTACCATTCCTATCTTGTGCACATTGCATTAAATCGAGATCATATTTGGCCAATACTGTATTTAGGGAATCTCCATAAATATTGTACGGGAAGTGTATACAATCATCCCCTTCATCGCTCTTAAACCCACAAACTTTAGTCATAGGTAGTGGGCATATTGGTGTATTAAAATCCCCGACCCATACAATTGTAAAGTTAGTATTCACTGCTTTAACCAAATGATCTATCCCCTTCTCTAATTCTAGTACTACATTATGGTTAGTTGAATCAAAAATATTATTGTAAAAATTAACAAGCAAAACATCCCACCCGTCTTTATAATGCATCCACAATATCTGCGAGTGATTTCCTATTTTGATCACCCTTCTAAC
Organism: Calotriton arnoldi; assembly: GCA_963921515.1. NCBI lineage: Eukaryota > Metazoa > Chordata > Amphibia > Caudata > Salamandridae > Calotriton > Calotriton arnoldi. The sequence goes on along the minus strand of CAWUFW010004938.1, from coordinate 1,196,477 downwards.
TACCAAAGGCAATTTATTTGACAACAGAATTAACAACCCACCTTTAGCTCTGCCTGCAGGGGAGGGCGATGCAGGCAGATCATATGAGCTAAACCCTTCAAAATGTACAGGATCTATACTCCAGGTTTCTTGTAATCAAATTATATCATGTTTATTAATAAAATCTGCTCAGCCCAGCGAATCCTTTTTATTTTCTAGTCCGGCTATATTCCAAGTAACAGTAGTATAGCCATTAACTGGCAAATTCCCTATATTATTATCTAGGTGTTCGCATATGCTCACATCTTCCTCACTAATAGGGGGGATCATTACAGGTAAGTTTTTAGCGATTACTGGCAGAATCCCTTTACTTTCATCAGAGTACTCACCTATGCTAGCGTCCTTCTCCCTAGTAGATGGGTGTGTTACAGGTGGATTTGTGGCAATGGGTGTGGAGTTAGGCATGATTAAAAAAGGCTTGGCAACGTTAGTTACGCTGTCTCTTATCAGCTCTTCTCCCGTCTGCCCATCTCCATCGTGACTTTCCTCCACATTGGGTAGACGGGCAGTGGACTGTCAGTCATTTTCTTGAAGCAAACTGAGGGTTTGAAATCTATTAGATACTGGTAATGCATAAAATGGCTGTGCTGGCACTGCAGGTTTAGCTCTAAATTTCCCCTGGTCTCCTCCACTATTATGTGTGGGCCTTAGGTGTCTATAAAAAAAACCTAAAGGTAATAAAAATACATTGGGATCATTATGTAATGGTACAACCGCTCTTTCCAAAGTGCTCCTAGCCCAGTTAGGGCTCCTAAAATTGATGATAATACAATCACCTTGCAGTGACTTTTCTAGGGGGCCAATCCAGCTTACTCTTCTAGTTAAGAGTATCTGGTCAGCGCAACTCACTGGGTAGCCACAATTCTTGTTCAACCAGTGTGCCACTTTATTTTTTAAAGTATAATCCAATTCCTTTTGGCCCGGCTCAAGCTGTGGTACATTCACCAAGACTGCCACATATGGGCAGCATTCAGGGGGTAAGTTTATTGACATACCAGTTCTTCCTTCAGGGGTCCTCATCTCATCTTGTTTGTTTGGATTCAGGATCATCTGAGCCCTTTCAATCCTATCCCCTCTGCCAGGACGAGGTTGATTAATCATGGTCGCACTCTGGTTAGGGCGAGTTGAGGTCATATTGGCACCCATTTTGTTCCCTAGCGGTTTTCTACCTTGGCCCCCACAGTCCCTATTATCCCTATTATTAATACCTGGGGTACTAATTCCCATGTTAGCGGTGGTTAACCCCTGCGGTAGTTGATCAACAGGTCCCCCCGATATCCCATTCGTCTTCTCCCTGGGATTTTCACTAATATATCTTATTATATCGCTAAACTTAGCGACTTCCGCATTGAGTTTATCTAGTTGTTAGACCTGGCGTCCTTGGCGTGGGTCTCCCTTCCATTTTTTCGTAATGCCTCCACTGTTTCCGATATGTTTTTGCTGGACTAGATGCTCATGGGCACTTTGCCGCTGCTAATCAGTGCCAAAGTGCAAGTGCTCCCTATCGTGAATAGATGTATGTATTAGTGACTCCATGATTGGATGATTGGTTTACTTGTCAGTCCCTAGTACCGTGCACTCAGTATGCCCAGGGCTTGTAAATCCAATGCTGCTGGTGGGCTTGCAGCACGGGTTGTGCCACCCACAGAAGCAGCTTGTAAAGTGTGTCTCAGGCCTGCCATTGCAGAGCCTGTGTGCAGCCTAGGGCTGCCATGTCGACTTGGTGAGTGCACCCACTTACCAGTCCCTAAACCTTCCCTTTACTGCATGTTGGTCACCCCTAAAGTAGGCCCTAGGGCAGGGTGCATTGTAAGTATAAGGTAGGACATGCCCTGGTGTGTGTGGCATGTCCTAATAGTGAATTACAGCCATTTTCGTTTTTCACTATTGCAAGGCTACCTGCTCCCCATAGGACAGAATGGGCAGACTGACTATTACACCTTATAGTCAGAACTGTCCCAGGGAACGAGAAAAACGAATTTAGTATGCCTGAACTCAGGATGATAAAATACATCTTTTAGTGAAGTTGGTTTTAACATTCTGTGTTTGAAAATACCACTTTTAGAAAGTGGGTATTTTCTTGCCTAACTATCCAAGCCTGCCTCTGCTAGGTTGTGTATTCCTTGTCTGGAGATTGAGTGACAGGGGCTGGGGGTGGCTACAGGAGACAGGGTGAGTCAGCGCAGGGCTGAATAGAAAGATCTGCATCCAGAGTGGAGGGAGGAGTTGCACCTGGGTCTGAATAGGGCTGTGCCTGCCTTCCACAAGGCTGGCTCCACCTCCTGCCGGGCGGCTGAGCACTCTGCCCCACATTCTGAAAGGAAAGAAGGAGTCAGAAAAACAAAGTGCTCCAGGACTGACCAGAACTGGTTTTGGACTAGGCAGAGGCCTCTCTGCCTCCAGAGAACAAAGAGAATCAGGGTATAAGAGGGGCACCCAGACCCCAGGAAAATTAGATCACTTTTGGGAACAAGAAGAAACCTTTGCTGAGGAGCGGAACCAAGAAGAAACTGAGGAGAGACTATCCCTAAGCCTGAAGTGCTGCTTGGGGGATTGGCCTGCAGTGGTTTGCCTGACTGCCAAAGAAAGGAGAAAGGAACTTTTGCTTTGCCGTGACTTTCATCAACTTGTGAAGGATCTCCGAGGGCTTGGAAGAGAGCTTGCCCCCTGACCGAAGTCCCAGGACCATTGGACTTCACCCCCTTTGTGAATTGCTGCTGGAAACTCTGTTTCAGTGGCTGCAGAGGTAGGGAGCTGTGACCGACTCTCATGACCGACTCGGTGTCCTGTAAGCACCGCATCGAAGCACCGTCTCGCCCTGCAACGCACGGCCCTGGTCTCACCGACTCCGTCAACGAGCCGCTGCCTGCACCGCATCGAGGGACAACGCGTCCTGCAACGCCGCTACGCCCGAGTTGAACTGGTCCGACCGACACGGTCACTGCTGCTGAGTTCGAGTCCTGTGACCGCACCGGAGTTGGGCACCGCTCGCACGCTTTGCGACGCACCGCCCGACTCGCACCGCTGTCCGGACTGATCGACGCCAGCTCCTGAATCCGGCTCCGTCGCCGCACCGCAACCTGCCAGCACCGCATCGAAGCACCGTCTCGCCCTGCAACGCACGGCCCTGGTCTCACCGACTCCGTCTCGGCGAGCGTCAACGAGCCGCTGCCTGCACCGCATCGAGGGACAACGCTTCCATATTGCATCGCGATCGCGACGTACAGCCATCCGGCTCGCACGCCCGTGCCTGCCGCTTCAAGTAAAAGGTACTGTGACCGAGTCTGTCTACGCTGTGTTGGCCCGTCTCGACGCTGTCAGCTGGATTTGTTAGACTCTGTTTGTTCTCGACATCGCCGTAGCCGGAGGAGGCTACCGACTCGCACAGAACCTTGAATTAAGCCCTTTTGATCAGAACTAAGTATTCTTAACAGTATTGTGGATTATTTTTGTCGTTTATGGTCTTGTGATAAATCTATATAAAGTATACCTATTTTTATAAATATATAACCTGTGTGGTGTCCATTTGTAGTGTTGTCACTTGATTACTGTATGTGTTCACAAATGCTTTACACACTGCCTCTGAACTAAGCCTGTCTGCTCATGCCAAGCTACCAAGAGGGTGAGCAGGGGTTATTTTAGAAGTGTACCTACTTTCCCTGACTAGACTCAAGGGTCCCTATTTGGACAAAGGTACCTACCTCTGCCAACTAGAGACCCCCAAATCTAACACTAGTTTATCATAAAGTGGCTTTAGTGATGCTTCTAGCTTTTGGGTTAAAAGAGCTACAATCTGATTGATTTGTATATCCGACAGGAGACCTTGATCAGGGGGATCTTCGTGTACATTGATAATTGAGTTCAATGATGGGCCTTTCTTACTTTTATTAGTAGTCCCTGTTTTCACCTGGCTTTTTTTACAACCCCTTTTCCTCTTCGGGGTAGGTGAACCACTAGGCGAATGCAGTCGTGGCGATAATGTATATAAATCTGTACCAAACTTCCCTGTACCCCCTGTTATCGGGGAGTTGCCTTGTTGCCCATTACAGGGGACAACCTCTACTTCTTACTGGTCAATCCCACAACCCACCCCAGCCATGTCTTCCATCACCATGCCCGCACCTAATGAGATGCGGCGTTCCGCCCTATCTATTTCGACGTTAATTGCGCTAACCGCCCGCACTAGATAGGATTCAATGGTGGCACATGGGGGGTCAACTATAAGTTTTTGTTGTTTTTGTGGTTTGCGTTTCGACATCCTGACTATTACTACTATATCGCTAAGAACCGTGTCCTCAGAGTGCAGGGTGCAAAAATGCAAAAATGCAGGGTACAAATGTTGCAATGTGCAAAAATGCAAAAGTGCAAAAATGTCAAATGTCAATAGGTACCAAAATGTAAGGGCTCCAGGTAAGTAAATTATTGAATTATAGGGAGGGGATAAAAGATACCAAGTGGAGTAAAGGGCTAAGTACGATATATTAATGACCCACGAGACTTAAGCTAAAAATAGATAAAATCAGAATAGAAAACAGGTTAAAATATGCTAAAATATGCTAATCACTAGGAATTATTTACAACAGCATTCAGTACATAACATAAAATGTACAGTGTACTACACAAACCCTAATCAGACTAGCTGGACCTTAGACCTGTCTTACTTACAGATCTACCCTACTATGAAATCATTAAAAAAGTCACACAGTCTTTAGAAAAAGGAGGGAGGTTATAGCAAACCCCCCCCCCCAAAAAAAAGGTTAAGTTCTTTCGCTTATTAGCTTACCGCCTTTCTGCTCATCAAAGTTTTAGGAGGAATCGCCCAACAGGGGTTCAAACCACTTTGCGCTTCTTAGCGCTTTGGGTCGGTATTCCACAACTGGGCCCCCGAGTTACAAAGATGTAAACCAAATAGGGTGGCCCTACCCTACCTCGGTCGGGCGCGGACGGGCCCGCACTTGGCCCCGGCTTCACCTGGGTGCGTCCCACGCTGCGGGAGTGCCGGAGCTTCTTTAGAGGTGCCGGGAAGGTGACGTCACCTCCCGCGCCTGGGTTTGCTGCAGAGCCTGCTGGGGGACCGAGTCCGACCCCAGCGGAGTTGCTGCCTGCTGCCTGGTTCCCCCGTGGGCAAAAGAGAAGCGGTCGTTGGGGCTTAGGAAGCCCTGGTGAGTAACCCGCGCTGCAGGAGTGCCGGAGCTTCTTTAGAGGCGCCGGGAGGGTGACAACACCTCCCGCGCCTGGGTTTGCTGCAGAGCCTGCTGGGGGACCGAGTCCCACCCCAGCGGAGTTCCTGCCTGCTGCCTGGTTCCCCCGTGGGCAAAAGAGAAGCGGTCGTTGGGGCTTAGGATGAATGATATGAAGATTATAACCCAATGCATTTTGGGCATTTCTGCCCTTCTTCAGGGGTAACTGTAATGTCAAAAAACAACCAATCAGAAGCGTTTTGAATATACAAATGTTGACAGTCATAACAAAAAAAAAAATTCTTTTTACTTTATGAAAACTCAAAATGATAATCCACCCCATATTACCGTGTTAATCTACTCTACCAATAAAAGATAAATCGTAACGGGAATCACATGCCATGCCTCAGATTAAACCTTGTACCCCAATTGCCAGACCGCCTCGAACCTTCAACACTTTAACCGGTCACACGGAGCGGCCGCTTGGTTAGTTGTTCATGTTTGCACGTCGGCGTTCAAACTACCCTTAATCAAGTAAAGCTACCGCCCACATTGAACCACGTGCTTCTCACTGCATGCAACCATTACAATGAAAGAAAGACAATCAAGTGACCCATTTTCACATAAAAAAACGATAAAAAACATTGTGACAGTGTGAAATGATATGTCGATTTCTGCGCTCGCGTGAGCGTTAAACATTTCAAGTTGTTATTAATTCTGCATTACTTATTTACAAAGTCCAACGGAAAAAATCTAACGGAAAAATAAGAAAGAAAAAGTTCATGTTTTAATGAATACCATTCATGTTTCAACGACGTATTCCTCGGGTGCTGGGTACCAAGTGGGACAGAAACGTAAACAATTGGAAAGGTTATTGGTAACCCGCACTCCATTTGTTCCAAGTTCATCACGTGGTAAATCAAGTTGGGGTGCTATCCTGGTGAAAATTTGGTCTACGATGATGTTATATCGCATTGAAGGTGGTTGCATCCTGGGACTGATACATGTTTTGCATCAGCTTCACATTTGCCTGTTGCAGAGACTCATAAGCTGCCACTGACATTATGTTCATGGGGGGTCCAGTGTCGACTACGGCAGTAGTGACCTAATTTCCAATTTGTATCTGGCATTGCTGTATCAGACGTGAAGTTTGAGCAGCAGTGCCAATGGTGAAAGCGGAGGGGACGATATGTTCTTCATTGTCATCATCATCCATATCACTACCTCCCCTTCTTACTTCCGGGAGCATGTTCACAGTGGGGAGCTGTCCCCGACCTTTGCCGGAGCGACAAATTCGCATGAAATGATTGGGTTTTCCACACCCCTCACATTTATTTCCTCGGGCTGGGCATTCAGCAGGGCTATGGCTACTCCCACCACAGTATCCACAGGTCTGTGTTCTCGGGCTGTCTCTCGACTTGGGTTAGCCGTAGAATTTGCTATGACGGCATTGACGGGTTCAATCTTCACTGGAGCTTGTAGGGCTGCTTACATGTGGGCCGCCTTAACGCGGGACAGTTCCTTGGTCCTGCCCAGCGTTAAAATATCCGCTAAGGATTCTCCTGATTCCTCGAGTATCCGCTCACAAAATATTTCTGAGGAACACCCTTGTATGATTTGGCTTCGTATTTCCTCATTTTCATTGTTGAATCCACATGTACTGGCAAGTTCCTTAAGGCAGGCATGGAATGCATCAATGTACTCTTCAGCCTGCTGTCGTACTTGATAAAAGACGAACCCCTTGTAGTCCTAATTTGCCATTGGTTTAAAGTGTGCCGTGAGAGTGGGTATGAGGGTGAGGTGTGTCTTGGGAGCCGCTTCATTGATGGATTTAGATATTTTATAAATGTCCCTTCCCCCTAAATGCAGAATCATGGCTCTCTTTTGGGCATTGAAAACCATACTATGTGGGGCGACATTTCGCCCCAAGACCAGTTGCACAGCTAAATTTTGTAAGTCTAAAACGCTCAAAATTTCTAATCCATTTTACTCCGTGTACTCAATATGTTTGTTCGTCTTTAAATGCTTTAATCACACTTGATCCACGCTTGGAATGTCATGCTATTTACTAGATTTCAAATGTTAACAATGTGCCCATCCGGACCTTCATCAAAAACACGACAGACGCATGAATCCATCCAAAGCAGTGTTCTTTATTCAAACCCAATGCATTTCGGGCTTCACGAGCCCTTCTTCGAGGGTAACTACAAGTAACAATAAAACATTCACCGTTATAACAGTATCCTTAATTTATACATATAATGATACATGCTAATCGTCTTATACTAATAAAATCAAAATATCCTACGGATAATCAAGCAAAATGTATTGTATATATTAATAATCATTTATATGTAAAAAAACATCTTTAAGAAACACCCACGTCCATCACCCAAATGTCGAACCTAATCCCATTACATCCCACCTCCTTAATATGTCCCATTTCCTGGCCCGCTATCCAAACTACACCGTATGCGCTCACAATTCACCAAACACTCCTCCTCCTCCTCCTCACTCCCAACACTACGAATAACACCCTATTCTACTGTCCCACTCTTCCCAAACCCCACTCGCTACTTTGCCTCATCCCAATCATGCTCACAACACTCCATTCACCCCCGCTCCTATAATGTCCTCAATCATCCTACTGCTCTAACACACCCACCCGACTTTCCTATATAGCATTCAACACTCATCTTTCACCCCTCACTTAAATCACACGTTTCAATCATTCCGACTCCCCCACTTTCACTCCTCATAAAAAAATCCAACATGTTCCACATTCTAACCACGCTGCATCAGCACGGCTTCACATACCTGCCACAACTACTCAGCACATCCGTCCCCGCATATCGTTTCAGGAAAGCGTTACCACTCCCCTGTAACCGCCCGCTTTAAACCGAACGCTCTGACCCTGGTCCCTCCTTCATTCAAACTTTAACCACCTGGTCCACCCCTTCCTGCCAGGAAACTACCTCAAATTCAATACAGAAAGAATACAATTCCCATAATGCAGTGAATTGTCTTAACTAAAAATGACACTCAATGAATACAAAAACACATGAATGAAAATTATCACCATAAACAGTTATTCGGCATATGTTCACACACAATATTTCGATTTCAAAGTATGAATGCTTAAATCATTGTTCAACGTAGCACTTGTCGAAATTAGCTTAAAAGAACAAGATGTTGCACCGTGAGCGTGGATCACTATAATGAAAACAAATTCAACAACTTTAGCCATTTTTGGTGCTGGGTGCAAACCCTTGGTAGGGCAATTATTTATGACATAATCAAAAAAATGCTGGGATGCACACCATTCTCTTCTTGCTGCGTCCATATTTGTCCTGAAATTATCCAAGAGTGCGTGCTCACTGGTTTCATGCCTTGCCCTGGTGGCACACAGATAATAAACCATACTATGTGGGGCGACATTTCGCCCCAAGACCAGTTGCACAGCTAAATTTTGTAAGTCTACAACGCTCAAAATTTCTAATCCATTTTACTCCATGTACTCAATCTGTTTGTTCGTCTTTAAATGCTTTAATCACACTTGATCCACGCTTGGAATGTCATGCTATTTACTAGATTTCAAATGTTAACAATGTGCCCATCCGGACCTTCATCAAAAACACGACAGACGCATGAATCCATCCAAAGCAGTGTTCTTTATTCAAACCCAATGCATTTCGGGCTTCACGAGCCCTTCTTCGAGGTAACTACAAGTAACAATAAAACATTCACCGTTATAACAGTATCCTTAATTTATACATATAATGATACATGCTAATCGTCTTATACTAATAAAATCAAAATATCCTACGGATAATCAAGCAAAATGTATTGTATATATTAATAATCATTTATATGTAAAAAAACATCTTTAAGAAACACCCACGTCCATCACCCAAATGTCGAACCTAATCCCATTACATCCCACCTCCTTAATATGTCCCATTTCCTGGCCCGCTATCCAAACTACACCGTATGCGCTCACAATTCACCAAACACTCCTCCTCCTCCTCCTCACTCCCAACACTACGAATAACACCCCATTCTACTGTCCCACTTTTCCCAAACCCCACTCGCTACTTTGCCTCATCCCAATCATGCTCACAACACTCCATTCACCCCCGCTCCTATAACGTCCTCAATCATCCTACTGCTCTAACATTCCCACCCGACTTTCCTATATAGCATTCAACACTCATCTTTCACCCCTCACTTAAATCACACGTTTCAATCATTCCGACTCCCCCACTTTCACTCCTCATAAAAAAATCCAACATGTTCCACATTCTAACCACGCTGCATCAGCACGGCTTCACATACCTGCCACAACTACTCAGCACATCCGTCCCCGCATATCGTTTCAGGAAAGCGTTACCACTCCCCTGTAACCGCCCGCTTTAAACCGAACGCTCTGACCCAGGTCCCTCCTTCATTCAAACTTTAACCACCTGGTCCACCCCTTCCTGCCAGGAAACTACCTCAAATTCAATACAGAAAGAATACAATTTCCATAATGCAGTGAATTGTCTTAACTAAAAATGACACTCAATGAATACAAAAACACATGAATGAAAATTATCACCATAAACAGTTATTCGGCATATGTTCACACACAATATTTCGATTTCAAAGTATGAATGCTTAAATCATTGTTCAACGTTGCACTTGTCGAAATTAGCTTAAAAGAACAAGATGTTGCACCGTGAGCGTGGATCACTATAATGAAAACAAATTCAACAACTTTATCCATTTTTGGTGCTGGGTGCAAACCCTTGGTAGGGCAATTATTTATGACATAATCAAAAAAATGCTGGGATGCACACCATTCTCTTCTTGCTGCGTCCATATTTGTCCTGAAATTATCCAAGAGTGCGTGCTCACTGGTTTCGTGCCTTGCCCTGGTGGCACACAGATAATAAACCATACTATGTGGGGCGACATTTCGCCCCAAGACCAGTTGCACAGCTAAATTTTGTAAGTCTACAACGCTCAAAATTTCTAATCCATTTTACTCCGTGTACTCAATCTGTTTGTTCGTCTTTAAATGCTTTAATCACACTTGATCCACGCTTGGAATGTCATGCTATTTACTAGATTTCAAATGTTAACAATGTGCCCATCCGGACCTTCATCAAAAACACGACAGACGCATGAATCCATCCAAAGCAGTGTTCTTTATTCAAACCCAATGCATTTCGGGCTTCACGAGCCCTTCTTCGGGGGTAACTACAAGTAACAATAAAACATTCACCGTTATAACAGTATCCTTAATTTATACATATAATGATACATGCTAATCGTCTTATACTAATAAAATCAAAATATCCTACGGATAATCAAGCAAAATGTATTGTATATATTAATAATCATTTATATGTAAAAAAACATCTTTAAGAAACACCCACGTCCATCACCCAAATGTCGAACCTAATCCCATTACATCACACCTCCTTAATATGTCCCATTTCCTGGCCCGCTATCCAAACTACACCGTATGCGCTCACAATTCACCAAACACTCCTCCTCCTCCTCCTCACTCCCAACACTACGAATAACACCCCATTCTACTGTCCCACTCTTCCCAAACCCCACTCGCCACTTTGCCTCATCCCAATCATGCTCACAACACTCCATTCACCCCCGCTCCTATAACGTCCTCAATCATCCTACTGCTCTAACACACCCACCCGACTTTCCTATATAGCATTCAACACTCATCTTTCACCCCTCACTTAAATCACACGTTTCAATCATTCCGACTCCCCCACTTTCACTCCTCATAAAAAAATCCAACATGTTCCACATTCTAACCACGCTGCATCAGCACGGCTTCACATACCTGCCACAACTACTCAGCACATCCGTCCCCGCATATCGTTTCAGGAAAGCGTTACCACTCCCCTGTAACCGCCCGCTTTAAACCGAACGTGGTTAGAATGTGGAACATGTTGGATTTTTTTATGAGGAGTGAAAGTGTGGAGTCGGAATGATTGAAACGTGTGATTTAAGTGAGGGGTGAAAGATGAGTGTTGAATGCTATATAGGAAAGTCGGGTGGGTGTGTTAGAGCAGTAGGATGATTGAGGACGTTATAGGAGCGGGGGTGAATGGAGTGTTGTGAGCATGATTGGGATGTGGCAAAGTAGCGAGTGGGGTTTGGGAAAAGTGGGACAGTAGAATGGGGTGTTATTCGTAGTGTTGGGAGTGAGGAGGAGGAGTGTTTGGTGAATTGTGAGCGCATACGGTGTAGTTTGGATAGCGGGCCAGAAAATGGGACATATTAGGAGGTGGGATGTAATGGGATTAGGTTCGACATTTGGGTGATGGACGTGGGTGTTTCTTAAAGATGTTTTTTACATATAAATGATTATTAATATATACAATACATTTTGCTTGATTATCCGTAGGATATTTTGATTTTATTAGTATAAGACGATTAGCATGTATCATTATATGTATAAATTAAGGATACTGTTATAACGGTGAATGTTTTATTGTTACTTGTAGTTACCCGAAGAAGGGCTCGTGAAGCCCGAAATGCATTGGGTTTGAATAAAGAACACTGCTTTGGATGGATTCATGCGTCTGTCGTGTTTTTGATGAAGGTCCGGATGGGCACATTGTTAACATTTGAAATCTAGTAAATAGCATGACATTCCAATCGTGGATCAAGTGTGATTAAAGCATTTAAAGACGAACAAACAGATTGAGTACACGGAGTAAAATGGATTAGAAATTTTGAGCGTTGTAGACTTACAAAATTTAGCTGTGCAACTGGTCTTAGGCGAAATGTCGCCCCACATAGTATGGTTTATTATCTGTGTGCCACCAGGGCAAGGCACGAAACCAGTGAGCACGCACTCTTGGATAATTTCAGGACAAATATGGGCGCAGCAAGAAGAGAATGGTGTGCATCCCAGCATTTTTGATTATGTCATAAATAATTGCTCTACCAGGGTTTGCACCCAGCACCAAAAATGGATAAAGTTGTTGAATTTGTTTTCATTATAGTGATCCACGCTCACGGTGCAACATCTTGTTCTTTTAAGCTAATTTCGACAAGTGCTACGTTGAACAATGATTTAAGCATTCATACTTTGAAATCGAAATATTGTGTGTGAACATATGCCGAATAACTGTTTATGGTGATAATTTTCATTCATGTGTTTTTGTATTCATTGAGTGTCATTTTTAGTTAAGACAATTCACTGCATTATGGGAATTGTATTCTTTCTGTATTGAATTTGAGGTAGTTTCCTGGCAGGAAGGGTGGACCAGGTGGTTAAAGTTTGAATGAAGGAGGACCTGGGTCAGAGCGTTCGGTTTAAAGCGGGCGGTTACAGGGGAGTGGTAATGCTTTCCTGAAACGATATGCGGGGACGGATGTGCTGAGTAGTTGTGGCAGGTATGTGAAGCCGTGCTGATGCAGCGTGGTTAGAATGTGGAACATGTTGGATTTTTTATGAGGAGTGAAAGTGGGGAGTCGGAATGATTGAAACGTGTGATTTAAGTGAGGGGTGAAAGATGAGTGTTGAATGCTATATAGGAAAGTTGGGTGAGTGTGTTAGAGCAGTAGGATGATTGAGGACGTTATAGGAGCGGGGTGAATGGAGTGTTGTGAGCATGATTGGGATGAGGCAAAGTAGCGAGTGGGGTTGGGAAGAGTGGGACAGTAGAATGGGGTGTTATTCGTAGTGTTGGGAGTGAGGAGGAGGAGGAGGAGTGTTTGGTGAATTGTGAGCGCATACAGTGTAGTTTGGATAGCGGGCCAGGAAATGGGACATATTAAGGAGGTGGGATGTAATGGGATTAGGTTTGACATTTGGGTGATGGACGTGGGTGTTTCTTAAAGATGTTTTTTTACATATAAATGATTATTAATATATACAATACATTTTGCTTGATTATCCGTAGGATATTTTGATTTTATTAGTATAAGACGATTAGCATGTATCATTATATGTATAAATTAAGGATACTGTTATAACGGTGAATGTTTTATTGTTACTTGTAGTTACCCCGAAGAAGGGCTCGTGAAGCCCGAAATGCATTGGGTTTGAATAAAGAACACTGCTTTGGATGGATTCATGCGTCTGTCGTGTTTTTGATGAAGGTCCGGATGGGCACATTGTTAACATTTGAAATCTAGTAAATAGCATGACATTCCAAGCGTGGATCAACTGTGATTAAAGCATTTAAAGACGAACAAACAGATTGAGTACACGGAGTAAATGGATTAGAAATTTTGAGCGTTGTAGACTTACAAAATTTAGCTGTGCAACTGGTCTTGAGGCGAAATGTCGCCCCACATAGTATGGTTTATTATCTGTGTGCCACCAGGGCAAGGCACGAAACCAGTGAGCACGCACTCTTGGATAATTTCAGGACAAATATGGACGCAGCAAGAAGAGAATGGTGTGCATCCCAGCATTTTTTTGATTTTTTTGATTATTTCTTTTGGGCATTGCCAACTTTGGTGACTTCAAAGAAGAGCAGAACCCTTTCCACCCACTCTTTCCATCTGGGGCTTGCACCGACAGGGCACCTTCACTGTAAATGGCTCCACGGGCAGAGTTGTTGCCATAATGAGGATAGCGCTGGGAGTCACACAAATAGACCCGGAAAACAATCATCTCTCCTAGATGTGGTGCGTTTCTACTTTTTTTTTTACTGTGTCGGCCAGATACCGCTCAAACTTGTCCTCCCTTCTGCATCAGTCTCTCTATATGGTGCAACTATGTTCTCCACTAGCAGGCTCCCATTGACCTCAATATCAGGTCCTGTAGCACAGTTCCTGATACTTGACCTGCATCAGTTCTGCAACCAGGCAAACTGAAACACCCCTGCCAGGGGGACTGAATGATTGTTGTTTCCTTTTTTTTTGTTGCCGTAAGAACAGCCACTCACTGCAGCAGGACCAACTTATTTGCCAGAGCCAGCCAGCAGAGGGCGCTGCAGCACCAGTCCTTCTCACCCCCACATGCGATCCTCCTCACACTCACATCCGCTATTATGGTTGAGACGGCCCACTGTGGTAAAAATGCTCCGTCTCCCTTGTGCTGCACATCTGGTGTTCTCTGATGTCAGCCTCCTGCACGCCGGGTCTTCCGGCAGCCACCCTGAGATCGTGGAATGAGCGCCGGGCACATCGGCAATTGGCACTCGGCCACCACACAATCTTCAGGATGACGCCAGGTCACCCACTTGTCTCCAATGTTATGTCTGCGACTCATGCAGACTCAGGGGCTAAGTGGCGACCGTCACCTGTGGTTAAAAGCGGCCCGGTGGCGCAGCATGAAAGAAGACACGGACACCAGCAGGTAACTTGGTTAGCCCTGGCCCGAATCTCCTCTGACCTCACATTCGGCCAGGGGCATATTTATTATCAATGCACCAAGTGGTGCAGCACCAGCCATTCAGACATAGCAAAGCAGGGGTTTATAATAATGCCACTGTACTCAGGGCGTACATGAATCATTCCTTGACCCTCCTGTTACATCACAGGAGCGACACTACAGATAGGTTACTCCATCACAAACTGTCGGCTATCCCGTCCACTGTATTACAAGTGCATTATATCCAATGGCACTTGTAATACGGCTGACGGTATATCTGTTGCATTTGTGACGGAGTACGGACCTCTAAATCATGCCCTTGGTTACTTATGAATCTACATACATGCTTTCATTTTGATGTACTTAACCGAGTATGTGTTCCTGAGACTGATACTGGTTTTACTTCACAATGATAAAGATCAGAAGTACCGTCTGACTGGATAAAATATTCCTGTAACTATGAGTTTTGTTTTGATTTCACACATTAGCACTAATTATCTGATACATGAAATAAATTTGACACATGATTTTCAATACATTCAAACTCAATGTTTGACTTTGTTTTATCTTGCATTGTGCTTGAAATAATAGACTCGAAGAAGCATGATGCATGAAATGCATTGAACGGGTTTTTCCAAGAAAATGAGCAAAAATTAATATGACGAAACCAAACCGAGTTGGGACTTTGATGATTCGTAAAATTGCAGTCTGTTGAAGTGTAGGTCTATAAACATTAAATTGTGCAATTTATTTAGATGCAAATTGCGATCTGTTCTGATCGGCACAAATTTTCTTTAGTTGATAGTGGACCAGAAACAACCCCTGCAAAAAGAACAATTGATGGACAGAATGCAGAACAATGTCATACATTCAGTCCAGTACAGAGATCAAGGCCTAAATCCATCATTTTTTTGCTCCCCATGCCATTCCAGTTTGAACCCAGCCATGTGCAAATCAGTCTTGGCCCTGCGCCCAATGGGAACAGTACAGCCTGAACTGCCAGGCCAGGTCCTCCATGGACTGAAAACAAGCATCCTAGGACCGGTTTTGGGGTTTCACCCCTAGTCAGCCAGGATAGCTTGACTCCAGTGGCATGGAGAGCACGGGACCCACGTCTGAGCATTCCTGTCCCACTCAGGTGACAAATGCAAAAAGAACAATTGATGGACAGAATGTAGAACAATGTCATACATTCACCCCAGTACAGAGATCTGGGCCTAAATCCATTCTTTCCTTGCTCCCCATGCCATTCCAGTTTGAATCCAGCCATATGCAAATCAGTCTTGGCCCTGTGCCCAATGGGAACAGTCCAGCCCGAACTGCCAGGCCAGGTCCTCCCTGGACTGGAAACAAGCATCCTAGGACCGGTTTTGGGGTTTCACCCCTCATCAGCCAGGATAGCTTGACTCCAGTGGCATGGAGAGCACAGTACCCACATCTGGGCATACCCGTCCCACTCGGGGTGACAAATGCAAAAAGAACAATTGATGGACAGGATGCAGAACAATGTCATACATTCATCCCAGTACAGAGTTCTGGGCCTAAATGCATCGGTTTTTTGTTCCCCATGCCGTTCCAGTTTGAACCCAGCCATATGCAAATGAGTCTTGGCCTGGCTGAGTCCAACGGGAACAGTCCAGCCCGAACTGCCAGGCCAAGTCCTCCCTGGACTGGAAACAAGCATCCTAGGACTGGTTTCGGGGTTTCACCTCTCATCAGCCATGATAGCTTGACTCCAGTGGCATAGAGAGCACGGTATCCACGTCTGGGCATACCAGTCCCATTCGGGGTGACAAATGCAAAAAGAACTATTGATGGACAGAATGCAGAACAATGTCATACATTCACCCAAGTACAGGGATCTGGGCCTAAATCTGTCGTTTTTTTGCTCCCCATGCCATTCCAGTTTGAACCCAGCCATATGCAAATCAGTCTTGGCCCTGCGCCCAATGGGAACACTCCAGCTCAAACTGCCAGGCCAGGTCCTCTCTGGACTGGAAACAAGCATCCTAGGACCGGTTTCGGGGTTTCACCCCTCATCGGCTAGTATAGCTTGACTCCAGTGGCATGGAGAGCACAGGACCCACATCTGGGCATACCCATCCCACTCGGGGTGACAAATGCAAAAAGAACAATTGATGGACAGAATACAGAACAATGTCATACATTCACCAGAAACAACCTCTTCCTGCACTCACACAAAGACTGATGCATACATATAGCCAAACAAGAGAGGCACTAAGAAACAGATGAACATTCATACACACAAGAGAGTAGCCAGAAAATTAAAATACTTCCCACTTCAAACCAAAGCTTTTATGGCACCAAGCAAACAAAGCAAGTCATCATGACCCTCCCCAGAAGAGCTCTCTTGTCTCTTTCATCCAAATATCTATCCATTCATCCTTCCATCCACCTGCTATCTATCATTTCACCTTTACATTCTGACATCCACATTCTTTCATCCATCATTCAGTCTTCCACCATTCTGTCCATCCGCTCATCCATATCCAATCCTATCCATCCAAATCCAAACCTATCCATTAATCCTATCCTATCATCCATCCATCCACCGATCCAAACGCTCACCCATCTATCACTCTATCCACACTTTCACTTATCCATCCATCCATCCTTTCAGACATTCACCCATCCATCCTTTCGCTAATCCATCCATCCACCCTTTCACTCCATCCATCCTTCCTTTCACTCATCCATCCATCCACCCTTTCACTCAGCCCTCCATCCCTTTCACTAATCCATCCACCCTTCCTCTCATCCATCCACTCATCCTATCAGTTAACCATTCACTCATCCATGAATCCTTTTACTCACTTATTCATCCATGCTTTCACTCACCTGTCCATCAATTCACCCTCCTTTATATTCATCGATCCATTCTTTCACTCATCCTTCTATCCACCCTTTCATCCATCCATCCTCCCTTTCGCTCATCCATCCTTTCTTTCACACATTCATCTATCCTTTTATCCATTCTTCCATCCACCCTCTATTTCACTCATCTATTTATTCTTTCACTCATCCATCCTTTCTCTCATCCTTTCATTCATCCATCATCCATCCTTTCTCTCATCAAATCTACCCTTTCACTTCATTCATCCATCCATTCTTTCTTTTACCCATCCCAGCCATCCATCCTTTGACTCACTTATTGGTCCATCTTTATGCTCATCATCCAGCCATCCACCCTACCTATCACTCACCCATCCATTCATTCTCTTATCCATCCATCCACCCTCCCTTTCACTCATCCATCCATTCTTTCACTCATCCATCCTTACATCCATTCTTTCACTCGTCCATCTACTTATCAATCATATCCATCACCCATCCTTCCACCATTTCACTCACATCCATCCATCCATATAACATATTTCTCACTCATCGTTGTCTGCCAAGTTGCAGACAGAAGAGGCGCATCAAGAACTTCATCCCCACTTTAGCTGCTAATGTTGGGGATTCATGGTGCCCCAGCATACTTCGTTTTATTCATCCATCCATCCTTCCTCTCATCCTTCTATCCACCATTTCACATTTTTCATCTATCCATCCACCCTTTCACTCAGCCATCCATATTTTTACTCACTCATGCATCCATACTTTCTCTCATCATCCATTCATCCTTTTACTCTCCATTCATCCAGCCATCCATCCATCCATCCACCCTTTGGTCCATCCACTTTCCCCTTTATTCATCTATCCTCTCTTTCACTTATCCATCTGTCCATCCTTTTATCCATCCTCTTTCACTCATCCATCCCTACATCCATCATTTCACTCATTCATCCATCCATCTACCCATCCACCCTTTCGCTAACCCATTAATCCACCCTTTCACTCACACACCCATCCATCCATCCATGTTCCTATTCACTCACGCACCCAGTCAGCCACCCACACTTTCACATTATTTGTGAGCCTTTGACTGCTGAATTAAAGACAGAAGAGGCCCATCAAGAACTCCACTGCCACTGTAGCTGCTAAAGCCGGGGGTTCACAACTCCCCTGCATACACATAGCAGCAGCAGCATTCAAGACATTTTAATACTACCTTGCACTGGTTGGCACTGTGTCCTCTCCTTCATGCTCCCCCGGCACTCCCAGCGGCTAGTTCAGCACACTTTGGAGATTTGCATCACTAGGGTGACCTCCTCCCTTCAGGTCATTACGAACACTGTTTCCAGTTCTCTGATGTTCTGTGATAGTCTAACTCATTCTGGCTGTTGCACTCTTGTGTGGCTTCCATCAAACTCATTACACTAACACAACTGAAATCCCTGATTTGTAGGTGACAAGTTCAGTATTAGAGACAGTGTCTGTAGTGACCCTGAGTGAGGTGGTCACACTGTATACCACATATGCAGTTTGAGTGACAGAACAGGGCTTGTTTAGAGCCTGCGATGAAAATCTCAGTGTTAGAGTGAAGCCGGGCCTTCCATTGTTTCTGGCTGCTGACTCATGCACGCTCTTAGACAGATACAGGCTTTTAAATTTGGCCCCTCCTAAATATAGTAGAATGTCACTTGCATTATATTGAATGGAAAAATAGTGTTTTAATTCTTTATTTGCACCTTTTTTGTAAAAAATGTTTTTTAAACATTGTGTCCAGAATTATGAATATATAATATGTGAGCCTCGAGGTTCGTACATCGCAAATCGGACTAAAATATCCATATTCATTCAAGTGGTTTAATCTAAAAATAATCTTTTTCTATAGCAAAGGAATAGACTGCAAAATAGCGCCTAAAAGCATAAATCTCTAACCGCGGTTATCTGGTCGCGCTGGACTGGGTCAAAGCCATAAGTTCAAGCTGACCACGATGGAGCGCATGTCGGATACAATTCCAGATTAGTCCTACTGAAGGTTTCCCTCCTCAAGTTTTGTCCCAAGAGTCCCGTACACAAGGAAGAAGGTCATCGGGAGCAAAGGAAGCCTCACTGGCAGTGATCGGCATTGTGCGTGGAGCAGGCCGGGCATCGTGGTTGGGTGGGCTGGCACTCGAGCTGGCTGTTCTCCTTGGAGATCGTTGCTTGCTGTGCAAAGGGATGGGCTGGGGGTGGCTCGTACTGATTTTCGGTGCAAGAGGTGCAGTTCCGGTGTGAACAGGTCCACTCGCAGTTACAAAGATCCCAACAGCTTGAATTGAAGAGCTCAACAGCCACACCAAGGGTCCAGCATCTGAGAGGTAGCTCTTGGGAGGTAGGAACTCGCTGAAGACAGTCCAGGAGCTGTGGGGGAGCCTGTTATGTCCCTGAGGCTCAGATCAGGAGGCCAGCAGACTGCCCTTTGAGTCAATTTGGGGTCCTGGGTTCAAGATGGAGTTGCAGGTCCAGTTCTTCTTCCCCAGGCAAGAAGGCTGCAGGCAACAGGTCAGCACAGATGGGCAGAAGTTCCTGTAGAGCAGCAGTCCAGCAGAGTGACATTCCTTGTAGCAGCACAGCAGTCCTTCTTCCTGGTAGAGTATCAACATGTCCAGAAGTGTACTGAATGTTGATGTCTGAGGTCCTTCTTTTATACCCTGGTGCCCTTGTTCTGGATGTTGGGAGACACCTCTAGACAGTGGCTTTGAAGTGCATGGAGTTCACTGCCTCCACTGCCCTGGCTACAAGCTTGCTGAAGTGACAATGCAGGGTCGTTAGGCCCTTTGCGTGGAGACAAGAAACAGTCTATTGAAGTGTAAGTGAGGCTGGGCCCAGCTCCTCCCTCCCATCCTGCCAGTAATGGCACATCCAGTCACACATAAGCTCCCATTGTGTTTCTGTCTAGGAGGAATAACCAAAGGCCAATTGCCAACTACACTCAGTCATGTGACCAGAGACAGGCCACAAGCACCAAATGGCTAAGGCAAGAAAATGCCAACTTTCTAAATGTGGCATTTTCAGAATTGTAATTTAAAATCCAACTTCACCATGAGTTAGGATTTGAAATTAAGTTTCCAGAGACACCAAACATGAACAGTTATCTCTTCCTGTTTGGAAATTACACTTATAAAAAATAATAAGGCAACTCCAATGTTATCCTATGGGAGATATGCCTTGCAGTAGTAGAAAATGAATATGAGTTTTTCGCTACCAGGACATGTAAAACTCAAAAGTACATGTCCAACATTTTAAATATATTGCACCCTGCCCTCTGGGTTGTCTCAGGCCTACCCCAAGGGTGACTTACATTACATGCATTAAAAAGGAAGGTTTTGGCCTGGCAAAAGGTTTATTTTGCCAGGTCGAAATCGCAGTTTAAAACTGCAGCCAAGGCTCTGCAAAGGTAGGCTTGAGACACGTTTAACAGGCTACTTAAAATGGGTGGCACAATCAGTGCTGCAGGGCCACTAGTAGCTTTAATTTACAGGCCCTGGGTATATGTTGTACTACTTTACTAGGGACTTATAAGTAAGTTAAATATGCCAAATGGGTATAAGCCAATGTTACCATTTTTGAAAGGAGTGAGCACATACACTTTAGCACTGGTTAGCAGTGGTAAAGTGTGCAGAGTCCTAATGCCAGCAAAAGCTAGATTAGGAAAAATGGAGAAGGAAGACATAAAGTTGAGGGGAACACCACCCTAAGGTTGACAGATCTAACAGGTATTGGGTACACAATCACAGAATTCCACAGATATCGCTGCTGCAGTTGGATCAAGTGCAGTCACTACGTAAGTCTATTGATCATCTTGTGAGGGCATAGTTATAAGCACATCATTCTAGAAGATGTCGTGACATTTAAATAAGGCGTGCCTTGAAGTCTTCCCAAAAGGCAATGTTTAATTTGCCATGGTGCCCACTGTTCATCATTTCTCAATCGTTGATGGTGAAGGATATATGTCCATATTGCGTTCCTTGGAGGAACACACATGTGCCCTACAACAGGAACCATTTAGGTGATTATCCACCTCAGAGATGTATGTTCCATCAATCTCTTCAAGCAGCCGTTCTGCCCACTTCAACATCGATAATCTCTTCTCAATAGGACTCATCATATGTCTCATAGGAGGTCAGCCCTTACTGCTCATTTATATGAAAGTTCTGGTCCACCTGCCAAAAAGCATGTCCCTTAATGTTAAAATTTGTACACACATAATTTCTGTGACTTGTGTATTAGGTGTTGTGGTATGGTGTCCTCCAACAATAAGAAAGTCTCTATTGTGTTAGGATAAATTATAGGCGTCAGTAATGTAAGCTATGGCACAGAGTAGCCAGCCTTAACTTAATGAAAATGTGTAAAGCATTTTGAAATAACAGAACAGTAAAATGTTGAAATCACAACACAATAGAAATCCCACTCCAATTTATGAAAATAGAAAACATTTTAATAAGCACAATGACATTAAAATGAAAATATTCCAATTGGGGCAACCAGAGATATCATTTTTTTTAAATGATAATTAGAAATAGTGCCAATAATTGCTAAGCACCTGTAATAGTTTATAATTGCCGAATACTTAGTCCTGGCACCTTGATATACCTCCGTAAAAGAATTGTTGTCCAGAGATTTTCATTTTTTGATTTGTGTTTTTGTATCACTAGAGAAGTAATTTAGGTTGGGTAGACATTGCTAATCCTGGCCAAATTGTTCTGTACGACATTTTAAAAAATGGTGGATATGTTGCAGTGATGATGTAATATTTCAGGAACCATGAAACCTATATACTTCATTTTGGTGTCAAAACATAGGTTTTGATTGTCAAGTAGTCTTATAGAGATAGAAAATAACTCCTCAGAGAAATCCTTCTGCCATTGTCCAAAATGGCAGCTCTACAATGATGTGTTTTAGCCATCAATATTGATAATTTATTTAAATATTGTTTTTGTTTCTTGTTTTATTTTGATTCAAATTCGTAAACATGAGCAAAGCAGGTGGTAGCAGAGGAACTTTACCTCCTGACAGAATGCTGCTAACTACAAAATCTGAGGACTACTTTAACAAAGAGAAAAGTGTCATATGCCAAATTAATCGAAAAGAAAAGCTAGCATCAATTGCGGCTGGACAGAAGAGAGTTTGAGATGCTGCACAAATACGGCAAGACAAAGTTCACAAAAGATTGAAATGATGGGTGAAGAGGATCAAATATTTTATCATAGTAACAACAAGTGCAACAAGTCATATGCAATGGACAAAAGCCTGGAAAATAATCACCAAAAAATAGCAGAAACCAGTGAATCACAACAAGAATCGGAGTCTTCTGCGAAAGCGATGACAACCAAACACAATGCCTATTAACTTAGAAGATCAATGGCTACCCCTCATCCACTTCCAACAACTGGTCAGAAAGCAGAGGATCGTCAATGTGTTATCTGTGGTTTAGCCAGAACAAGGGCCAAAGGGATTGATGAAAGGACAAAGTACAGAGTATGTGAGTCTCAAAAGCCAAACATGTTTTTATCTGCAGCTAGTGTCTTCCAAGATGAAGTTTTCAGCCGAGTAGCAAATCTATAGAGCAAGGTGAATGTATCTGCAGCAGAGTTATATGCCCACCCGAATTGCACACGTGCATACATTCGAAAATATGAAGGTACATCGAGCTCCCAGCAGCAACGTAACTGCCAGGCTTCAGTTAAGTTTGCACTCTTTGAAAAAGCATATTAAGTTTTAAAGCCACACTTGAGTAGTAGCTACGAGTTTACCCTCAGTGAGATTATTGAAATAATGGTCAACATTAGAAAACACCTAAGATGGCTGCCGTGCAGGAGCTCTGTGCTGGAGCTCCCGGGTTAGGGATTACCAACCGGTAAATATCCTTTGGTCTACCCGGCCATCCACCGCCAATTTGTAACAAGGAACAACCTTCAAGGATAAACCGACTAAAATCCAAGAAAATAAACATCGCATCGTACCTCTAATCACCAGGACTGCTTTGGCAGGGAGTGGTTCATCGAGGACGACCAGCAGCGACCGAGCACTCCTCCATCTCCTCCGTCCCGACGGCCACCTTTGATGCTCCTCGCCAGGATTGGGCACACAGAGTCGATCGGAAAACCGGCGACCTCGTCCACGGTGCACCGATGCAGGATTTGATTGCCGTAGGACACGGCTCGCTCGAGTTTCCCTGGTCTGGGCGTGCCCCTGCCCTTCGCCGTGCTGTGCCCACTGCGTCCGCTGCCCGCATGAAAGAGCCCCCCGCTGGTGTGGATTTCCGTGAGACATGGCTCGGGCGTGCTCCTACTCTTCACCCTACCCAGCCTCTGCCTCTGCTGCACGAATGAAGGGGCCCACCAGTGTGGACCCCCATCAGACCTCCGAGGCCCTGGCTTAGAGTGTCGCCTCTCGTCGCCTTGCCTGCCCTGACCCCGCTGGCGCGGATCGCCGTAGGACACGGCTCCATCAGGGGCCCGCCGGCACGGACCCCCTTCAGAAAAACGAGAAGTATCTGTAGGCCGAGGCCTTGACCTGGAGTGCCGCTTTCTGTCGCCTTGCCGGCCTAGCCGCTCCCCGCATGTAGGGGCCCGCCGACGCTGACAGCAAGCAGAGCCCAGTCTCTGGGCTTTGCTCGGACCAGCCCTCCCTTCTCATATCTACGCCCGACTCGGATGCCTTGACCGATGTCGGAGCGCCCGCCGCACATTGGAAACTGCTGGCACTGACCTCCCCCCGAGCCCTGGGGCGGGATGCTATCCTCTCAACGGCTCTGACCTCCTCTTCGAGGCCTAGGCTCCGGGACAAGCTCCGGGTCCTCCTCTCTGCTCCAACCCCCCCACACTAGTCCCTGACTGCCTCTAAGAGCCAGGTTGCCTCCCGGCTGCTCCGAAAACCCAGGTTACTCCATGCCGAGACCTCCGACCCACTACCTGAGCAGCCCCCGACCTAGACGAGTCGGTGCCCCCCCGCCACCCAGCCCCCCTTCACTTTCATCTCTTGTGGCTTGGGCAATCAGGAGGGGACTATTGAATAGTGAGTCGGTTTTAAAGAGAGTCGGTATCCTAAGAGAATCGCCTCTTTTGACCGTCAATCGATTAGTTGCCGCCTCATTTGCGCCCGAAAACAAGATGGCAACACTCCACCATTTCTCGCCCCCCAAAATGGCCTACGAGATGTCCACCCTCATGAGAACAGGGTGAGTGGTTCTTGTCCTCACTTCTGCCCGAACCTCACTCTCAAAGCAACTCTCTAAACAGGGAATACTAGCCTTCCCAATAGCCCCGATCTGGTCTTACCACTAACTTTTTATACCCGGACTGTGACTTCACAAAGTTTGCTTTGCTGACATACACCCACTATAATTTCTAGCATTAGTGTATATTATTTATGTGGATATGCTACTACCTTAATTATTGTTTTCTTTTGAATGTTATACTCAGTGCTGATGTTCCATCACCATTATCTTCATTATTCTATCATTAATATTATCACTATACTGCTATGTTTTAATATGACTAATCTGGCGTGCTACCACTATAATTATGCTATCTCTATAATTATTGTTACTCTTGTTGAACCTTCTTTTACTTTTTAAATGTTATACTGAGTGCTGATGTTCCATCACTACTAGTTTCGCTACTCTATCACTACTATTTTCACTATACTGCTATGTTTTAATATGACTACTTTGGCGTGCTACCACTATAATTATGCTATCTCTATAATTATTGTTACTCTTGTTGAACCTTCTTTTACTTTTTAAATGTTATACTGAGTGCTGATGTTCCTTCACTACTAGCTTCGCTACTCTATCATTACTATTTTCATTATACTGCTATGTTTTAATGTGACTACTTTGGCATGCTTCCACTATAATGATGCTATCTCTATAATTATTGCTCCTTTTGTTGAATTTCACTGGAATGCTGATGCTCCTTCATTATTATTATCGTTACCCTAGCACTATCATTACCATTACTCTGCTGTGTTTTAATGTGTCTAATTTGGTGATGCCCCAGTAGTTAGCTTTGCTGCTGCTCCCTCACGGTAACTGTTGTTATCTGGATGTACCTTAACTAATTTAGGTGCTCTCTGGCTGTACTCCCACTGATATACGCTCTTCCCCCCCACTTATTAGTCTCTCCTACTCCTTCTTTACTCCCTCTCTGCTCTCTTCTCTCAACTCCCCCAACTCCCCCACTACTTTATTCATCTGCCCCCCTACCATATTTGGTAATATATTTATACTCTGACATACCCTCCTGGCTTCCCCCCAAACACCTTCTCTTCTATACCTCTGACATCTGGTCTACCCTTTGGTTTCCCCTTCCCACCGCACCACTTCCTCCCCTCGCCCCTAGTGTTTCTCCCCTTCAACCTCCCATCTCAAACGCCTCCTACCTCTCACCTCTTTATGTCCCACCCCCCTCCCCTCTCTTCCTCCCAATTCCCCCCGATGGCCCTTCATCCCCTTCTGACCTCCCCTCTCAAACGCCTCCTACCTCGCACCTCTTTTGTCCCACCCCCCCTCCCCTCTCTTTTCCTCCCAATTCCCCCCCGACGGCCCATCATGCCCCCCACATCTCCCGTCCCCACTCCCCCAGATCCCGCCCTCTCAAGACATGGTCCCAATTCCTGGAACATCGTATACCCATCCAATCTGTCCAAACATGCCAAGAAAAACTTTAAACATAAATTACTGACTCATCACCCCGAAACTCGCATAGTTGACTCCTACCATAGCCTCACCTCACCTATAAAAACGAACCGTATTTTCTACTCCAAATGCCCCTCCAAATGGAAAAGCATCTTCCTGAACTATCTCACAATCACTAAATCTGGCAATATCCCATATGGTTTCAAACTATCTACCTCCCCATCCCCAGCTTTTAGCAGAGAAATTGACATCTCCATTTTCAAAACCGGCAACATTCTCATTCAAGCATCCGAACACCACCTCAACACCTTCGACCACCTCTACAGTTCCCTGACAGACCTTCTATCCAGACCTGCCCCTAAACCCTCTCCCTCCCAAACGTCTGTCACCCACATTTCCCTCCCACCAGCCCAGAGCCCACACCCCCTAGACACCCTAATTGAGCATCCCAACACCCAAATCCCCACCTTATCTAACAACCGACATCCCCAAACCCACCTCGCTACCGATGACCTCTCCACATCTCCCGGATCCCTCCCCCCTGAACGTCCACCCTCCCCCCTCCCGACGCCCACAACACCTACTACGAACTACACTCACCCCACGCACGCGGAGGTAATTCAGTCCCGGCTCCTTCACCCACTGCTTCCCACCGCTCCCCCCACTACACCTATACCTCCACCACCAAATATCACTCCTCCCCCTCATCATGACCTTACCTCCCCCCTCCCCTCTCTCCAACATATCTCCTCCCCTGGCCTCACGACCTACCTGCATGAGTGACCCCTCCACCTCAACGTCCTACCTCACTAGCTCCCCTCTGACCCCACCACGCTGCATCTCCCCCCTCAACCCATCAGGCTCTTGTCTCCGGCCAATATCGAACCTGCATGCTCCACCCCCTCCTCGCCGCCCGAGCTAACTCTCAACCTTATCGCTCTGACACTTACCAACATTGAACTGAATCTCTCAACCGTTCAGAAGGAACTTATGAGACTCAGAGAAGACTTCCGTGCTCTGAACAACAAGGCCCTCCTCAATCAGAATGGCTCCACCTGCCCTTGCCTCACTCACCCCTCCCAACATAACCTCTGGAAAACTATTCACCTCAACAACAGATCTTCTAGGCCGCATCGTGCTAGGAACAGTCTCTCCCCCTCTGCCACTACGGACCTATGCAACTCTTACCTTCCCAAACCCCTGATCCCCGAACGCACACCCAATTCTCCAGCATCCCAGTGATTTTGGGAACAAGCAGAACCCCCTCCTCTCCCATCTCGCCCAGACCCCCAACCCAACTTACCACCATACACTCGAGCACTACCGCCAAAGCCAACCCTAAGCCCCTATCCTGCATGCTCGTTAACTGCCGCTCGGCTGTCCGACACGCAACTGAAATATCCAAAACCCTCCTTAGTGAATCCATCGACATCGCCTTCCTTACAGAAACCTGGCTTAATGACCACTCAATGGCCATCCTTGACCTACTCACCCCCCCGGGCTACTCCATCATTAGGAACGACAGAACAGACAGAATTGGAGGTGGCCTAGCTATTATTTACAAAAATGAACTGCAACTCTCCCGTGTTAAAAACTCTGAACACTTAACCTTTGAATACCTTGGCGCCGAACTCACTATTCAGGGTTCCCCCCCCCAATATGCCTACATAACATCTACCACCCTCCGGGTGATCCACTTCCCTTCGCTGAGGAACTATCCAACCTTCTTTCTCAATCCTCTCTCTCCAACTCGAAAAACCTCTTCCTTGGAGACTTTAACATCCACTGGAACAATACTGCTGACCCCACAGTCACCCATCTCTTCAATCTTCTAGAAATCAATGGCCTTGTTCAACTTTGTCACTCGCCCACCCACACCAAAGGTGCCACCCTCGATGCCATCATATCCCATAATGACCTGGCTTCCATCTCCAGCATCCTTCCCATTGACTGGTCTGACCATCACCTCATCCTGTTCAAGATCGAATCCGATCCCCTCCCCCCCCTATTAAAAATCACCTACCCTTGAAATGGACCAGAAACCTCAACCAAATCCCTCCTGGCGAACTCGAGTCTAAACTACAAACTCAACTTCTTCTCACCCCTCTCTCCCAAGACGCAAATGAGCTCACCGAACTCTTCAACAAGACCGCCAGTGAAGTCATAGACCTCCTAGCCCCTCCCAAACTAAAAAAGCAAAGAACCATTCCATCTAAAACTTGGTTTAACTCTGATCTCAATGACGAAAGGCGATCACTTAGACTAATTCACGACGGTGCAGTGGTATGGTTATAGGTAAAATGGCGCTCCAAGAATGAGTAGCACTTACACTCTATTTAGATTTCTGAGAAATTTATATGGACGGTGCTGAAAGGTGAGAAGAACCACCAGTTTCCCCAAACACGTGGTCGAAACCAACATAAACATAAACACAATCCTCAGCACACGTCTTTTAAGTAATATGCAATTATCCAATTTGTTTTAGTCAAGCATAAATGATACAGAGACATTTTTGAGCTTGGTTTCTTTTCTTTATTCTCTTTGTTCTTGCATCAGCCAACACGTGTTTCGTCGCAGAAAGGAATTTTGTCCCGCGACTTTCTCAAGGCTGTATATACAAAACAAACACAAGCCCTTTGTAAACTTAGACTGACTGAAAGATCTTGGAGACAACACCCCTCCGCCGCCCACCTTGCCTGTCTCAGGGCCGCTAGATCATCCTATAAAAAACACATCTTCAAGGAAAAGGCCTCCTTTTTCCGAATACAACTCGATCGGGCAAAAAACAGACCCAGAGAACTATTTAACATTGTTCGCAACCAAACATCCACAGCCCCCCCCAAACTTATCGCCTCAACAATAGATGTGAGGAAATTGCCAACTTCTTCTCGGATAAAATTGCCAAAATCAATCACTCCTTCCATTTAACTGAGATCCCACCCAATTCCCCTCTCGTCGCTGACAATACACTAAACGATCCTCCCGTCTTGACTCTGTCTCCTTACCCTTCCACTTCCCCTCTCGCTACTACCCCTCCAGAACCCAGCCTTCCCCCCCTGCAACTAAAAAACTATGCATCTTGGTCTAATTTCCACCCCGTGACTGAGCTCGAAGTCTTTAACATCATAACCAAACTTAAACCGTCCTTACACACCAAAGACCCTATCCCCTCCAGTCTTATCCAGAATCTCAACCACATCATTGCCCCTTACTGGACCAACATCATCAACACTTCCTTCTACACAGGTTGTGTCCCCGACTCACTTCAACTCGGTCAAATCACGCCTATCCCTAAAAATCCCACCTCAGACCCTAATGACCTGAACAACCTCCACCCTATCTCTAACCTACCTCTTCTCTCCAAAGCCCTGGAAAAATGTGCTCTGCTTCAACTAGATAAACACATTAACAACTTCAACCTTCTAGACCCCTTGCAATCTGGCTTCAGAAAAGGCTGCAGCACGGAAACTGCCATGCTAAATATAATCGATGACATCCAATCTTCCCTTGACATTGGTGATTCCTGCCTGCTCATTCTCCTTGACCTCTCGGCTGCCTTTGATACAGTCAACCACAACTCCCTTCTCAACTCACTCAAGTCCTGCTTTGGCCTTAACGGTCAGGTCCTTAAATGGTTCACCTCATTTCTCCAACACAGAACTCAACAAGTCAAAATGAACGACTGTCTATCCAACCCCTCTCCGGTTTCCCTAGGTGTCCCCCAAGGCTCTATTCTCTCCCCCTCACTCTTTAACCTCTTTATGGAACCTCTTACCCTCATCCTGAAACAACCAGGAGTCAACTACCACCTCTATGCTGACGACACACAACTGTACTATAAGATTAGGTCTCACGCTGATGTACTTCATCTTAACCATACCTTAAACAAGATCCAACACTGGTTCCACTCCAACCATCTTAAACTCTACCCCAAGAAAACTGAAATCATCCTCTTCTCCCCTAAAAACAACGGACTCCCCATCCAAACCTGGATCTCTGACCTCAATGCACTCAACTGCTCGCTCTCTTCGTCCAACTCAGTGAAATCTCTTGGTTTTACCGTTGACAAAAATCTAACCCTCAACGACCACATAAAAAACTCTGCTAAAGGAGCTCTCTTCACTCTCCGTCACCTGAAGAAAATCAAACCCTTCATCCCACCTGAAGACTTCAAATGGGTCGTCCAATCCCTTGGTACTCTCAAAAATCGACTATGGGAACGCTATCCTCACAGGAACCCCCAAAGTCCACCTAGCCCCACTCAGATCTGTGCTCCACCTAGCAGCCAGGCTCATCACTGGCTATAAACGTTTTGACCACATCTCTCCAGCCCTGAAGGCTCTCAACTGGCTTCACGCTGAAGGTAGATCCTCCTACAAGACAGCATGCATCACACATAAAGCCCTACACCAGAATGCCCCGCTGTACCTCACTAACAAACTTAAAAAATCAGGCAGCTCCAGAACGATGAGGAGCACAAACACTTTCCTCCTCATCCCCCCTTATTCAAAAAGAAAACCACTCAATCTCGCTCCTTCTCTGGAAACGCGACGATCGTCTGGAATGCCCTCCAAGGGAATTGCGCTGCATCCCCTCCTACATTGCCTTAAAAAAAGACCTTAAACTGCACCTCCTCGGCAAATACTGGGGTCCTTAATCAGACTTCCGACCTCCTCCTCCGACCCTATCCTCCTCTACTTCACTCCCTCCCCTTCACCTCTCCCCTCTCCCGTCTATCTCCCCATCCTACTCCCACCTCCCTTCCCTCCTCCCTCTTAAAACACCGTCCGGCTGACCATCCCCCCCTCCCCCAATCTGTTTTCCCCCGCCTATCCTTTTTCAAATTTCTACCTCACCCACAGCTCAGCCCTGAATCTTCCCCCCCCCCCCCCGGCCACTATATATGTAAATTTATCTGCTCTTGCTAGGTCTTTGTTTATTAGACCTCAATGGAACGTTTGTTTTTATTTACTGTTTATACTGTGCTTTTTGAGCAACTCCTGTAATCTTGTTTTTCGCACATGTAAAGCGCTCTGATACCCCTGGGTCTAGCCAGCGCTATATAAAACCTTTCAAATAAATAAATAAACATTGAGGAGACTATATTGATGCATGATATTGAAATTAAGATTTTTCTGGGGAGAATGTACAATGACAGAATTCTTTTTTGTCAGTCTAACAAAAAAAAATGAGCCACTTATGGTGTTCTCAGCTGATTTGATTCCTGAAATTTTTGCTGACAAAATAGGATCACAGGATGCAGTAAAATCAGTAGGAACCATTTTAAGAAATGTCCTGAAAGATTTTGATTTTGGACTTAATTAAAAATGTTATGATGCCCCAGAGCTCCGCAAATCATGGGTGTCAACAAGAATGCTTGATGTTGTCCTAACATTTTGTACATCATTGTTTAATATCAGCAAAGCAAAACTGTTACATACTAAAGTTCTTAAGTTCGGAACAGAAGCCGACAACATAGATGATGGCTTTGAATATATAGGCAAAGAAGTTTAAGACAATCCCATGAACTGACAGGCTTATGCTATGCAAATGTCGTTTCCAAATCATGTTGTATGAATTACATCACAGCAAAAAGAAAACTCTGCTACACATGATGACTGCCCAAGCAATCTATGATAAGTGCAAAAGTAGAGAGCTAATCATTTCAGTGAATTGGATTGATGTATCAACAAGTTATAATGACATAGTACGGAGCAGGAACTTGTTAGCAGCTCATGATGCCACATCTTGTGAATCTCACAGCACACCACTTCCAAGCCACTCAAACAGGAAAGGATTTACAATTGTTGCTCTAGATAATTTTGATTTTGAAGACAGCTCTTCTTTGTCTGGAACATCAAGCACGCAAGATACTGCCATGGTGCTTTTTCATGACTGTACCAATGAAGTAGCTGCTGGAAAATAAACTGTATTAGCTGTAGGCATAAACAAACAAAGCTGCAAACTTATAACCCATCTGTCTTGCCAATGTGTGCAAAATCACTACAAGCCATCAACACTTCCCAGTCTACCAGAAAGTTTCAAAGTGGCTGAGGACATGGATCTTCTTCTACCTGATGCTGCGGCCTACAAGACTGATTTAACTGAATTTATCATGTCCATTATTCAGGGCAGACTGAAGAATGAAGAAAAGCCAGTTCCTCCATGAGCTGGAATTCATGCTCTGATCTCCCAGAATACCATCCCACTGAAGAAGGTTGGGTTTTTATCAGTAATACCATCTCCAGTCGCAAACTATGTAACAGTATACACAGATCTAAAAAATTTCCAAAATGTGCGTGCTCAGCTTGAACACCAGCCTATCCTGCCAATTGTCTGTGATGAAGGTGTTTTCAGTATTGTGGCTGGCATTTATATGAGCAATACAGTAGAATTTGACGATCTATATCCAATGATGGGGGTTTTCCTCAGGACAAAAGCTGTATTGCTGTGTGCAGGAAGTTATCTCAGTGGATGTGGTATAGACGATGCACTTATTGAGGCTGAAATCTTTGGAAGCCACACTGTCCAGTCAATATTGAGCGAAACTCATTATGTTCGTTCGTTACAAGGTATATTTATCATAGCTGAGGCTATAGAAACATTTTGTTGGAATGCTTTCTGGAACAAGAATGACAAATTAGGTTTTGCATATCTTCTCTCAGAAGTGAACAAGGCACAGAGTGCACTTCATTCAAAAGACATAATGCAAAGCAGGGCAATGTTCAATACACTCAATTCAAAATCAGAAAACCTGAAAACCAAGTTTGTAGAGTTTGTCAAAGTATGTGAAGAAAAATCAGAACTTTGCAAGTACTGGGAAAATGTTTTACACATGATAGCTCTAGTGAAAAACTTGGCACATGCTGATCAGGAAGGTGATTGGAAGCTGTATGTGAAGCCTGTAGAGTCATTGATTACTGTGTTTCAGTAATTTGATTGCCTAAACTACCTGAAATATGGGTCCTGGTATTTGGAAAGAGTGAAGAAGCTAGAAGTGGAAAATCTATACCTCTACAGAAAATGTATCCAAAGACATTGTGTGGTGAAAAACAGAGAGGGCATGTTCAATGCTGTGGATCCAGGTATGAAACTCCAAGGCAATTGTTGGTCAGACACGTAAAAGTGGATATGTTGCTCAATGGCAGCTAGTTTATCATGAAGTCCTTTCTATTTGCAATGTTTTCAGAGAGATGACAGATGCAAAATGAATGGACCATTGTATTGTATTGTATTGTAATTGCATTTATATAGCGCTTACTACCCCTGACGAGGCGTCAAAGCGCTTTTTCGGCGAGTAGCACGCTACTCCGGGACCCATAGAGGATTAGTGTTTAATTAGTATAGTGAAACATGCAAGTAAATTTGAAGTGGTGGATAGGTTAGTCAATTATTTGGATTTGGAAGGATAGCAGAAGGATAGAAGAGGGGAAAAAAAAGCTTTGTATTTATATATCGCTTGTTACCCCTGATGGGGTGTTGAAGCACGCTACTCCGGAAACCCATAAAGGATTAGTGCTGCATTAGTATGGTGAAATATGAAAGTAATTTGAGTGGTGGGTATTACTCAGTTATTTGGAGTGAGAAGGGTAGCAGAGGGATAGAAGGGAAGAAAGGTTTGCATTCATGTAGCACCTGTTACCCCTGATGGGTGTTGAAGTGCTTTTCTGGCGAGTAGGACGCTACTCCGGAACCCATAAAGGATTAGTGTTGAAAATTAGTATAGTGAAGTATGAAGTAATTTGAGTGGTGGATATGTTATTCAGTTATTTGGATAGAGAAGGGTAGGTTGCGGGATAGAAGAGGGAAAGAGGTTTGTATTTATATAGCGCTTGCTACCCCTTGATGGGGTTTTGAAGCGCTTTATTGGCGAGTAGCACGCTACTCTGGAACCCATAAGGATTACTGTTGAATTAGTATGGTGAAACATGAAAGTAATTTGAGTGGTGGATATGTTAGTCAGTTATTTGGATTGAGAAAGGTTGGGGAGGGGTAGAAAAGGGAAAAAGGTTTGCGTTTATATAGCGCTGGTAACCCTGATGGGGTGTTGAAATGCTTCATTGGCGAGTAGCACGCTACTTTGGAACCCATAAAGGATTAGTGGTGAATTAGTATAGTGGAATATGGAAATTGAGAAGTGAACGTGTTAGTCTGTTATTTTGATTGAAAAGGATAGTGGAGGGAAAGAAGAGTGAGATTATTATTATTATTATTTTTTTAGTTTTGAGGTCATAGCAGTAGGAGGAGGCTTTTGGATGAGTAAAAAGGGGTTTTTGAGGGGAGAGTTTATAAAGGTTTGTTTTGGGGGATCGGTATAGTAAAAAGAGGTGTCAGATGATGCAAGGAGGGTAGAGTAGGAGAGAGTGTAGAAAGGGTTATTTTGGGATCATAGTAGTGGTATGGGATAAATGAGAGAGTGGATGTAGAGGATATATTGATAGATGTATAGGGTGAGACAGTCCTGCCAAGTATCACGCATCAGGTGTGACGCTCATGCATTTCAGTGCGGTGTTCCGCATCACCGCACTGAAATGCATTGTCACGCATTTTGCCACCAGCGGCGCCTGTGCACCGGCTCTGCTGCTCGCGAGAGACGTGCTCACTGCTTCGTTGCTGGGTGGAGTTCCTAAATAGTTAAATCCATCTGCTCTCAGCTCTGGAGTGGCTGAGAGTGCTACAATGTATCAAATCTGCCCAGCCTGTGTTGCCTGGCAACAATGCGGCAATTATTCTGGCTGCGGCTCACTCACTGCTGCCAATTAGGGGGGGAGGGGGGATGCCCTCTCAGCAGTCGATGATACTGCTGTCAGTCACTGTGTGGCACACCATGTGGGGCCGGGATTAAATCCGGATGTGCCGGTAGAGTGCTGTCACGTCCGGAGGAAGAGGAAGTAGGCAGAAGCGGCGGGGGACTCAATCTGAGTCAGTCGACGAGACCCGAGTCTCCGCCCCCAACGATGTAAAGCTGTTCCTCACCACGAACTGGTGGGAAAGAGAGGGGAACATTTTAATAAGCATGTTGACATCCTTCTTCATTTCATACAGCAGCAAGGAAGCCCCTTTGTAATGACTGAGCCTGTGCGACTATACAACTTCGTGACCAAACAATAAGTGGATAACGATATAAACACATGTCTACTAGATGTCCTGGAACATGGGTCGAAACTATATGCAGAACTGAAGCAGGAGAGATTTGTATTGAAAGAGAAAAAGCTGTTTGATATAATCAATAAAGTTAAACATCCACGCTTTAACTTCCATAGTAAGACTTTCGCCCAACCAGCCACTAAAAAAAAGGTTATAAAAAAATAACATTTGCAGGCACATAGATGGATGTAGCAAAAGAAAGGGGTGAATTTATCAAGGACATTCTGTTGCACGATCCTCTTCCAACAAACGCATTATTTGATGGAGATGCTGCAACCAAACCAGTGAAGCACAAACTTGTACAAGAGCTCTAAAAAAACCTTCACCTGAAGAACTTACATTTAAAAAGGTGTTGTTTTTGAAAACTGCTGTTGTTGTGGACTATATGTCACAATTGCGAATGGTCAAGATTTCATCCATGCAAAACTTCGGAGAGGTCGTTCAGACTGTTCTATAGATATCAAAGTCAGTGTGCACCTTGCAAGAACTGCACATTGTCTTTGACAGTTATCTTGAACTATCTGTCAAAGAATGAGAGAGAATCAGACGGATGTCTAAAAGTGGAGCAATTGACCTTACCTTCATCAAAAATTCGACAGCTCAACCATGGCAACTTGATAAATTCTGGTCATCAACAACAACAAGATGAGATGTTAACTCGCCAAAACATTGCGGATGCTTCAGTGAATACTGAATTTCCAATTTGCAAGTGGAATGATTGTCAATTAGGAGTTGGTGTCTGCAGAGTTATATTCAAAATGTACGGGTCAAACTGTTCAAGAACTTAACAGCAAATTGGGGAAGCTGACCTTGGTGTTGTGCCACATGCTGAGTGGGCTGTTCGAAATTGTTCCAATCGAGTAATTGTACTATCAAATGACACAGATGTTATTATTGTGCTACTTAGATTTGTCGCAATGTTCATCGGTCAATGATTGTCAGAGTTATGGATACTTTATGGAAGAGGTAAGAAAATAAACGTAATCCCGCTTCATGTTCTGTGCAAGAAACCTGACCCGGAGGTGGTCAGTATTCTTATCAAGGCACATATTCTTACGGGGAAGACACTATGAGCAAAACTGGAACAAAGTTTGGAGCTTTAACTGCTGAACCTGTGAAGTTTCTAAAAGGATTTGCTGAGACAGAAGAAGAATGTGACTTTAAAGATGTAGACAAATACCTTGTGCTTGGGTGGAAAATTAGTTCTGACTGTCACACATTTGACAATCTTCGGTAAAGTGATTTCAAGAGATCAGTCCCGCTCAGAGACCTTCCACCGATGTCATATTCTGTGCATGGATACATTAAAAGAGCATTCTACTTGATCAGAAAAATGTATACTTTTTTGGATCATGCATATGTAGAAAAAGATCCATGTGAATTTGTCTGGGAAGATATTGATGGGGTGCTAAAACCCAGTGGTGGCTGCTTCCCAATGGCATTAGTAGGGCGGGGAGGGGGGGGGTTAAAAAAAAAGAAACACTTACCTGCCAGCCGGCCTGATGGCTGGCCGCCGCCTCTCCTTGGTCCTCTGTGTCCTCTCTTCCTTCTTCTGCGTAACAGGAGGCAAGATCAGGAAGCACCCACGCAGGCTCCCTTGACCAATCACAACGCTGCAATGCAGCGTTGTGATTGGTCTGAGTGCCGTGGTTCAGTGCTCAGCCAGGGAATGGGAGCCTGGGGCATGTTCTCCATCCAGGCTGTAAGGCAGCCTGGATGGAGAACATGCAAAGTGCGCATGAGTGTTTGGCCGCCCCAAGAGGGCCGGCCAAACATTCATGCCCACTTGGAGTTGGCAAACCACTCCTCCCATACCCTGCTCTGTGAGCAGGGCAGCCCCGCCCTGTCCACAAAGCTGCCTGAGCATGGAAAAATAAAATGATAATAACATTGCGCTATTGTCATTTTTTTTTTTTTTTTTTTTGCTGTGCTGCAGACAGTGGTGTGACGCTCCTCTGCCTTAGCGGACGAGCCGTCACTGCTAAAACCTACAAAATGTAGAAAGCCTCTACCCACAGAACTTACATGTACATGTACTTGCAAAACCTGTGCCATAAAAAGATGTCCCTGTCGATATGCTCTTGTCAAATATTCAATTTTCTGCAAATGCACCACGAGCGATTGCCGAAACAAATAAGTAAAGTGAACTATGAAAATGTGCCTAAAACAGGAGTGATAAACATAATTTGTTTTTCATATTCAGATAATAAACATTGTTTGGTGTATGCATAAAAGGATTAAAAACCATTATTATTTGTTTAATTTCTATATATGTCTCTTCTTCCTCTATTATAGCCACCATTTTGGAAAATGGCGGAAGGGTTGCTTTGAGGAGTTATTTTCTGTCTCTATAAGACTATTTGACCCATAAAACCTATGTTTTGACAGCAAAATGAATTATATAGATCTCATGATTCCTGAAATATTACATCATCACTGCAACACATCGGCAATTTTTAAAAATGTCATCTAGAAAAATTTGGCTCAGATCAGCAATGTCTACCCAAGCTAAATTACTTCTCTAATGATCCAAAATTACAAATCAATTATGAAAATCTCTGGACAATAATGTTTTTACAGAGGTATATCAGGGCCCCGGGATTAACTGAGACCTTGGCACATTTTCAGGTTGTCTGCAATGGAACACGAGCCAGATTCACCAACCAGATTTATCTTGATGAAAGATTTT
The DNA here is from genome assembly GCA_963921515.1 of Calotriton arnoldi. NCBI lineage: Eukaryota > Metazoa > Chordata > Amphibia > Caudata > Salamandridae > Calotriton > Calotriton arnoldi. Next base: position 1,158,543 of record CAWUFW010004938.1, on the reverse strand, counting down.
ACCTACTGACTTAGGAGTCGATTCCGATCTGGGTCGGAAAGCACTCCGACCGAGCCGGATCCGGAGTGTTTTCCGACCGAGCCGTACCAGAGGAGTCCGACCGAGCGAGTACGATGCCGCCGTATGCTGACGGACTCGGTTCGGTCAGACTCCCATTGAAGTCAATGGGAGCCGATCGTACAACGCGTGCATGGCCTCGCGTCGCTGAATAGGTACGTCTCGCAAAAGGGCACCCCCTGCAGTGGGTACGCGTTGGTGCCGTCCGCACCGTACATGCATGTATGGGGGGGACCCCTGGGCCCCCCCCTGTGTCTGACTCGTAAGGCTACGGGTGAGGGGGGTCCGGCACGGACCCCTGTAGTCCGCTTCCCGGAGCTTTTTTGTGTCGGAGTCTCCGACTCGATCCGGCTGTCCGGATCGTGCATCGTACTGGCTCGGTCGTGAAACGTCTCCATTGCGCGGTGCGAATCGTGTCCGTACGAGTCGGTCGGAGCGGGTCGGATCCGGGAACGGTTCGGTCAGAATACACGCGTACATTCGCATCGTACTTGCTCGCTCGTGCAGGTGTCCGAGTCGGTCGGAAAGCGTACGATTCGGTCAGAAATCGGCTCTACGAATCGGACTCGGTCGGATTCGTGGGCCTACCGAGTGAGATCGGAATCGGCCCCTTAGTCTGACTTAAGGGCCTATTTAGGAGAATGTCATGCAGCGCAGCACGTCATCTCTCTGTGCTGCACCACGTGACAAGGAAAGCGCAGAAATGTGCTGTACTCAAATGCAATACGGCACATTTCTTCCTTTTCCCCTGTGCTGGTGCCATTTTGCCATGTCCTTCTTGTGTGGTATGCTTCCTTTTCTGAATTATCGCGGTGTCGTTGTATTATGATACTGTAAAGTTTATGCTTTGATTATATCATGACCTTTAAGGGGTTACCTCATATATTTGTTACTACTACTTTGTAAAAATAGAAATATTTGACCACAAACATGGTGTAGAAATGGTAATTAATAAACAAATTAATACTTGACATATTTTGTGCGGTAGTTTCTGATTCCAATAGTAGTGGTATCCTGTGACAGTTACCCTCCTCGTACATGTGGACGTGAATCTTCATCATTCTCATCTGGTTCCTCATTTTGCTTGGCATCTTCCATAGCTGCAGGAAAGCACTGGATGATTCATTTGTTGTGACACAAGCAACATAGAAGAGTAATATTGCTCTCCTTTTTTGGTGCATAATACATCACTCCATCATGTAGGCATCTGAAGCCTGCCTTAAGTAGTCTAAAGACATGTTCCATGTTATTGCGGGTGAAGCTGTTTACGTGATTATATGCCATTTCTTCTTGTATGCAAGGGTTGTGGAGTGGAGTCATGAATCATGGTTGGAGTGGATATCTACAGTGACCTAAAGGGTAAGTAGCATACAGTTAGAGTACACGATAACACAATGTCACATGTAAGCTTATGATCATTGCACAATGTATTGTGCATTTTTTATGAAATATACTTTTATGTTGTGATCTTTAATATGCTACTAAAAGTATCCCCATGAATAACAATTGTGTTTATTACACACATTTGTGGCACTTGTTAACTATCAAAATGTTAAACATTATGGCCATGTAACATATATTACTTTACTGGTGAGTGTAGTGTTATAGTCTTGGGGGTTGAAAAGGAGGTCGGGAGGGGATGTTAAGTTATGGGTACTCACCCAGTATGCATGTCCTTCTTGTGTGGTATGCTTTCTTTTCTGAATTATCAAGGAGTCAGGGGTCGCTTTAGGAAAGTGTGCACAGTGATATATGAAAGTTAGATCTGCATCAAACACCATTTATACATTTATGGTGTGTTGTTGTTTTTTGGTTTATTTGTTCAGTTGCCTTTGGTGCTATTAAAATATGTATTTACAAGCTATTTCCCCTAAACCTTAAGAAAGCCCCCAACTAAACACATTTCTTTACTGATCCTGACTGACTGAGGGTTTATTGGGAAAATTATGTGTTGGGGCACTGCCGTGAGAAGTGCACCCTTCATCAGCCTGAAAACCTTACAAATTGTTGACTGTTAGCTCCCATGTAAGTGGCCTACTGGGCTCTACTCTTCTCTTTTTGTAAAGAAATGCAGGGCAACCAGTATTTGTGTGAGGGTTGGAAGTAGGTATTTCTGTCCTGATAGCAGTAGCCAACTTGTGTGACTTCAAAATATATGCATGATTCATGTTGTAAGGGTTTAGTGATGTGTGAGGTAATCTAGGCCATCTACTGGTCCGTCTGTTTGCCCTGTCCCTTTGGTGCTGCACTCCTTCCTTCTCCTGCAACTGGATGAGTGCTTGCTTAATGTGGAGTTGTATTTTATGCAGAGATAAGTTCTGTGAAATTCACAATTTGCCCTTGGTCTGAAGAAATGTGAACGGCATGGCTGAGGGTATTGGCTAATTTTTGTTGAGGCTGTGACTAAATGTATTCATCTGTGTGTATTGCTTTACTAATGGTATTTGCTTGCAAGACAGAAATGTATATATTTTAACATTTATCAGTGTGTACTTATGATATGCTTCACTTTTGGTTAAATTTAGGTGGCAAATGTGCCTTACACATTTTTGGGGGTTTTGGACATGATTTGCTCCTGCTCTGGGCAGTTTACCAACAGCAGCCACACAAAACAGGCGTTGGACTCAGCACTGTGCAAGAAAAGTCCACCATGATAGGACTCCAGGCCTTCTCATAACTGTGCAATATGCTGAGTTAATGCATCGCTTGTTTTTACGGCTGGACCGGGGAAGTGATTTTAAATAGCGGCAAAATAAATCCTTACCAAGATAAAGAAAGAACGAGCTGACATCCAACACATTTAACAGCGAATCTAGGAAACAGTTCTAAAAGCTCAAAGCAAAGTGTTTGGGGTAAAAGTAGGTACATTAAAAGCGTAATTGCTTGGAGACTTGCGCACTCCTCATTTCCCCTCATTGCTTTTCATGCCTTTGCTTGGTGGCCTGAAAACAAAAATCATTTAAATTAGTGGCTAAAACCTGATTGAGTTCATTCGTAATTAGCTTGCCAGTGTTTTATTGGCATTACGCCAAAAGCAGTGTTCATGCTTTATATTAGAAGTTGAGAAGGCTCAAGTGCTTTTCGTTAGAGCACACAATCGAAAATGTAATGGTGAAAAAGCGGAAGTAAAGTTCGTTGCAAACGCAGACAGGATTTTACAAATTAATTCAGCTAAAATAGAAAACGGTCTTCGATCACTGCGATCAAACCAAAGATGTTATGAAGAAGAAAACATCCGGTGTAGATGCTGCGAGCATTGCTGCAGGCCTTTCTGGAGCAAAAGTAAAGCAATTTGTGAAATGGGTTTGCCAGCATTTAATTAATTTGAAGCGAAAACACGGCTACATAAATGTGCGCTTTTTTTATCCCTGATAAAAAAGGTCCAGTTAAACGCCCCCTCCCCCCCCACTAAATGGCATTTACATCATCTGTATGTCGCATTGGTACTGAAACTGGAAGTAATGCTCTGGATATTACCTCAATTATTTAACAGTAATCTTCATTAATTGTGTCCTCCTCTTCCTCGACCTGATCATTAATCATGCGGATTATCACCAATCTTGAGACATGAAATAAAAAAGGAAATGCCTTCTTCAACCATGAGGCATGCCAAAGCGTCTTACAAGTGAAAAAATTCAAATCCAGCATATTTAAAGGCTCAAAAGGAGGATTCTATAAGGTCTTCAGCACCAAAGGAAGATCCCAAGGTGGATCACAAGGTAAAGAGAAATGGCAAAACTGATAAACATTTTCAGTACTAGAGGTTTGTCTCTTTCATAACATCATTATGGTCATGGAAGGCTTTGATAGCACACTATTGTACTTTAAGAGTAGCAAGAGACAAATTGTTTTCAAAACCATCTATGAGAAATTGAATAATAGATGAGAGAGAACAATATAGTGATGACCGAGTGTGAGAACAACAAATATGCATCCAACGTGCTCTAACGACTAGAATAAGATTTAAGTGAAAAGGATCTCAGATTCTTGTACTACATCAAAGTTTTCGAAGGTAAACCTTGCTTCTGTAGATTTAGCATGTCAAACTCAAAACCGACAGGGGGTGAGGTGCAGAGGAAGTCGAGGGCTGAAAAACCTTAGAGGAGATGGGAAATGAGGAAGAGCCAAGATACTTTGAAGGGCCATCACTCTGAAAAGTGGAAGCCAAGTTCTCCTAGGCCGAAATGGGAAAACTGACACAATTTGTGCTTTCTCCTGGTGAATCTTCCACAACAATTTCTTAATCAGAGAGAAGGGAGGACATGAAAACATCAGCTTATACAGGTATGCTAGAGAAAGACTATCCACTCCCCACGGCTCTTGTTCCTAAAACTGAGACCGAAATCTTGAGAGTAGTACATTTCATCTGGAAAAAGATGCAATTAAGAGGCCTACATTTCTTGCAAATTTCCCTGGACAGTCACATGTTATGAGAAGATGGAAATTTCCTGCTCAATCAGTCTGCCTCCATGTTGTCCATACCTTTGATATGGACTTCTGCAATTGACAGGAGATGCTCCTCTGTCGTCCAAGATGTCAGGGAGCAAGCTACTCTGTTCAGTGATTGTGAGTCAGTGCTGACTTTGTGTTAATATAGGCCACTAAGACCATGTTGTAGAATCTTACCAACACATTGGCGAGGTAGAGCTGCAATTTGAAGTGACAAAAAGCTCTGGCTAGAGCTGTCAACTCTCTCCAGTTTGATGACTTCATCCAAGTTCACTTTGCCTGGACTGAGAGAGTATCATCTAAACATAAATTGCTTGTCAAAGTCTCGGGGGGAGCCAGGTGCATTGAAACTCTTCTGGCTAGGTTCTCTGTGTTCCGCCACCATTGAAGATCCATTTTGATTTTGAGATTAACAGGAATGTTCCTCTTCAAGTCTCCTGCAGGTAAAGTCCCATGACTGTGGAAGCACCATAATAACGGTCTTTAGTGAAGTCTTGCCCAAGGAACACTAAAAACTGAAGTGGGAATTCCAACCATTTGTAGATTTTTGTTTCCTTGAGTGATATGAAAAAGTTCACTAATCCCTGAATGCGACAAACCTTTTCCTCCGGGAGAAATACTGTGGCCAGCTACATATTGAACCTCACTCTTATAAAAATGAGTTCCTTTATTGGTTGTAATTGACACCTGGGAAGACTTAGTAGAAAACCTTGCTGGTTTAGCATAGTTATGGTTTTTTCCAGATGGATAGTCAATGTTTGAATTAAGGGTGCCTGAATCAATCAATCGTCCACGTACCAGAATATTGAGATTCTTTTGAGGCGTAGATATGACACAGTTGGAGCTACAACTTCTGAAAAGAAACTTGGGGATGATCGAAGGCTGAATGGAAGGACTCTATACTTCCAAGACTGGACTTGAACCAAAAATCTCAGGCAGGTTTGATTACCATTGAACATAGTCATCTCGAAATTGGCATTCATTAAATACAACGTGGCTAGCAGGTAATCCTACTGCACCACAGGAATAATTCTCTGGATGGTTTCCATCTTGAAGAAGGTATTCCTCAATACCTTGTTCACAGTCTTTAAGTCTATATTAATCCGAAAGTCTCCACTTACTTTTGGAACCAGAAAGGAAATCGAGTATACACCTTGTCCTTCCGCCTCCTTTGAGACAGGAACAATCACCTTCTTTTGAAGAAGAGACATAGGCGCTCATTATGATGGCAGAAGGACCGCCACTGCCGGGCCGGCGGTGGTGGTTCTTCCGCCATCACTGAGCATTTTACCCACTGCCAAATTAGGATGGTGGTGGGTATCACGGCGGACGCAAAGTCCGGCCGCCGCTTTTCCGCCGGAGGCAATCACACCGATTGCCTGGCGGACGGAAAAGGGCCACTAATATGGTGGCGGTGCCTAGCAGGCACCGTCCGCCATATTATGATGTGTCCTGGGATAGGCCTTTCCATGGCGGCGCTGCCGCCATGGAAAGGCTGGTGGGTATTGGGTTTGGGGGCCCGTTGCGGGCCCCCTCCATGTGGGGGGAGGGTGTAGGTGCACTGGGGGGGTACCCATGGTACCCCCTACATTTCCATGCACAAGGTGGCAGGCACCGCGTGGTGCCTGCCACGTTGTGCATGGAAATGCACATCCTGGCCTTTTAACATTGCGAACAGTGCTGCAGCCAGCAGCACCGTCTGCAATGTTAAAAGGCAAGGATGCGCCCGCCAGTATGGCGGACACATCCTAATTGGACTGGTGGGTCGCCGCACATCTGATGAGCCCCCTAATTCCATCCTTTAACACCTTCCACTTCTAGGCAGACTTCAGTAATGGAGTACAAATGGTCCCTGAAGATGTCATGGTGTGACAGAAATTCTACCTCACAGCCCCTTCAAATTATATGCAATACCCACTTTTCTGTTGTTGATTTTTTCCCAAATGTCAAGGATTCTTGTGACCAACCTTAACTCCCTTGTCCTCAGAATTGCTGATCTGATAAGTTGAATCTTTTTCTGCTTCTTTTGACCTTTATAGGAGAAACCCTTTTTCTACTTCTGAGTTCTATTGTCTTCTAGTATGCTGCCTAAAAAGATTTGTTCTTAAATCATAAGGAAAAGATTTGGTTGCTGTTTCTGAAAGGAATAAGAGTGCTTCCTTTCTTTGAAAATTCTGTGCAATTTGACTTCAAGCTCAGACCCAAACAACGATGAATCTTGAAAGCGCATTCTTAGAGTACTGACCTTTGTGCAGAGTTGTATTCCTATTTGTTAGAATTGGGATTTCTGGTTGGCTAGGGCAAGCGCCTAAGCCAGGCAGAAACCACCACTCTAGTCAGGGCAAGGGAGTTACACGCTGAAGATAACCCATGCTCACCCCCTTGGTAGCTTGGCAGAGCAGTCAGGCTTATCTCAGAGGCAATGTGTAAAGCATTTGCGCAACACACACAAACAGCAGCGACATACTAAGTGCACCACAAAAGAAACTCCACACAAGGTTATATCAAAAATAGCCTTTGTATTACTCATAAAACACATTAGAACGTAATCACATATATATATATACACTGTGCCACCTGGCACTTGGTATGACTTTACAGGGGATTATATACAGTAAACAGTCAGAATATTGAGTAGGAATGTCGAATTGCAATAATATCGAGTGCAAAATATCGTGATACAGAAATATCGACTGCCAGAATATCGTGGTCAAGAATATCGAGTTTAAGGTAAGAAATATCGTTTTCCAAAATATCGAAGTTATTAACATCGTTTGCAAAAATATAGTTGTTAAAAATATCGGTTTTTTTTAGTTAGTGTTATGTACTTTAGTATGTATTTTAAATGTATGTGCTATATTTTTTTGTCTAAGTATTGCATTTTTTTTAATGTATGTGTTAAAATTTTTAAAAGTTATAAATTTTATTTTAATTACATTTTGCGTTTTACTTCCGTAACGGGTTATGGGGTTATAGGAGAATAGGGTGGGAAGTAATTTAATTATAATAAATTGAATATTAATTTTCTTTTAATTACATTTTGCGTTTTAGTTCCGTAGCAGGTTGTGGGTTTATAGGGGAATAGGGTGGGAAGTCATTTAAATATAATAATTTGAATAATAATTTTTATTTATTAGTATTTATTTAATTTTGATTTTATAGTGTTAATTATGGTAATTTATTTATTATTAATTAATTAATAATTGGCTGTTATTTTTTATTGATTAATTAATTGGTAAATAAGTTAATTGTGTCATTTTCTTAGAAGCGGGTTGTGGGTTTATAGGGGAATAGGGTGGGAAGTCATTTCATTAGAATTAAATTATTAATATTTTGTCATAATTAATATTTATTTATTTAATATTTTATATTGTTAATTGAGGGAAATAATATATTATTAATTATTTATTAATTTGTTATTAATTATTATTAATTAATTGGTAATTATGTTAATTGTGTGATTTGTTTAGGACTGGGTTATGGATTGATAGGGGAGTAGGGTGGGAAGTAATTTGATTTTAATAAATGTAATAATTTTTTTATATAATATTTATTAATTATTATTTTATAGTGTTAATTGTGTGAATTAATTTATTAATAATTATTTATATTTTGATTGTTAATTGTTATTAATTAATTAATTAATTGTTTATTAATTATGTTAATTGTATAATTTTTAACGAAATTGTTGGTGGCATTTATAGGGTAATATGGTCGGAGGAAATTTATTTTTAATTAATTAATTCTTTGCTAATTGATGCTAATTAATTAATTACATTTTAATTTTGTCATTTGTGTAATGATTTGGATGTGTGAGTTGTGGTGTTTATAGTGGTAAATGGTGGGAAGTAAATTTTTTAATATTATTTTCTTATTTGTTGTTCATTGATATGAATTTATTAATGTAAAATTAGTTATGGAAATTGTGTAAATATTTTTAGGTGTGTGTTATGGTGTTTATTGGGGTAGATGGTAGAAAGTAATTTAGTTTACATTAATTAATCATTACTTGATCGTTATTATTTATTTATTAATTGTTAAATATTTTTGGTAATTGTTCATTTTTTTTTTGTTTGAGGACTCATGTTGTATAGCTGTAATGTCTGGTTACTACAATAATTTAGAACTTTTTAAATATGTTTTTTAATTATTAATAATTTTTAAATTGATAATTAATTGTGTTAATTATGGAGGTACACTTTTTTATTTAATTTAGACGTGTGTTGTAAATTGTGTGGTGTTATAGGGTAGAAAAAAAAATATTACATTTATGTAATAATTATTTTTTTAGATTACAATTAATTTCTATTACAAAATATTTATTTGTTTAATAATTGCTTGTTAAAATTAAAAAAATAATCTTTTTATGTAAATTTTATATTTTTTCTACATTATTATATGTTTCTATGTTTTGTAAAAATTTATAATAGATATGTTTTGTTTTTGGGTGTTTTATTATTTGTTGTATAGTAGTTGATATTTTGTTTGTTTTTAAATTTGAATTTTCTTAAGTGTGAATAGTAATTTTTACCCCTTCGCTATGCAACACTTTCCCTACTGCTGCATTCGCAGGAGTGGGAATAGCAATTTATACCCCTACACTATCCAACACTTTCCCTACTGTTGACTCGCTGGAGTGGGAATAGTAATTTTTACAACTGCGCTATCCAACACTTTCCCTACTGTTTCACTCGCTGGATAGGGAATAGTAATTTTTACCCCTGTGCTATCCAACACTTTCCCTACTGTTGCACTCGCTGGAGTGGGAATAGTAATTTTTACCCCTACGCTATCCAACATTTTCCCTACTGTTGCACTCGCTGGAGTGGGAATAGTAAATTTTACCCCTACGCTATCCAACACTTTCTCTACTGTTGCACTCTTTGGAGTGGGAATAGTAATTTTAACCCCTCCGCTATCCAACACTTTCCCTACTGTTGCACTCATTGGAGTGGGAATAGTAAATTATTCCCCTCCGCTATCCAACACTTTCCCTACTGTTGCACTCGCTGGAGTGGGAATAGTAATTTTTACCCCTTTGCTATCCAACACTTTCCCTACTGTTGCACTCGCTGGAGTGGGAATAGTAATTTTTACCCCTACGCTATCCAACATTTTCCCTACTGTTGCACTCGCTGGAGTGGGAATAGTAATTTTTACCCCTATGCTATCTAACACTTTCCCTACTGTTGCACTCTTTGAAGTGGGAATAGTAATTTTATCCCCTCCGCTATCCAACACTTTCCCTACTGTTGCACTCATTGGAGTGGGAATAATAAATTATTCCCCTCCGCTATCCGACACTTTCCCTACTGTTGCACTTGCTGGAGTGGGAATAGTAAATTATTCCCCTCTGCTATCCAACACTTTCCCTACTGTTGCACTTGCTGGAGTGTGAATAGTAATTTCTACCCCTACGCTATCCAACACTTTCCCTACTGTTGCACTCGCTGGAGTGGGAATAGTAAATTATTCCCTTCCGCTATCCGACACTTTCCCTACTGTTGCACTTGCTGGAGTGGGAATAGTAATAGTCATCCCTACGCGATCCAACACTTTCCCTGCTGTTGCACTCGCTGGAGTGGGAATAGTAAATTATTACCCTCCGCTGTCCAAACCTTTCCCTACTGTTGCAGTTGTTGGAGTGGGAATAGTAAATTATTCCCCTTCGCTATCCAACACTTTCCCTACTGTTGCAGTCAATGTAGTGTAAAATGTAGGTTTAAAAAATATTACATATTTTAATATTTTAATTTATAATATAACTTTTTATTTTTTTATTTTTATGTTACAGGTGTATGTATATATATGAATGAGGAGCTTGACCCACTCACGTGCCCAGCCTACTAAGGAATGCTAATGCAGCGAAAATGGGATGGCGTGAGGAAGGGATTCGAGCAGGATGACACCCTGCTACGATCGTGGTGGAGAACGGCGTTTGTTCAAAGTCATACGTAGAGTTCTACATCAACTTACCTGACTGTGTTCTTCATGATTTTCCACTCTAACATCAGTGCATGTGCCCAGTAAGAACTTGCCACTAAGGTATTAAGTATGAGGACTTCCAGTTCTTTTATGTGAAGGGACTTTACGATGCACTATGGGAGCTGAAGTCTTTTACATCCAGTCATGTGACCCAACCCCCTGTTTAAAGCACGCCCAAGCGCACTCCTGCGTCTTTCTTCCACCTGTGAGCAAGGCAAGTGTGCCAAAACAATAGGAAAATGGAAGCAGGCGCTGCTGGACTTTGAAATAAATCTCGTCTGCAGTATTGGGCCTCAAGGTGTTTTTTCTACACCAGGTGGTGTTTTGATGGGCTGCTCCATGCCCATTGTGTTGAGGCCGCCCTGTAAGGTCCGGGGCTCCAGAACGGGGAAATGATGCTTGGTATTTGAATGAGGAGCCTGACCCACTCATGCGCCCAGCCTACTGAGGAATGCTAATGCAGCAAAAATGGGACGGCGTGAGGAAGGGATTCGAGCAGGATGACACCCTGCTACGATCGTGCTGGAGAACGGCGTTTGTTCAAAGCCATATGTAGAGTTCTACATCAACTTACCTGACTGTGTTCTTCATGATTTTCCACTCTAACATCAGTGCATGTGCCCAGTAAGAACTTGCCACTTAGGTATTAAGTATGAGGACTTCCAGTTCTTTTATGTGAAGGGACTTTACGATGCACTATGGGAGCTGAAATCTTTTACATCCAGTCATGTGACCCAACCCCCTGTTTAAAGCATGCCCAAGCGCACTCCTGCGTCTTTCTTCCACCTGTGAGCAAGGCAAGTGTGCCAAAACGTTAGAAAAATGGAAGCAGGCGCTGCTGGACTTTGAAATAAATCTCGTCTGCAGTATTGGGCCTCAAGGTGTTTTTTCTACACATGGTGGTGTTTTGATGGGCTGCTCCGTGCCCATTGTGTTGAGGCCGCCCTGTAAGGTCCGGGGCTCCAGAACGGGGAAATGATGCTTGGTATTTGAATGAGGAGCCTGACCCACTCACGCGCCCAGCCTACTGAGGAATGCTAATGCAGCAAAAATGGGACGGCGTGAGGAAGGGATTCGAGCAGGATGACACCCTGCTACGATCGTGCTGGAGAACGGCGTTTGTTCAAAGCCATATGTAGAGTTCTACACCAACTTACCTGACTGTGTTCTTCATGATTTTCCACTCTAACATCAGTGCATGTGCCCAGTAAGAACTTGCCACTTAGGTATTAAATATGAGGACTTCCAGTTCTTTTATGTGAAGGGACTTTACGATACACTATGGGAGCTGAAATCTTTTACATCCAGTCATGTGACCCAACCCCCTGTTTAAAGCATGCCCAAGCGCACTCCTGCGTCTTTCTTCCACCTGTGAGCAAGGCAAGTGTGCCAAAACGTTAGAAAAATGGAAGCAGGCGCTGCTGGACTTTGAAATAAATCTCGTCTGCAGTATTGGGCCTCAAGGTGTTTTTTCTACACATGGTGGTGTTTTGATGGGCTGCTCCGTGCCCATTGTGTTGAGGCCGCCCTGTAGGGTCCAGGGCTCCAGAACGGGGAAATGATGCTTGGTATTTGAATGAGGAGCCTGACCCACTCACGCGCCCAGCCTTCTGAGGAATGCTAATGCAGCGAAAATGGGACGGCGTGAGGTAGGGATTCGAGCAGGATGACACCCTGCTACGATCGTGCTGGAGAACGGCGTTTGTTCAAAGTCATACGTAGAGTTCTACATCAACTTACCTGACTGTGTTCTTCATGATTTTCCACTCTAACATCAGTGCATGTGCCCAGTAAGAACTTGCCACTAAGGTATTAAGTATGAGGACTTCCAGTTCTTTTATGTGAAGGGACTTTACGATGCACTATGGGAGCTGAAGTCTTTTACATCCAGTCATGTGACCCAACCCCCTGTTTAAAGCATGACCAAGCGCACTCCTGTGTCTTTCTTCCACCTGTGAGCAAGGCAAGTGTGCCGAAACGTTAGGAAAATGGAAGCAGGCGCTGCTGGACTTTGAAATAAACCTCGTCTGCAGTATTGGGCCTCAAGGTGTTTTTTCTACACATGGTGGTGTTTTGATGGGCTGCTCCGTGCCCATTGTGTTGAGGCCGCCCTGTAGGGTCCGGGGATCCAGAACGGGGAAATTATGCTTGGTGTATATATATATATATATATATATATATATATATATATATATATATATATATATATATATATATTTATACATTTTAATATATTTCTAACATTTTATAATTAATTAAAATGATTATTTATTAATTATTTTTAAGTAAATATATATATATATATTACATTTTAAATATGTATGTTTAATTTATTTTTACATTATATTTATTACTTATAATTGTTAAAAAATACAAATAAATCTAAATATTTTTTTTAAGTTAAATGTATTATTTAATTTATTTTACATTATTTTTTATACATATAAAAAAACGATATTTTCTACTTCGATATTTTTAACAACGATATGTTCTTTTCTCGATATTTTTGTACTTACCATTATGAAGATAGGAGGTCGATATTTTTGACAACGATATTTTTGTCACAATATTTCTGTAGGTTGATATTTCTGTTGTCGATATTCTGTCAGCGATCCATTATATATACTACAGGGCCAATCGGGCCACTGTCATAGCCTCACAATGCATAGTTAGAGAAAACAACCAGTAAATACTGGTAAGGGTACACTTAGCATAAACCTAGTAGGCATGTTATGCAAAACATAATCACATCAGGCCCCCCTTAGGCCTAAATCTCATCAGCAGCAGTGCACCGTATCATTATCACTGCACACATGGGTACTCAGTATGGCACATTATGCCTACATCATAATCATCAGTGCACCCTAGTAAATGCTAATAACGGGAACACCCTATGAATGCATCAGGCATTAGGCATACCACAGTATAGTATGCATAACATCACAGTAGGCCATGCACCATAGTAACATCATGCCCAGCAGTGTACCTTAGGCAAGTTCCATAGTCATCCGTGCACCTTAGTACACACTTGCCACAGTCCACGTATTGTGAGCACCTCCAGCTCACCTTAGCCTCATGCAGGGATATATCCCCAATAGCGTGGGGATCATGAAGTCTAGTCAGGCACCCCCAAGGGGCCGCCTCTGCCCCCCTGTTATGCAGTAGCGGTGCTCCGGCCTCTTAGGCTACTGGGCCATCTGCCCAGCTTATACCCGGAATGCACAATTACCGCCTCTGATCGGGGCCTCAATGCTCCTTTTTCAAACTGAGGAGCAGGGGCCTCCATGAAGGCAGGGCCTCAAATGCAGCTGCCGGCGACCGTGCGGCGCAACTGAGGGAGCCCACAAGACTCACCGATGCTGCATCTCCTCATCGGGCCTCGGGGCCCCAAAGCGACGACTCTTTCTCTTCGCGCTTACACGGAGCGAAGTCTCCGTCATTCGTGGCTTCTCCTTCCTGTCTTCTCCATCCAGCAGGCTCAGTCAGTACGTGGGGCTCTCCTTGACACCACAGAAGCCCCGCCCACAAACAGGCATCCTTCGCCTGACTTCCTGCTCCAGCTCTGCTTCCTCTGGCCGGCCCCACCCATGGTCAGGCTCTCCTTGCCTGACTTCCGGTTCGCGGACTGCTTTCTCCGTGGACCGGGGAAGAGCCCACATCTCAGGCTTAGGAGGATGACTCGTCCAGTGCCTACCATGCGCTTCTGGCCACAGCGCTCTTTATGAGCACAGTTGGAGCCCTCTTCTTGGGCTCTGGGAACAAGCTGCAAAGCGCCCACCACACACAGCACTGAACGGGGGGGCGCCGACACACACATCTGCTGCTCCCCATTCTCCAAGGAACTCAATGGCAGCACCCTCACTCGTGCTGGTCAGGGAGCAGATCAAAACGTGCTCCTCCCAAGTTTCTGCAGTCTCTGCTTGGAGTCAAAAAGTGCTCGCCTGGCGCTAAATCCCAGGAATCACCCAGGGCAGAGCTGGGCCCAGGTAGGCCAACTCACAGGGCCCTCCAGCAGAGGGGCAATTCTTTGTGGCGGTTCCTCCTGGCGCCCAGCAGCCCTCTTCGTCCTTCAGAGCCGAGTCAGCACAACTACATGGGGTCACAGCCCCAATATTTATACCACTTTCAGTCTTTGTTCTGCCCTGGCACAGGGCACTCGACATAGACCAAACCAGTTCTGGGGGGCACTTAACAAGTGCACAACAGTCCCCATTGTTAGTGTAGGCTCTGGCCCCAGACACACCACAGGGGGGCGGAACCAGCATTGTGGAAGGCAGGCACAGTCCTATTCAGGGTCAGGGGCTACTCCTCCCAATACTCCAAATGCAGATCGGCCTATTCAGCCTAGCGCTGACTCACCCAGCCCCTCGGGAGCCACTGCACCTCCCCAGCCCCTGTCATCCAGAGCCAGACATGCAATACACAACAGGAAGGCACAAGGACAGATAGCACAGACAAATGCCCACTTCTAAAAGTGGCATTTCTAAAATAGTGATAATAAATCTGCGAATACCATTACACAGCATTTATTGCCACTATTCCAAACATACCAAACTTGATCACGCTACTCCTCTCATGTCAGGAATTACCACTGATACACATATCAGGGAATCCCCAATGCATTCCTATGAGAGCGCAGCCTCACAGTAGCGAGAAACCAAATAGGCTGTTTGTCACTACCAGGACATGCCACCCAGTTAAGGCACATGTCCTACCTTTTACCTACACCGCACCCTGCCCATAGGGCTAGCTAGGGCCAACCTTAGGGGTGACTGATATGTAGTAGAAGGGGAGTCACAGACGTGGCAGCCACTTTGTGTGCCATGTCACAGCAGCAGAAAACTGTACGTGCAGGCCCTGCAATGGCAGAGGCCTGAGACAGGTTTGAAAGGCTACTTTGGTGGGTGGCGCAAGCAGCACTGCAAGCCCACCAGTAGCATTTAATTTACTGGCCCTGGGTATATAAGATACCACTTTACAAGGGACAGATAAGTAAATTAAATTCGCCAAACAGGTGTAGACCAATCTTACCACGTTTACCATAGAGAGCACATGCACTTTAACACTGGACAGCAGTGATAAAGTGCCCAGAGTCCTAAAACCACCAACACCAGGTCAGAAGAAATACCAGGAGGAATGCAAAAAGTCCTGGGATGACCCTGCAAAAAGGGCCAAGTCCAACACTATTTTAATCCTTCAGAAAGAGTTTTTTGCATACTGCAATTTGAGGCACCACATGCCAAAGCCAAAACTCTGACTACGTAAAATGAAAAGTGTGAGAGTAATTCAAGTTGTCTTTCCATTTTTTTCAGCAATTCAGAACAGTGAATACCCTTTTGCATTTATTTAAATAGTTCCTTAAAATCCAAAAGTAAACTCAGCATGAAGGATCAAATGGGAAACTGAATCAACACCTTTTAAAGCTACATCCACTTCCTTATCCACCTGCTCCTTTGAGGTATTTTCTTCTGCCATTGAAGATCTACCAACAAGACTGGCAGCAATTGAGTCAACATAAACTGTATCAGGAAGATTTTCCTCCATCCCTACTGGAGAATAAAGCTTTGCCAGGCACCTAGGCATGTTCATTTCTTCAGGGTCCTTCTACTCATTTAGAGTGACATCCATAACAAATTGATGGATAGGAACACCGACACTAGCCAGCTGCTTAAACTGTCTCAAGGCTGTATCTTTGAAGGATACTGCTACTTCCTCCTCTAGAAAACACATGCTATCTTTAATGTGGCCAAATAGTTCAGGTAGCATGTCTCTGGTAACATATTTCCCCTTGTGATCAGGAGTTGGGGAGAGGAACCCTTTGATAAATCTGAAGCAGAAATGTCAGAATACATACTTTCTTATTTTGCCCTTTCTGTAACATCACCCTTCTTCCTTCTTAAAAAGACCAATGTCTCTAAAATCAAATTCTTTATCATTTCATCCTCTGCATAGGATATCCTCCTTTTAAGGGGAGGGGAATGGGAATACACTGACCTATCACCCTATTATGAGGATGGGGAAAAGTGCCTCATTTTAAGCAAGTGTTCTCCCATACTGGTAAATCCACTTTCAAAATAGCAAATAATAAAAAAAGCCATCAGGATTGAAAAAATGTGTTTATAGCAATTTACCATTACAACCTAAGGAAAGAGACTCACTCTCTCTGCTGTTGCCAATGTGATGCAAAAAAATTGGAAGCAAAAGCTCTCAATGTGAATGCCCATAGTCCAGGCATACTCTTGGCCCTTCCACGCATGAGCAGAGTGCATTCCCTGAACGGATGCTAAAAACAACACCAGTATTGCGGAAAACAAAATGCAGTCAAAATAAGGTAACTTAAAAATAAATGCTGTTCAAATAGTAAGCCAGTTGTTAACCTCAGACGATTAAAAACAAAAATAAGCAGCACATTTTAATATGCCGTCCTACTCTAACATGACAGACATACCTCAAGAAAATCCTCTGAGATCCAATAAAAGCACACCCAAGAGCATAGAGCTCCCACAATGGCAAAAAGTGTTATCCCCTAACCCGGAAGGGAGAGAAACTCTAGTGCACATAGGAGGTTGAACGCCAGCAGCAACCTTATCAATCCTGATCCTTCCCCTAGAAGCATTCACTCCCAAGAGAGGCACCTGATGAGTACCATTCATGAGTGAGTTTGGAAACGCTGCTCTCACTGGGAAGCATCCGTATACCAGCCGCGGCCTGTGCAGGTAAGAGCGAGGGGGCCGGGTTGGGGGTGATTCAACAGACAACCACGAGGGAAAATGAAATAAATAATTAATTTCCCCCCGTCGTCGTCAGTCAAAATCCCGCCCCACCCGGCCCTCCACACTTACATGCACAAGCCGCGGCTGCCGTATACACCACTGCCTCTGACTCGACCTCGTGAGACTTGGTAGCCTGCCAGGACCAAGGGAGTGACATGACGAAATAGAAGAGTCAGAGCATGGATCCTAGCTTCATTTCCCAGAGACGCCAAAGTGAGTACTGCTCAAGGCTTACCTTCTAGTCCCCCGCCATCGGCCGGTATTGCTGAAGAGGCCTGGCAAATGACATGTACCCCAGGCACTGCTCGAGGGCTTAGCAGAAGTTGAAATTGAGTGAGTACTTCTATCTCTTTTTCATTGTTTACATCTGTAGTTGATAGGGGGCCCAATCACTAGCTGTGGCTGTGCAACCTGCCTTGGAGGACTGTAGTCACTGTGCGAAAGGAAGACGGGGTGACGATGCATGGTCCAGTTTAGCACTGGGAGAGAGGGATGAGAAGATGCACAGACCTTGTGACATGGTTCACTCACAGGAGGCTGTGAACGTGACTTGATGATAACTATTCTTTTCATGCTCCATTACTATATCACCACCCTGCCACATTCCCCTTTCACCGTGGTAGGTAAGATATTTATTGTATAGGTGAAATAAACCCAATTGCAACAATAACATATTACACATGTCAAAAAATCAAAAAAAGAGATGTGTCATTAAAATCGCCTTAGATATATAAAACACTTTTAAAGACTCACAAACAACTATAGTATGCTAAACATTCTACGTTACCCATATCCAATAATTCTCTATGTATATCGTTCTGTATAAAAATCACTGCTACACTTAAAAATTGTATTGTGCAACCAATATTGTTTTATAAGACAGTCCATTGAAAAACAGAAGCGAGGCATCCTTAATTGTCCATTCCTCGCTTTCATGGAAAATTAAACTCAAACATGTTCTTCTTAAGTCTATCAAAGAAGGACATGCAAAAAGAATATGTTCTAATATTTTCTCGTTATCATGAGGTAAGCAGCATTTCCTTTCAATATTTTCAGAACACTTCCACGAATCTTCAAAAGCTTCAAAATGCAGGATGGAAATATAGAAAAGTCTAAATCTAAGAAATGCTTTTTTGATTTTGGGGTCAATGTCTTAGTCGAAATGGTTTTGCCTTCTCATTTTGTAAGGATTTGTTTGTATAGTTTTTGTGTTTAGTTATATCTCCTTTTCAATTGGATAAAATGCTATTCTTATATTTTTCTTAATTAAGAATTTCCATTTCTGCTTCTTCAACATTGTAAATTCTGCAATTGATAGAGAATTACAGTTTTTTTAGTAGACCACTCAATTTATTGGATGTTACCATGAACCTTTTCCTAATACTAAAATTTGTTTTTTTATTATGCCTTTCAGGAAGTATGTATCAGCAGTGTAGCAGTTGCAAAGATAATTAATTAAAATAATAGTATTCAAAGATAGTAAACAAGCAAAATCAATTTCTAATCTTATCTAACAATGAGGAGTAGATGACATTAACTGGAAAATTTGACATATAAGTGTGATGAATAACATATTTAGAGTAGTTATTGTTTGATTCCTGAGAGCTATTGGCCATGATATAAAGTCATCCTTTTACCCTGCCCCCTCCCCCGCCATTCTTTGCTGAATGATACTGGTGGTAACTGACTCTGACTGTACCCTGTTCTCTGCTAACCAGGCCCAAGACCAGAGTTATGTTAAAAAAAGGTGCATGTTATAGGGTACACTTAAAATGGGCAATGACCGACCCTATAAGTACCTAGTAGATAATAGGACCAGGGGATTCAATCCACTTATGAGTTCATAGTATATAATAGGGCATGGAGGTTTAGAGGCCCAGCAGAGTATTTGCATTTGCATGTGTGCGCTGCTGTAAGCCTGCTGTCCCTTTCAAGGCAGTCCTGCTTTGCAGCCTGTCTTTAAAAGTAAATTTTAACAATTGGCATTGACAGACCCTATAAGTCTCTAGTATATAATAGGGCTAGGAGTTTAAAACTGCCTATAAGTCCCTAGTATATAATAGGGCATGGAGGTTTAGAGGCCCAGCAGATTATTTGCATTTGCGTGTGTGCGCTGCTGTGAGCCTGCTGTCCCTTTCAAGGCAGTCCTGCTTTGCAGCCTGTCTTTAAAAGTGAATTTTAACAATTGGCATTGACAGACCCTATAAGTCCCTAGTATATAATAGGGCTTGGAGTTTCAAACTGTCTATAAGTCCCTAGTATATAATAGAGCATGGAGGTTTAGAGGTCCAGCAGATTTCCTGCACTTGCATGTGTGCACTGCTGAGCTCCTGCTGTCATGATAAACGCAGCCTTGCTTTGCAGACTGTCTTTAAAAGTTAATTGCATGCAAATTCGGCTTTGGTGGTATGGGAACCTTAAAAGTGATAATCTACCTTATGTTACATATTAGGCACCCCTCAGGTCTCCCCTAGGTGTCCTAGGGGTGGGGGGCTATGTAACTATAAGCAGGGACCTTATAAAATATGTTTTATATGCCCTGGTGAGGGTAAAACTGCCCATTTAATTGTTTCCCCTTTGTAGAAACTTAGCTCCATAGGCTAACAGTACAATATTTTATTTAGGTATAACCATTGCTAGGCTTAATTAATTGGTAGTGATAAATATAACAGCTTGCCACTGTTGAATTTATTATAACTTGTACAGAAGAGAAGTTATAGAACTTTCTCTTCTGTAAGCCAAAATCCAGCTTTCTAGTGCTCTCTGCTGATTAGTCAGCCTTAACAGGCTTAGCCAGGCTGCTTTAATTAGATGATAAGTGGCCTGGCTGGAGCAGAGGTTATCTGATGGAGAGAGCTCTGAAGCTGCAGAGGATAGGTCATAAAGAGGGGGCTTGTAAATCAAACTGAGCTCAAAGAGAGAGCAGATCAGTAAGGAATGCCAGGCATACCTACCCCCACATCCTGTGTCCCCATCGAGACAGCAGGCTTGGGACAGGAAATTACAGAGGTGAGGGGGAGGAGAGCTAATGAAAATGAGCCACACTGTTGGTTGGTTTAGCCAGCTGTTACTCCTCTGGAGAGAAATCATCCATGTTGGGTTTTGGAGGTGTAGTGCTTTGTGGGACTAGAAGATGCCACACTTTGGAGGAAGCTGTCATGCTTTTAGGTGCCACCCAGCATCTCATTGGATAGAGGTACCCCCTCCTTGTATCCCAAGAACACTGAATAAATATGTGAGAGCTGCATAGTGTCTCAGATCTGCTGCCTGAAACTGCAAGGAGAAGAAGGACTGCCCTGCTGGACTCTGGATCTGCACTCAAAGACCAGCACTCTGAATGACTGCATCTGCTGTAGAATCTGGTACTACAACCCTGGGAACTGTGCCTTGCTTCAAGAAGGATTAAGGAGTGGGCTTCCTGCAAGCTACAGGTTAACAGAGCGCATCTGCATCATCTCCACCAAGAGTCCCCATCGTGGAGTGCGTCCAGTGGACTTTTAAGGATTTGCTTAGGTGCATTGTGGGGATTGTAGCCCAGACATCCCAGAGACCATCTAGGAGATCCCAGACCTTTGGATTGGTGTTTTGGACACTTGGAACCTACAAGGAGACCTTCAGGAAGGGAAGCACCTCCTGAAGTTTGGAGAACTTTGGAAAACTTTTCGGGAAAAGCTCTAAGATGTGACCGACCCGATGTCGAGAGTTGAGCCGACTACCTTCATCCGCGACCCAGCCTGTAATTCAGGTGCATCCCGCTCAAAACTCCAGCGCTCCAGACTTCCAGTATCTGACCAGGGCCTCGCAGAAAATCAAGCCCGCGAACCCTCACCAAATCTGGCCTGCTATGGACGGTCGATCGACGTCAGAAGAAAAAGCGTGAAGGTAAAATTTTGAACGGGGCCTCCCGCTTTGTGTATTCGACCAGGGCTCCGTCGCGGTCAGCCTCAACCTTTCACTTTGTCTCGTCAAGCGCAACCAGATGTCCAAGAGTGGTCCTTTTGTTTCTAAGCACTACAAAGTGGTTAATCTTTACAAATTCATATCTACAGTTCCCTACATTGGATTTTTGTCATTTTGATGTCATTTTAAAGAAAACAATATTTCCTACTGTAATACCATGATGTGGGATTTTTATTGTGTGTTGTTTATTACTTATTTGATGTATTGGTGTTTTTAAATGCTTTATATACCTGTCTCCTAAGTTAGGCCTGACTGCTCGTTGTCAGCTACCAAGGGTTGAGCAAGGGACTAATTTACTAAGATCTTTACTGGACCTTATACTGGGTTGGTGGCCTAATTGCCACTGATAAGTGCATACTTACCCCTACCAATAACCCACTTACCAACACTCCATATAAAAGTAAATTAATTATTTTAGTTGTTATAACAGGGATGGTAAGAGCTATAGCCCACCTACTCCATATTTTCTCAAGAATCATTGATTGCTTTCATTGTTGCTGTTGATCAATTATCTTAACTTTGAATCAATGTCCACTACTAGATATGCATATTGTGACACATGCCCTATTTTGTTCTTACTCTTTAACTTCTAGGTGTAATAACTCAGTCTAGAAAACTTCAATGACATTTTTAGTTTGGTTAAAATGTATTGCAAGCCTTTCAGCATATTATATGCTTGCAGACAAATTACCTGACTTCATAACCTATTCTGTGCAATAAATAGTAAACAAGGTCATCTGCATAAGCTAATCAGAAAATTCTCCAAATTTGGGGAACCGTCTTTGCTATGATTAGGCTTTTTCGTCATATCAGCAATGTAAAGGGAAAAAAGAAGAGGAAACAAAATACATCCTTGCTTTAGTCCATTATTGGTATGGATTTTTGGGGTTTATCCATTTCCGATGGTAAATTTAACCTGTTTACATGACGCTCAATAAATAGATGTAGTAGGGTATTGTCTCTCCCCTAATATTGTAGTTTTCTCCAAAGAGTGATTCTGGCTACCGTATCAAAAGTGATAGAATAATCTATGAAACATATGAATAGTTTGTTATTTTTTCATTCCAATGACCGACGAGCCAAGGTTACTGATGTGACTATATTATCCACAATTCAACAGTTTGTTTTAATGCCTGATTGATTAGGTTGTTTTATATGATTTTTCAAAGGCCCATTACATTGAGAATGTTAAAAGATTTAAAATAAAAAAGATTTAAATAAAAAAAAAAGCAATGAACTCAAAGCTGCTTGGGTTTTCTTTTTAACCTTTTTTTATACATAGATTGTGTAAAGAAACCCTTCAAAGATGGCAAGTTTTGTCCATTGAAAACAGTGATGTTAAAAAAAGCAGGTAGGATGACACTCCAATTATTTGTCAATGAGTTTATCATGGTTATAGGAATGCCAATAGGGCCGGGTGTGCTAGAATCTTGACAACTTTTTCTGAGTATCTCGATTTCCCTCTGTGAGATTAGATATGTTTGCTCTTCTTTAAACCCTTAACTACTGAGGCTTTTCCAACCCAGTGCTGAGCCCCTTTTTTGGCTGTTTGGGGTACTATGTGATTATGCCACCATAACTTTATTTCCCACATAAGGTATTACCATCAATTTTGCGTCCTTTTTTCTCAGCATCATAGTGGTTGAGGGTTTGTGGATTCCACTGGAATGAACCAAGAAAATAGTGAAAATATAGCTAAATTTTGGGTTCTTGTGAAAAATGCAAAAAAGTAATGTGCAAGAAAGTGTCTACTGTTTTTCCTAGAAATGGAATCAATTAGTTGCTTGTTGTCGTTAAATCAAGAAGATGTGTTTTTCATGCACCTTTATTGCACATATTGTGCTAAATTCAACTCTGTCTAAGCTGTGGATACAAGTTGGGGGTATCTGAGGATGTCTCAAAGCCTAGATGCCTTGAACTGAGTGAGCACATATACCTTTGAAACTGAGGTAAAGATGCTGGGGAAGGCTGTCCTCGGCTCCTAAAAGAGCGCTTCAAAAACTACTAAAGGCTATAGGTGTTGCAACGCAGGGTAGTCTGTGACAACATGGCTTATGTTCTGTCCACTATTATGTGCAGTGTGGTTACTGTAATGCACTTGTCATATGACAGACATAACATCTAGCTCATTCTGATGGCCGATAATTGTGTAAATCAGGCCATAAGCGAGTCCAAGATTTTCTCAAAAAAAACAATTTGAAAGGCTGATTGCCTAGCAAAATAGTGGCCCACGGAAGATATGTATCCCTGCAGAGCCACTGAAAGGTACACACTAGGGCAGTTCCACATCAGTCAAGTTCCTAGTGCTTAATGTTTGTATGGCACATTGTGAAGTGAGTTTGAAACATAGGTGTAGCTGAGATGGGCACTAGGGACAGTAAAAAGGAATCTCCTGCCTCTTTCCTTGCTTAGGGCAGACTCTGCAATGACAACATGTTGCAGGAATGAGTTGTCAAAAGGCCAATCCTTTAGCTTTGCCACATCTGCAGCAGCAAGGCTTTCAATTATCGCCAACTGGAAGTCATGGATATACATTGGTCTTCCCTCTGGTGATGCTGTGGACATTTTTTGTAGCAATATCAAACTGAACTGCATGCCACAGTGCCAGTTTTGCACAGCTTACCGAACAACTCTACTCCTTATAGAAGTTGTCCACAAAAAGGTATAACATTTTTGAAGGAGTGGTTCGACAAGCTCCCATACAATATATGCTGTGACTCCTATTGTGAAAGGGCAACCTACAAGATTTAGAGCAGAGTTCTTCCCTGTACATAAACTCAGGCTTTATACATAGCCAGCAGAGCTCTCACGCATTATGTACATTTTGATGCCATAAGAAGCTCTTTTCTTTGTATGTACTGCTTGAACAGCAGCCGCTATTTATATAGGATCCCGGACTCATCAATGGCTATATTCTTTCCAGGAGTATAAATCTCTGGCAGACAAATATTCAACAGGATGAATTTTGAGCAACCGGTCATGGTCTGAATGGTCCTGGGGCAATGCAGCAAAATTATCACTGAAATGAAGCATTTGTTGCAATAGCAAAAACGATCTCTGATGATGACCAGTGCGAAGCTGGATATTAATCAAACTCTGCAAGTAGGCCAATGGAACTGCATGCTTTGTGCACCATCCCCAACTTGAGCATAAGGCCCAGGAATTTCTTCCTGTCCCCAAGTAAAGTGGGAGTCCACCCGGGTGCCCTAAAATAAGGCCCAAGAGTGTCTCTATGTTCTATTGGAAACTGTTCAGCACTCAAATTTGGTGCACATTTTGCTCAAGGAAGCCATCCTTCAGAAAGAAATGGACGTAGAAAATCGTCAAAAAAATTGCTTTATTGACTTTACATTAAGGGGCCGATTCCGATAGGGGCCGGAAATCTCTCTGACCGAGCCGGACCCGGAGAGATTTCCGACCGAATCGGACCCTAGCAGCCCGACCGAACGAGTACGATGCATACGCATGCTATCGGACTCGATTCGGTCGGACTCCCAATGAAGTCAATGGGAGCCTGTCGTACAACGCGTACGCGGGCTCCCATTGACTCAATGGGTGCGAGGCGAACAAGGGCGCCCCCTACAGCGTGTACATGGTGAAGCGACTCGCGCCGTACACGCACAGGTAGGGGGGACCCATGGGTCCCCCCTGTGTGAGACTCGCGCGGCTACGCATACAGGGGGGTCCGACACGGACCCCCGAAGTACGGCTCTGACTGCTTCGAGCCGGACGGCGCGAGTCGGTCGGACTGCTCGCGGCGCGCATCGTACTTGCCCGGCCGGGGAACGTCTCCATTGCGCGGTGCGAGGTGCATCCGTGCGAGTCGGTCGGTGCGGTTGGGACGGGCGTACGAGTCGGTCGGCGAATTCGCACGCGCTCGCATCGTACTCGCTCGCCCGGACGCACGTACGAATCGGTCGGGAAAGAGGGCTCCGAATCGGATCCGGTTAAGCCGAATCCGATTCGGTGCCCTACCGGCCGAGATCGGAATCGACGCCCTAGTGTCTGCAGTTAACAGGGGAATTTGTGGCTACACTAAATTGGGGGGCAGTCAACAGAGCACTCTGTCTGTGCTTGCTGCAAGACGTTCCTACTCTCTAGGTTGGTCTACCCTGCTACTGTCTCTTCATTGCGCAGACTGTGCTTGTAAATGGACATCACAACTGCCATGATCCTGTTCCTTAAGGTCACTGGAAGGTGAATCATTGGATGGAACTCCACAGACCGAAACATTGCTTCCAGATTCTTCTCCATTTACCTCTCCCTTGGATGCTCACAGTATCTGATGCTGCCTCAGAGCTGTCATCTATAACTCTAGTTAGGGCCTGGGCAGCAGTCAACCACAGAATTGCCATCTCTGTGGACTGGGTAAAACCTGTCTGAAACCTTCCTTCTTAAACACTATGGGCAAGATGTACGACAAGTTCATGCGTGCGCAAACGGGTTAGCCACCCGTTTGCGCATGCAAAAACCTACATGGCCATGTACAAACACTATTTTGCGACTCGCAAAAAACTGCGACTCGCAAAATAGTGTTTTGCGACTCGCTATTAGGAAGGGGCGTTTCCTTCCTAATAGCGACTCTTTAGCCATGTATGAATGTTTTGCGACCGCAACTGTGGTTGCAAAACACTCGCAATTTACCACCCTCTTCAAGAGGGTGGTAATAGTGTCGCAAATGGGAGGGCCATCCATTCCCAATGGGGTCGCAAATTGTGAGTGGCTCATTAATATTTATGAGCCTCGCATTTTGCGACCCCATTGGGAATCGCAATATGTACATTCCAATTTGCGACTCGTAATTGAGCGCAAATTGCGACTCGCAATTTGGAATGGTCGTACATCTGGCCCTCTTTCCACTGTAGTATGGAGGGGAGTGAGTGTGTGTGTGTGTGTGTGTGTGCGTGTGTGTGTGTGTGTTTGTATGTATGTATATATATATATTTTTGAGGACTCTTTGTAACGGACTGTGGCATTTGAGAAAGTCTGTGAGCCGAAACCGGTCATGCCGTATTCTTGCGAATAAAGCGTCCTGATGAGCCCCGCTGTGTCCCTTTCTTCTGTCCGGAATGGGGGAAGCTCTTGTCATGTTTCGCGCACAGCCTGTGGTGCGCTTAAAGGGACCCTTCCTGAAAGTGGTCGTGGAAGACACTGGCGTGTGGAAACACTGTGTGTGGAAACAATTTTTGCCCGAGGTATCGGATATCCATGACCCCCTACTCACCTGTGGTCGCCGATTTGCTGCTCCAGAGATGTGGTCCAACACTGTGCGGAGAGACACAGTCATTCAAGTTGTGTCTCCAGTGTGGTTGCCGTTTCGTGATGAGGTGGGGAATAGGGGACTGAAGGACGCTTATTCCCCCAGCAAATCCGACGGAGACTCCTTCTGCAGCTCGTGTCATTTCAGCCAGGTGCATGATGGGACCAGTAGTCTGTGGCTAGGGACTGCTGGGTGTCGGCACAACGAGTTGCAGCTGGGCCCTTCACTATTTTGGTGGGAGGAGCTCTTTTAAATATTTTTGAGGACTCTTTGTAACGGACTGTGGCATTTGAGAAAGGCTGTGAGCCGAAACCGGTCATGCCGTATTCTTGCGAATAAAGCATCCTGATGAGCCCCGCTGTGTCCCTTTCTTCTGTCCGGAATGGGGGAAGCTCTTGTCATGTTTCGCGCACAGCCTGTGGTGCGCTTAAAGGGACCCTTCCTGAAAGTGGTCGTGGAAGACACTGGCGTGTGGAAACACTGTGTGTGGAAACAATTCTTGCCCGAGGTATCGGATATCCACGACCCCCTACACACCTGTGGTTGCCGATTTGCTGCTGCAGAGATGTGGTCCAACACTGTGTGGAGAGACACAGTCATTCAAGTTGTGTCTCCAGCGTGGTTGCCGCTTCGTGATGAGGTGGGGAGTAGGGGACTGAAGGACGCTTATTCCCCCAGCAAATCCGACGGAGACTCCTTCTGCAGCTAGTGTCATTTCAGCCAGGTGCATGATGGGACCAGTAGTCTGTGGCTAGGGACTGCTGGGTGTCGGCACAATGAGTTGCAGCTGGGCCCTTCACTATTTTGGTGGGAGGAGCTCTTTTAAATATTTTTGAGGACTCTTTGTAACGGACTGTGGCATTTGAGAAAGGCTGTGAGCCGAAACCGGTCATGCCGTTTTATTGCGAATAAAGCGTCCTGATGAGCCCCGCTGTGTACCCTTCTTCTGTCCGGAATGGGGGAAGCTCTTGTCATGTTTCGCGCACAGCCTGTGGTGCGCTTAAAGGGACCCTTCCTGAAAGTGGTCGTGGAAGACACTGGCGTGTGGAAACACTGTGTGTGGAAACAATTCTTGCCCGAGGTATCGGATATCCACGACCCCCTACTCACCTGTGGTCGCCGATTTGCTGCTGCAGAGATATGGTCCAACACTGTGTGGAGAGACACAGTCATTCAAGTTGTGTATCCAGCGTGGTTGCCGCTTCGTGATGAGGTGGGGAGTAGGGGACTGAAGGACGCTTATTCCCCCAGCAAATCCGACGGAGACTCCTTCTGCAGCTTGTGTCATTTCAGCCAGGTGCATGATGGGACCAGTAGTCTGTGGCTAGGGACTGCTGGGTGTCGGCACAACAAGTTGCAGCTGGGCCCTTCACTATTTTGGTGGGAGGAGCTCTTTTAAATATTTTTGAGGACTCTTTGTAACGGACTGTGGCATTTGAGAAAGGCTGTGATCCGAAACCGGTCATGCCGTATTCTTGCGAATAAAGCGTCCTGATGAGCCCCGCTGTCTCCCTTTCTTCTGTCCGGAATGGGGGAAGCTCTTGTCCTATATATATATATATATATCGAAACTACGGTTTCTTTTACGAACCAACAAAAACCACAGCACTCCGGGGCAGGGTGCAATATCGAGTTGCTGTTTATTCAGCCGCGGCCCGTGCAGGTAAGAGCAGTGGGACAAGCTGGGGGGGATTTTGATGAGGGAAAACTAATGATTTATTTAATTTTCCCTCGTCATCGTCCGTCAAAATCCCCCAACCCCAGCCGGCCCCATTACCCCACCGCTCTTACCCGCATGGGCAGCGGCTGTGTTTATTGCTCAATCACGGAAGAAACATCAACACGTTTTGGTGATCCTGCACCTTGGTCACAACGCCGATCGTTCTCAATGAGTTACCCTTCAGAAAGACAAGGTCTATGCGAAATGTTTTACTCAAGAGTGACATCACTGCCACTAGGGAGACATGGCTAAGACCCAGTCCCGGTTTCAGAAAATTTAATAAATTCAAGGCCTGTGAGAAAGGTAAAAAATTTGATGGAATTGATTGCCCATATAAGTAAATGAATGAAATTGAAAAAAAGCTACACATGTAAAACTGAATATGCGGTATATGCACTTGCCCAAAATGGTATATTGGCAGTACAATTCTACAGGTACATAAACGCATTCTCTAACACCTGAGGGTAATAAAAAATGTATGCAACACTTACCCAGTAGCAGGCCACTTCCAGAAAGAACATGGTGGGGACCACAAGCGACTGACCTTCATAGTTCTTGACAGTGTCCCCAAGAAGTTGAGAGGTGCGAAAGAGAAAAAGAACTCAGAATGCTTGGATTCAGGTATATTTTAGAAATGTATTGCAAAGAACCACTAGGGTTGAAAATGGATGAAGTGCTTTTTGTACACCAGTAACCCATGTTGAATTCTATACACATCTGACAGTTTTTAACTTTCTCCGTTCCGTGCAGCCAGCACCAGAGATCTTAGAATTTTAATCTAGTTTTTTAACTATGCACTTATTTATTCTTTTATAGGAAAGCAAGCTTGGATACGTCACAGTGTAGACAATGAATGTAACGGCAGTCAAGTTAGATAACACGTCAATGACAGTTGAGCCCAGAGAGTAGACATCAGAACTAGCTGGTTTGAATTTTAGGGGGTTATTACGATGACTGGCGGATCGCCACCGCCCGTATGGCAGTGGCGATCCGCCCGCCATTCCCCTCCGCCTGCATGCCATTTCCCCCCGCCACATTACGATGGCGGGGGGGAGCCCGGCGGATGGAAAGACCGTCTGCCGGTTTTCCGCCGGTCACACAGGTGACCGGGCAGAAAAGGGCAGTAATATGGTGGCAGTGTTTGCAAGACACCGCCATCCATATTATGATGACTGCGGAGATGTGCCTTTTCATGGCGGCAACGCCGCCATGGAAAGGCATACAGTCTTTTACAATGGGGGCCCATTGCGGGCCCCCGGGGAAGGGGGGTGCACTTCTATGGTACCCCCCTGCATTGGCATGGACAAGGTGGCAGGCACCGCGCGGTGCCTGTCACCTTGTGCATGCCAATGCACGACGTGCATTCCCAGCATTGTGGTGGGCGGTGCTGTGAACACCGCCCGCCACAATGTTGGGAATAGGGGATACCACCACCACCGTGGCGGTGGCATCCTAATACTCGCGGCGGGACCGCCGCTCCTATGGCAGACGGTCCCATTCACCGCTACGGTGGCGGGCGGACAAAGTCCGCCCGTCATCGTAATGACCTCCTTAGTTTGTATTATTAAGAAATTCGTTTAGGAGAATGTTGTCAGTCTGAAGGACATGAATCAAAAAGTAGCCCACTGGAGCAAGACGAGTTTTACCAATATGGAAAGCCTTGATAAATTATTTTCTTTATTACCACACAGGGGGAGGTATCAAGCAGTGCCCAGATATTGGTATGGCATGTCTCGTGGGGTTGATTTAACCAAATGATATTTTTGAAGGCATCTAAAATGTATTTCGCTAGCCCTTGAGTTTTTTATTGGGCCACTTCGGCAAGATATGGTGGGTAATTAATGGAAACCGTGACTAAATTACATCATGAATATCCCATTAGGAGCAATGTTCAATAATACTATGGCACTTGTTCTGTATGCATCGTAATTGTTGTTACCTTAATCACGAGGTTTGAAGCTATTAAGTGCATTCAGATTTGAAGTATATTATGTTTTCTATGTTTTGATATTTTTTACATGATTTCAAGGATAAACTCCTTATGTGTACAAACAGACAAATGAAATGGAATGGGTTCATAGTATTGTATTGAGCCTTTATACACTGTAAGATGGCGCTGCCAGTCATTGACATGAGCTTGTCCCTTGTTTATGTTATTTAAGGAAATCACAAAATGTTTAAAATGCCAATCATTGAGAACAATCGGCATTGTGAACAAGGTGCATGAGCACCGAAACGCGTTGATGTTTCTTCCGTCATTGAGCAAAAAACAGCAATTTGATATTGCACTCTGCACCAGAGTGCCCTGGGTTCCTTTGATTCGTAAAAGAAACAGTAGTTTCGCTGTAACAGCCGAACGCTGCAAACGAGGGCCATCAGTGATTTGGCTGCTTGGATGTAACACATGGAACTAAGGAGAAGGATATATATATATATATATATATATATATATATATATATATATATATATATATATATATATATAACCTTTCTTGGTTTGCTAATAACTTTGGCCCTGATTCAATAATCTTCACAAAACCTTCTAAAAAAAGAGTCATCCACCTCAGTTCTTTCCTAGAAAGTCTTGATGTGATCTGTCCAGCGGGAGCCAAGAACAAAGGGAGGCCCAGAATGCAAATTCCCCATTAGACTTCTCTAGATAAAGCTACACAGAAACTGCCGGATGGAATTAAACCAAATTCGGCAAGAAGCTAGGTCTCGGTCTGTAGATTGATCTTTTTGTGATTTGGTGTAAATCCGTTCAGTAATGTTTGAGATATTAATGGTAAAAAATAATTGTATATTTAGGCAGTTGTGGTCGTGAGAGTCCTTTGGGAGTCCCGTGAGACCATAAAATCAAAAATGGAGTCCTGTTATTGGTCGAGAGGCCGATTTTTCCTTTGAGAGTGCATGCACTTGCCCCCACGAGTCTCGCAAGAGCGAGAACTCTGATTGGCTGGCTGTTCAAATGCTAGAAACTAAATGGACTGCCAGTAACGTTTACTGTGAAAAATTAGAGTTGTTGTGGAAATGAAGTAAAAAAGCTATATAAGGGGGCAGTAGAAAGGCATGCTCTCCCCTTAGATTTAGATAGGAGGTGTCTAAGGGATAACTATTGTGAAGATAGTAAATGTATATTGTTTTTAAATAATATTTACAATCTCACAGGACTCTCGCAGGATCGTGAGTTGTAAAAAGTAGTAAATGAGTTATCAATACACTTTATTAGCAGGAATATATATTTTGGTCCTTGTTATTGAGAGGAAGTGGGCAAGAGTTAAGTACTGTGATGATTAGAAGGGTAAATCTTTACAACAACAAAAAAACTATGATCTTGCGAGTCTCTCGTGGGATTATTAAAAGTAGGAAGGAGTAGTTGATGTTTGAATACACTGTGCTGTTTAT
Organism: Calotriton arnoldi; assembly: GCA_963921515.1. Taxonomy (NCBI): domain Eukaryota; kingdom Metazoa; phylum Chordata; class Amphibia; order Caudata; family Salamandridae; genus Calotriton; species Calotriton arnoldi. Next base: position 1,126,934 of record CAWUFW010004938.1, on the reverse strand, counting down.
AGTTCACTGTAGTTAGAAGTCTTAATGGAGATGGTGTTTATCAGACTCTACTATTTATGCTCATTGGTTTGAGAAGAGTTGTGAGTAGAGTTAAGACTCTTCTACAAACCCTTCTATGTACATTTATCATCTGACAGAGGTCAGGAAGAAGAGCCCACTCTCTCCCCACACCCTACTATTCAGTTCTATCATTATAGAGAGAGTAATCAGCAGAGAGGCCAGACCCTCTACACATCATACTCTGCACACCCGTCATCTGAGAGAGAGGTCTAAAAGGAGAGGGCAGTCCCTCCCTACATTCTACTATGCACACCTTTCACTATAGAGAGAAGTCTCAGCAGAGAAGCCAGTCACTCCACACACCCTACTATGCACATTCATCATGTGAGAGAGGGGTCTGAAAGGGGCGGCCAGTCCCTTCCCACACCCTACTATGCACACCGTCATCTGAGAGAGAGGTCTGAAAGGAGAGGGCAGTCCCTCTCTACACCCTACTACTCACACACAATATTACAGAGAGAGGTGTCAGCAGAGAAGCCCGTTCCTCTACACTCGGTACTATGCATGCCCGTCATTGTGAAAGTAATGACACCTCAAAAAAAGATTTTGCAAACTGTGAACCAAATCCTGTTTTGTTACAATATAAAGAACATAGGGGCATATTAGCAAGACTGGCGATAAAATTATCGCCGTTTTAGCGGCAGGAAACTGCCGCTAAAGCGGCGATAATGGACTTGCTAATATGCGTTATAGAATTCAATAGAAGCCCAGGTTAGATGTGCAGGACATCTAACCTGGGCTTCTATTGAATTCCATAACGCATATTAGCAAGCCCATTATCGCCGCTTTAGCGACAGTTTCCTGCCGCTAAAACGGCGATAATTTTAACGTGGGTCTTGCTAATATGCCCCATACTTTACTAAAATAATGTCAGAACACAACACATATTATAAGGTAATTCTACCATAAATACACTGACAAAAATAATTTATGTAATTAAAAAAAACTAGATATTTACTGAAAAAAACAAAGGTTAAAGTAACGTTATAGTTAGGTGTAATAAAAATAACTGTTTTCATTAATAGCGCTAACTATACCTTGCTCTCCTGCCATGCACTGCTTATGACCTCACATATGACATTATTCTTGACATGTTCTATGACATAATTTATGAAATCACTGATGACATCACCCACATTTTGTTTTCACACATATTGCTGTATAAATTGCTATGGATTTACACGTAGCATAGTTCGCATTAACAATCAACCACAGATATATGGGAAACCTTCATTGACTATGGGGTTAAATCTGTATACAACTGCTCACAGAAATCCAAAATAGTGAATGCCAATTCCAAAACGAAAGACCTACTAAGGAAAGCTTTTTTCTGTATCAAACCGCTGACACACACCGACCCTACATTAAGAAATGAAGTTGATATCAGTAGAGAACTGAGTACTCTTAACAGTGATTACTCTATAGAGAGAGTTTACTTTATACCAACAGTTTACAAACACTGAAACTTTCATAAGAAATACCACATAGACTATTAGAAAATATCTACTTAGAACAGTATACACTCTATGCAACAGCTGTCAAAATAGACACTGGTCTCTAAAGGTAACCAAGATCTGAAGGTGTTAAACACTCTACTATCTGCATAGTTTATACTACGGTGAAAACTTTACAGATAGTCCATCTTCTGAAATGAAACAAGCACAAGTACATAGGTTAGTACCTGGTGCACACAGTCTTCTATAATAAGTAGACATTGTGATGCTAAGACGATTCTCTTCAATAACTCAGGTCTGCTTACAATACTCAGCATGTAGTGCATAGAATCTTTGCCCTGCTGGAAACGTTTCTGCAGTGCCATAATATGTATGTGGAACATAATAAACACAGGTCTACTTTCACCTTTACACAGATATACTCTTGAATACAAAGATTTATAATGTGTTCAATATCCTTACACAGCTATGGTGCATTAGGAGTACATGCATTTGCTAAATGCTTACACCCATTAGCTGGAACCAAACTGTACATAATTAAGTGGAAAAGTAATATGGTAGTTATCTGCCACAATCTATACTATAAAACAAATAAGTACACTCATTGGATAATGTCATCAGTGATGTCATCAGTTAGGTCATTTGAGATGTCATCAGTGATGTCATAATATGGTGTCATAGAACATGTCATGAGTGATGCCATATGTGAGGTCATGTGTAGTGCATGGCGAGGGCGCAAGTTATAGTTAGCGCTGCTAACTTTAACTTAGGAATTTCTGTGTTTTGTTTTACTACAAAACATTAATTTTCACACTGACAATTTCACATAACTACAACATTACTATAACCTTCATTTTTTCAGTGAATTTCTAAGGTTGTTTTTTTTAAAAAGGAAAACAGATATTATGATTACATCCAACTACAATGTTATTTTAACCTTTGTTTTTTTCCCAATAATTATATCTATATTTGCCAGTAGGCAATTATAGTTGGGACCTAGTTTACGAAGGAAAAGTGTTTTTCTTTTACTAATAACTTTAGTGCCATTTCATGAATCTTCACAAAGTTATAAAAACTAGTTTGCCAGTCACTTCAGCTGCATTCTGGAAAGTTTTGGGGTGATCCGTCGAGCGAGGGGCGAGAAAAAGGGAAGGGTCCCAAAATGCATTTTCCCCATGCACATTTCCAATAGGGATTTTAGACACGAATACAGCCCAAACAACTGAACAGAATTATACAAAATTTGGCAGAAAGCTAGATCTTGGTCCACAAAGAGTGCTTTTTAAAATATGTATGTATATCTAGAGATGTGGATCCGCTGTGGATCCTCAGTTAATCCGGGCGGATTCATGCCCCAACAGCAATGCCATGATTGGCTGGCTGCAACCTGAGAGGATAAGTGTGGCCACCAATGTGTATCGGGGCACAGTTCCCAGAAGGTAAATAAACTGTAAAAGTGATTAAAGGGGTCAGGGTAGTAGTACCCTGACCCCATTGGACTGATGTAGGGGACTGTGAGGGACCGATCACGGTCAATAAATTGTCCAAAAACATTGTTTTGAGCCCTCATGGATCAGTAGATCCATCAGGATCTGCCCGGACCCTCGAGGATTGGGACAGATTTGGGTGGATTCAGTGATTAGATCCCATTTTTAAAAAAACATACACTCACTCACAGACCCACACACCTACTCACACTCCTACGTATGTACCTACACAACCACTCACATACCCACTCACACACCCATACAGCCACTCACACACTCAATCACACACCTACATAACCACCCACAAACCCACTCACAGGCCCATACCGCTACTCACATCCCTACTCACAGGCCCATATAGCCACTCATACACCCACTCTCAAAGGTTACAGGTTACAGTTAGAAAATAAAATTAGAAAAACTTTTGAAATTCACAAAAAAATACCAAAATTTACAGGAATGTTATAGCTAGATAATAACATTAAAAAAACATAGAAATTCACAAAAACATAGGTTACAGGGACGTTATAGGAAGGATAAAGAATTAAAAAAAACCTTAGGAATTCAGTGATAAAAAACCAAAGGTTACACAGATGTTATAGTAAGGCTGCATAATAATTATAATAACTGCTAAATTTCTATGGTTTTGTGAGTGTGAAATCTGAGCCTAACTATAACTCCCTTTAACCTTTGTTTTTCAGTAAATTTCTAAGGATTGTTTAAATTCTATTTCCTAACTATAACATCTCTGTAACTATATATATATATATATTTTTATTTACTGAAAAAACACAGGTTTCAGGGACGTTATAGTTAGGAATTAGCATTTAAAAAAACCTTAGATATTCACTGAAAAAAATACAGGTTTCAGAGGTCGTTATAGTTAGGCTGACATTTCCCTCATACAAAAGCAGAGAAATTCAGCTGCTATAGTTAGGTGAGCTAACTATAACTTGCGCCCCTGCAATGCACTGCTGATGATGTTACATATTACATCCCTCATGACATGATCAGTGACATCACTGATGACATCACTGATGACATCTCAAATGACATCACTGATGACATCATCCAGTGACTGAGTGTTTCTAAAAAGTTTAAGAATGTTATATATATATATATATACTTGTGGATGCTGGCCTCTGGTTCAGAGGTGCATGTCCCTTATGCACTCAATAGATGATGTGCGTCAAGTAAACAAGTTCACGAGAAAGTATTTGAGTGGTCTTCAAAGTTTAATCAGTGCAATTCATCTTTTGCATCTATAATCATTGCAATTTGTTGATTGCTATTACTTCATAACATCATTTTCATGTAATAACTGTATTTTTTCTATGCCCAATGCATTTCGGGCGCAAAGCCCTTCATCGGGGGCTGTGTAAACTGTGAAAAATTGAGGAAATTTTAGGTTCAGTGCAAGGCAACCAAAAAATATTTGAGATCGACATAATCACACACATGTTGCAATTCATTAATTTTAAAAGTATTTCAAACAACTCTGCATACATGCGCAAAAACGTAAATATAAATCCAACCGACAGAATCTGCAATGTCTACTGCTATATAGTTGTACGTTCAGTACTAAGAAATCTGTGTGCTTAAATAAATGATGTGCTGATAACTACGGTGCCACCGTTTGTTCGTGGGGAATTACGGGACTAAATCATCCGTACATGAAATCTGTGCATTATTTCAAGTGAAAACTAAAGTATTCCATAAATAGTGACCTCTGAGCCCAAACGCGAAGTGAATTGTTAGTGCCCGGTGTATGATTAAGATAAACAATCGGTGTACCGATAGGACTTACGAATGTTGTCTCATCAGCGAGATCGTGTGGACATTAAACTGTGTAAAGGAAAGTACGCAGGCATTAAATTCGTGAAAGACTATCGTAACAACGATTAAATGGAAGCAGCACGAATTTCGAAGGTGACTTACCCGCGTGGTGATATGTGGTCGCGTATTCTGTCCCTATAGCGTGTAAACACGGGGACGCCGGTACGATACATACAAACATGTTTGATTTTAAATGCGCGTGTAACCCGGAAATAAATGAGTATGCGGGTGAAACTACTAGCGTGATGAAACGTGAAAACAGACTGGTAGTCTGTTCCATCGATTTCGTAAAATCATAAGCAGTAAACGAAACCCTATCCTAACTAGCTACACAATAATACTTAATGACATGCGATCACACTTAAACAAATAAGAAAACGCGTTTTTTCTCCGAGGTGAATATGTGAATGATTACGTGTTAAAATCGTAGAAGACAGACTAAACGTCTGCTTCCCGATTTCTGTGTCCTGACAGGTATAACAAAAAGTGGCTAGTAAAAAGTGCTCGCACCTATAAAATGTAAGACGTGTGAATCTCAAAAATCAACGTGCACAAAAACGTGTTAGACCGTAAAAACGAGTGGGTAATCAATTCTCTAATTACCAAAGATCATAAATCGTGAGTAAAGACGAACCCATTCATAAAAATATGAGTGTTAGTAATGGATAAAACTGGGGTGATAAGCATAATTTAACAAAATCATATATGTCTTGGTGAAAACAGTATGTGTGTGAACTCATGCATGGTGTAACATGTATGGTAAAATTCACAAATGGAATTCTCATGAAACATCCTAATATACCATGTGGAAAATATCCAAAACAATAAAGATTTGAATCAAAGAAAACAATTGAAGTCAAAACGTTCATTTAACCCTTTAGGGTTAACGGTATCCATGTGACTTATCCAATATATTTCCCTGCGAAGCAGGTGTTGTGTATTGTTACGTCCTTGTAAGATGGGAACCTGTTCTAGAACCAAAAGCGAAGTTGACTGACATTGTGTCGCATGGAGTTAAAATGGCTAGCTATGGGTGATCTAAGGTTCTTCGTTCGGATATTACTCTTATGTTCATTGATTCTTATTCGAATCTTTCGCTCGGTTTTTCAATGTATGCTAAACCACATGGACATTTAAGCATGTAAATGAGGTTTTGGCTGTTGCAGGTAGCAGTCACTTTGAGTTTTACAGGGTTGCCTTTATGCGGGTGCCTGATCACGTTGCCTTTGATGATAGAGTTACAATTACCACAATTTAAACAAGGGACAGTGCCTTTGTGTTCCACATTAGTTTGAACAATAGGTTTATTCAGGATTTGTTTTAAGTTCCTCGATCTTGTGTAAGCGAATCGTGGTTGTATGTTGAATATTCCATTAAAATCAGCTTCTGTGCTCAGCATAATGGTAATTGGTAACTCTATCATCAAAGGCAACGTGATCAGGCACCCGCATAAAGGCAACCCTGTAAAACTCAAAGTGTCTGCTACCTGCAACAGCCAAAACCTCATTTACATGCTTAAATGTCCATGTGGTTTAGCATACATCGGAAAAACCGAGCGAAAGATTCGAATAAGAATCAATGAACATAAGAGTAATATCCGAACGAAGAACCTTAGATCACCCATAGCTAGCCATTTTAACTCCATGCAACACAATGTCAGTCAACTTCGCTTTTTGGTTCTAGAACAGGTTCCCATCTTACAAGGACGTAACAATACACAACACCTGCTTCGCAGGAAATATATTGGATAAGTCACATGGACACCGTTAACCCTAAATGGTTAAATGAACGTTTTGACTTCAATTGTTTTCTTTGATTCAAATCTTTATTGTTTTGGATATTTTCCACATGGTATATTAGGATGTTTCATGAGAATTCCATTTGTGAATTTTACCATACATGTTACACCATGCATGAGTTCACACACATACTGTTTTCACCAAGACATATATGATTTTGTTAAATTATGCTTATCACACCAGTTTTATCCATTACTAACACTCATATTTTTATGAATGGGTTCGTCTTTTACTCACGATTTATGATCTTTGGTAATTAGAGAATTGATTACCCACTCGTTTTTACGGTCTAACACGTTTTTCTACACGTTGATTTTTGAGATTCACACGTCTTACATTTTATAGGTGCGAGCACTTTTTACTAGCCACTTTTTGTTATACCTGTCAGGACACAGAAATCGGGAAGCAGACGTTTAGTCTGTCTTCTACGATTTTTAACACGTAATCATTCACATATTCACCTCGGAGAAAAAAACGCGTTTTCTTATTTGTTTAAGTGTGATCGCATGTCATTAAGTATTATTGTGTAGCTAGTTAGGATAGGGTTTCGTTTACTGCTTATGATTTTACGAAATCGATGGAACAGACTACCAGTCTGTTTTCACGTTTCATCACGCTAGTAGTTTCACCCGCATACTCATTTATTTCCGGGTTACACGCGCATTTAAAATCAAACATGTTTGTATGTATCGTATCGGCGTCCCCGTGTTTACACGCTATAGGGACAGAATACGCGACCACATATCACCACGCGGGTAAGTCACCTTCGAAATTCGTGCTGCTTCCATTTAATCGTTGTTACGATAGTCTTTCACGAATTTAATGCCTGCGTACCCTTTCCTTTACACAGTTTAATGTCCACACGATCTCGCTGATGAGATAACATTTGTAAGTCCTATCGGTACACCGATTGTTTATCTTAATCATACACCGGGGCACTAACAATTCACTTCGCGTTTGGGCTCAGAGGTCACTATTTATGGAATACTTTAGTTTTCACTTGAAATAATGCACAGATTTCATGTACGGATGATTTAGTCCCGTAATTCCCCACGAACAAACGGTGGCACCGTAGTTATCAGCACATCATTTATTTAAGCACACAGAATTCTTAGTACTGAACGTACAACTATATAGCAGTAGACATTGCAGATTCTGTCGGTTGGATTTATATTTACGTTTTTGCGCATGTATGCAGAGTTGTTTGAAATACTTTTAAAATTAATGAATTGCAACATGTGTGTGATTATGTCGATCTCAAATATTTTTTGGTTGCCTTGCACTGAACCTAAAATTTCCTCCATTTTTCACAGTTTACACAGCCCCCGATGAAGGGCTTTACTCCCGAAATGCATTGGGCATAGAAAAATACAGTTATTACATGAAAATGATGTTATGAAGTAATAGCAATCAACAAATTGCAATGATTATAGATGCAAAAGATGAATTGCACTGATTAAACTTTGAAGACCACTCAAATACTTTCTCGTGAACTTGTTTACTTGACGCACATCATCTATTGAGTGCATAAGGGACATGCACCTCTGAACCAGATGCCAGCATCCACAAGTATCTCTAAGATTATCCTCTCACTCAGGAGGATTCACCCTAATTGCACCACTGAATATTTACTACTCATCTGTTAACAAGGAGTGCGCCTTTAGGAATTTACGTCTCGATATATATATATATATCACGAAAAAAAGGAAGAGCCCACAGCTTCGATATCCTTTCAAGCTGACATCTTTATTGTGTCTGAAATACGTGGCCGCGTGAACAACTCATTAAGACCTTACACATTTCGGCGCGAAGCGCCTTGTTCACAGGTGAGTTGAATAAATGTCCCAGTGGTCATGTGGCCTTTACTTCAGACCACACTTCCCAGAATGCATCAATATGTAAATTTACAGCATGGCTCGACATCGTATTATGTTTAGCATTAGTAGCTTGGAATTCTTGTCAGAGTCCGTTATTTAGCTTGTCTTTCACGATGCATTGAGGGTAAAAAATAATAAAAAGCACAGTGCACTTTGCTGCCACGTAAAAGTACCTGCTTGGAACGGAGCCACGAAGACTGCCAGAAAGAGGTCATCACCACCTTCAAGTCCCTTTCTCTCCAACCACACGAATAACTTGGAAGTCCGTTTTTGTCTGCTGTGGCTGAGAGCGAGTCATGCTCCCTCCATTTACTGCCCAAAAATTCCTCCACTTTACCGGGGGCCTCCAACTCTGCAGGGCGGGCTCTCCGACAGGACTGGAGATCCTGTTAATTTAGACCACGAAAAAAAGGAAGAGCCCACCGCTTCGATATCCTTTCAAGCTGACATCTTTATTGTGTCTGAAATACGTGGCAGTGTGAACAACTCATTAAGACCTTACGCATTTCGGCGCGAAGCGCCTTGTTCACAGGTGAGTTGAATAAATGTCCCAGTGGTCATGTGGCCTTTTCTTTAGACCACACTTCCCAGAATGCATCAATATGTAAATTTACAGCATGGCTCGACATCGTATTATGTTTAGCATTAGTAGCTTGGAATTCTTGTCAGAGTCCGTTATTTAGCTTGTCTTTCACGATGCATTGAGGGTAAAAAATAATAAAAAGCACCGTGCACTTTGCTGCCACGTAAAAGTACCTGCTTGGATCGGAGGCACGAAGACTGCCAGAAAGAGGCCATCACCACCTTCATTTCCCTTTCTCTCCAACCACACGAATAACTTGGAAGTCCATTTTGTCTGCTGTGGCTGAGAGTGAGTCATGCCCCCTCCATTTACTGCACAAAAATTCCTCCACTTTACCGGGGGCCTCCAACTCTGCAGGGCGGGCTCTCCGACAGGAATGGATATCCTGTTAATTTAGACCACAAAAAAAGTAAGAGCCCACAGCTTCGATATCCTTTCAAGCTGACATCTTTATTGTGTCTGAAATACGTGGCAGCGTGAACAACTCATTAAGACCTTACGCGTTTCGGCGCGAAGTGCCTTGTTCACAGGTGAGTTGAATAAATGTCCCAGTGGTCATGTGGCCTTTACTTCAGACCACACTTCCCAGAATGCATCAATATGTAAATATACAGCATGGCTCGACATTGTATTATGTTTAGCATTAGTAGCTTGGAATTCTTGTCAGAGTCCGTTATTTAAAATAATAAAAAGCACAGTGCACTTTGCTGCCACGTAAAAGTACCTGCTTGGAACGGAGGTACGAAGACTGCCAGAAAGAGGCCATCACCATCTTCATTTCCCTTTCTCTCCAACCACACGAATAACTTGGAAGTCCATTTTGTCTGCTGTGGCTGAGAGCGAGTCATGCCCCCTCCATTTACTGCACAAAAATTCCCGACAGGAATGGAGATCCTGTTTTTTGTGGTCTAAATTCACAGGATCTCCATTCCTGTGTCGGAGAGCCCGCCCTGCAGAGTTGGAGGCCCCCGGTAAAGTGGAGGAATTTTTGTGCACATATATATATATATATATATATATATATATATATATATATATATATATATATATACGACAAGGTGTATTGAAGAATGAGTGGGTGTATGAGTGTCTGAATGGATGATTTAATGGGTGTGTGACTGACTGAATAAGTGAGTGATTAAATGTGTCTTAGTGAATGCATGGGTGAATGAATAATCTGTGAGAATGTCTGTATCAGTCTGTCAGTTGGTGTGTAAGTGGCTGCATTGCTTCGTGAGTAGCAACATGTGTGTCTATATGGGTTAATGATTAGTTGTCTGAGTAACTGTATGGGTGCCTGAGTGTCTGTGGGTGGGTGGGGGAGTGTTTGACTTCCTGCATGGATGTGTGTGTGGGTAATTCACTGGGTGTATGGGTTCATGAGTGTATCGGCAAGGGGCTGTATGGGTGAGTATGTGTGCGCATGGCTGTGTTGGTGAGTGAATGGATGTCTCAGTGGTATATTTGTGAGTAACTACATATGTGAAAGGCAGTATATGTGAGTGTTGGAGTATATAAGTGACTATATGTGAGAGTGAGTGATTGTGGGAGTGGATGTATGGGTGAGTGTGTGCTTGTGTCAGTGATTGTAGAAGAGAGTAAGTATGTGTTAGTATCTGTATGAATAAGTGAGGTGGTGTGTGTATAACTGTATAGGTGAGTAAATGGCAGTGTGATTGATACTTTGGGTGACTGACAAGGTGTGTGAGTAACTCTATGGGTGAGTGAGAAGATGTGTGTGTAGAGTGTATAGACCTATGAATCAGTGAGCGGATATGTACTAACTGGTATTGGTGTGTCTATGGTTTCGAGAATGGTATTCTGTATTTTAGAGTGGGTGTATGAAAGGTTATATTAGGGTGTGAGGAGGTGCATCAGATATTAAGCAGATGATGTCATCAGTGCTATCATCAGTGATGTCATTTGAGGTGTCATCAGTCATGTCATCAGTGATGTCACTGACCATGTCATGAGTGATGTAATATGTGACGTCATCAGCAGTGCATTGCGGGGGCCCGAGTTATATTTAGCTCAGCTAACTATAACGGCTGAATTTCTCTGGTTTTGTACGAGTGAAATGTCAGCCTAACTATAACGTCCCTGAAGCCTGTGTTTTTTTAGTGAATATCTAAGGTTTTTAAATGCTGATTCCTAACTATATCGTCCCTGAAACTTGTGTTTTTTCAGTGAATTTGTAAGGTTTTTTAAATGCTAATCCCTAACTATAACATCCCTGAAACCTGTGGTTTTTTCAGTGAATTTCTAAGGTTTTTAAATGCTAATTATTTCTAACTATGCAGGACTGTACATGTCCTACATAGGTAGGACATGTACAGAAAGAGGAAGAAAGGTGCAGAAAGAAGCAAGAGAAGTGCAGAAAGAGGCAAGAGAGGTGCAGAAAGAGAAACAAAGGTGCAGAAAGAAGCAAGAAAAATACAGAAAAAGGCAACAGAAGTATAGAAAGAGGAAGAAAAGTAGAGAAAGAAGCAAGAGAAGTGCTAAAAGAAGCAACAGAGGTGCAGAAAGAGGCCTACTTTGACTGTACCTTTTCACAGACTCATACAAAGTAGCCTACTCACTAATCCTTCTCCCAAGATGTTTAAACCTCACCTTTCTCTTGAAGGTTCACTATTCATCGACTGCTCAGAATGTTGGGCCTACCAAATGTAAAACAGCAATCCTAAATATATCACTGTTGTAAGTCTGACCAAGTTTGTGAAGGTATGCATGCATGTGTCTCTGCTTTTTCCTAGTGACATGCCACATAAAAATAAACATACAAATACTTGAATACCTGTGTTTCAAACAGCATACTCTGTAAATTTATGTACAAAAAGGTGTATGTATTTCTTTCTGCTCATAATACAGGGCACATGGGTATTTAATAGTATATTTGAGGGGCTCTCTAACACCTATATACATAAGACATGTCTGCCTGTGCAACTGAATGACAGAGCAGTACTGAGAAGATTTGACCACCTATAGGAGAAGCTACCCGCTTTTTAAGCTACCATCTTCAGATGCATTACATGTGTGAGAATACATGTACAAGTAGATTTATACCTCAGTCGCGAGAGCACACAGACTTTTAAACTTGGCAGCTTGCACTTCCAATTTGAATACAGAAAAAGGCGAGAGAAGTATAGAAAGAAGCAAGAGAAGTGCAGAAAAATAACAAGAGAGGTGCAAAAAGAGTAAGACATGGTCCAAAAGAGGCAAGAGAAGTACAGAAAGAGGCAAGAAAAGTGCAGAAAGAAGCAAGGGAGGAGAAGAAAGAGGCAAGAGAGGAACAGAAAGAGGGAAGAGGGGTGCAGAAAGAGGCAAGAGGGGTACAGAAAGAAGCAAGGGAAGTGCAGAAAGAAGCACAAGAGGTGCAGAAGGAGGCAAGAGAGTTGTAGAAAAAAGCAAGAGAGGTGCAGATAAAAGCAAGTGAAGTGCAGAATGTAGGAACAGAGGTGCAGAAAGAGGCAAGAGAGGTGCAGAAAGAGGGAATAGAGGTGCAGTAAGAGGCAAGAGGGGTACAGAAAGAAACAAGAGAAGTGCAGAAAGAACCAACAGAGATGCAGAAAGAAGCAAGAGGGGTGCAGAAAGAGGTAAGAGAAGTGCAGAAAGAAGCAACAGAGGTGCAAAAAGAGGCAAGAGAGGTGCAGAAAGAAGCAAGAGAGGTGCCGAAAAAGGGAAGAAGGGTGCAGGAAGAAGCAAGAAAGGTGTAGAAAGAAGCAAGAGAAGTGCAAAAGAAGCAACAGAGGTGCAGAAAGAGGAAAAAGGGGTGCAGAAAGAGGCAAGAGAGGTGCAGAAAGAGGGAAGATGAGTGCAGAAAGGCAGCAGGGGTGCAGAAAGAAGCAAGAGAGGTGCAGAAAGAAGCAAGAGAAGTGCAGAAAGATGCAACAGAGGTGCAGAAAGAGGCAAGAGAAGTGCATAAATAGGCAAGAGAGGTGCAGGAAGAGGGAAGAGGGGTGCAGAAAGAGGCAAGAGGGGTACAGAAAGAAGCAAGAGAGGTACAGAAATAAGCAAGAGAAGTGCAGAAAGAAGCAACAGGGGTGCAGAAAGAGGCTAGCGGTGTGCAGAAGGAGGCAAGAGAAGTGCAGAAAAAAGCAACAGAGGTGCAGAAGGAGATAAGAGAACTGCAGAAAGAAGCAAGAGAGTTGCAGAAACAGGCAAAAGAGATGCAGAAAGAGGTTACAGGGGTGCACACAGAGGCAAGAGGGGCACAGAAATTTTCTAGAGAGGTGCAGAAAGAAGCAAGAGCAGTGTAGAAAGAACCAACAGAGGTGCAGAAAGAGGCAAGAGGGGTGCAAAAAGAGGCAAGAGAAGTACAGAAAGAGGCAAGAGAGGTGCACACAGAAGGAAGAAGGGTGCAAAAAGAGGCAAGAGGGGTGCAGAAAGAAGCAACTGAGGTGCAGAAAGAGCCAAGATAAGTGCAGAAAGAGGCAAGAGAGGTGCATAAACAGGCAGTAGAGGTGCAGAAAGAGGAACAGGGGTGCAGAAAGAGGCAAGAGAGGTACAGAAAGAGGGAAGAGGCTTACAGAAAGAAGCAAGAGGTGTGCAGAAAAAAGCAAGTGAGGTGCTGAAAGAGGCAACAAAGGCACAGAAAGAGGCAAGAAAGGTACAGAATCAGGCACGACAAGTGCAGAAAGAGGTAAGAGAAGTGCTGAAAGAAGCAACAGAGGTGTAGAAAAAAGCAAGAGAAGTGCAGAAAGAGACAAGAGAGTTGCAGAAAGAAACAAGAGATGTGCAGAAAAAAGCAAGAGAAGTACAGAAAGAGGCAAGTGAGGTGCAGAAAGAGGCAAGAGAGATGTAGAAATAGGCAAGAGAGATGCAGAAAGAGGCAAGTGAGGTGCAAAAACAGGCAAGGGGATGCATAAAGAGGGAAGAGAAGTGCAGAAAGAAGCAACAGATGTGCAGAAGGAGGCAAGAGAACTACAGAAAGAGGCAAGAGAGTTGCAGAAACAACTAAGAGAGGGACAGAAAGAGGAAAGAGGTTTGCAGAAAGAGGCAAGTGGAGTGCAGAAAGAAGCAAGAGAGGTGCGGAAAAAAGCAAGAGAAGTGCAGAAAGAACCAACAGAGGTGCATAAAGAGGCAAGAAGGATGCAGAAATAGGCAAGAGAAGTGCAGAATGAAGCAACAGAAATGCAGAAAGAGGCACGAAAAGTGCAGAAAGAGGCAAGAGAAGTGCAGAAAGAGGCAAGAGAGGTGCAGAAACAGGCAACAGAGGTACAGAAAGAGGCAAGAGAAGTGCATAAATAGGCAAGAGAGGTGCAGGAAGAGGGAAGAGGGGTGCAGAAAGAGGCAAGAGGGGTACAGAAAGAAGCAAGAGAGGTACAGAAATAAGCAAGAGAAGTGCAAAAGAAGCAACAGAGGTGCAGAAAGAGGAAAAAGGGGTGCAGAAAGAGGCAAGAGAGGTGCAGAAAGAGGGAAGATGAGTGCAGAAAGGCAGCAGGGTGCAGAAAGAAGCAAGAGAGGTGCAGAAAGAAGCAAGAGAAGTGCAGAAAGATGCAACAGAGGTGCAGAAAGAGGCAAAGAGAAGTGCATAAATAGGCAAGAGAGGTGCAGGAAGAGGGAAGAGGGGTGCAGAAAGAGGCAAGAGGGGTACAGAAAGAAGCAAGAGAGGTACAGAAATAAGCAAGAGAAGTGCAGAAAGAAGCAACAGGGGTGCAGAAAGAGGCTAGCGGTGTGCAGAAGGAGGCAAGAGAAGTGCAGAAAAAAGCAACAGAGGTGCAGAAGGAGATAAGAGAACTGCAGAAAGAAGCAAGAGAGTTGCAGAAACAGGCAAAAGAGATGCAGAAAGAGGTTACAGGGGTGCACACAGAGGCAAGAGGGGCACAGAAATTTTCTAGAGAGGTGCAGAAAGAAGCAAGAGCAGTGTAGAAAGAACCAACAGAGGTGCAGAAAGAGGCAAGAGGGGTGCAAAAAGAGGCAAGAGAAGTACAGAAAGAGGCAAGAGAGGTGCACACAGAAGGAAGAAGGGTGCAAAAAGAGGCAAGAGGGGTGCAGAAAGAAGCAACTGAGGTGCAGAAAGAGCCAAGATAAGTGCAGAAAGAGGCAAGAGAGGTGCATAAACAGGCAGTAGAGGTGCAGAAAGAGGAACAGGGGTGCAGAAAGAGGCAAGAGAGGTACAGAAAGAGGGAAGAGGCTTACAGAAAGAAGCAAGAGGTGTGCAGAAAAAGCAAGTGAGGTGCTGAAAGAGGCAACAAAGGCACAGAAAGAGGCAAGAAAGGTACAGAATCAGGCACGACAAGTGCAGAAAGAGGTAAGAGAAGTGCTGAAAGAAGCAACAGAGGTGTAGAAAAAAGCAAGAGAAGTGCAGAAAGAGACAAGAGAGTTGCAGAAAGAAACAAGAGATGTGCAGAAAAAAGCAAGAGAAGTACAGAAAGAGGCAAGTGAGGTGCAGAAAGAGGCAAGAGAGATGTAGAAATAGGCAAGAGAGATGCAGAAAGAGGCAAGTGAGGTGCAAAAACAGGCAAGGGGATGCATAAAGAGGGAAGAGAAGTGCAGAAAGAAGCAACAGATGTGCAGAAGGAGGCAAGAGAACTACAGAAAGAGGCAAGAGAGTTGCAGAAACAACTAAGAGAGGGACAGAAAGAGGAAAGAGGTTTGCAGAAAGAGGCAAGTGGAGTGCAGAAAGAAGCAAGAGAGGTGCGGAAAAAAGCAAGAGAAGTGCAGAAAGAACCAACAGAGGTGCATAAAGAGGCAAGAAGGATGCAGAAATAGGCAAGAGAAGTGCAGAATGAAGCAACAGAAATGCAGAAAGAGGCACGAAAAGTGCAGAAAGAGGCAAGAGAAGTGCAGAAAGAGGCAAGAGAGGTGCAGAAACAGGCAACAGAGGTACAGAAAGAGGGAAGAGGGGTGCAGAAAGAGGGAAGAGGGGTGCAGAAAGAAGCAAGGGAAGTGCAGAGAGAAGCAAGCGAGGTGAAGAAAAAGGCAAGAGAAGTGTAGAAAGAGGCAAGAGAGGTACAGAAAGAGACAGGAGAGGTGCAGAAAGAGGCGAAGAGGGTGCAGAAAGAGGCAAGAGACGTGCAGAAAGAAGCAACAGAGGTGCAGAAAAAGGCAAGAGAGGGGTAGAAGAAAGAAGCAAGAGAGGTGCCGAAAGCAGGGAGGTGCAGAAAGAGGCAAGAGAAGTGCGGAAAAAGGAAGAAAGGTATAGAAAGAATGAAGAGAAATGCAGAAAGAGGCAAGAGTGGAGCAGAAAGAAGCAAGAGTTGTTTGCACACCAATAGTACTAATTTAAAACCCACATTTAGCAATAAGTAACAGGTGACCATTCCAGGTTTGCAAAGGGCCTTCCACCACACTGTAACACTTGTTCATGCATTTTTGATAACGTTTGAGCCATTTGAGCTAGAAAGAAGGTTTTTTTTGTTCAAATCTGCAGTTTATGCAGCAGACGATGGATTATGTGGCAAATGCGGAAAATGTAAAATTATGCGAAAATTGGTGCAGTTGAACAGTTGCATAATTCCAGTGGCCCTGCTCATACCTCTGACTAGGTCCAGAAGTGCTACTCAGTGGTTCCTTTTTTTTTTTGTCTCATTGAGTTTATAGTTTAGCTTCTGTGGAAACAAGAAAGACGAAACCTGAGGTTACCACTCCACAACACAGACTACCATACCACATAACTACTCTCCATAACACAAAATCCCCCTCTACATAATTCCTAAACACTAAATACCACATACTTTCTATCCACATAATTTCACTGCACATCATACCACATAATTCCTCTACACACAACGTACATCCACTCCAGTCCAAAAAAAATTAGTAAACAACTTTTACATTCACAATGCCAATAGCACTAACTCTCGCAAATGTGAGACCTATTAAATTGCAAATGCTTCTTTAACTAGTAGTCATATTTGCAGAGTGGTGGAGAAAGGGGGCTGGGCCTCCAACCAGCGCTCAGGAATTCCACTGCGTGGGACCTCTCTTGCCTTTTCTGCACCCCTGTTCCCTCTTTCTGCACCTCTCTTGCCTGTTTCTGCACCTCTCTCCCCTCTTTCTGCACTTCTGTTGCCTCATTCTGCACCTCTGTTGCTTTTTCCTGCACTTTTCTTGCCTCTTTCTGCATTTCTGTTGCTTCTTTCTGCACTTCTCTTGCCTCTTTCTACATTTCTCTTGCTTCTTTCTGCACTTCTCTTGCCTCTTTCTGTACCCCTCTTATCTCTTTCTGCACCTCTTGTGCTTTTTTCTGCACCTCTCTTGCCTCTGTTTGCACACCTCTTCCCTCTTTCTGCATCTCTCTGGCCTCTTTCTGTACTTCTCTTACCTGTTTCTGCACCCCTCTTGCCTCTTGCTGCACCACTGTTGGTTCTTTCTGCACCCCTCCTGCCTCTTTCTGTACCCTACTTCCCTCTTTCTGCACCTCTCTTGCCTTTTTCTGCACCCCTGTTCCCTCTATCTGCACCTCCCTTGCCTGTTTCTGCCCCTCTTTTTGCCTCTTTCTGCACTTCTCTTGCCTCTTTCTGCATTTCTGTTGCTTCTTTCTGCACTTCTCTTGACTCTTTCCGCATTTCTGTTGCATCTTTCTACACTTCTCTTGCCTCTTTCTACATTTCTGTTGCTTCATTCTTTACCTGTCTTGCCTCTTTCTGCACCCCTCTTGCCGCTTTCTGCACCTCCGTTGCTTCTTTCTATACCCCTCTTGTCTCTGTCTGCACCCCTCTTCCCTCTTTCTGCACTTCTCATGCCTCGTTCTGCACCTCTCCTGCCTCTTTCTGCAGTACGCTTGCCTCTTTCTGCACCTTTGTTGCTTCTTTCTGCACTTCTCTTGCCTCTTTCTGCACCTCTCTTGCTTCTTTCTGTACCCCTCTCGCCTCTTTTTGCAGCCCTCTTCCTTCTTTCTGTACCTCTCTTGCCTCTGTCTGTACCCCTGTTCCCTCTTTCTGCACCTCTCTTGCCTGTTTCTGCAACTCCCTTGCCTGTTTCTGCAATTCTCTTGCCTCCTGCACCTCTGTTGTTTCTTTATGCACTTCTCTTTCCTCTTTCTGCACCCCTCTTACATCTTTCTGCACCCCTGTTGCTTCTTTCTGTACCTCTCTTGCTTCTTTCTGCCCCCTCTTGCCTCTTTCTGCACCCCTCTTCCCTCTTTCTGTACCTCTCTTGCTTTTTTCTGCACCTCTCTTGCTTTTTTCTGCACCTCTCTTGTTTCTTTCGGCAACTCTCTTACTTCTTTCTGCACTTGACTTGCCTCTTTCTACACCTCTCTTGCCTGTTTATGCGCTTCTCTTGCCGCTTTCTGCACTTCTCTTGCCTCTTTCTACACCTCTCTTGCCTCTTTTTGCACTTCTCTTGCCTCTTTTCTGCACCTCACTTGCTTCTTTCGGCAACTCTCTTGTCTCTTTCATCACTTCTCTTGCTTCTTTCTGCACCTCTGTTGCTTCTTTCAGCACTTCTCTTGCTTCTTTCTGCACTTGTCTTGCCTCTTTCTACACCTCTCTTGCCTGTTTATGAGCTTCGCTTGCCTCCTTCTGCAATTCTCTTGGCTCTTTCTACACCTCTCTTGCCTCTTTCATCACTACTCTTGCTTCTTTCTGCACCCCTGTTGCTTCTTTCAGCACTTCTCTTGCCTTTTTCTGCACTTCTCTTGCCTGTTTCTGCACTTCTCTTGCCTGTTTCTGCACCCCTCTTGCCTCTTTCTACACCTCTGTTGCCTCTTTCTGCATCTCACTTGCTTCTTTCTGCACCCCTGTTGCTTCTTTCTACACTTCTCTCACTTCTTTTTGTACCTCTCTTGCTTCTTTGTGTACCCCTCTTGCCTCTTTCTGCACCCCTCTTCCCTCTTTGTGCACCTCTCTTTGCTCTTTCTGTACCTCTCTTGCCTCTTTCTGTACCTCTCTTGCCTCTTTCTGCACCTCACTCTCTTCTTTCTACATGTCTCTTGCTTCTTTCTGCACCCCTGTTGCCTCTTTTTGCAATCGTCTTCCCTCTTTCTGCAACTCTCTTGTCTCTTTGTGCACCTCTCTTGTCTCTTTGTGGATCTCTCTTGTCTCTTTCTCCACCTCTCTTGCCTTTTTCTGCACTTCTGTTGCCTCTTTCTGCACCTCTGTTGCTACTTTCTGCTCTTCTCTTGCCTCTTTCTGCACCTCTGTTGCCTCTTTCTGCACCACACTTCCCTCTTTCTGCTCTTCTCTTGCCTCTTTCTGCACCTCTGTTGCCTCTTTCTGCACCACACTTCCCTCTTTCTGCACTTCTCTTGCCTCTTTCTGCACCTCTATTTTTTTTTCTTTTTTTTATCCTCATTCACCTCTGACCACGGTAACCAGACCAACCGCCTGTGCTCGATGTATCTGGCAAACAGGTATAGGTTTTATCCTCCCCTGCAGGCACAGCTATGCAGTGGAATGGTACCGACCCCAACGGGTAAGGTCAACTCCCTTATTTGGTCCAGTATTTACCAGCGACTGCTTAGATGGCCATGCGACAGTGGAGAGGGCCCATCGCGGTCCAGTGAGATCCAGAGAGGTATAATCATAGGGCAAGGTGTTTATTAAATGCTAGAGGCTCTAACTGTCGCCGCCCTCCTCTGTATTTTGCCATTTTAGTAAAAACTTCCCGAAAGCGTTTTTCCTCTTGGATTGAAATCCTCTCAGATCTAACTTAGATGTTGAAATAACAGAGGATAACCAATCAGAATATTGAGGTGGCAAACATTCTATCCATCTCCAACAGATTTCCCGCCTGGCCAACAATATTGCATAGAAAAGAAATGATCTAGCTAGACCTATCACATCTTCAGAAATCCCAAAGATTATCATAGATAGGCTTACCTTAACTTGGAGGGCTAGAATTTTTGCAATGGTTTCACCAACCTTTACCCAAAAATCAAGGCTAGCCGGGCATTCCAGAAACATATGTATGTCTGATGCTCTCTCCAAACCACATTTCTTGCATCTTACAGGGGGTCCTTTTGTCATCGTTGAATGTCTTTGCGGAGTCAGGTAAGCCCTGTGGATTGAGAAGAAATGATTCCTCCTTAACCATGCATGTGTAACTGTACGAAAGAGAGTGCCCAGTGATTCTTGCCAGAGTTGTTGAACTGGCTCGTCTGGTAGACAGGCCCCCCATAGATCTTCCAGACATTTGAACTCCCTGTCTATTACTTCTTCGATTTTCCAGTACCAGAAGGAGATTTCTTTTTTCACCGTTGGTTTTCCCACCAAATATTCCTCAAATAAGTTTCCTGCACCGATAAGGGATTTCTGATTTTGGGCCCAGCTCTTGAGTTGTACATATTTAAATTTGGAAATACTCCCCTCCAGCCGAGCATGTAGCATTTCCCAGGGTAAAAGTGTGCCCTCCTGAGCTAAGTCCCCCCATACACTAAGACCGGCCTCTCTTAGGGGCTGCACAAGTTTGTCCTTTAAGCAGTCTGGGGTCCCCGGGGGATCCCAGAGAGGGGCCAGGCTGGAAAAGTAGTTAAGCCCAGACAGCCGTCTGATGTTAGCCCATATTCTGGCCTTTGCCTGCAGCACTTTTAGTCTTATCTTTTTAAAGAATTTCGAGTCACCATATTTGAACATGAAGCCCTCCTGAGTTAAATTAATTCCCCTCAGCATTGCAGCAAACATGGCCCCAACCCCGGAACAGTCGGGGGATTTTAACAACATCCTTGAGTGGGACAGTTGGAAGGCCCAGGCATAATACTGTAAGTCTGTAAGACATAGCCCACCCTTCTCCCTTCTGCGTCTCAGCTTCTTCCAGGCAATTCTTGTTCCCTTATACACCCAAATAGAGGTGTTTATAGCCTGTTGAAGTTTATCAATGGCAGGTTTACAGAAATGCAATGGAATGGCATTAAAAAGGAAGGTAATTTTTGCCAAAACCATCATTTTAACCAAGTTTATCCTACCAAAGATTATCAGGGGGAGATGGGCCCAGCTCTTCATGAGCCGCGTGCATTTCCTAGTTATGTTGGACATATTGGCCCCTCTGATTTCATCGATATCTTGTACTATTTTTACCCCTAGATACCTCATTTCTCTTTTGGTCTGATGTTGGCTCCCATTCAGATTCCAAGACATGAACTCTGTTTTTCCCACGTTGATCTCATATCCCGATATCTACCGAAATCCTCAGCATGTTTTATCATGGCAGGTTGAGCTATTGAGAGATCTGAGGTAAGAATCAATATATGATCCGCATAAAGGGCCACTTTTCTCTCCCATCCTTCATGCTTGAATGGTAAGATTCCTGCCTCATCTATAAGTTTCTGAGCAAAAGGCTTGATGTACAAATTAAAGAGAAGGGGAGATAAGGGACAACCCTGCCTAGTGCACCTAGTAATCTTGAAAGGCCTTGTTAGGTTGCCATTGACCAGCAGCCTCGCAGATGGGCTCAGATATATCAACTTGACTGCTCTGCGAAATTTCTCACCAATATTATACCTCTCCATTATGGCCTCCAGGTACACCCAGTTAACTCTGTCAAAGGCCTTTCTAGCATCGAGAGTCATAGCAGCAAAGGGGAGCGAATGCGTTGTGGCTAGATCAATTGCGCCTATTAAATCATATGTGAGTTCGTAAAGATTTCTCCCCTTAACAAAACACTTTTGGTCGAGATGTAATATATCGCCAGCTACTTTGCTTAACCTGTCAGCTAGGACCTTGGCGAAGATCTTATAATCTGCATTTAGCAGCGATATATGCCTATAAGACTCACAGCTTGCAGGATTTGTTCCTGGTTTTAATATTAAGGTGAAAGTCGCCTCACCCCAGGAATCTGGCAATTTTTTACCGTCCCTTAAGATGTCATTAAAGAGCTGGGTCATTGCTGGAACTAGGACCTCCCCCAAGCTTTTATAGAGCTCCGTGGGTAGACCATCTGGGTCCGCCGCCTTACCCCCTTGCCTAAAGAGATCACTCTCTTAACTTCATCCTGCGAAATGTCCTGCTCTAGGAGTTGTTGTTGTGATATATCCAGAGGAATGAGTGTAATCTCATACAACCATTCCTCTGCTTCAGATTTATTAATCAGCCAATCTTCCAGATATAATTGCTGAAAATAGTCATGGAAGGCGCCTTCTATTTCCTCATCGGTGGTCAATCTAGTTTTACCCCCATCTTCAATTACTCTTATCAGATTCTGAGTTCTGTCTGACTTTGCTTTCCAAGCCAGTAGTCTCCCTGCCCCCTCCCCGTACTCAAATGGGCCAACTTCTGCACCTCTATTGCTTCTTTCTGCACTTCTCTTGCCTCTTTCTGCATTTCTGTTCCTTCTTTCTGCAATTCTCTTGCCTCTTTCTGCATTTGTGGTCCTTCTTTCTGCACTTCTCTTGCCTCTTTCCGCACCATCGTTGCTTCTTTCAGTACTGCTCTTGCCTCTTTCTCCCCCCCTCTTGCCTCTTTCTGAACTTCTTTTCCTTCTTTTTACACCTCTCTTGCCTGTTTCTGCACCTCTATTGCCTCTTTCTGCACTTCTCTTGCCTCTTTCTGCACCTCTGTTGCTTCTTTCTGCTCTTCTCTTGCCCCTTTCTGCACCCCTCTTGCATCTTTCTGCACCTCTGTTGCTTCTTTCTGCACTACTCTTGCCTCTTTCTGTATTTCTGTTCCTTCTTTCTGTACTTTTCTTGCCTCTTTCTGCACCTCTCTTGCTTCTTTCAGCATTTCTCTTGCTTCTTTCTGCACCTTTCTTGCTTCTTTCTGCACCCCTCTTCCCTCTTTCTGCACCTCTGTTGCTTCTTTCTGCACTTCTCTTCCCTTTTTTGATACTTCTCTTGCCTCTTTCTGTACTCAAATGGGAAGAGCAAGCTGTCAGGTTTAAAGGTCTGCTTGCTCTCGTGACTGAGGTATATGTCTACTTGTGCATGTATTCTCACATGTGTTATGCATCTGAAGATGGTAGCTTAAAAAGTGGGCAGCTTTTCCTATAGGTGGTCAAATATTCTCAGTTCTGCTCTGTCATTCGGTTGCACAGGCACACATGTCTTATGTGTATAGGTGTTATAGAGCCTCTCAAATATACTATTGAATACCCATGTGCCCTGTATTATGAGCATAAACAAATACATACACCTTTTTGTATACAAATTTACAGAGTATGCTGTTTGAAACACAGATATTCAAGTATTTGTATGTTTATTTTTATGTAACATGTCACTAGGTAAAAGCACAGACACACGCATGCATACATTCACAAACTTGGTGAGACTTACAACAGTGATATGGTTAGGATTGCTGTTTTACATTTGGTAGGGCTAACATTCTGAGCAGTCGATGAATAGTGAACCTTCTAGAGAAAAGTGAGGTTTAAGACATTTTAGGAGACGGATTAGTGAGTAGGCTACTTTGTATGAGTCTGTGGAAAGGTACAGTCGAAGTAGGCCTCTTTCTGCACCTCTGTTGGTTCTTTCTTCACTTCTCTCTGCACCTTTCTTCTTCTTTCTGGACTTCTGTTGCCTCTTTCTGCATTTCTCTTGCTTCTTTCTGCACCTTTCGTCCTCTTTCTGTACCTCTCTTGCTTCTTTTTGCACTTCTCTTGCTTCTTTTTGCGCCTTTCTTCCTCTTTCTGCACATGTCCTACCTATGTAGGCATGGTTAGAAATTAGCATTTAAAAAACCTTAGAAATTCACTGAAAAAAAACACAGGTTTCAGGGACGGTATAGTTAGAGATTAGCATTTGAAAAACCTTAGAACTTCACTGAAAAAAACACAGGTTTCAGGGACGTTATTGTTAGGAATTAGCATTTAAAAAACCTTAGAAATTCAATGAAAAAACCACAGGTTTGAGGGACTTTATAGTTAGGCTGACATTTCACTCGTACAAAACCAGAAAAATTCAGCAGTTATAGTTAGCTGAGCTAACTATAACTCGCGCCCCCACAATGCACTGCTGCTGATACCACATATTACATCACTCATGACATGGTCAGTGACATCACTGATGACATCACTGATAACATCTCAAATGGCATACTAAATTTGAAATATTACTTATAAAATGTGTGATATATTTAAATGTTTGTTTATAGATGAATTGTAGCTTGTACGGAACTTGAGTACTATTTGAATAGTAATTTGATTTGACTAATATAGAGCATGGTATCTGCCCTTGGGCATCTTGGCACTGCCTTTCCTGAGGAGACAATGAGGAATTACAGGGGATGAGTGAAGACCCAGGTCTTCAGTGATTTCCTGAAAGTGAGATGGTTGGCTTGGTTCCTCAGTTTCCAAGGCATTTGGTTCCAAAACGTAGAGGTTTTATAAACAAGGCTTCTGCCCCTCCAGGACACGTTCCTCGTATCTAGGACCTGTATCTTATTAGCCAAAGATGACCACAATGCTCTTGTTGGTTTGTACCAAGAGATTTTCTTTTTGAGAAACTCTGGACCCTGATGATAAAGAGCTCTGTGTGTAAGACAGAGGGCCTTATAAGACACCCTCTTTTTAACAGGGAGCCAGTGCAGATTTTGCCTATCTTTGGAGATGTGATAAGACTTTTTTGTCTTAGTAAGAGAACGACCACATCATTTTGCAGCCTATGCAGTCTCGTTAGGACACCTTGCTGAGTGCCCACATACAGGGTGCTGTAATAGCCTAACCTTGATAAGACCAGTGCAACAACCATAGATTTCTGGAATGCAGGCGGTAAGAAAGGGAGGACTTTCTTGACAGTTTGCAGGACCAGAAAGCAGGATGATGTAAGGTGGTTTGTCTGATCCTTAAGTTAAAGTTGGTGTCAAAGTAGCCACCTAAGTTCCTACATTTTGGGGCCAGGCATGGCAGGGGTCCTAAGGAATGCAGCCACCAGGATGAATTCCAAAAAGAGGAATCTCGCCCGAACAGAAGAAACTCTTTTTTATCGGAATTACTTTCAGAGCCTGGGAGCTCATCCAGTCTATTGTAGCAACCATTGTTATGTATATTTAAAGATTATCATAGATAGGAATTTAGATAATGAAACAGTCAGCAGGATATACCAACAAAGTTATTTACATATGGAAAGACAACCCAACATAGTGTTGTGCTGTTTTTACACATAGAACTCACCCCAAATGTAGGCTGTAGGTGGGCCATAAGGCACGCTCTCATGTGGTTAGAAGTTATCACATGTTGTTAGATGTTTCAGTGAGCTATATGCACCTTATAGAACCATATGTTGACATACTTTCACTGATTCAGATTGATTTGATATCTATTTGAGCACATACAAAAGGGGAGAGCTACTGATACATACGTCTCAGGCCTGATATACTTGATCATGAGCATTCACTTCTACTGATTGGCTTACTTGCTATTTAAAACTCCTTCATCAAGTGTTAACCTGCTCTTCCACCAAATATAACTTACTCTTCAGGTAGGCTGTAGCTCAACCATATGGCACACTGATATGTACTTAAAAGCTAACACATGTAGTTAGGAGTTTCAGTGAATTATGAGCACATTTACAGGGCTATATACAGACTTATACATTCAATGTTGATATTGAGTTCAATGTTATCTAAGTAGATATGAAAGGGGAGAGTCACCAATTAATTCCCTCAGACGGTGTTTAAAGCATTTAAACTTTCACTCACATGCATAGACACATGTGTTAGGTATGTAGCGGTAATGGAGGCAGTGAGACACTCATTTAAATAACTCTTTGCTCAATGAGACACCCAAGAGACAATTCAAGCCAGCCCTTTCATATCGATTTAAGATTTATAGATTTACTAATAAACTTTCCTATAAATGGAAACAGAACCCCATAGAGGGACTGAAACACTCTTTCAGATATGTGCTGAAGACGTATCTCTACTAAGTGAACCATCAAAAGAAGTATTACTTTAAATATGCCTGAGGCTTGGTGCACTTGGGCAACTGCAAGCAGTTCTAGTGCTAGGCCGACTTGCCATTTAAAACTCCTTTATAAGCATTAACCTCATCTCTTACCACATATAAGTGACCCCTAAGGCAGGCTGTAGCTAGGCCACAGGGCATGCTGCTACATGCTTAAAATATATTACATTTACTTAGAAGTTTTAGTGAGCTATGTGCACACTTACAAGTCTATATGCAAAGTTCTATTTTCAATGTTGCACATTCAGTTCAATCTCATCTAAGTAGATATGAAAGAGGAGACCAACTAATACATTCCCTAAAACAGTGTTTTAAGCTTCTAAACTTTCAGTCACATGCACAGGCACAACTGTTATATATCTAGCACTAATCGAGGCAGTGAGACACTCACTTAAATAACTCATTGATTGCTGAGACACCCAAGAGACAATCCAAGCCAGTCCTTTCATATAGATTTTCAGAGGCATGCAGTTACAATCACTGCCAGCGGTGTACTAAGAAATGTTCTCATATAAGAGACCCCGATAGAGGGACTGAAAAACTCATTCAGATATGTGCTAGAGACCTTAGTCTTCCAAGTGAACCATCAAAAAAAGTATTACTTTAAATATGTCTGAGGCCTGGTACAGTTGAGCAAGTGGAAACAGTTGTAGTACTGGGCAGACTTGCCATTTAAAACTCCTTTATAAACATTCATCTCCTCTCTTACCACATATAGGTAACCCCTAGGGTAGGTTGTAGCTAGGCCATACAGTACGCTGCTATGTGCTAAAAAGCTAATACATATACTTAGACGTTTTAGTGAGGCATGTGTGCACTTATAGACCTATATGCAAACTTTTATTTTCAGTGTTCCACATTCAGTCCAATCTCATGTAAGCAGATAGGGAAGTAGAGAGCTACTAATACATCCCCTCAGACACTGTTACAAGCATCTAAACTAGAATGTTATAAAATAATAGTATAATATATATTTGTGATTTTAGATGTTTATAATACACAACATAAAATGTATACTCTATTTTGTTTTTTGATATCTAATTAGATTAAAACAGAAGATTTAAGATGAAAAATAAGGAACAAGGAGAAAAGCTCAAAGAAAGAATACTATTTGAAAAAGTGTTAAAACAAAACAGGACATGGTGGGCAGACTACAATCCAGGGGAAAAAACTACTTGTAAGAGAACTAAGCTATTTTTTCAAACAGTAATTAGAAAAACAAAAAATATTGAAAATGATGTGAACTGAAAGAAAACGTTATCAACAACTCAGAAACAAAAGGGAATAACTCATATTCAAAGTGGAAAACATTCTAAAGAAAAAAGTCACGTAACAACAAGGCAGAAACAGTGCAAGGAGATAAGAAGAAGAATGTTTAGAATTAGAGTACTGCTAAGTTTGGTAAGAAATATAAAGCAGTATAAGAGAAGATTAACAGATTATAAACAAAAACAACACATAGAAACTGTAGTAGATAAAGCATTTGCCTTGAAGAGAAAACTGTTTATATTAGTACTAAACAGAATGAAAACACTGGACAAAATAATGTTGAGCATGAAGAGAAAAAGCCAGAAAAAAACATGTAAATAAAAGTAACTTTTGTGAAATCTTTAGAGGTGAATGGAAGCATACATCTAGCACTCAGCCTTTTTTTTATAAAGAAAGCTACTTCCAAAAGAACACATTAGTTCATGCAGTTGCAACAACTGGTCCATGTTATGAGGTGAAGGGTAGTATTCCTATTCTAAAAGGAGATATGGTTCCAAGGAGTTTTGAGGAAGTAATAGCTGAACCAGTACAGAAAAGATGTACTCAGGCTACTGTATACAGGTGGAATTGTAGCAGTATGTGTAATGTTCACCAGGAATCTATTGATATGTTTAGAACTTTCCTACGCAAGTTTCCAGCAAAAGTTTGAAACAGAAAATTACAGTTTTGCAAAGATTAGATCAATATATAATGAGAAAGTATACTAATTTGCAAGGAAATTCATTAGCATGTCTATCAAAGAAAGTGTGCCAAAGCACCTTTCATAATTTCAGAATGCTAGCTGTTCACCACTCTGAAATGCAAACGTTAGTGAGAAGACTTTACTATGTCAAAACTCCTACACTATGTTTAGGAGAAATTAATACAGTTCTTTTGCATGGTACAGTAGCAGATGTAGAAAAAGTTTGTGATGCTATTCAGTTTTGCTTCTTTGGTCCTGAACAGGTGTGTAAGGAAAGTGAGGACTTGAAATCTGCAGGTAGTAGAACAGGACAGAGAGATTACTATTGATAACTATGTGGAAGAGATTACAACGTTTAACACAGTTTCCTCTGGAAAAACAAACTGTGTTTGTATTTGTTGTCGACGCACTCACTACAAAAGTCAAACTAGGAAGCTTGATTTACATTTAAAGAGTGAAAAAGAAAACAATGATAAGTGGGAACAATTTACGGTTTATTTATTTGTAGAAGAACGATTTGACTTTTCCAGTGATCAAGTTATATGTAACTACTGTTACAAAAAATTCGAAGAAAACAAAATGGCAGCTAGAGCAGAACATAACTTATATTTGATACCTATTCCTCAAGAGCTAGCAGATTTAAATGTTAATGAGTCTATTCTAATCCAATTTGTACACACATTCCAGGCCATAGTTTGTATGGAGCCTAAGACAGGAAAGCTGCCACCAACTGAATTAGAAAAAGGCCTTAAAGGAAGACTTGTGTACTTACCTTTAGAATTTAAACTGAATATTAAAACTATTGGTGTAGACAGAGAGGCTTATGAACCACTGGTTATCCTAGTAAATGGTGTTCCTACAAAGAATAAAAAAATCTGTCGAGTAAGTAGATATTAGTAAATTTAGAAATGCAACATTATACCTGGTACAAAATAATGTTTATTATAAGAATGTTGATGTTTTTGAAAGTACAACATATATACACAATGAAACATTATCTTCAAGTGGCCAGATTGAAAAAGTGGATGAATCCAGATCAGAGGAGATTTATGAACACTCCAGCATTCATCCACCGCATTCAAAAGAAGTAACTGGGAATTCCATTGAATTATTTCAATTGAAAGAAGCAAAAGGAGCTCCCATGAGTATATGGGAAAAAAGTTTAGAAGCTCGCTGTTTTCCACAGGTATTCCCCACTGGAGAAGACAGACAATTTGATGACTGACTTGTACAGATACCAGCATCTCAATACCCGCCAAGAAGATTATACTCAGAAGATCCAAGATTTCGGCAGTGCATTCCCTATATATTTCATCTTCTGTTTGAGAGTGATTTGTATGGACTTTCTTATGCAGTGAACCATATACTAAAAACAGGACTTCATCTACAAAATCTTTCTGCAAGACAATTCATGGACAAAGTTGAAGGGATGAAGATTTGGAATGTTGCTTAATCAATTTGATGGCATGCAGACATGGCACCAACGAATATTGGTATCGCCGTCATGGTGAACTCAAATGCATGTTGAGAAACCTTGGTACACATACTGGTTTCTAACACTCAGTTGTGCTGAGTATGTGTGGGATGACCTCCTAGAATACTTATGAGAAGCAAATTCAAATATAAAGTACATTGAACTCAAGATAGCTGGAGAACTTTGTTCTTTGGATCCTGCTATAAGTGCTCGGACTGGTTGAGTTCGGCCAGTTTGTTCTCAAAGTACAGAGGAATCATTTGGGTACGCCTAGGTCTAGCCAACGCATGGAACAGAGTGTTGAAGTCTTTTTTCAAGAACTTCAATACTTAGCAGAGTTTCAGCCAGAAAACTTTGAAATTGTCAAAACAAATATGTTGGATACAATCCAATCCAAAAAGGAGCCCATATCTGAAAAATCTATGCCTCTATGAAGTACATCAACATTACAGGTGTAAAAGGAATGTAACAGAAAACATACAAGAAGAAAAGTGTGAGAAGTTGGCCTGGTATATGCTGTCCACTAGTTATAGTGGGCACCTTGCACCAGTCCAAACGACCTTTATTGATGATAGGTTTACAGACAACCTTTATTGAAAGCTATCCTAGTGGTAGCTATGGAGAGCAGCCTTCAGGCTAAGTCTTGAAGGAGTGTAAAGCTGTTTGTTTTACCAGTCTGTAATCTCATGAAATGACCAAATGAAAGGAGAACCACACCAGGTATATATATAAAATATATGTATTTATTAATAAATACTACCCACTATTCTCTTTATGAGTCTAGAGGTCGAAATACACAAGTGTCAAGTCAAATAACACAGTAAATTAGCAAAATATACGATTAGCCCTAGGGGCGTACCAAACCATATATTAAGAAAGTGGTATAAGAACCACGACTTGACTAGACACAAGGCCTAGAGCCTGTAGAATCGCTGGGACCCCAAGGAACCACCCAAGGTAGTGACACAGGGGACTCACGGGGGACGTGTGCAGTGTGTGAACACAGCCGCGAGCTCCGTTAGCATCTATGGGGAAAGACGCGGTTAGAGCTTTAAAGTTTAGGGACACTTCGGAGTGGACTAGGAACAAACCCTTTTGGACTTAGAGGGTTCTAGGGCCAACACCCATGGGAGCACTGAAGTACTCGTGTTACCTCACCCAGGGAAGCCGGGTGCACAGGTGTCAAATGGTGTCGGGCCGCGCCGTCGTTTTCAATGGCCGCTGGCTGGAAAGTGCTGCTGCCGGGAAGCTGCGAAGTGTCCGAAGAGATCCAAGCCTGGATCGAGGATGGGAAGAACCTGAAAGCAGAGGGGACAGAGTCTGGGTCACTAGCCAGCGACCAGGGGCACGATAGTCGAATGCCCACCGATGACGGGTGCTTCAAGTTCGAAGAGGTGAAGATTGTCTCTGCAGCCACGAGGACCAGGAGGTGTCGACGACAACCAGGAGCTGGAATTGAGCTGTCCCACAAAGGTAGTAGCTTGCTGCGGTATCGGTTCCCGGATTGGACCCAACAAGCCTTGGCAACAGCAACCCACACAGAAAGAGAACAAAGGATTCAGAGCGGACCAGCGAGGTCCGAGGGACTCCCCAAGCAAGGGAGAGTCAGGGCAGGCCTGAAGCAACCAGGGAGGCCCATTGAATTTAGAGATGTCCTTCTGAGGGACCCACAAGTTGACGGACAAGGGATCGTGAAGGGACCTCAAGCGGAATCACAAAATGGCGGCCCACGGGTCACTGGGAGTGTCCAGGCGTGCAATCTTCGGTGGATTTACTGCTCGGGTCAGGGCTACGAGTAATCTAAAGTACAGCCTCTAGGATCGACCAGAAGCTTATGCACTTGCAAATGTGCACGGTGTCCAGGGGTTCCGGTTCCACGGTACCCACGAGGGCTACGGGTCTCAGCTTTACTGGCGACTCGGGTCAGCCTCTGCGAAGTCTGGAAACCCACCTCCTGGGTTGCAGGGTTGTCGGCGTCCGGCGGGAGCTTCGGAGATGCAGACCGGACAGATGCATCTTTGGTGCCTGCCAAGCAGGGGAGTAACTCCTTTACTCCAAGGGATATTCTTCAGTCATCTGGCGTTTAACAGATCGTCGAAGGTCCAGGATTCAGTTTCAGAGTTTCGTCCAGGGATATCTAAAGTCCTGTTGCCAGGGGTTCCTATCTTATACCCAAGGAAGGGGTTGGACTAACTCAGGGGACCCACCTATGGGAGGGTATGGAAAGAGGGGTGGCTACACCCATTTCCTTTGTCCAGTTTCACACCAGAGCTGGGGCTGGTAGCCCCTGCAACCGGTTTGAACTGGGCTATGCACAGGGACACCAAATGTGCCCCCAGTGCAGGACTTCAAAGCACTCTGAGAGTGCACCCACCCAGCCCCAATACACTAAAGCCTGTCTGGGAGGTGGTAACACCTCCCTGTGACAGGAAACCTATTGTCCAGGCCTCCCCTGCCGGAGTTGCGGTCAGCAGCAGGAGGCCAGACTCGTGTCTGTGGCTGCAGCATCCATTTTGTGATGCCAGGGCTCTGTCAGCTGGTACCGGGTATACCGGTGCTGTCATGTCTCTCCCTCTAGAAGGGTGGGATCATACTCCCACACCAGTTACTGGTGTGGGGGTATGATTTCAAGGTGTTTGACACCAAACACGACATGTTTCCGTGCAGCCATCCCAAAGTTAGCATTTACCATTGAGTTATAATGCACTTAAGAGTATATGGTCAGGCTGCACTCACAGACAACCCCGGAGGATAGATTCTGAAGGCTGCAGAGGGGCTCTGCTCATGCATGGGCACCCTCTCACATAAAACCAAGCACCCTGCCTTCAGGATTGATAAGGCCTGCCATAGGGGTGACTGATAGGTTTATATGTGCAGTGATAGGGTGAGATATAGTGAACCTATATCTCAGTAAGGGGTGCATGCACCACCTCACTCAGGCTGCTGTAGCAGTCCTGTGGTGTCATTTTGGAAGGCTTCCCAGGGGTGGCATAATACATGCTGCAGCCCCTGGTAGGCCTCTGGTGTACCTATGCCCTGGGTACATAGTATACCATATACTAGGGACTTATAAGCGCACCCCAGAAACCAATCTGAAGTGTACCTAAGGTACATGGAATCAATTTAGAGAGGAAGCAGAAGGCTGGGGTCCTGGGTAGCAGGGCCCCAGCCAGACTAAAGTCGTAAAAACAGTGAAACATCAGCAAAAAGTGGGGGTAACCATAAGAAGCAGATCCTACTCTCCTACACAACCCCCCCAAAAGCAGGGACATTAAACTAACCTTGACCAGTTGAGTCTTCATGTTCTAAGTGGAAATATCTGGAGAGTCCATCTGCATTGGCATGGCTACTCCCAGGTCTATGTTCCACTGTATAGTCCATCCCCTGTAGGGAAATGGACCACCTCAAAAGTTTGGGGTTTTCACCCTTCATCTGTTTTAGCCATAAGAGGGGCTTATGGTCTGTCTGAACAAGGAAGTGAGTGCCAAACAAGTATGGCCTCAGCTTCTTCAGAGCCCAAACCACAGCAAAGGCCTCCCTCTCAATGGCTGACCAACGTTTCTCTCTGGGGGTCAGCCTTCTGCTAATAAAAGCTACTGGCTGATCCTGACCTTCATCATTCAACTGTGACAGTACAGCCCCTACCCCCACCTCTGATGCATCTGTTTGCACAATGAACTTTTTGGAGTAATCAGGACTTTGCAGAATGGGAGCAGTGCACATGGCCTGCTTCAGGTCATCAAATGCCTTTTGACAGCTAACTGTCCACTGAACCTTTTTGGGCATTCTTTTAGAGGTAAGGTCATTCAATGGGGTCACTATGGATCCATAACCTTTTACAAATCTTCTGTAGTACCCAGTCAGGCCCAAGAAGGCTCTCACCTGAGTCTGGGTAGTGGGAGCAACCCAGTCCATTATGGTATGGATTTTGCTCTGCAATGGTTGAACCTGGCCTCCACCCACAAGGTGGCCCAGGTACACAACCTGACTCTGCCCTATCTGGCACTTAGTAGCCTTGATAGTTAGGCCTGCCTTTTGCAGGGCCTCCAAAACATTCCTTAGGTGGACCAGGTGATCCTCCCAGGTGGAGCTAAAGACAGCAATATCATCTAGATATGCTGCACTATAGGCTTCCAGGCCTGTGAGGACTGTATTCACCAACCCTTGGAAAGTGGCAGGTGCATTTTTCAAACCAAAGGGCATCACCACAAACTGATAATGCCCACTAGGGGTAGAAAATGCTGTCTTTGGCTTTGCATCATCAGCTAGTCTGATCTGCCAGTAGCCAGCTGTCAAGTCAAATGTGCTCAGAAACTTGGCTGAGGCCAAAGTATCTATAAGCTCATCTGCCCTTGGGATGGGATGGGCATCAGTCCTAGTGACTGCATTGAGACCCCTGTAGTCCACACAAAACCTCATCTCCCTCTTGCCATCTTTGGTGTGAGGTTTAGGCACAAGGACCACTGGACTAGCCCAAGGGCTATCTGAGGGTTCAATGACTCCCAAATCCAACATCTTTTGGACCCTGACATGATCAGGCTGCCTGTAGATTTTATTCTTGACAGGTAGACTGTCCCCAGTGTCCACTTCATGAGTGCACCAGGTAGTCTGACTAGGTGTCAGGGAGAACATATGCCTGAACTGGCTGAGAACTTTTCTGCAGTCAGTTTGTTGTTGGACAGTGAGGCTGCCTGCCAAGGCTACAACATCTACTGATCCATCATCAGGGTTCTGAGAGAGCAGGTCAGGGAGTGGATCACTCTCTTCCTCCTGTCCCTCATCAGTAGCCATGAGCAAGCCCATGTCTGCCCTGTCGACATATGGTTTCAATCTGTTGACATGAAGTACCCTGTGGGGACTCCTGGGAGTTCCAAGCTCTACCAAGTAGGTGACCTCTCCCTTCTGTTCAACAATGGTATGGGGGCCACTCTACTTATCTTGGAGAGCTGCTGGGGCCACAGGCTCCAACACCCACACCTTCTGTCCTGGCTGGTACACAGTCAGCACAGCCTTTTGGTCATGCCAGGCTTTTTGTAATTCCTGGCTAGCCTCAAGGTTTTTGGTTGCCTTTTTCATATACTCTGCCATCCTGGAGCGGAGACCAAGTACATAGTCCACTATGTCCTGTTTAGGGGGTTTGAGAGGTAACTCCCATCCCTCCTTCACCAGACACAAAGGACCCCTAACAGGATGGCCAAACAAAAGTTCAAATGGCTGTAACCAACCCCCTTTTGAGGCACCTCCCTGTAGGCAAATAAAAGGCAGGGCAAAAGGATGTCCCATCTGCGCCTAAGATTTTCTGGGAGGCCTTTGATCATGCCCTTCAAGGTTTTGTTGAACCTTTCAACTAAACCATTGCATTGTGGGTGATAGGGTGTGGTGAACTTAAAGTTCACTCCACACTCTTCCACATTGCAGTCAAGTAACCAGACATGAAGTTTGCATCCCTGTCTGATACTACCTCCTTAGGAAAACCCACCCTTGAGAATACTCCCAAGAGGGCCCTTGCCACCACAGGTGCTGTGGTGGTCCTAAGTGGAATTGCTTCTGGGTACCTAGTGGCAGGGTCCACCACCAGCAGGATAAATCTGTGCCCAGAGGCTGTCTGAGGATCCATGGGACCAACTATATCAATACCCACCCTCTCAAAGGGGAACCCCACCACAGGCAGTGGTATCAGGGGGGCCTTTGTGGTTCCACCTGTCTTCCCGCTGGCTTGACAGGTGACACAGGAGTGACAAAACTCCTTGGTGTCTTCAGACATGTGGGGCCAATGAAAGTAAGGAACAATTCTGTCCCAAGTCTTGTTTTGGCCCAGGTGACCTGCTAGAGGAATATCATGGGCTAGTGCCAATAGGAAGCCCCTAAATTTCAGAGGTATTACCAACCTCCTGGTAGCACCAGGCTTGGGGTCTCTACTCTCTGAATATAGGAGTCCATCATCCCAATATATCTTATGGGTGCCACTAGCATTCCCAGCAGCCTCATCAGCAGCTTGCTTTCTGAGGGGTTCAAGAGAGGGGCAGCTCAGCTGCTCCTGGCTCAAATCTGCCCTGGAAGGGCCCCCTGTCCCCAAGAACTCAACCTGATCAGGTTCAAGCTCCTCTGGGACAGTTCCTTCTTCAGGACTAAGATCATCTCCCTCAGGAGGCTGATCTGTATTCTGAGTCAGGGGGGAAGGCTCTGCCTTAACCCTACTGTTCCTCCTCTTGAGAGGCACCTGGTCCATTATTCCAGAATCCAGGGCCTGTTCAGTGTTAGGCTTTTTGGCCTGTGACCTGGTCACAGCAAATACATGTGCAGGGATCTCTAGCATTTCTGCATGTGTCCTGAGCTCCACTTCTGCCCAAGCTGAAGTTTCTAGATCATTGCCAAGCAAGCATTCTACAGGGAGGTCTGCACTTACCACAACTTTCTTGAGGCCAGTTACCCCTCCCCAGGAGAAATTAACAACTGCCATGGAATGGTCTGTCCTGACATTGCTAGCATTGGTCACTTGGTACATCTCACCAAGTATAATCTGCCCAGGAGCCACAAGATCTTTTGTCACCATTGTGACACTTGCTCCTGTGTCCCTGTATGCCAAAGCCTCTTTTCCATTTATCAAAGGCTGCTGTCTGTACTTGCCCAAGTTACTGGGACTCACAGAGGAGGACATGTCCATGCCTCCATCACAGACCAGGACAGCCTGAGTTGGAACTCTAGACTAGGCCAGAGCCCATCTCAGAACCCAGGGTTAACCCTACTACACCCTTATTATGAGTACCACCAGTTGTAGCTGCACTAGGGGGAACAGTTGCCTTAGGGGCAATGGTGGCTGGATTTGAGTCTTTGGACTTGGTGCAATCACTGGTCCAGTGTGTTTTCTGTTTACAGATCTTACACCATGGTTTCTTTTGGCCTTTACTTTTGGTACATTGGGTTTCCCCCCAGAAGAAGATTTTTGGGGACCTTGAGAAAACTTCTGGTCTTTGCCCTTTTCCCCACCCTTGTCAGAGTTCTTAGAATCTGGCTTCTTTGGGTCACCACCTTGGTGCTGAACCTTCTGCCTCACCCTGGTTCTGACCCATTTGTCTGCCTTCTTTCCCAATTCTTGGGGAGAGGTCAGATCAGAGTCCACCAGGTACTGATGCAACAGTTGATTTGGACAATTATTAAGGATCTGCTCCGTCATAATTAGGTTGTACAATCCTTTGAAATCACACACCTTACTTCCAAGTAACCAGCCCTCCAGAGCCTTAGTAGCAAAATCTACAAAGTCCACCCAGTCTTGATTTTGTGCCTTTTGGGTATCTCTGAACTTTATCCTATACTGTTCAGTGGTTAGGCCAAATCCCTCAATCAGTGCACTTTTCAAGATTTGGTAATCATCAGCATCCTCTTCTCTGACAGTGGGGAGCTTATCTCTACCTTTGTCTGCAAAGGAGAGCCACAAGATTGCTGCCCACTGCTCCTGGGGGACCCTCTGAACTTTACAGGCCCTTTCCAGTGCAGTAACCCTTTTGTGGATGTCATCCCCACTCTGGTAGGGAGGGGCAATCTTGCTTAGGTTTCTATGGTCATGAGACCTTTCCCTACCACTAGGGAAGTTGCTGCCACCATGGGACTCTAGTCCCAACTTTCATCTTGTCTTCTGAAGCTCTAGGGACTCCCTATCTATAGCCAACTGCTCTCTTCTGATCCTAAGCTGAGCTTCTTCATACTTGAGCAGTCTCTCTTTCCTCTCATGAGAGGTCTCCCTCCTATGAGAGGAAACAGAGGTCCCTATTGAGGTGTCAGAATGGTTAGACTCCTGAGAAGGAGACCTTGACCTTCTAGGCACACTCTCAACTCTCCCTGGTGGGACAAAGAGGAGGCCATTCTGGTCCTCCTCCTCATCTGCGGGAGGAGCTGGATTTTCCAGGGTAAGATCATTGTCATCTTCCTGGCCAACTTCAGAGGTCAGGTCATGGTTTTCTTCACCCCTTGGCCCTTCCTCATTTGCTGCCCCACCCTCTCTGCCTACCCCTTCAGACCCTGAGGCCTTCTTGAGATCATCCAACAGCAGTACCTCTATGAGGTGTTGGGTGTTCGCAGTTTTTCCTGTCTTCAACTTCCTAGTACTACACAATGCTTTCAATTCCAAGAATTGGAGGTTGTCATACTTGGATGGTGGAAGCCCATTGGCTTCTGGCAGGGACCCACTGGCTCCTGGCCTTGAAGACAACACTAGTGAGGTGTGGTGTAAGCACTACCTACTCTAGTGTGGCCTACTAAAACTCTCTTGAGTTGTAGAAAGGGTGTGCTAAGCCCTTAACACACAACTCTAAGTTCAGTAGAACTTACTGTAATTTTAAGCTTGAATTATATGTACATCAGGTACCTTTTAGTGGTTTTCTTTTCAGTTAGTCACTCACTTGAGATTATCTGGTAAAACAAAGGCAAGCTTGAATCCAACCGCTGCACAACAATGTGAGAAGTTGGCCTGGTATATGCTGTCCACTAGTTATAGTAGGCACCTTGCACCAGTCCAAATGACCTTTATTGATGATAGGTTTACAGACAACCTTTATTGAAAGCTATCCTAGTGGTAGCTATGGAGAGCAGCCTTCAGGCTAAGTCTTGAAGGAGTGTAAAGCTGTTTGTTTTACCAGTCTGTAATCTCATGAAATGACCAAATGAAAGGAGAACCACACCAGGTATATATATAAAATATATGTATGTATTACTAAACACTACCCACTAGTCTCTTTGTGAGGCTAGAGGTCGAAATACACAAGTTACAAGTCAAATAACACAGTAAATTAGCACAATTTACGATTAGCCCTAGGGGCGTACCAAACCATATAATAAGAAAGTGGTATAAGAACCACGACTTGACTAGACACAAGGCCTAGAGCCTGTAGAATCGCTGGGATCCCAAGGAACCACCCAAGGTAGTGACACAGGGGACCCACGGGGGACGTGTGCAGTGTGTGAACACAGCCGCGAGCTCCGTTAGCGTCTATGGGGAAAGTCGCGGTTGGAGTTTTAAAGTTTAGGGACACTTCGGAGTGGACTAGGAACAAACCCTTTTGGACTTAGATGCTTCTAGGGCCAACACCCACGGGAGCACTGAAGTACTCGTGTTACCTCACCCAGGGAAGCTGGGTTCACAGGTGTCAAATGGTGTCGGGCCGCGCCGTCGTTTTGAATGGCCGCTGGCTGGAAAGTGCTGCTGACCGGAAGCTGCAAAGTGTCCGAAGAGATCCAAGCCTGGATCGAGGATGGGAAGAACCTGAAAGCAGAGGGGACAGAGGCTGGGTCACTAGCCAGTGACCAGGGGCACGATAGTCGAATGCCCACCGATGCCGGGTGCTTCAAGTTCAAAGAGGTGAAGATTGTCTCTGCAGCCACGAAGACCAGGAGGCGTCGACGACAACCAGGAGCTGGAATCAAGCTGTCCCACAAAGTTAGTAGCTTGCTGCGGTGTCGGTGCCCGGATTGGACCCAACAAGCCTTGGCAACAGCAACTCATGCAGAAAAAGA
Organism: Calotriton arnoldi; assembly: GCA_963921515.1. Taxonomy (NCBI): domain Eukaryota; kingdom Metazoa; phylum Chordata; class Amphibia; order Caudata; family Salamandridae; genus Calotriton; species Calotriton arnoldi. The sequence continues at coordinate 1,088,130 of CAWUFW010004938.1, read as the reverse complement.
ACAAAGGCTTCAGAGCAGACCAGCGAGGTCCGAGGGACTCCCCAAGCAAGGGAGAGTCAGGACAGGCCTGGAGCAACCAGGGTGGTACATTGAATTTAGAGATGTCCTTCTGAGGGACCCAAAAGTTGATGGACAAGGGATCGCAAAGGGACCTCAAGCAGAATCACAAAATGGCGGCCCACGGGTCACTGGGAGTGGCCAGGCTAGTAATCTTCAGAGGATTTACTGCTCGGGGTTCGGGCTACGAATAACCCAAAGCACAGCCTCTAGGATTGACCAGAAGCTTATGCACTTGCAAATGTGCACAGTGTCCAGGGGTTCCAGTTCCACAGTACCCACGAGGGCTACGGGTCTCAGCTTTGCTGGCGACTCGGGTCAGCCTCTGCAAGGTCTGGAAACCCAACTCCTGGGTTGCAGGGTTGTCGGCGTCCGGCGGGAGCTTCGAAGATGCAGACCGGACAGATGTGTCTTTGGGCCTGCCAAGCAGGGGGTAACTCCTTTACTCCAAGGGATATTCTTCAGTCATCTGGCGTTTAACAGATCGTCGAAGGTCCAAGATTCAGTTTCAGAGTTTTGTCCAGGGATATCTAAAGTCCTGTTGCCAGGGGTTCCTATCTTATACCCAAGGAAGGGGTTGGACTAACTCAGGGGACCCACCTATGGGAGGGTTTGGAAAGAGGGGTGGCTACACCCATTTCCTTTGTCCAGTTTTGCGCCAGAGCACGGGCTGGTAGCCCCTGCAACCGGTTTGAACTGGGCTATGCACAGGGACACCAAATGTGCCCCCAGTGCAGGACTTCAAAGCACTCTGAGAGTGCACCCACCCAGCCCCAATACACTAAAGTCTGTCTGGGAGGTGGTAACACCTCCTTGTGACAGGAAACCTATTGTCCAGGCCTCCCCTGCTGGAGTTTCGGTCAGCAGCAGGAGGCCAGACTCGTGTCTGTGGCTGCAGCATCCATTTTGTGATGCCAGGGCTCTGTCAGCTGGTACCGGGTATACCGGTGCTGTCATGTCTCTCCCTCTAGAAGGGTGGGATCATACTCCCACACCAGTTACTGGTGTGGGGGTATGATTCCAAGGTGTTTGACACCAAACACGACATGTTTCCGTGCAGCCATCCCAAAGTTAGCATTTACCGTTGAGTTATAATGCACTTAAGAGTATATGGTCAGGCTGCACTCACAGACAACCCCGGAGGATAGATTCCGAAGGCTGCAGAGGGGCTCTACTCATGCATGGGCACCCTCTCACATAAAACCAAGCACCCTGCCTTCAGGATTGATAAGGCCTGCCATAGGGGTGACTGATAGGTTTATATGTGCAGTGATAGGGTGAGATATAGTGAACCTATATCTCAGTAAGGGGTGCATGCACCACCTCACTCAGGCTGCTGTAGCAGTCCTATGGTGTCATTTTGGAAGGCTTCCCAGGGGCGGCATAATACATGCTGCAGCCCCTGGTAGGCCTCTGGGGTACCTATGCCCTGGTTACATAGTATACCATATACTAGGGACTTATAAGGGCACCCCAGAATCCAATCTGAAGTGTACCTAAGGCACATGGAATCAATTTATAGAGGAAGCAGCTAGGCTGGGGTCCTGGGTAGCAGGGCCCCAGCCAGACTAAAGTCGAAAAACAGTGAAACATCAGCAAAAAGGGGGGGTAACCATAGGAAGCAGATCCTACTCTCCTACAAAAAGTATGCAGTAATTGGATGTGATGGATGCTTGGTCAAACATGCCAAAGGAAATCTTATAAATCATAGAAAACTCAGTTGCCAAACTCCGGATAAGAGCTAATGTTTCTATTTAGCTCTTCTGCAACTCTCCATGCCTTGGCGTGCTGAAACAGAATTACTTGGAGACTAGGGGCCAGAGGTACGACCAAGAAAATTGCGCATCGCAAATTTCGACTCTTTTGCGAGTCGCAATTTGCAAGGCGCAATTTCCGATGTACAACAGTGTTTTTCACACTGTTAGCGATTCCCAATGGGGGTCGCAAATAGAGAGGCTCATGAATGTTAATGAGCCTCTCACAATTTGCGACCCCATTGGGAATGGCAGGCCCTCCCAGGTATGGTGGCCTGCTGGGCTCAGCAGACCACCATGTCTGGGACTGCTTTTAAATAAAGCAGTTTTTTTTTTAAATGCAGCCCGTTTTCCTTAAAGGAAAACGGGATGCATTTAAAAAAGAAAAAAATGAAACTTTTTCGTTTCAGTTTTTAAAGGCAGGTAGTGGTCCCTGGGACGGGAACGCCCCTTCCTAATAGCGAGTCGCAAAACCCTATTTTGCGAGTCACAAAAAATTGCGGCTTGCAAAATAGGGTTTGTACATTCCCCATGCTGTTTTTGCATGCGCAAACGGGTTCGCAAACCAGTTTGCGCATGCAAAAATGGTCGTACATCTGGCCCTATGACTGCTACAAAGATTATTTCAGCGCTATAAAAGACAATATTCAGAGTTCAATCTTTCCTATTTATTTGAAAATGTTAAATGATGAGCTTGCACAATGATAAATTATCGCAGCTGAAATAACTAAAGAAAGTACTCAAAGTAGCCAAAGTTCTGGACCATTAACTTAAGAGCCTCATGGTCAACCAATTATTCAGAATGCAGCAGCTATAGCCAGGAATGAGGTGGTAACTGCAATGGAACAAGGAAAACAGGGTACTATTGATTTTGAACAGTTAGAAGGACAACTAAACACTGAACAGAAGGAAATCTTCATGGAAGTAAAAGACAAATGACAAAATGGATTCCTGCACGAGAAGAAAGAACGTCAATGCTCATCATTTAAACCTATTCTATTATACTACAGTGGTCAAGCTGGAACAGGAAAAGTTTCTTAATTAAAGGTCTTACCAGTTATCTACACAACACTACAGAATCAAATTTGTCCTGTGTAGTAACAGCACCAACTGGATTAGCAGCACACAACATTAAAGGAATTAGTTTACATTGACCACTTATGCTACCTGTAAACATGATAATAAACTGGAATACCGGAAGTTATCTGGAGAAGCTTGTCATGAAGTCTCAACAGTACTGAAGAAACTGAAGCTCTTTTTTAAGTTTAGAAAGCTTTATTGAAATTGGTAAACATAGTAAAACATCATTACAAAGACATATGTAATTAAATGGAAAATGGAATGATATTAAAATGACATATATGCAACCCATTCCCAAAAGAGGGAAATAAAAACTATACAAAGGAAAAAATGCCTTTTAAAGTTTTCAAAGAGGAAGGGGAAAAGAAAGAAAGAAAGAAAGAGAGAGGGGGAGAGGGATAGGGAGGGAAAGGCATGAAATGCATATACGATGGTAAATACTTCTATAAACAATTAAAAATGGACAAGTAATAAAGATAACAGTGGGTACTTTAGAAAGGAAAAGGGGTAACTCAGGAAGCATATCTGGAAAGAAAAGCGGTTAAAGGTGACCATATCAAGTCCTTTTTGATTAATAAAGGCACTGAGGTGGCAAAGGCACGATCAAGCCTATGGTGATGACTTAACAAGTTCCACCAGGCGTGATACGAAATTTTTGATGTGTCCTTCCAGTTGGTTGTGATGATCTGAAGAGAAATGGCTAAATAGAGGTCTATAAATTTACGCACATTGCATTGAACATCCCATAAAGGTGAGGAACCTCCCAAAAATATATGTACAATATCAAAGGGGAAGTCTGTGGATAGGATATCATTTAGTTTTGACCAGATACGAGCCCATAAGGTTTTAACCAACGGGCAGTGAAAAAACATATGGAGAAAATCACTATCCTCATAAGAGCAAGACCAACACTTCTTGGACTCTAGTAACCTCAATTTGTGCAGTTCAGAAGGAGTAAAAAAAAGTCTGTTGTAGAAAAAATATAGAGTCTGTGTGGGGCTGGCGGAGCGTGAAGTGGTGTGTATTTTGGACCATATAGAGTCGCAACTCTGAAATGAAAACTCCTGGGCTAGATCTTCTTCCCATAAGAGTTCTAATTTAGACTTAGATCTATCTACAGAAGGACGGGAAAGTAGTCTATAAATGACAGCAGCTTTAAGGGGGATAGAAAAATCAAGTAAGGAGGAAGAAGCCTGAACGGGGGTGGTAGGAGAGCAACCCTGAAAAAAAATATGAGTCAGAGAGGCCTTCAGTAAGGGGTATTGAAGAGAATGTGTATTGGAAATGCCAAACGAGTCGCGAATATCTAAGAAGTCCCTCGGGGACTTATCCTTCAATAAATGATTAAAAGTGATGATACCTTTGTCAATCCACTCCTTCCAAAAAAGCGCTTTATTATTGATCTTTAAGAATTTGTTGTACCAGATTGGAGTTTGGGAGAAAAAATAATCAGAGGAAAGATGGGAATGAAACAAGGAAAGAGCAAGGGCTTTGGAATGGTTAAATATGGGGGTGGAAAAACGCTTTGGGCTTTGAGAGAAGCGAGTGGCTGTAAGAAATGAGAAGGGTAAGAGTTGTGCGTGTTCTAATGAACTCCACGCCGTTAAGGGAGGAAGAGAGGAGTCGGTTAAAAAAGGCCATATTTGTTTCAACGTGAAGGCAGAGTGATATCGTTTGAGATTAGGAAAGTTAACTCCACCCAAGTCTTTGGGATGTTGAAGGCGGGAAAGAGAAATCCTACCTTTGCGATTATTCCATAAGAATTTTGTTAGGGAACGATTAATGGTGCTAAAAAAGGAGAGCGGGAGGAAAACAGGAAGCATTGAGAGATAAAAGTTAATAATAGGGAGAAGCATCATTTTAATAGTGGCTAATCACCCCCACCAGGATAAAAAAAGGGGGGACCAACCCTCAATGAGGACGGAAAGCTTTTTAAGTATTTCCGCATGATTGATTTTAATAGTTTCCCTAATAGTATTGGCATAAAGGATGCCTAAACATTTGATATTCCTGGGATTCCATTCAAAGCCGGAACCGTGAAACATATGAGAAAGACAGAATTTGTTTAAAGGTAAAACTTCAGACTTATCAATATTCAGTTTGTAACCAGAAACTAGGGAGTATTCTTGTAATAAAGAGAAAAGAGAAGGCAAAGAAGTGGACGGATTAGAGATGTAAAGTAAAATATCATCTGCATAAGCAGTAAACTTAATATCAATATTCTGAAATTGTAAACCTGTGTAGGATGGCGAACGCCTAATTTTTTCTAGGAAGGGCTCCAAAGCAAGAATAAAAAGAAGTGGGAAAAGGGGACAGCCTTGCCTAGTACCTCTACGGAGAGGAAAGTATTTAGATTGACAGCCGTTTACCCAAATAGAGGTAGAGGGAGCTGAATATAACAATTGAATATATTGAATAATAGGGGGACTAAAGCCATGCCATCTCAACGCTCCAAACATAAAATCCCAGCTTACCCTATCAAATGCTTTCTCAGCGTCCAATGTAATGGCAGCCACCGGTGAATCCATTTTAGAAGCAAGGTGGATAATGTTGAGGAAAGTTCTTGAATTATCAGTGATTGATCTACCTTTGACAAACCCAGATTGATAAATATTGATGAGGTCAGGGATAACTTTGTTAATGCGGAGGGCGAGTATTTTAGCAAAGATTTTACAGTCGGTGTTGATTAGCGAGATGGGCCTATAGTTTTTGCAAGAGGAAGGATCTTTGTCCTTTTTAGGAATTAAGCATAACATTGCCTGGGTGAAGGATCCCCTTGATTCACCTGTGATAAGAAAATGATTGATCAGTGAGAATAAATGAGGTATTAAAAGTTTTTTAAAGTGAAGAAAAAATCGAACAGTAAAGCCATCCGGGCCAGGCGTTTTATCTTTGGGTAGGAGATTAATAGCATTAATTATTTCATTTTCTAAGATAGGAACGTCAAGGGATGAAACGTCTTTAAGATCATCAGAAGGTTTAGGGATAGTTTGAAAGAAGGAGTCAATTTGTGCAGAGGAAGGGGTAGACTCTGGAGTGTAAAGGGAAGTGTAGTATTGGACAAACCAATCAAGAATATTTTCATCTGTGGTATGCCGAACTCCGGAGTTGTCAGTGATAGCTACAATTTTGGATTTCTGCTTTTTGATCTTAAGGTAGTTGGCAAGAGATTTTCCTGCTTTATTCCGTCCACCATACATTTTGGCGTTAAATTTGAGGAGATTATTACATGCGGAATCCCAGGAGTATTTGTTATATTGCATTTTTGCTTTGATAAGAAAAGATAGGGTATTAGTGGAGTTAGTGGTGAAATATTGAAGTTCAAGAACTTTAATTTGTTTAAGGATGAGGGAAGAGTCTAGAAGAGTTTTTTCTTCCTCCGAGATACGAAATCAATAATGAAGCCTCTGGCAGTGGCCTTGAAGGCATCCCAAATAAAGTGAAATTGAGAAGTAGAGGGAAGATTGTTGTGAAAGAATTCCTCTATAAAAAGCGTAAATTGCTCAACAAACTGGGAATCTAGGAGAAGAGAGTTATTAAAGCGCCAGTGACGAGATGTAGGGGAAGGTGAAGGGAAATCCATATCTAAAATGACAGGGGCGTGATCTGAGATAAGAATAGAGCCAATTTCTGAGTTAGTCATAAATTGCAGGGCGTATTGAGTGAGAAAAATGTAGTCAATACGGGAATGAGATCTATGAACAGGGGAAAAAAAAGAAAATTCTAATGTATCAGGGTGAGAGGTTCTCCATGTATCTATTAGACCTCTAAAAGTAATGGCTTTGTGAAAAGTTTTCTGCATCTTATTGGGAACATATTTGGCTTGTGATTTCCGGTCCAGAAAGGGGTCCATGAGTTGATTGCAGTCACCACCCACAATCAAATCATCTACAGCATGCGAAGAAAGGAGAGTAGAAAAATAATTCCAAAAATGTAAATCAATGCCAGTTGGACCATAAATATTACAAAAGGAAAGTTTGGTATTGTTAACAATAGTATTTAAAAACAACCATCTACCATTATTATCATGAAACTCATTTTGTAACTGAACATTTAGAGACTTGTGAAACAAAATAACAACACCATTTTTGTTATTCACTGCCGGGGAGCAGAAGACTTCTCCTACCCATTGTTTACGCAGTGAAGGCAGATCTTGCAACTTGAGGTGTGTTTCCTGCAGCAATGCAATATGACATTTCAATCTCGCTAGATGAGATAAAACTCACTGCTTTTTAACAGGGTTGCGAATACCTTTAACATTCCATGAGATAACACGAAAACCAGTCATCAACAGGATTTAAATAATGATAGGCTTGAAAGTAAAGGCAAGCCAAGAAAAGAGAGGGGAAGAGGAGATAAATGCAAGGAGAGGATGGAAAATAGGAGATAACAGAGGGCGTAAAAAGTAGAAAAAATTGTGCGATGTGGACATAAGAAGACAAGAATGAGTGAACAATAAAGTACCATAAGCTGAAGTTGAAAAAATGGAGATATAGAGGGAGATAGAGCGAGAGGATAATGCAAGAGAAAAGGGAGAGAAGGAAAAAGGAAAGGGAAGAAGAGAGAAAGAAGAGGGGAACACAGTCGCCCGGAGAGAGTTAGGAAAGAAAAGATGACAGAAAGCCAGATGGCTTTAGCCATAACGGTCAAAAATACAAAGAACAATAGTGGGGAGGGGGAACGGCAAAAATCAAGACGGCCATTCCACAAGGAGGAACACCGAGAGAAAACAAATCTACTGTACAATGACAATGGAAAGAAAAGGGAGCACAAAAGAACTCCAAGAACGAAAACTTAGACGGTTGAAACAAGAAGGAAGGGAACTTACCAGACATTAGGGGACAAAGCAACGGAGTGAGTCAAACATGATAGACAAATGGGTGATGTAGGCATGAATCTTCAAAAACAAATCAGCACAGGGAGGACCAAAAAGATATAAGTAAAAACAAACAAGAAAACTGTTAACGTCAACATACAACATACGCAAATCCTAAGGAATAAGAAAGAGAACAAATAACAAGACAATCAATGTTTGCTAAGTTCCATAAGTTCCCCTCGATGAGTATGAATGAACTTCCGAAGGTCGGCTGGGTCATCAAAAGAAAATGTTCTGTCTTTATAGGTCACTTTGAAAAAGCAGGGATGTATGAGGCCATAACGAGCATTCATGGATTTCAAGGCTGGTCTGAGATCGAGGAATTCTTTGCGCCTGCTGGCCGTTGGTTTAGATACATCCTGACTAAAAAAGACTTTGTGACCAGACCAGAGCATCTGTTTGTGCTGTTTGGCAGCATTAAGGATTGCCATAAGGTCGGAATACAGCAAAAAGTAGGCAATAATACCTCTTGGTTTGGTCGGAGAGGATGCATTCTGAGGCCCTAATCTATGTGCTCTCTGGATATTAAAATCCATGGATTTTGGGAGACCAACGATCTGCAGGACTTGAGTTTTCAGGAAGGAAATCATGGTCGAACCTTTGGAACCTTCTGGAATTCCATAAATGCGTAGGTTATTACGCCGGTTGCGGTTTTCTAAATCCTCTGTAGTCTTCTTAAGTTGGGCAACTTCTTTGGTGAGGCCGTCGACTCTGGCAATAACATCCTGCGCGTCGCTTATCTTTTGCTCGACGTCAGAAAGTCTCAGATCAAGGCCAGACCATTTGTCCTCAATTCTTTGGAGAGTAGCGGAGGTATCCGACATAAAGGGGCGAATGAGGCGCAGTTCTTCCATGATGTCCTCTAACGTGAGGTGAAGAGGTGATTTAGATGGAGAAGAAGGATCCTTCTTAGGTCGTTTACTGGTGGTAGCTGCTGAGTCTTTACGACCTCCAGAAGAAGCTCCCGCGGCCCCATGAGGTTTATTAGACTGCGTATGATCCATGGTGAAAAGACGAGTGAGGCGGAACCAAAAGTACAACTTGTGAAAGCGAGGAGAGGACAACAAAATCGCAGTAAAAATAGTCAGTGAGAAACAAAAGCCAAAGAGCACAAAGCCAACAGCCCGAACAAATGCTGTAGAAATAATGACCTCTAGCAAGAGACAAACGCCACTGCGTAGCAGATACAAGAGAGTGAAGCAACCAGCAGGCGTGCAGCCAATCTAAAACATCAGTAAATACAGTGACGACTAGTTGCAAACAATATTTTAGCAGATCAAGATTTTATGCGTTGGTAAAGTGCTGCAAAGAACCAGGCAAACATGTCCAGTAGCAAGAGGCTTTACTGTGACCAAATCAAAGGTAGTCCAACAGCTGACAAGAAAGGGTGCAGAAGAGGAATTGCACTGCCATTGTATTGAGGAGATAAGTTCCAAGTCATGAGCAAAGACATAAATTCTGTGGGATTTTAATAAACTGGTCCTTTTCATAAGCGTGATAAATGCTGGGGATAAAGCAATATCAAGAAGCTCAGCAAAAATACAGTGAAAAAAGCTGCATATCGGCTATTTGCGGGTCCGCTGTAGGAGTACACAAGATGGCGGCCGCTTTTAATGAAGGCACTGAGGCAAGCCGAGTAAAAGAAAAAAAAAAGGGTCTAATCGGCCATAACTTCGGTCGGAGAACTTGCCTCAGCGATCCCGGCAGTTTCCGACAAACGGACACCCCTTTGTGAGCGGCAGCGATGCGGGGAAAAGGTCCCTTCAGGATAAAGCGTAGCTCGGCGCTACGGAGCTACTCAGGTAGCGGCCATCTTGTCGCCGCCGCCGCGCGCTCCCCGAAACTGAAGCTCTTAATCATTGATGAGGTGAGCATGGTCTCACACTTAATGCTTGCCTGTGTACACTTGAGAATGAAACAGATTTTAAAAACAGAGTACGACATGCTGTTTGGAGGAAAGCATTTTATTGTCTTTGGGGACCTACTGCAACTTACTCTTGTGAAAAGAAAACCTGTTTTCAAGACACTTAATGAAACAATGAATTCTTTGGGAAGCATTGGCAATGTAAATATTTGGCTAAACTTCAATTACAAGGAACTAGTAAAGAATATGTGACAAACATCTGATGTGGAATGTGGAAATATTTTAAAGGTCATAAGAATAGGAGCTTTGACAAAAGACGGTAAATGAGCTTTGGGAAGTCGACTAATCAAGAAACTGTTTACTCCTCAAAACACAACAGCACAACTAATGTATATTTTCATTGCAGAATACAATTCCATAGTATGTTTAATGCCTACACTACAAGAGTGTTTCAACTTTAATAAAGAACTACTGAAATGGGAAAACTAGCATATTTGGAAATTACAGCTATTGATAAAATGGAACACCAGGGAGGAACGATGATACTAAGTGAAAAACTACAAACAACATTAGGTTCTTTGGAGAAGTCTGTATTGAAGACTGCAGGATTAGAAAAGTGTTTACATGTGTATAAAAACTGTTGAGTTATTTTGCGGCGTAATTTGAATGTAGAGGAAGGATTAGTAAATGGTGCTATGGGTAAAGTTATTGATTTCATTAATTTTCCAAGCAGGGATCAGATAGAATTCTTGGTTATCAAATCTGATCAGATTGATGGAGTAAAACAGATTGGGCATTGTGTTGTACGTTTTTTGCTTGTAAAGAACTTGTATGTATGACAACAGCTGTTCGCACTGTCCGTAGCGTATGCTGTAACTATCTAAAAATCTCAAGGTTCAAGTGTAGACAGAGCTTTTGAAAACATTGGTAGTAGTGTGTTTAAAGATGGAATGGCATATGTTGCATTGTCTCAAGTAAGAACATTGTCTGGTTTATATTTGATGAAATTTGATGAGAAAATAGTTAGTGCCAATGGAAATTGTGTAAGAGAGTACAATCGGTTAAGAAGTCTATATGTCCTCATTTAGGACAATATCCTATTTATGAGAAATGGATGTCCAAAATGAAAGCATTCAACACACTCAACTGAACTCCAAGAAAAGGAAGGAAACCAGACCAATGTACAAGACGCTAAAAAGAGAAATTGGAAATTGAGGGAAATATTGTAGGACACTAGTTAGAAAACAGTTCAGGTATTAACTGCTATGCAAATGTGGTTTTCAATGTAGTGTTTCATTTAACACATCTTGTTAATCAAGTTGAACAAAACCGTGAAAAAGGTTCTGTTCTGCACTGTACCATTTACTCCAATGTTTCCTCAGTCACAGAAGTTTAATATAGTCTGCTTCAGGCATTAGAGATCTTTTGGATACATGTAGTGGATCAGTAATATTTAGTCTCAACATACAACAAGATGCACGAGAATTTATAATGGTCATGCTCTGAGTTTTAGAAGAAGAACAAGTAAATATTGATTACTCGTTCGAACTAAGTTACAAATGGGACCATTAGTGTGAAGACTGCTCATTTACATCTACCACTGACATAAATACTGAGCGATTTCTGTACTTAACACTACCAGATTGCAAAACAGTGTCTTTTGACAAATTGATTAAAACAGCAAATCAAATTATGACCTGCCCAAATTGAAGATCAGAGGTAATGTCTACGTTGCAAATACAAAGAAGTAGAAAATACCTCATATTAATGCTACAACGATGTAGGCCGGATGGAACAAAATTAGAAACCGAAATTACAAACTTCAAAGCAGGACAAATATCTACTTCAGGAAAAACGTACACAACAGTGGCTATTATTTTTCATGAAGGAGCTAATATAACATCTGGACACTACACTGTCTTTCTAAAGAGTAACTGTGGATGGACGGATTGCAATGATAGGAACCTTAAGTTCAAAGCTAAGCTGCCTTTCAAACTACAAAATTCTTACCTCTTATTTCTTCAACCAAACTTCTAAGGACATCATTCAGCCTATTGGGGGTGATGTGCTTAAAAACTACTCTGGATTGGATTATATCAGCATGGATGATTACTCGTTTGCTCAACCTTTGGCCTAGTAGGGATAATATTCTGATAACTGTCTTTAGAGATTAAGTATGGTATATATTTATTCGTCCTACTGTACCAGGTATAATAATGCAAAATGTTTTGACATGCATTTGTTTTCATTAGTAGAATAAGTGTAGATAAAAGCAAATTGTAGTGAGTGTGAAGTATAGTGACACATATTTACAATAATGTACTGTGCACCTCTGGGGTTTTTTGTACAATCCATACGATTATTTCTTCCCCACTGTTCAAAGATGATGCTACATACAGACCACTGTATATGGTGAAGTAGTATGAAAGCTGGCAACAGTAAAAAAGGGTAAGTGATGTTTTTATGATATTATAATACAGTGTTATACTTTAAAAAAAATGCATTGTTATAATTCTTTGTTTTGCAGATCACATACTAATGTATTTTTATGTGCGTTTATTTTTAATAGAGCTACAGTTGAACATTCTAAGATTCCTGAAAATACATTTTCTGCCATAGATTAATTAATTATAAATGTTGATACTTTACAAGTGTAAAGCTGCTCTTTTCCCGCATATAAGCTATCTCTAAGGTCGGTAGCTCATAGGCTATAAGTTATTCTCCTACATGCATAAAAAATAATTTATATAATATACTTACAACTTTCAGTGACCGACATGCACACTTACAGGCCTATATGCTCAATTATTCATCCAATTTTTCACCCTCATTTGCACCTTATATGAGTATATTCAAAAGCAGAGACCACCAACATACCCCAACAGATACTGTTACGACATCTAAACATTTACTCAAACACAGCAGCGCAACCCGTACGTATCTGGTAGTAATGGAGGCACTTGTACACTAACTAAAATAATGCAATAGTAACTAACAGACCCAGGAGGCAATCCATACCGTCCCTAACATATATAAATTTAAAGATTTTTGGAGCCATAAAATAGACAGTGATGTACCAACAAAGTTACTTACATATAGAAAACACACCTCCACATAGAGGTACCAGTTCGAATAGCTATTAAACAACTCACACTACTAAATCACTCAAGGAAAGAAATATACTTTTTATTATGTTGCAGTACTAGTATATTTGAGCTTGTATATTCAGTTCGACTGCTGCACCAACTTGTTATTTGAAATGCCACTACAAGTCTTAAGGTATTCTTCTCCCACATATGTCAGTGCAAAGTTAGGGTTTAGCTAACTCATTAGGTGCACTCCTAAGTGCATAAATCCTAACACATATAGTTAGATGCTTCAGTGAGCTACATGCAAACTTACAAGCCTATATGGTCAGTTATACATCCACTCTTTCACCGTAATTTAAATGACATCAGCACGTCCAAAGGAGAGACCTACTAATACTCCCCTCAGACAGTGTGAAAAGTATCTAAACATTCACTGATATGCACAGACTCAACTCCTATCTATCTGCTACAAATAAAGGCAGATGCACACAAATTTAAATTACGCAACACTAACTAACAGATCCTGGAAACAATTAGATATACATTTACAGATGCATACAGAAAGAGAGTCACTGAGGTACCAAAAATGTGAGTTACTTTTGGAAACACACCCCCAAAAAGGGTCTCAGTCATTAATTAAAATATCTAACGAAGAACTCACAGTACCAACTCAGCCATCCAGAGAAATAGCCCTTTGAACATGTTTGAGCCTGCTACACTATTACTTCTCTATCCAGTTCTACTGTAGGCGACTTTGCATTGAAAACACCTTTACAAACCTTAACCTACTCTCCTTCCTCATATAACTCATCCCTAAAATAGGCAGTTGATATGCTATATTGCACACTCCTATCTACATAAAACTTAACACACATAGTTAGAAATTTCGATGACCTACATGCATCCATAAAATGTAAGAGATATAGATAGAACATTCAGGGGCATATGTACAAGGGAAGTGGCGGAGTGAGGCGTTAGCCTTCCCGGCTTAACGCCTCACTCTGCCACTTCAGAAACGCAGGGCTGCACCATATTTACAAGAAAATGGTGCACCCCTGCATTTCCCCCTGCGCTTGAGCTACACTTAGCAGTCTTGAGCCAACGCAGTAACCCTTACACCATAGTGCAATGGTGTCAGCGTGCAGGGGAAGATTGTTTATGTGCAGGTCCTCCTTCCTGCACATAAACAATCTTTAAATGCCGCTTTGTAACTTCTATGTGTGCCGCTTAATGCAGCACACACAGAAGTTGCACAACAGCATTTTAAAAAAATGATTTTTTATGTGCAGGAAGGGGGACATTCCTGTACATAAACAATCATTGGCCTTTTGCTGTTTTCATGTGTGCTGCACAACGCAGCACACATGAAAACAGCGAAACGAGGAGAAATGAAACATTTCTTCTTGTTGCGCCAGGGTAGGACCAGGTTTTCCCTGTTCTTAATTCTGGTGCTGCCTCCTACATAGGGACTGAGACAGTCATTCACATATCTTTTAATGTACTGAAACTACCAAGTGAGCCCCCCAGAGAAGTAGCCCTTTAAACATGTGTCAGGCTTGGTGCATTTGAGGTTGCGTATGCAGTTCTACTGTTAGGTTGACTTTGTATTTAAAATCCTGTGACAAGCCTTTCCCTGCTGTTTTACCATATATAACTCGGGAAACAGTCGGAATACCGCGGCCTCAGCCACGTGTGTTCCGACATCGCAAGAGTAACCATGTTGCCTTAACCACGTATATCCCTTAACAACGCGTATGCGTGGTTAAGGCATATGTGCGGTTTATTTGCTGGCTGCAGCTCAGCAGAAGAGCAGGAAGCAGAAAGAGCAAAGATCAGGACGATCAGGGAAGGTAAGTGGGGTTTTGGGGGGTGGGGGTAATTTGTAGGGGGTGGGGGTAGTTTGTAGGGGATACTTTTCAGGGGTTGGATGGGTTGGGAGTTTTAGGGCTCAGGCAGGGGACGGGAGTGGGGGGTTGTTTGTTTGGCTTGGGTGTAGTTTTGGGGGCTGGGGGGTCGGAGTAGTTTTTAGGGCTGGGAGTCAGGAGTTTTAGGGCTTAGGGCAGTGGACAGGAATGGGGCATTTTACAGGCTAAAGGGGCAGTTGGGCTGGGGCAGGGGGTAGGTTGGGGTAGATTCAGGGGTGGGGGCTGGTTTTATGGCACAGGGAGGGGGGCTGGGGTCGGAGTAGTTTTTAGGGGCTGAGGTTTAGGATTCAGGGCAGGGGACAGGAAAGGGGCAGTTTTCAGGTCAAGGGGGCAGTTGGGTTGGGGCAGGAGTGTGATATTTATCACACATGTCCCTTTACCAATCATGTCTTTAGCACAAAATTGCATGGTAAAGGCATGCGTGGTAAATGCATGCGTTGTTCCATCACACAACCATATAACTCACCTCTAAGATAGCCTGTAGCTAGGCTATAGGGGACCCTCCTAAGTCCATAAAAACTAACATGTAGTTGGAAGTTACAGTGACCTACATGCACACTCATAGACCCATGTGCTCAGTTGTACATCCAGAGGCTTATTTACAAGCCCCTTGCCCCGCAGGTACGTCACTTTTTGTGACACACCGGAGTCTCATGTTGCTGTCCCATATTTACGAGGACACGAAAAGCCATCCTGGGGGGCTTTCTCTGTCCTTGAAAATACGGCCCCTTTACACGCAGCACTTTGCGTGAAAGGGATGTTCCAAGGGTGTTGCTGTGGGTGTTCCCACACAACGCCGATGGAACCTGAAACATTCCCAGATTTCCGAGAAATCGTAAACCTGGGAATGCGTCTGAATGCTACGCCTCACCAGGGAAGGCGTAGGAAGGCGCAGTGAGGAGAAATGTTTTCATTTCTCCTCGTTTTTTTCCTCTTTCTATGCATGCTGCATTCTGCAGCACACATAGGATGAGGAAATCACCTCTTGTGATTGTTTTTGTGCAAGAAGGTGTCCCTTCCTGCGCAAAAACAATCATTGGAAAAAATTCAGTTTTTCAACTTCTATGTGTGCTGCATTAAGCAGCACACATAGAAGTTTAAAAACGCCATTTCAGATTGTTTATGTGTAGGAAGGGACACCTTCCTGCACATACACAATCATTCCCCTCAACGCAGGCACCCTTGCACTATAGTGAAAGGGTGCCTGCTTCGGCGCATGGCAGCAAATTATGCGCCAGCGCAGGGGAGAGCAAAGGGATCCGTCATATCATTGTAGATATGACGCATCCCTCTGCTTCGGAATTAACGCAGCGCGGCGCAGCCAAATGGTTTGCAGCACCGTGCTACGTTAATTCCTTGTAAATAAGGCCCCCAGTCTTTCACCCTGAATTCAGTCATATATAGGTACATACAAAAGGGGAGAGCCACTAATACACCTCCTCAGACAGTGTCAGAAGCATCTAAACATTCACTGAAATGCACAGACTCAACTCCTATCTATCTACTAGTAATGAAGGCGGGTGAAAACTAAGTTAAATTACCCATTAGTAACTAACAAATCCAGGAACCAAAAAATGCCATTCCTTACATATACATTTACAGACCCATACTGTCACAAAAAGAGTCACTGATGTGCCAAGAAAGTAAGTTATATATGGAAACACCCCCCCACATACAGACAAACTCATCAATTCAAATATCTAACAAAGAATTCACACTGCCAACTCAGCCATCCAGACAACTAGCTCTTTTAAGATAAATAAGGTCTGGAACACTATTATGTCTGTATAGACATATAGACATACAGATACTTAGAACTCATAGTCCCACTCTCACCCAACCACTGACATACTCATTCACACACCCATTAAAACACTCAGACATGTACTCAATGATCCATACACCCACTCATACATCAACTCACCTATAAAACCACTAATGCAACCACTACTTCTCATTCATAGCTACTCATATACCTACTCACTAACCAATACAGTCACGCACACATCCACTCATATACATATATGCATACTTACACACCCAGTCACACACCCATACAACCACTCACACTCTGAATCACTTACCCAGTCAACTATAACACACCTACTCACCCATAGAATCACTCACACAGCCGTTCACTCACCCATACAGTTACTCACATACCCACTCGCTTACTCATACATTTATTAACACGTATACATGCTTTCCTATAAAGTCACTCAGACAAACACATGCTATTCTGTATAATCTCTCACACACTCATTTACTCATCCATACAACCACTGACACACCCATTCACTCAAACATACAAACACTCATACACCCAGTCTCTCACCCACACAAAAACTCACACACCAGCTCACTGGTGTATACAATCTATGTCATACTCCCACACACATTCATACACAACTTATATACCCAGTCACTCAAGCAAACACTGACATACCCACTTACTCACTCATACAGCAACTCACACACACACTCACTCATATATGCAAATACTCAGACATCCACTCACTCAGGTATAGAACCAGTCATACATCTACTCACTCACCCATACAGACACTTACACACCCATTCCCAAACATATACACAAATTGATACACTCATTCACACACTTATACAGACACTTACTCACACATTCATATTGTAACATACCAAGTTTCTCACTATCTAACCACTTACAATCAGTTGTACAAATATAAAGGTATATAAACACTGAATAACATACTAAGAAACATAACAACATACATTCACAGTCTTGCAAACACTTCTAAAATTATTCTTTTTTTTTCTTTTCTAACTATTTTAAGGTTTGTTTTGGTGTTTCTTTGTTATTTTTCAAAAAATTTCCTTTTCAGAGCAAGCACATAAACAAAGAAACTGTGCTTAATCAAAAAAAGAAACAAAATTTGCAGCTGTGAGCATTTATTATTTGGATGAGTGTTGCAACAGCTTGCTCTCCAACGCTCAACGAAATGCTGCATTTCGGGCAATAAATGCCAAATCTCGCAAACTCAGGGATGGTAATAGGGATGGAAGTATGTGACTCCCAGCAGAAGAAGAGCTAGCACCATCACTTCCATTTGTTCCTTGCTGCTGTTCCTTTAGTCTCTCCATCACTGCACAAGCCAAGCTGGTAATGTGTGTAGGACAAAGATGTTTATATATGCTCACTTCCATGAGAAGGGACTTTTTGGCACAGGTTGCACATCACTTTTCTTGCATTTACTTTTTCCCCCCTCTGGGATGGAAAAAAACTGGCAAACAATACTCTCCTTCTTCTTTTTCGGTCGCTCTTCTTCCTCTTCCAGCAAACTAGGCTCTTCCTCTTCTTGCTGTAGTGAGGTTGATGCCATTCTCAATTTTGAAAAACAGGATACAAACACCAACCAAACCTCCCTGCTACCTATTCAAAGGACAGTGGACAAATTATGAGCCGTTCCCTTCAATTTCTACAAGCAGGTGGGACTTTTCTTTGCTTGCGATTGAAAGCTGTTACACCAATGAAATACATTTCTTTCTAGGTCACATGGGGTGCGCGACTCCAGTGTGTCTCCATCGCGCCAGGGCTGCGACCCCGGAAAATATATTAAAACATGTTTAATTACACAAAGTGTCTCTAGATTTTCTACTTTTCATATATTATTAGTGAACCTCTTCCCCTTTCAATAAAATTAACAATGTCTATATTTGGGTATTATATTTGAAAACGTGGGAGTTGTGACCCCGGCACGACCCCGAAATACGTACCGCGGCGGTGTACGATGGTATTGTGGCTCTTTAAAAGGTACAAAAACCATGATAAAAATATACTTAAATGTTTGTAGCACTATTATCTTTACTATATTAGTGAACCTCTTCCAAAAGACAAGTGCTGTGATATATATGTATTACTACTACTAAATCTTCCTGGGAACCGCGTATCCTATGCAAAACATCATGGTGCTGGGAATGCGACTCCCAAAAAATTACTACAGCCTTACATATCTTACATTTTCTCAGGAATTATACTATTTTCTTTTTATTTGAGGATATGTCTTCACTTAAACTACATTATAACAATGACTATATATATATATATTAGTTTTTTTTAAAGAACAATGGAGTTGCGTTTTCAGTGCAACTCCGGACACACGTACCATGACAGTACACGCCGGTGTCGCTGCTGTCTAAAATCTACTAAACGTTTATTAAACAACTTTTTCTTTATTTCTACAACACTATGTTTACTGTATGTTTTAATCTATAATGTCCAAGTAAACAATACAAGCATTGATATATTCGTATTAATTATACTAAAATTGCAAGGGAGTCACATACCCTGCGCGGTGGGTCACAAAGGGTGCGTGACTCCTATTTTCTGTTTAAAAAAATCAATGAAATATTAACATAATATCAAAATAGAGTCCTCACCCACTTTCACAACCACTCAGCAAAGACATCTCCAGCTGTAAAATCTGTACCAAGATAAAGTCCCCTTCAATGGTAAAGGTCCAAGGACACAACAACCTCTCCTTTAACCTCCACTAACTACCATATGGCAGAATTCCTAAAACGTCATGAGAGGCCTCAACCCCTTTCCCCATCACTCTGCAACCACGCCTCCTAGCGCACTACTGTTTGGGGGATGAAGTCTCCTTGGATGCTGAGGGCGCTTGAAGGCCAAGAAACCTTCTACTACCTCCTTTTAGCTCATGTGACATCTTGTCCCCTTTCTCCATCCACTCTAGAAACACACCTTATAAATTCCCTGAAAAACCCAAAAGGTTACAAGCACATTACAGATAGGAAATAGAATTAAAAACTTTAGAATTTCACTCAAAAATCAAAGGTTAAAAGGACGTTATAGTTAGGCTCTGATTTTACTCATACAAAACCAGTGAAATCCCGCAGTTATAGTTACCTGAGCTAACTATAACTAACGCCCCCTCAATGCGCTGCTTATGACCTCATATATCACTCATGACATGATCAGTGATATCACTGATGACATTCCAAATAACATCACTGATGACATCATCCACAGAACCCCTCATGACCCCACTCATTCCCCCATACAGCCTCTTGTATGCCCATTCAAACACCCACATAACCACTCACATACCCATTCACAGACCCATACCAGTACTCACATACACACTCACTCCTCCATAGAGGCTATTACTCGTACAGCCAATAACACAACCATTTCCTCACCCATACTGCCACTGATACAGCCAGTCACTCACCTGTATACCACTCACATAGCTACACACTCACCCATACAGCTACTCACACACCTACTTATTTATGTATACAGCTACTCACATACCCACTCACTCACTCATACAGCCTATCAACACAGCCACTCACTCACCCATACAAGCACTGACTTGTATGGGTCACCCACACATTCACACACCCATACAATCACTCACACATCCACTCTCTCACCCAAACACCCACTCAAACAGCCTCTCACTCACCCATACACCACTTACATACCACAACACTCACTCATAGAGCCATTCAGATACCTATTCACTCACCCATCCAGTTATGACATACCCACTTACCCACCCATAGATCCATTCATACTGCCACTCACTCACCCATACAGCCACTGACACAACCACTCACTCACCAATGCAGCCACTCACACAGCACCTCACTCACCTACACAGCTACTCCCACACCCACTAATACAGCCATAAGCCACGTACACACCCATACACACATACATACAGTCAGAGAGCCACTTACATAATATATGTTAGAAGTAGTATAACTCAGTAGTAGTGGGCCTAGAATACTAATTTAACTTTTGTAGTAGCTTAGTATATATGTTTAACACCCACAAACTCTTAAAAACTCTAACAATCACTTGATGACATGGTCAGTGACATAACTGATGACATCTGAAATGAAATCACTGATGATATCATCCGGTGATTGTGACTGTTTTCTAAACATTAGTGTTGTGTTAAACATATATACTAAGGTAAGTGGGTGTGGGAGTGACTGTATGGGTATGTAAGTAGTGTATATTGCAGTGAGTGGATGTGTGAGATACTTTATGCATGAGTGAGTGGGTGTAGGAGTGAACAATTGGTTGTGTCAGTGGGTGTATGAGTAAGTGAGTAGTTCTTTGACTATCTAAGTGAATCTGTCAGTGGGTGCACCTGCTCACTCACCCATACAGGCAGTCATGCACTCTCTCATTCATCATTTACAGCCACTCACATACCCACTCACTCACCCATACAACCACTCATGCACCCTCTCATTAACCATTTACAGCCACTTACACTCCTACACTCAATTACCCATACAGCCACTCACTTACTCACACAGTCACTGACACAGCCACTTCCTCACCCATACAAAAATGTACACAACCCCTCACTCATCTATACAGTCTCTCACATACCCACTCACTCATCCATAGACCACTTACATACCCACTCACTCACCCATGCAGACACTCACATAGCCACTTACTTACCCATACAGCTACTCACACACCCACTTATTCAAGCTGACAGCCACACACACACCCACTCACACACAGATGTAGACAGTTATATGGACACTCACATGATCTATGTTTTAAAATAGAATCACTCATTAGTAGTACAAAAAGAAAACTAATGTAACTTTGTTATACCTTAGTATATATGTTTAACACTCATAAACTTTTAGAAAACAGTCACCATTGACTGGATATTGTCATCAGTAATGTCATTTGAGATGTCATGAGTGATGTCACTGGCCATGTCATGAGTGATGTAATATGTGAGGTCATAGGCAGTGCATTGCTGTGGCATAAGTTTTAGTTAGCTCGGGTAACTATAACTGCTGATTTTCACTGGGTTGTATGAGTGAAACCTGAGCCTAGCTATAATGTTCTTGCAACCTTTGGTTTTTTCAGTGAATATAATATATATATATATATAAATATATATATATATTCACTGAAAAAAACAAAGGTTAGAGGGACGTTATAGTTCAGAACAGGTTTCACTATTACAAAACCAGTGAAATTCAGCAGTTACACTTAGCTGAGCTAACTATAACTTGTGTCCCCGCAATGAACTGTTCATGACCTATTACATCACTCATGACATGGTCAGTTGCATCACTGGCGATATCACTGATGACATCTCAAATGACATCACTGATGATAGCACCCACTCACACCCCCATAGAACCTTTCATATACCCAATTCCACTCCCACACAACCATTCACAGAGCTATACCAGTACTTACACACCCACTCACTGATTCATAGATCTACACACATCCACTCATTGGCCCATACAGCCACTCATACACCCACTCACTAACTAATACAGACACTGACATACTGACTCATATACCCATATAGCCACTCACACACTGAGTCAGTCACCCATAGAGCTACTCACACAACTAGTCACTCACCCATACAGTCAATCACACAGCCACTTACTCACCCATACAAATACACACACACATCCACTCACTTACTCATACAGATGCTAGCACATACTCACTCACTTATAGAGTCACTGACACAAGAACAAACTCACCCATACATTCACTCTCATATTGACTCACTCACCCATACAGTCACTTATATACAGCATCACTCACCTATACTGTCTTTTACATACCTAGTTACTCACCCATATACAACTGACATACACTCACTCAACCACACAGCCATACACATACTCACTCACCCATACATCCCCTCACATATGCACATACTAACCCATATACCCACTGACTCACCCACTCAATCACACACCCCCTTACCCACCCACACAGACACTCAGAAAACTATACACATACTCAGACAATTAATCACTCACCCATACATTCACTGAGACACCTAATCACTCACTGATACAGTCAGACACACACACACTAAATCATCCATACAGGCACTCATACACCCACTGATTCACCAATACACTTTGGAATATATATATATTTAACACTTATAAACATTTTAAAAACACTCACAGTCACTGGATGATGTCTATGGGGGTGTGAGTGGGTGCGGCAGTGATTCTGTGGATGATATCATCAGTGAGTAATTTGAGATGTCATTAGTGATGTCATCAGTGATGCCATTGACCATGTTATGAGTGATGTAATATGTGTAATATGTGAGGTCATAAGCAGTGCATTGCGGGGTGCGAGTTATAGTTTGATCAGCTAACTATAACTGCTGAATTAAATTAGTTTTGTTCGAGTAAAACCTGAGCCTAACTATGTCCCTGTAACCTTTGTTTTTTTCAGTGAATTTCACGTTTTTTTCTCATTTCCTAACTAACGTCCCTGTAACCTATGGTATTTCAGTGAATTTCTAAGTTTTTTTAAAATGCTAATTCCTAACTATAACGTCCATGTAACCTTTGTTTTTTTCATTGAATTTCTATGGTTTTTTAACTAGTAGTCATGTTTGCAGAGTGGTGGAGAAGGGGGCAGGTCCTCTGACCAGCCCTCAGCAATTCAGTTCTCTGGGACTTACGGGAGGTGCCAGAAGGGGTTCCTGACCCCAAGGATCCTTAGCATTAAAGGGGACTTCATCCCTCAACTAACAGTGTGGCAGGAGGCGCTTTTGAAGATTGGTGGAGAATGGAGGCTTGCCCCCCGAAGACTTCCCAGCAATCCTGCAGTGTGGGACTTACTGGAGTTAATAGGAGAAGAAGTTGGCCCCAAGGACCCTCTGGAGCCAAGGGGACTTCATTCCTCAACCAGCAGTGTGCCAGGAGGTGCATGTGCAGAGTGGTGGAGAAAGTGGGCGTGGTCTCAGAAATCCACGCAGCAATCCCTCTGTTTGGGACTTACTGGAGGTAACAGGAGGGCTTGTTAGCCCCCAAGGACTATCAGCATTCAGGAGACATCTTCCTCCAACTAGTAGTGTGCCAGATGGTGCATTTGCATTGTGGTGGAAAAAGGGTGTGTGGCCTCCGACCACTTCTCAGCAATCTTGCTGTGTGGGATTTACTAGTGGTAACAGGTGGGGTTTCTGGCCCCAAGGACCCTCAGGAGGCAAGGGGACCTTATCCCCAACAAGTAATGAGCCAAGAGGCATATTTGCAGAGTGGTGGAGAAAGGGGGCGTGGCTTCTAAACACTTCTCAGCAATTTTAATGTGTGGGAATTACTGTAGGTAAGAGGATGGCTTGTTGGCCCCCAAGGACCCTCTGGAGCCAAAGGGACTTTATCCCTCAATGAGCAGCGCGCCAGGAGGTGCATTTGCAGAGTGGTGGAGAGACCCCCCTGTTTATAGTGCAATAAGCCACAGGGAGTTTGTGGTCCCTGGGGCAATAAAGCCCCAGGAGGGGGGCCCGTGCACCCCCTCCCTTATTACACAAATGTCCCCAGGACCTGGCCCACCTGGGGGGCTTTTAAAAACGAAGCGTGGGAGCTCGCTCTTCATTTTTTTTAAATGTTCAGTCGGATCTGTGGATCCCGCCAAAAACATTTTAAAAATGCTTTTTTGGGCCCTGCTGTGACCCTGTGGGACCCCCCCAAGAGGCATAGATGGTCAGGATATTTCTACCCTGCCCCCTTTTCTTTTAACATTTTTTGTGGGACTGAGGCTGAAGCTGAGGCCCAAGATGGTTGCCAACACTTCCTGGTTGAAGTGTTGACAGTCAATCAAATTTCAGTAGGATTTCAGTATGATTTTGGGCTCCCAGCTATCTATATTTTTAAGCTTAAATATCTCTGAAACTACTGAATGGATTTACACCAAATGACAAAAAGCATGCTTTCTGGACCAACATGTAGCTTTCTGACAAATTTTGTGTAATTACCTTCAGAGGCTCGGGCTGTAGTCATGTTCAAAAGATGAAAAATCCCCATTGACATAACATGGGGAAAACACGTTTTGGGTCCCTTTTTTTCTCAGCCCCCACTTGACAGATCACCCCAAAACTTTCAACACAGCAGAACCAAAAAGGGGACTTTTTAAAAACTTTTGTGAAGATTCGTCAAGCGGCGCCAAAGTTATTGGCAAAACAAAAAATGCTATTCCTATGGAAACTTTGGTCATAACTACCTAACTATAACTACAGACTGCCTATATATATATATATATATATACACATTTATTCGCTGATAAACCACAGGTTTCAGTGACTTTATACTTAGGAATTAGCATTTAAAAAACCTTAGTAATTCACCAAAAAAACACAGGTTACAGGAACGTTATAGTTAGGCTAACATTTCCCTCCTATAAAACCAGAGAAATTCAGCCGTTATAGTTAGCTGAGCTAACTATAACTTGCGCCCCCGCAATGCAGTGCTGATGACGTCACATATTACATCACTCCTGACATGGCCAGTGACATCACTAATGACATCACTGATGACATCTCAAATGACATCACTGATGACATCACAGATGACATCATCCAGTGACTGTGAGTGTTTCTAAAAAGTTTAAGAATGTTATATATAGTGTCATGTGATCAAGGCCGCTTGTATGGCCGAAACGCGTAATGGCAGAGGACTGGTGAAATAAATGAAAATTTCTGCACTAAAAGAGGTCTGCACTCGTTTTTCCGGAGGATTGTGGCGAGGAGAGGAATATATATATATATATACATATCTATCTACCAAGGTGTGTTGAAGAATGAATGGGTGTATGAGTGTCTGTATGGATGATTCAGTGGTTGTGTGACTGACTGTATAAGTGAGTGATTATACGTGTCTCAGTGAATGTATGGGTGAGTGACTGGTTGTGTGAAACTTGGTATCAGTCTTTCAGTTGGTATCTAAGTAAAAAATTAAACATGCCAGCTCCTGCAGGAGCAGGGAGCGGACTGGGCTGTTGAGCCATGG
The DNA here is from genome assembly GCA_963921515.1 of Calotriton arnoldi. Lineage (NCBI taxonomy): Eukaryota > Metazoa > Chordata > Amphibia > Caudata > Salamandridae > Calotriton > Calotriton arnoldi. Next base: position 1,062,658 of record CAWUFW010004938.1, on the reverse strand, counting down.
GGCTTTCCACCTTCAGCCCCCAAGAGAATTATTGGTCTGGGATGACCTAGGTGGGTGCTGGGCCACCACTTAAATAAAAAAATAAAAATACCAGCTCTTGCATGCCTCCAAGAAATAGGGCCACTTGCAGGGAACTGGAAAGGCACAGGAGCCTGAGGCTCTCCCCGCAGGCCCCTATGAAAAAAGGTAGACCGGGACACCCAGAAAAATTAAAAAAGAACAGCAAATGAGCGGCCACAGTTGCTCATTTATTATTCAGTGCTCCTTCAAGGAGCGCCCCATAATGCCCTGGAAGGGCTATTTACATATTTTCTGTTTTTGGTGATGTCCCTAGAAGGGGCAGGGGCACCTCCAAATATTTTATTAATGTTGGGGGCGAGGCTTCAGGAAGTTCCGCAGCCAACCAGCAACATTAATAAAAAGCAGTCAGTCTCCTGGGTAATTGAATTCATGACCCCAGGAGATCTTACCATATTTTTTTTAAGGCACTTGCGATGCTGGAGCGTTTGCTCTATAGCTGGGAATGCAGCACTCTCTAGGAGCTTGTTATATGGCTGTGTTTTGTGTGGCCTAAAGATGTATTGAAATGTTGCACTGCTATCTTGGGGTTGTTTTTATGATTGCATTTTTAGGGCTGAAAAATGTTAAAAAAGGATTCAGAGATATGTTTGTTTTATTTATTTATTTATTTAAATGTAGGTCTCTGACTATTTGTTTTCACATTTTTCACCCATTTATTGTAATAAAAACATGCAAAAAAAGATTCACCAACATGTTTTTTAATAAAACTTTATTAAACTTTTTTTATTAATATCAGGAAACATTGCAATGTGTGAATTATTGAAATATACATGTGATTAAAATTAATGGTGATTCTTGGAGAACAATGATAGATCTGATTTATAAATATTTATATGCACACCCCTTGATAATGCCAATAGGCTCACTTTTTATATTTTGGTGTTGCAGAAGGCCGTGTGTGGCATAGGATTGGCTGCTCAGAAGCCAGGACCTTCAGCCAGCCCTCCACCGTGCAACTAGAGTTGAGTGCCTGCGGGGTTTGGCTGCATGACTTGGCTGCTGGCCAAGCTCTGTGGGGGGTTGGATAACAGCTAGAGGGGTTGGCTGCCTCCCCACTGTACCTGCGGGTGTGTGTGCCCTTGTGGGAGTTGGCCACAGGGCCTGGCTGCAGGCCAAAACCCTGCTGCACACATCCAATAAGAAAATATTAGACTCATTTGCGGCCTTATGAGCATAGGGTTGTCAATGAAGTATTTATTGTTAAGCATCCAATAGCTCATCTATCAGATCATTCAGCAGTGGGATTGGAACTAAAATTGAGATACGTTAAAAGTGTACCTAGATGGACATTTACCTAGGAGGACATTAGATAGGAAAGTTCTCCTAAATACAGAGGCTGTACAGGCATTCCAGAAGGACACAGACAGCTTTTGGTAAAATAGCAGAGTATCAGCGCCAGCAAATATAGTTTGGGCCGCATATAAGGCCTACATAAGAGGAAGAATAGGCAATATGACATACGACAGAAGGAAAATTGAAAGAGAGTAGTGGAGCAAACTAGAGCAGGAGTTAGAGGAGGTGGAAAGGTCCTTAAATAACCAAGCAGATGAGGAAGAAAAATCAAGGTAAGGGAAAACTCTAGCAGCTTTTCAACAGAGCTTTAAACTCAGAATAGAAGATAATGTCCATGAGGGGTGGGAGGTCAGTAGGCTGAGTCAATTTGAGTATGGTGAAAGGTGTGGAAAATTGCTGGCATGGAATACCAGACAAGATTGAGCTAAGAGCAATATGAAATAGACTGTGAAAGAAAAGTTAAGTACGGTGGAGAACCTTTACAGAGAAGAAAAAGTGGAGGGACAGAAATAAAGAGTTAAGCTGGATAGCAAATAGTAAGATCCTAAGACCGAGTGATAAATAGCTTATATACCTAAATCAAGAGATAAATGGGAAAGAAATTATGTAAGCCATTAAGAAATCAAAAAGTGGGCCAAGTGTCAGGTCCTGATAGTATACCTAACTAATTATATGTGAAACTTTGTGATAATATTATTTCAATGTGGGAGAGACTATTCAATGTAATCCTCTTAGAGGGAGCCCTAATACCACCCCTATGCAATTAAGCAGCTATTAATAAAAAATTTAAACCCAATAAATCTCCTAAGAAATGTGAGTCATATAGGCCTATTTTTGCTCTTGAATTGCGATTATAAGATTTTCTCTAGCATTCTACTTAAGAGATTAAGTAGGTTGGTTGTTAGGTTACTGGTTGACTGGGATATGACCCCTGGTCAAGCAGCAACCCCTATCCTAGTCAGGGTAAGAGGCAGGCAAACCCTAAATTAATCTGTGCTCACCCTCTGGTAGCTTGGCACAGAGCAGTCGGGCTAAACCTCAGAGGCAATGTGTAAAGTATGTGTGCAACACTTTAAACAGTGAAAATTCCACTCAAAAAGATGCCATACCAGGTTTAGAAAAATAGAGCATATTTTGATAAATAAAACAAGTCCAAAATGACAAAAATAAAATCAGGGAAACCGGAGATATTGAATTTTAAAGTTTTAGGGCGAAATAGTGCCATAAAAAACAAAGCGCCAACAAACGAGGGATATCTGACTGCACCAGACCGAGATTAAGGCACAAGTTCAGGCCAATCGTGATGGAGCATGGGCCGGCCACAAGGACCAGGTTAGCCCTACTTAACAAAGAACCTTATAGCCTGGTTGTGGAGCCTTGGGTGGATCTGAGTTGAGGAAGATTCATGCAGTCAAAACAACGCATTCCTTCCGAGATGCGGCGAGGCTGCGGTGTAAGGTCCTGTTGTGCTGTTGTTGAGGATCCAGTCGAGAGGGGTGGTGATGCCAAGTCAGGACGTGGAGGATGCGGCACGCAGCTGGCAATGAGTCGGTTCTGAGGAGCTGTGAGTCAGTGGCTGGAGTCGTTGTCGAGTTGCCGTCAACAAGGGAAGTGAGGACCTGGGTCAGAGATATGGCACCGTCAGCGATGCATTGGTTCTGAAGACCGCTAGGGCGATGTGGATCTTCTGCACTGGGGTCTATCCATGCAGCAGTGGAAATGCATCGGTTCTATTCGAGGATGCGCCGCTAAGCAGAGAAGATGCATCAGTTCCCAGGGTAAGCACCTTAGACCCATTTCCCAGGGTCCAGGACTGAGGTGGATCCACTTGAAGGGTAGACTTACAGCTGACAGAGAAATGTTTTCACTGCAAAGGGGAACGGAGGCTCGCTAATGGGTTTGACACTGACCTCAAAAAAATATAACAGGATAACAACCTTCCACTCCTGTATGCAATTTCGATAAACACAGACTGTATTTTATGGTCTTGGAGCTTTAATAATTGATACTCAGTACTCGACATGATGAATACATCTTGTAATTTAGAATTTATTGTTGAATCTTAAATTTACTCATGGGCCAACACATGTTTCTCGACAACATGTTGCTTCCTCCGGACCAAAAGTATATGCTTCACTATAGCTATTTGATGGACATAGCATTGGAGCAAACAAACTGTTAGAAAATAGAATAACGGAAGCATACAGAACAGAAAATGAAAGAAATTATATGGGAGAAAACACAGTAAAAAAGACAATTTGTTAATTTAACATGATTTTTCTTCAAAATAAAAACTAAACATTCTCACAAGAAAAAAAAAAAAAAATCATAAGACTGCCATGTAGACGAAGAATGTAAAATACCAAATGGACAGATAAAGGTATCATCAAAGCAGGAGACAATATTACCCAAGTGTGATCACCGGAGAAATACCTGAAATGAAAAGAGAAATAACGAGTTGTGCCGTGTTTTAATAATGAGACCCTAATACAATGTGAGGGTGGGACATGATACAGACCCAGGGAGAACATATAAATCAGTTTAAAAAATGCCAGTAAACATTTAGGGCCTCATTTATGAGAAGTGTTGCATCGCTGTGTGAAAGCAGCGATGCAACACTTCTCAGTGCACCCTCCTTGCGCCATGATGGATGCGTCATATTTACTGTATGACGCATCATGTCGCAAGGATTGACAGATACGTCAGTATTACTGACGTATCTGTTGGCGCAAAAGTGGCGCATTTTTGGGGTGTGTCTGAAAACAGACGCAACTCCAGCAATGTGTCCTTTGACATGGGGCAAGCCGCCTGCGTCACCCTTACACCGGCCATGAGGCAGGCTTAAGGTTTTGATGCGTTGGCGTCTTAGAAGTGGTGCAGTGAAATCTTATAGATTTCACTGCGCCACTCCTACGACCCTTTCTTGCGGCAACGCCCACCCTGCATACATTATTCCTGATTAGCGCGGTTAGCGATAAATATCGCTATTCCTTGATAATATGCCCCACAGTGCTGGAGAATGCGTTAACAATGGCTCAACAAATAAAGGGGCCTATTAGCAAGAACCTCGTTAAAATTATCGCCGTTTTAGCGGCAGGAAACTGCCGCTAAAACGGCGATAATGGGCTTGCTAATATGCGTTATAGAATTCCAATAGAAGCCCAGGTTAGATGTCCTGCACATCTAACCTGGGCTTCTATTGGAATTCTATAACGCATATTAGCAAGTCCATTATCGCCGTTTTAACGGCAGTTTCCTGCCGCTAAAACGGCGATAATTTTAACGAGGTTCTTGCTAATATGTCCCAAATTCTTTTGTCAAACACTGAACTCCTTGGAGCGGTAAAAGTTCGCACAGTGTGGGTTTTGCAGCTGATTGAGGAAGTCACAGGTTACGTCGGCTATAGGATAAACTGAAGTAAAACCGAAGTTTTGCTTTTCAACGTACCAGCTGCAAATCTTCCTGTTTCACTACAGCCACAAGCAAGATCGCAAAATCCCATAGGTATCTAGGGACACATCTTTTTATCAATACTACTCAGGTGTTTTGGTTGAATTAATATGCACTGCTTAGGAAAATTAATGGGTTACTAAAAAGTTGGGGGCAGATCTACAAGGAAGTGCCGCAGCGTGGCAACGCAAGCCCTTTTGCTGAGCCACGCTGCGGCACTTCCGAAGCATAGGAATGCGACATATTTACAATAATATGTCGCATTCCTGTGCTCTCCCCTGCGCTGGCGCACAAACTGCAGCCATGCGCCGGCGCAGGCACCCTTGCACAATGGTGCAAGGATGCCTGCGTCAATGGGGAGATTGTTTTTGTGCAGGAAGGGGCACCTTCCTGCACAAAAACAATCACTACAGGCATTTTCCTCTTTCAATGCGTGCTGTCGAATGCAGCACGCTTTGAAAGAGGAAAAAACGAGGAGAAATTAAAACATTTCTCCTCGTTGCGCCTCGTGCGTAGCATTGACACGCATTTCCAGATTTACGATTACTCGTAAATCTGGAAATGTGTCTCCTTCCATGGGTGTTGAGTGGGAACACCCACAGCAACACCCATGGAACGCCCCTTCCACGCAAAGTGCTGCGTGTGAAGGGGCCTTATTTACAAGGAGAGGAAAAGTCAGCAGGGTGGCTTTTCCTCTCCTTGTAAATATGGAGAAGTGAAATGCGCCTCCAGTACATCACAAAAAATGACATATTGGTGGTGCAGGGGGCTCGTAAATCTGCCCCTTGATCTCTTCTCCCTCTGACTACAATTGGGTGGGTTGCTCTGATAAAAATGTGTCTGTCCTGCCACTACTCATATTACTTTTTTCTAATGTACTGATAAAAGTCAGCAATAGCTATTTCCAGGAACTCGATCAATCTATAAGGAGCTTCATAAATAAAAAGACTCCAAGAGTGAAATTGGGTGTTCTGCAATTAGATAAAGCTCAGGGTGGTTTGGCACTTCCCCATATGCAGAGGTATTACCAGGCAGCTTTAATGGATATTTTAGCAAGCCTATTAGAAGGCAGCTGTGTATTAGATGATGTTCTATTGAGTACAGTTGTGCAAGAGTCCACAATTAGCCTATCAGTGTTTATTGACACAGCAAAATTACCCAAAAGACCAGGTACAAGCCTCTCCAGGGGTTTTGAAGACAATTGATTGCCCTCTGCAATTCTTATCTGTTTTCAATTGATTATTAATTTCCTCAACTCCAGGAAGGCCAGTTTGTAGGATTGTCTATATCCGGTAGGGAGATTAAGTTCTGGAATTCCTTAGGCTTTAAGGAGTTTGAGGATTTCTTTTTAAGAGAGAAAATATTACATGGGAAGAACTCATCTCCAGGAGCGGTGATCAGTGTAAGCACTTTTGCTCAAGCCTTTATCAGATAAACTATTTTTTAGCAGCTAAAATCCAGGGGAGAGACAAGGAACTCATCCGGTTCTTCGTGCGCTTGTGAAAACCAAATTAACGGGCATAGGTAACTGGTATAGGCTGCTTTGTAACCATTTCTCCAAAGATCATGTTAGTGTCTTTCTGAGCAAAGTTTTTCAAAAAACACAATGTAGTTCAAAAAACACAATGTAGTTTATCCAAGAATGACTGGCATGCTATTTCGGAGATTGGATATAAGTCTCCGAGAGCATCACATTTTAAAAGAATGACATTCTTGTCCTGTTGGATGGCGTACTATTCCCCAGTGACTCTCCATAAAATATGTCCGATGGTCTCTGATAAATGTTTTTGCTGTCATCAGGAAGATGCAGGAGACTGGCTTCATACATTTTTCACTTGTCCGAAACTATCCAAATTCCGGAAGGGCTATTTGTTTTTATCAGCTAGGCTTATAGTCTAGGATAGTTCCAGAAGCAAGTTTAATGTTTATTGGGGTTTCCAAGGAAAGTAAGCGGTTTAATAAGGGAGGGCAGTTCTTCAACTCTATTGCACTTACGATTGCTCGTTCCTTCATGCTTCAAAATCGGAGAACCAGATTGGTTTCAACTACCCAGGGCTGGAAGGAAAAAGATGATACACACCATGAAATTTAAAGAGGCATATGTAAAGCGTGTGGGGAGTTTGAAGAGGTTTGCCTCTATATGGCACCAGTTTGAGGTATTGAAGTTCAACTGGAACCATAGATTTGTAATAGAGAGGCTGTTTCCATCCATGCAACATGCAAGGGCGATTAATGGAGAGGGGTGGGGGTTCTTCTCCAAGTATTTTTTTAAATCTAAAATACCTAGGATGGGTAAAAACTGTGTAAATGAGAAATGCTGTCTGATGGCTATATTTGTATCTTTTTTTACACTTTGCACATTGTGCTTTTCATGCACGTTATGCACTTTTCACTAAAGTCACATTAAGTCATGGGAATATGTGATTTAATATTTATTTTATTACCTGCTCCAGCAGGGTGAGTTAGGCACTGCAGCACTTTAGTAGTTCTTGTTATAAAATCAATTTATGGAGCTGTAATTATTGAGAACAAATGTGAAAGCTGCTATTCGGTCTATTGATTTATTTATTTTTTGGAAAAGTGCCATATTCCTCTCTGCTATTTTATGTCTATTTCTGCTCAATAGAAATAAAAAAATATTAAAAAAAATAAACACATTCTAAGATTCATGGCGTATACAACATTTCGACTACTGAGTATCAATTTTTAAGCTCCAAGCTCTCAAAATACAGTTTGTGCTCACAGCTGACCAGGTGTAGATGCAAGGTTGTTTGAAGCCTGTTATGTCCCTAAGGCTTCAGATCACGAGGCCAGCCAACTAGCCATTGGAGTCAATCTGGGTTCTGGGTTCAAAAGATGCAGGTCCAGTCCTTCTCACCCAAGCAAGAGGGCAGCAGCTCAGTACTGCAAAGCAGGAGTCCATCTGAGTCACAGTCCTATCAACATCACAACAGTTCTTATTCCTGGTAAAGTATCCACACTTCCAGAAGTGTACTGAAGTGGCGATGTCTAAGATTCAGACCCAGTAGTGCCTTGGAAGATAGAGACAAATTAGCATTTTTGCTGATGATTTAATGATATATACATTCAGCCTGAATAGATCAGTTCCACAAGTTGAGCATGTAATAAATTATTTTGGTCGAGTATTGGGATAAACAGCGATTAGAGCAAAAACTGAAAATATGACATGGAATTTGCCCAATAATGGAGGCCCAGTGAAATTCTGTTACAATCTATGGAAGGGTCTATCTGATTAAGATGACGGTCCTATCTAAGTTCACCTTTCGGTGTAAAACCATACTGCTCTCTTTTTCATAAGAAGAAGATAGTTAAATTACAGGGTTAAATAAGCAGTTTCATATGGGTTTCAAAAGGAATCAGGACTTCCTCGAGGAAACTGATGAGAAAATGAGACAAAGGAAGTCTAACAGTGCCATACTTCCAGTCATACTGCTGGTAATTTCAATGTAAAAACTGTAGGATGCTGTTGGGGGTACTAGACCTATCAATAATGGGGAACATCTTGCAGGCAATGTTGTCTGAGGGACAGGGAGAAAGGGCCTTTTGTGCAAGTTTGTGCCCTGAGATATTTTAAGAAAATGCATCAGAAGACATTTCTAGCTGCTACTAAACTTTGATACAAAATAAGGTCTGAGTTGAGGATTTCAAATTACAGTTGACTCTCTCCAATTTGGGGCTCCTCTGGTACACCTGAATGTATGAAATATTAGTTGGTGTACCCTCTAAAAGAGGCTGGAATCCAGAACTGGGGACACCTGATGGATAGGGTGAGGGTACTGTTATGGGAGACTCTGGAAGAGAAACAAGCAGCAAACTGTCGGAGTTTAAATACCACAAATTGACAGAATGGACTATGTTGCTTCAAGAGGCTTTAAAGGGAATCAAGCCCAAGTGAGTTGGAATTGCAAAATACACCTCCTAAGTAAGCAGAAGTGGCGAGATGGTATTGGAGATTAATTGAGAGTGCAGAAGTATCCCAAAAACCACCAAAAGTGATAGGGGATGGATCCCTGCCAATGAGGAAGCAAGAAGGCTTATGGCAAGAATCCTTTGCTACATTATATGCAACAGTTAAAGCAGTACCCTAAAGGGGAAACAACTTGTTCACTCTCCACAGGGCTTTTTGGGGCCCACAAGGCTGACAACGTTTGAAAAAAGCTTAAAGGATCATTGCCCAAAGTGTGGAGAAAACATGACGGATGATAGGCATACTTACGTGACCTGTTAGTTTCTGAAACCATTCTGGTTTAAGGGGGGCAAGTTTATGTCAGAGATAATTCAAGAAACTACAGAGGTTAGCCCTATTCTTATTTTATTTTGGATTTTCAAAGAATGGAGAGAATGCCACTGTCATCTAACTTGTGTAACCTTCTGTTCTACATGATACTGCTGGCTAGGAGGCAAATATGTAAAAATTGGATCCAGGCAATACCCCGGCAATATAAGACCTGGCTGGAGTACGTAAAGCCTGTAAGAGTGTTGGACTTGTATTGTTATAACCAGAGGAAGTTCAAATCTGGGCTCTATTCAAAAGGCGGATGAACACCTGTTCCTCTGAAAACCCATTGATTACACCAAGATGAAGGGCCAGGAGAAGTAGCCACACAATGGCTGGACATAAAGAGGGTCCCTACTGATTGGGTAAATCCATCAGATGCAAATGCTGCCCACCATCTTTGCATCTAGGATATGAGGACAAAAATGTTAAAAACATTAAGATATACCGATGTATCCACTCGTCAGCCCTATTGTAGCATAAAGCTGCTGTAAGTATTGGAAACTGTTGGATATGCTGGGACAATTGGTCAGCTAATACACATCCAACTATAAATCAACAATTTTGTGATGGAAACCTCTGAACATTCAGGAATCTGAACTTCAAATTTGACTTGAGGGACGCCCCAATGATAACACTACCACCATCCTAGACACTGCCTGTGTCCAGGTTAGGGATGTGAGAGGGGTCACTCCCTGATTTGCCTATACTCACTTATGCCAATACATGGGTACTCTCAAAGGTGTTTAATATGGCTTTTATATGATTTAATTAGATCTTTAGTTTTGTAGAGTGCTCAAATGCCCTGAGGTGTCTTGGCACTGATGCTGTCTTTAGAAGGAGGGGCTGCTAAACCTAGTTACAAAAAAGCCATGTTTAAAGTGATTTCCTGAAAGACAAGAGTTCCAAACTGTTCTACGGGGTCATGGGGAGAGAGATCAATAGTTTTGCCATTTCCAGAATGAAACTTCTACCTCCCGATGTGGCTTGTTTACTCCTAGGCACCAACAAAAACTCGGCAAAGGCTTGGCTAAGAGTATTATAACAGAATAGTTCCCCCACCGTACAATCCTCAATTCTTGCAGGGCCTGCCAAACTAATTTCTCCTTAGAATACACAGAGACTGCCTTAGCCTCCTTGTTAGAAACTGGAATCAGGACTTAATGCACGTATTTTAAAATCTTGCATAATTGATATTGGACCAAGGTTAGACTGCATAAAGCTAGACAGAGTCTTATCTCTACTTGCGGCACATGGTGATTTTCAGCTGGTGATTCTGTCCATGTACTCTGGACTTGTCTGACCCTTGCCATTTACTAATCTCATATGTGGAATACTCTGAAAACATGCATCCCAAATCCCTAGCAGCCTTATGTGACATGACGTGCTAGAGCTACCTGACACTGTAGATGTTGGATGTCAATTTTGCTATGTGTCACCAAAGTGTGAAACCTTTGTCACTGGATGTCTCATCGATCTCCTTCACCTACAGAATGGGTGAAAGAACTTTATTGTCTAGCCTTTTTTGAGCAACTTATTTATAGGGTACAAGACATGATAGACATGATAGACATCTACAAGAGAATATAGGAACCCTGGACAGACAGTATGCAAATCTCTATCCTAGGTTTCAGTGATAATATCTTTATCATATACCATCTCTTGAATTTTCCTCAATGATTTGTACACTTTTTAAGCTGAAAGTGAGGTGAAAAACAAAAACCATTCCATATCCACTCTAGGTTTTCTCTGATTAACATAGTTTGGAACTATAATACACTCATATTTTACAGGAAGGGGACCTATTGAGAAACAAACCCTGTCCAGAAGCTCTTATTTATCACCATCTTAGATCTTGTCATAGACCTGATGTTCCTCCTTATTTTGATATTGTCCTCATCTAGGTTCCAATGTTTCTTTCTTCTTTATATTACCATTCTACCTCTATCTAAACTAAACTTACTACTGTTACTGATTAATGATTGAGCTTCTTGACATTTTGTTGCTTTTCATTGTAAACTGTGTATTGTGGTATTGTTGCTCTGATGTGTTGTATGATACTCTTTATGTATCTGTAAGCATCATTGTATGTGGTAGTGATTTTAAATAGTTAAAATACTAACAAACAATTGGTTAAACAAAAAGAAATCTGGAGACACATCTCTTCACAGAACATGATTACCTCCACCTCTCTGACTCTCTGTCAACGTTGTTAACCCATTAGGATGCACCCTCCTCTTCAGTGCTCTGTTGCTTTCATACCGTACATACATACAATTAAATACTCAATATAGTACATAGCTAAAGCAGCATCAGAGGGTGTTGTCTGTCCTTTCCAGTACATAGTAATCAAAAGCAACATTGTAGCATAAGTCTAACTCTATATAAGGTCATAAAAGTGTATCAGACAGTTTAAATCATTGGGAACTTTATGGTAATTATTTAAATACATTTAAAATAGATTTGCTAAATTTACTTAGATTAACTGTACCTCAAATCATATCTTTCAATGTTAAGGCAAAGGACAGATAAAAAAGTGTTTGTGATCTATTTAATGCATTTGTTTTCTCATTTAAGGTAATTCAATCTCTTAGTTTTCCCCAGAGGGATAGAGAAGTAGAGACCAAATCAGAGGAGCTAGAATTCCAATCACTGCCATCTCTGTACTGCAATAATCAATTTTCTTTTGCTGCTTCACAGTATAACTTAAAAAGGTAAAGCGAAGTGAGACAACATTTTCATCATTTGTTATTTCTAGATCTATCTCCTTGTCTGAATCCTAAATCCTTGGGGATGTTAGTGGCTTAGATGGCTGTAGCCTGGTATATCTCGGAAATAATATTGACTGACCACAATACCATGACCAAAGTTAAGTGCACAGAGGGAAGTATATATTTATTATTCTTAACTCCACTTCTATGTACATCAAAGATATTTATTATAAATCTACCTATATGTCAAGTTTGTTAACAAAATTCTGTACATAATTACCTGCCAGTATTTTAGTCCTCAATATTCTGGTCATGATATTGTGACCATTCAATAGTCCTTCTGCGATATTCCAGATCCACAATGGTTGAAATCATAGAATGAAATCTTCATATCATGAGATATAACTTTAAGTTATGTTGTCTGCAAATATGCTGTTTTTGCTTTCTTTTTGTGATTCTATTATCAGGGATACTTTAGTGGTAAAATATGACCACAATTGCAGGATTGGAAAGAGGTCAGGCATACTGATAGGATGTTAGCCGGAAGGATCAATTCACTGCTCTTCCATATGTGCCTATTTTTAAATGAAACAATCGTTTGCCAAGGACTGAAGTATATTGCCTGGGGGATCTTTAATGAAGTTGGCAACTTTTTCTCATACTTATTTAATACTGCGCAGAAATGTTAATGCTACTTTCCTAAAGTAGGAAAGATGATTGAACGGACAGGTGTTCCATATGTTGTAAGGATGTTAATCAAGCATGGAAGGCAAAGTTTGGGCTAGCCTCAGAGACGAGAGGTTAAAAGCAGCTGATTGGCAGCTGTTGATAATATGCTGACCAATTAAAAAACCTTCATTTATACCCAACACTGGGTTTGGCCAACTTGTTGTGGACTATCCTATAGCATTTGTTGCTCAGAATAAAACTGCTGATAACTGGCTAAGCCCTTGAAAAAGAGCCTATAGACCATCATTATTGATTTCACAACAATTGTAAAATGATGAAGTGCAACTGATTCAACACACTTGATTTGGCCAATCAGAGACAGGCACAGATTTTCCACCTTTTTTAAATCTGATGAAGTTTGCAATGGTTGATTTCTTGGTTGTGTCAAGTAGCTCAGGAAGTGCATTATTTGGTCTTTCATCTAAAACTTCTGCAAACAAATTGAAATTTCTCTATATAATCCACTAAACTTGTGATTTTTGGCTATCTTCCCAAAAGGCAGATTGTGAGTACATTTCACAATTGATGGCTAGTGAATGACCAAGATATATTTTCAAAAATATCGGGGTCAAACAACATTGTGTCAAACACAGTGTCAAATTAAAAATATCGAGGGACAGACTGTAGAAGGTAAAAATATAATTTCTATGTATGCAATCTTGTTTTTAAAATAGCGTTGTACTTTAGTTGTAATAAATATTGTTTTCCATTAATTTAATATATTTCAGTTAATATATAATTTTAGGTATTGGTATTATTATACTAATTGTTTTTTTTACAGGTTGTAAGTTTTAATGTGTAAGTTATTTTTGCATTTAATGAGTAATTCATAATTTAGTAGTGGGTTGTTAGGTGTGTAGGGAGATGGTGGGAATTGATTTAAATACTAAATTATTGTTTTTTATTTTACAAATATAGTGTACTAAAGTATATTTTCTATTTTAACATATTTAAATAAGCACAAAAATGTCTACGGTAATACCTACAAATAACTATGTGACTTAAAAAGATGCACAATTATTCCAAGACTGCTATAAAAATATATAGAAAATTATAAATATATTTCTCTAACTATTATTACTTTAAGAAAGTGAAAAATAATAAAACCTAATGCTTACCTATATCTTGGACCCTAACCCAAGCCACAGCAAAATGCAGAACACAGAAAAACTGCGATAAAAATGGCATGTCTTCCTTTTACCTTTGATAAACACAGCCATTAACCAATCAGATACTGACCTCTCAACCGCATGTACCGAGGTATACTGAAAAATTACCATGGAACACCACGGGACAATATAAAGCTACGTTTTTTCCAAAACTTAAAACTTCAACGCTACTTACATTATTCCCACATACTACCAAAAATTACCATTTCACCTGATAATATATATTCCTGCCACATTACATCTTCGTCAATTGACACATTTCCTCACTAAATCTGTTTTTATTAATGCATTCCACTTTACGTCACTACACTCTATGCAGCTCCACTCTTTGCTATTCCACCTTACGCCACTCGACTCTACGTCACTACACTATATGCCACTTCACTCTATGCTACTCCACTGTACGCCACTTCACTCAATACCATTCTACTCTACGCTATTATACTCCATGCCACTCCATTTATGACACTCCACTCTCCACCACTCCACTGTATGCCCCTCCAATCTACGCTACTCCACTGAATGCTACTTCACTATATATCTCTACAGTGTATGCCACTCCACTGTACTCACTAGAATATCAACCACACTCAATTTTACTACAATCCAGTGTACGCTATTATGCACTAGACTACACTATATTCCACATCACTCCACTCTACAGCACTCTACTCTATATCACACTGTATGCTACTACGCTCTATCTATTCCACTGTATGACACTGCACTCTATGCCAATCCACTCTATGCCACTTCAGGCTTCGCTATTCCACTGTACCCCACTGTAGTGTAGCTCCTATTTCCCTAATAGGCTCTGCGCATTGGAATAATATCCCCTATAGGTTTGACATAGGACTAAGGTCAGTATGTCCCTATCGAGTATATTAAACTTAATTACTTGTGCCAGCTAGCTCAGAGGCCACTAGAAACTCCTTGGATAACAAGAAGGGAGTAGTTTCTGGCAGCCGCAAAACATGACAACTTTGTTTCCCTTTAGAATCAGAATGTGTCCCAGAGTCGTGGAAACAATAGATAACCATTTCACTCAGCTCAATCGTGCATGCTTCGTTTTCCTCAAAGTTACACAGAAAGAATAGACGGGCGTTTCAATAAAAGGATTTATTGAACAGCCTTGTTTCTCGTGTAAGTAATATGTGCAGTTACGATCACAAGACAGTATGCAAGATAAATAATGTACAGCGAAAGCAGTAGAAATAAATAGTACTGCAATAGCATTATCTTTAGCAGATATTCATTTATATAAATAACACAGACTAAAAAATGCGAGTACTCATACGATACGTTTCTAAACTAGTTCTACCCCAATGTACCTAACCTAACCTGGGTGTAGGGAGAGGTATGAAGTAGGTGAAGTATTCCTTACTAGGGTATACTAAGAGTATGTTACTCCTTAGTATGCCTAGTATGCCTAGTATGCCAAGTATGCTAAGTATGCCAAGTATGCCAAGAGTCCCTCTAGGATCTAGTCAGCTCCATACCTTAAGATTGAGAGAGGTGGGAATCTCTTGCCAGACTCGAACTCCAACACCCCGCAAGGGAAGTCAGATCACTGGAAGCTGGACTCTCTGCGTGCAGGGATGACAGCGTCTTCTCAGTGCGTCAGGCCGGGAAACGGGCTCCTCTGAAGTTGAGGTCTCCTCTAGTTTACAAGGGCTAGGGAAGGTATATTTATACCTGAGAGGTACCTCATAATGTTAGCATTGACGTGAATCGGACAGCGGAAGACGTCATGAATGAACCCCTAAGGTATAACGGTTCATGCATAATAGATGAGTCCTTGAAGAAATCAATAGTCCTGTAATAGGGAAACTCCCGAAGCCTAAGGGTCTGTTCTTCAAGAACTCGTTGTGACGTTAGGGTGGACGGATGTCGGAGACCATGCCTGTATTTGGAGTGCACGGTTTAATGCCTAAATAAGGCCTGGGATTTTATGCCTATATAAGGGTAGGTCGAATTGTGCCTATATAAGGACATGATACAGGAAAGCCCGTGTATGGACAACCTAAGAGGAATACAACACCACTACACTGTACCTCACTCCACTCTACACAACTCCACTGTATGCTACTCCACTGTAGACCACTGCACTCTATGCTATTCCACTTTATGCCTCTCTACTCTACCTTACTCCAGTGTTTGCTATTGCTCTGTGTGCCTCTTCACTCTACACTACTCCACTAAATGCAATTCGACTTCACACCACTACACTGCACCTCACTCCACTCAATGCCAGTCCACTCGACCCCACTCTTTTATATGCCACTCCACTGTACACTATTCTACTGTATGCCAATCCACTGTACGACACACCAGTATATGCCACTCCACTGTACTCCACCTCACTGTATGCCTTTCCACTGTACGACACACCAGTATACAACACTCCACTGTACGCCACCTCACTGTATGCCAATCCACTCTACACTATTCCATTGTACGCAACTCCACGGTATGACACTGCACTCTATCCTTTACCATGGTATACCATTGCACTCTACGGCACTTTACTTTATGCTATTCCTATGTACGCTACTCCACGGTACGCCGCTCCAATCTACACTACCCCACTCTACCCAACTGCAATTTTCGGCACTCCAGCGTACGCCACACCACAGTATTACACTCCACTCTAGCTACTCCACTGTATGCTATTTCAATTTATGCTAGTCTACTGTATGCTGTTCCACAGTATGCCACTCCACTGTTCACCACTCAACTATACAGTATTCCCTACGCCACTTCACTGTGCGGAACTCCACTCTATGCTATTCCACTCCATGCCACCTCACTCTATGGAACTCCACTCCATGCTATTGTACTGTATGTCACTACACTGTACCTCACTCTACTGTGCACCGCTCCACTCTACACCACTGCAATCTATGCTCCTCCACTGTACACTATTACACACTACCACTAAATGCCACTTCATTCTACACCACTCAACTCTACACTAGTCCACTCTATGCCACTCCACTATACGCCATTCCACTGTCCCACCCTCCACTGCTCAACACTCAACTCTATGCCACTCCTTTCCACATAATGACAATCCATTCAATGACAGTAAGCTGTAAAATTTCAAAAATGCTTTTATTAAATATAAAAAAAACCTTTGCTGTAGTTAGGAAAACTTTAATTATTCTTTCTATGCAAACCAAACTTAAACTATAAAATATTAGAAACTCTAAAGCTACTTACATTTAGAATTTGTGCACTACCTTCAAATTACTATAAGACGAGCATCTCCATACACAGTCTTGTCACCTCACGAGCCATGCTTCCTTAACTTGCCTCTTCTCCATGCACTAGTTACACCCTTTCATATTATATCACTTTTACCATGTGAAATCATAGCATTCATAACAACACTTATGATATCCTCAAATCCCATGATTTGTGCAAACACAGTGCATGGTAGAGTGGTGAGTTATAGGCAGCCAACCACAGGCTGCATATGGCTAAAAGCCGTGAGCCGCTTCGGGTTGGTTGCATGGCTTGGCCTGGAGCCATTCCCTGCGTCCAAACCCCAGCAGGCATGCAACTGCAGCCATGCCTAGCATGGTTTGGCTGCAGGGTCTACATCCAACTCATTAGCGCAGCCCCCCCAGCCATCCTGAGAGGCCTTTTTTTAAAGGGGTGCACAACCCTTCCCTGAGTTACTTCAGGCCCCAGGGACCCCATCCCTGGGGCCTTGCTTTTTTAATTAGGGGGCGGGGCACACAGCAGACCCCCCCGAGCCAACATTGGCACCGGGGAACCCACCCAAAGGCTAAATAAATTGTGGATGGGTGCTTGTGGCCCCCCTTTCCTGAGCCACAGGATACCCAAGGGACACCATCACTGCAGCCCTTAAGGGGTGGCCTTCCTCCCTGAGCCAATAGTGGCCCAAGGAACCCTGTTCACCATCCATTACTTAAATATAGGGGAGAGGGGCTTGCAGCCTCATCCCCAAGTCTTAATAGTCCCCAGGGTACCCATCCTCCAGGGCTGAATTTTGTGGAAAAGGGGAGAGGCTGCACAGTGCCCCTCCGAACCTCAATAAGCCCCAGAGACCTCCCCCCGGAGCCTGAATGTCATAAAAAATGAGAGGGGGCCACACAAACCAATTCCTGAGCCTTAATAGACCTCGCGGACCTCATCCCCGGGACAGATTGCCATCAAAAGTGAAGGGGAACCATGCAACCCCCCCTCCCTAAGTATATTATGGTCCCAGGGACCCCATCTCCCCAAGGCCTGTATTTCTTTGAGGTGGGTACCCCAGTGCCCACCCGAGGTACCCACCACACAGCAAGTGTAGGGCAGGGCGGAAGTCCCAGGGCCCGTGGCCTCAGCCTGCTCACCGCATGCTGCAAGAGCAGTCATTGCTCCTGTCTGGCGGGAGCAGCTGTTTTTTGTTTGCTCCAAATGGACAGGAGCTATGTGTGTTTCTGCAGGCAGGGAAACAATAGTCTGCTCCCACCTGGTGGGAGCATTTTTAAAGCACGCGCCGAGTGGGAGCAGAAATGCCTTCTCTGAACATGCTCCTGCAGGCAGGGAAGGCATGTCTGCTCCTACCCGGCAGGAGCTTTTAAAATGATCCTGCCGGAGGGTGGAAAGACTTATGTTTCCCTGCTTGTAGTAATGCATGGAGGGAGACTATTGTGTTCTGGGTGTGGGCTCTCCTGGACAAAGTGTGTGAGCCAGCCACGGGGGATGGGATCCATGGGGCCTATTAAGGATTGGGGAGGGGGATGGGTGCCTCCTTTCCTGAGTTTACACATCAGCCCCAGGGGATAGGGTACCAGGGGCCTCACAGAGGCTTGGGGGCCCCCTTCTTAAAATGAACCAACCACTGCACCACCAGGCTAGTCCCCGAGTCCTAAGATGGCAGGCTGTATATTTTTTCCCTTGAGCCAGCTTGCTCGCATGTGAGTGCTCGGATTGGCTGCCTGTAACATCAGAAAAATTGTTGCAGCCTGCCATTACGGAACTCGAGGACTTAGTCCCCTGTCCTGATATTATTCAATAAAAAAGATATAAGGGGACAGGGTTGGGATACTCTGCCCCCATATCCCTTGTGGGAGAGCTGCAGAGGGACCCTTCCAGGCCAAAGCAAAAATAGAAAATGTTTTTAAAGCTGCAGTCCTATGTGACTTCCATGGGACTTCCGCAGGATTGTGGCTTACAAAACAAATGGTGTCTGCGGGCCCACCGTATATAACAAAGAGGAGGGGGTGCTCGACCCCCTACCCTAGCCTCTTCTATGCACCAAGGACCCCAACTGCCAGGGCCGAAATGTGATAATAAGGGAGAAGTCTGCTTGTGGCCTCGGAGACTCCATCCCCCAGCCCGGTGCAATATGAAAGGGGAAAGGGAAGTGTAGCCCCCCTCTCAGAGCTTCATTGAGGCCCCAAGAACACCATTCACTGGGGCTGATTTAAAATTAAAGTGCGGTGACCCCATTGCCAGGTATCTGACATATATAGTGATATACAGTTATAGGGGAGGGAGCACACGGCCCCTCTCCCAGAGCTTCTAAAGCCTCTAAAAAACCCATCCTCAGGGCCGGCTCTACTATTGTGTTCCAGGGAGCCCACTACCAGGACACCATTTCCCTGTCCACAAGAGCGCAGTCAGAGAAATCTGACTGCTCCCACCTGACAGGAGCTTTCAAAATGCTCCAGCCTGGTGGAAGCAGACATTTGTTTTCCAGCCTGCACAGTTGTGGGCAAGAAAACTCAAATTGCTGCGGCCTAGTGGGAGCAAGCAAAAACAGCTGCTCTTCCCTGGCAGGAATAATGTCAGCTTATGCAGCACTCAGGATAGGTGCATGTGGGGAGTCAGTGGGGCTGCGTTGACACTGGGGTTTCCACCCTATCCCCCAGCATAGTGTGCTGTGCGTGCCCTGGGTGGGCACCGTGGCACCCAAGTAAGGACCTGGGGATGGATTCCTAGACCACTATTGCCTCGGGGAGTGGAGCCGCACACTCCTCTCCTCTTAAATTCACTGGGGGATGGGTTCCCTGGGACCCAACAAGGATCAGGGTGTGGGGCCACATGACTCCTCCCGTTTAAATGTTTGTTTTGGCCTTTGGGGTCCCCAGGGCCACTACTGGTCTGGGGTGTGGGAGCCATGCGCCTTCTCTCCTTAACATAACAAAGGCCCAGTAGGATGATGTCTCCGGGTCTGTAAATACTTAAGGACGGAGACTGCAAGCCCCCATCCCCTTAAAAAAGAAGGGCCAAGGGGATGTGGTCCCGTAAAGGCTCAGGGAGGGGAGCTGCATTCCCCTCTCCCCAATAAATATAAAAAAGGGCGTCCCGACTGGGTACCGGGACACCAAAATGAATAATAAAAGAGTGTCAGGAGATGCTCTAATTCACTGCTCCTTTGAAGGAGCACCCCATAATGCCCTGCAAGGGCTTTTTTGTTATCTTTCTTAGGTTGGTGCTGTCCCTAGAATCAGGAGGGTCACCACCAAACTTTTTTTTATGTTGTTAGGGGCTGCAGGGAGTCCAGCAGCCACCTAGCAACATTAAAAAAAAACTTTAGATCTCGCCATTAAATACATGACCTCAGCAAAACATACCATACTTTTTTTTAAAGCACTCCTGGCTGGAGCTCTATGCTCTTCAGCTGGAGTGCAAAGGTCTCTTGTGGTTGTTTTAAATATTGCATTTTCAGGGCTGAAAGACTCAGGTACATGTTGGCTTTATGGGGCAGATTTACAAGCCCCTTGCGCCACTTTTGCATCATTTTTAACATGGGAAAAATGACGCAAAAGTGGCTCAAGGGGCTTGTAAATCTGCCCCTATATGTCTCTCACTATTTATTTTAACATTTTTCACCCACAAAATGTAAACATTTGTATATTAGTCAATATTAATAAACATTTAATTGTGTAAATTACTGAACTATTCATTAGATTAAAATATAGGTGATTTTTGTAGAAATATGATTTATCTGCTTTACAAATATTGATATACTAACCCCTTGATGAAGCAAATAGACTCATTTTTTATATTTTGGTGTTGTGTGACTCTTTGAAAAAGTCGGTAAATCTAACGGTGTAGACCTGTGAGACCAACCGTATCCTCTGCATGTCAGAAGGCTGTGCATGGTGTAGGGTTGGCTGCTCGAAGGCCAGGCCCTTTGGCCAATCCCAATGCCGCAGGCGGGTTGGCTGCTTGTAGGGGTTTGGATGCAGGGCCTTGTCACAGTTGGAGGTTTGGCTTTACATATGGTAATAAAATATCACTTTACTGTAACAAAAAATGCTAGAAATTCACATTCTTTTTCCAATACAATTGCTTTCTCCAAAGAACTTTATTTCAAATTATGACATCAAAATTATTTTACTGTACTTTTACCTGTTTTCATTATCAACATTTCTGATGTTTACCTGTCAAGAATGTTCTAGAATTTTCTTATGTTACTGACGCACCAAAAGGCCTGAATGGCTAAAACGTGTTTTAATTTACTTGTTAACTTTTTGAGGGTTAGTGTACAGGGGGCTGTAACTATTGTTGTATGCTACTTAATGAGTAGTAGCTGCTGCTTTTCTTTTCCTGTGGCAGAGATTCCTTTATATGTTAGAGCATTGAGGGTACTTAGTTGTGTATGCGCTAAATACCCATCTCTTATTTTCAGTTTAGCTAGGTATTAGAGAAAAGTCTGTAAATCAAATGTTCTCAAGTGTGTTGATACATACTCTACTTCTGTTGGTCTGTTGCTGGGAGATATTTGCTGTTACTATGATACTGTACTATTGACGGGGACTGAATGTTTTTGTTGCATGACTGTCATTCTTTTTATGAAATGTCTAAAATGTACTGATATTCAATCCAATTATCTCTGGACTGGCTTTCTTCTGATGATCGTCATGATGTACTTACAGGGTATGCCAATGCTGATCTTCTCCATCGTTTTTAGTAAAATGCATTACACAGAAAATAACAATACACTGACACACGAGCAGTGCAATGTAACAGCCCACAATACACAAAAATGAAATAAAAACACAATAGAACCACACAACACAATCACAACACAAAAACACAACACAAAAGCAGATCTACAGTGCACGACCCAACAGCACAACAACACATCTGCATACCAGCACAAAACAACGACCAAATAACAACAGAATTCAATCAACAGTATGGTAACACAGCACAACGCCACACAGTAATACACCAACTCAAAATAAAAGCATAGCAATGTAGTACCTTAAAAAAGAAAACACAACAGTCCAAAAATGGAATAGAATTGTGCTGTGTCTCTGTGTTGTATTGTTTGGGTTTTGTGGTGTGGTGTGACATTATTTTGTGCTTTTTTATGTGTTGTGATTTTGGGATTGTAACGGTTTTTATTATTTTTAAGTTCCTACAAAATCCTTCGCCTACATCCAGTGGCCGGCGAGGTGTCTGAGATCAGAAGGAAGGGGGGGGAAGAGAAATCAAAACAATATAATAAGATAAACATTACGTGCACATATCGTTCTGTAGAAAATGTCACTCTTTCTCTGTTCCTGATTATGTCGTGGTGGTGGCTGGTGTAATCGGTAATATTCGCAAGTATACGGGGCATGTGAGCACTCCTGAGAGGTGCTTAATGCATGGTCCCCGTTGCTTTTCGAACTTGGGTAGGGTATGATTGACAACAGCAGTTAATTTTTCCATCCCCAACAGGTCCCACAATTTATGGAGCCAATCAGTGTGTGTTGGGACAACCTCCGTACCCCATCTTGACAACAGGACTTGCTTCGCTGCGCATAACGCTAGGGTGATGGCCTTGCCTCTGTTAGAGTGTAGTGGGTAGGTTAACGTGTTGGGTAGTCCCAACAGGACATAACTGGGGAAGCGCAGTATTTCCGTGTTGAACATCTGATCAATGTCTGCAAGCACCTCCTCCCAGTACCTATGGAGCTTGGGGCAATGCCATAACAGGTGGGCAAGCGTGCCCGACTGGACACAATGCCTCCAACAAGTGTCCCCTCGTCCCCTTTGCCACTGAGCCAGACGCGCTGGGGTGTAATACCAATAGTGTGCTAGTTTTAACAACGTCTCCAGGCCGGAAGCACTAGCAGCAGAAGTGCGCGCACAATGTAGGATATCTGACCATTCTTTGTCCGTAAAATGGCGCTCACACTCCAGCTCCCACCGTTTCCTGCCCGGCGTTTGCAGAGGGGTAGCCTGTGTGTTTAAGAAGGAATAAATGTCGGTTAGGATGCGTGAGTCGTCTTCTAGATAAAAGCCATCATTCAAAAAGCATCAGTCGTCTGCTGGCGTGTGGTCTAATGTCGGGGCGGGTTACCCAGTGCCTAATCGCCAGGTAGTGCCAATTTTCGGACTCCGGGAGCCCAAAGTTCGCTGTACCTCTTTAAAGTCTAGCAGGCCTTTCACATTGAAATGATCTCCAATTCGCTTATAATTTGCCTCTTGCCACTGTATGAATGCTTTCTCTTGTGTGGCTGGCGGGAAGTCCGGGTTCCCTACGATTGGTGTGAGCGGAGAGATTTGCGTGGAAAGCTGCTTGGAGGAGCACACCCTGTCCCAAACCCCCATGGTGGCTCTAACTACCGGTGAAATTTAAACCCCTGGTGGACGGTGTTTGCATGGAAGCCAAGGGATCTTTCATATGTGGACGCCCGCTACTGCCTGATCTAGAAAACACCAATGTTTCTCAGTCATAGGGCATTGCCATTCGACCATATAGCGCAATTGTGCAGCCTGGTAGTATTTTGTTAGGTTCAGGATGCCCAAGCCGCCTTTGGCCATTGGCAAATAGGCCCACTCTCTGGCCATTCGGGCCCGTTTACCAGCCCATATGAAGGATTCGAGGGCCATCTGTAGTTTTTTCAAAATAGGGGCAGGCGGTGCCAGTGGCATCACCTGCATAAGGTAAAGGATTTTTGGCAGCAGTGTCATTTTAACCACTGCTATACGGCCCACTCAGGAGATTGGACCTCCATGCCAAGATTGGATAAGAGATCTCACATTCTTTAACAGTTCTGCGTAATTGCAGACCACTGTGTCCTCTATGGTTGGGAGAATCTGAATACCCAAATATTGAATTACACGTTGTGCCCAAAGGAAAGGAAAAGTCGACTTCAAGTGTTGGTGCTCTACATGCGGGATATTGATATTAAGTGCCTGGGTCTTAGTAGTGTTAACCTTGAAGCCCGAGACCTCCCCGTATGCAGTAAGTTCTTCCATGAGGGATGGCAGTGATTGGCGTGGGTTGGTGATGGCCAGCAGCACGTCATCAGCATATAGGACAATTTTGTGATTGGCCCCCCATCCAGACTCCCTCTATCTGCGGGTGTTGATGAATGCGTTCCGCCAAAGGCTCCATGTAGAGCGCGAATAAAAGTGGCACGAGAGGACACCCCTGACGGGTCCCCCTGGAAATAACAAAGGTCGGGGACTGCGTATTGTTCACCCTGACCGACGCCTTGGGACCCGCACATCCCACCCATATCCATCGCTGGAATCTGGGGCCTATGCCCACCGCATCCAGCACCGACCACAGGAATGGCCAGTGAAGGCGGTCAAAGGCCTTCTCGGCATCAATTGAAAGAAATAAGGTTGGTTTCTGGGAGCGCCGTGTCTTATCAAGTAGATGGAAAAGCCTTTTGGTGTTGTCACCGCAGGTGCGACTCGGTATAAAACCAGACTTGTCGGGTTCAATCAGACCCGGCATGTGTCCACCCAATCTGACCACCAGTATCCCCGTAAAAATCTTAGCATCAACATTCAAAAGCGAAATGGGATGATATGAAGTGCAGCACTGGGAATCTTTACCTGGTTTGGGCAGCACAGTTATTGATGCCATGCGCATTGATTCGGTTAGTTCCCTGGTCTCACTGCATGAGTTGTACAACCGAGTTATTATTGGGGATAGAAGGGGGCAAATTGCTTATAAAAGGCTGGGATGAACCCGTCCTGACCTGGCGCTTTTTCGGGCTGGAGCCTCCCAATCGCCTCCTGCACCTCCCACTCTGTTATGTCCCTCTCCAGTATAGTGACACTTGTGGCCTGCAGCTTGGCTATCGGGGCCTGTACAATGTATGGGGTACAGTCTTCCGGAGATCCCCCCTCGGCCCTATAGAGATCTGCATAAAAATGCCCAAACCCTGCCGCTATGTCCTCATCTTGTGTGATGAGCTTGTTGTTACCGTCCTTAAGGCTTGGCACGCGCATGGAGTTTGTCAGTGTTCGCAGTCTGTGTGCCAATAGTTTCCCCTCCTTGTTCCCCCCCGCGTAAAATTTCTGTCTCGTTCTTAATAGTGCATACTTTGCGGCATCCATGTATAACGCCCTGAGCTGTTTGTGCGCTATAGTCACTTGTCGCCTAGCTTTGTGGGAGCCTGTGCGCTGGTGGGGCTCCTCTAGTTCCTTGACAGTACTTTCTAAGTGAGCGCGTTTCAGTGCGTGTTCTTTATTTAGATGGGCTGCGATCGCTATATATTTACCTCTGATAACCGCCTTAAGGGCCTCCCAGAGTGTTGCTATTGATGTGTGTGGCGAATCATTGAGGTCCAAATACTCCCCAATAGCTTCCCCCATCTCCTTATTTGCGGCATCGTAGGATAGCAATTTGGGATTGAGGCGCCATGTCCCGCCACTCCGACAGGAAGTCAGTAGATGCAGTTCTATTTGGATGGGAGCGTGGTCGGACATGGTTGCCACATCAATGGTGGCTTGTGTTACTCTAGGGGCCAATGAGGCGGAGGTAAGGAAGAAGTCCAACCTGGCGTAGGATCGGTGGGCCGCAGAGAAAAATGAGTAAGAGTGTGTGGTCGGGTGCAGCTTCCGCCATATATCAGTCAGCCCGGCCTCCGCGAGCCAACGAGTTCCTTGTGAGGTAAACATCCCTGTGTTCCCTGGTTGTGGGGGAGATCTAGCCATCGCCGCATCCATTACCAAGGTAAAGTCGCCCCCAATTGCGAGATTTGAGTCTGGAGAAATTAACACTTTACCCAGGGCCTGGAGTATAAATTGTTCTTGTTGTTCGTTAGGTGCATATATGGAAGCTATCGTGAGCGTCTGATGTGCGTGGAATACCCGCAGTGACAGCAAGCGGCCCGGGATTTCAGACTGTACCGTGATAACTTTCCCCTGGAAGTGTGTCACTACCAGGATTGCCACTCCCGCCTTTTTCCCTTGACCGGAGGACCAGAACTGGTGGTCAAACCATCTGGAGCGCATTCTGGGCCAATCTTTTTTCAGGAGATGGGTCACCTGTAGCAGGCACAGGTCACACTGGGATGCCCTCAGCTGACGTAGTAGTGCTATTCTCTTGGATGGTGAATTGAGACCTCTGACGTTGAGGCTAACTATGCATACCATTTCCCAATGGGTATGCCACCGCTGGTCCTATCCTCCCACCCCGAACCCTTAACCCCCCACCTAGCCCAAATGTAAAGAGTGACAGTGTGCTGGTTCGGTGTGCATGTGCGTGTGAGGAGAACATAACATTATTAAACAATAAAACAACTGCACCAACAGGTGCAAGACTTGCAGTTCTGTATGGAGGGTCCATGTCAATCGACATCCGTCGCAGCGTTCTAGGGAAGGTGGGGAAGACCTCCACCTCCGCTGCAACCGGATAGCTGTTGTAAGGAGCAAATATGAGGTCCGTAGGGAGTCAGACAGTCCCTTGCCAGCATGGTTCAGGGTGTATCACGGTATCCTCATTCTGTGTCTCTCTCTGATGATCTTTGCCGCTTGGCTAGTTGTTGCAGTATGGCCGAGCGCTCCTTGATGCTCTCGGTTTTCGTTGGTCTGCTCAGTAGTTGCTGTGAACGATTCTTTATGCGTCATCCTCGTTTCGGGTTGTGTGGGGGCAGCTGATCTACTGGAAGTTGAGGCGAAGCGTCCCTGTTGATCTCTATATTCAAAATGTCTGCTGCCTCTAAAGGCGGGCATACTGGTCGTGTCTCACCGTGCCAGGCAAAAATCAGGCGAAAGGGATGGCCCCACTTATATCCTACTCCTTTTCCCCTCAGGAATTCCATCACTGGTTTCATTGCTCCGCGCCCCTGGAGTGTGATATTTTTAAAGTCCTGGAAGAGTCGGACCATATTGCCCTAGAAGAGAACATGAGGCTGGTCACGTATCGCCGCCATTATAGTCTCTTTGTGCTTGTAGTTATGCAAACATGTTAGAATGTCCTGGGGGACCCTGGAGTCGCTGAGGGGCGTCCCCCCTGTGGGTACTATCTAGCAAAAGTTCCTTTCCCTCCAGTTCCGGCACTATCTGACGAAAGAGGCGCAATACGTAGTCTTCCAGGTGCCCCGAATCTGCCAGCAATGGTACTCCCTTAATATGAATATTTGATCTGCGGGATCTGTTTTCCAAGTCCTCGAGGTGGAAATTAAGATATGCGTTGTGCTCTCTGAGTTCCAAGAGTTCCCGGCACTGTGCTTCTAGTTCCTCCTCCCTGGCGTCCCCAGCTTGCTCCACAGAGTCCACTCTCTGTCCCAGTTCCCCCATGTCGCGGCGCAATTCCTTGACTTCTGCAGTTACCTCCATACGGAGGGCTGCAATGTCGTCCCTCAGTATTCCAAAGAGTGCCTCCATGAAGCCACGCGTGATGGGGGCCTCCTCGGTCATGTCTTGTGATGCTGGGAAGCTTGCCGCTGTCGTGCTTGGAGAAGTTGGGGTCGTCCCCGTCTTCTTGGGTGCGCCCTTGGCCAGAAGCTCTTTGATGTTGGCCGTTTCCTTCTTGGACCTGGCGCTGGTCATTGTATCATCCTGGCGTTCTCCGAACAGGCCTCGATCTTCTTGGGATTGTGGCACAAGGTAAGACCCGGCAACCTGCGCGCAGCGTGTCTGAAGTCCTTACGCCCATGCATTGCCGTCTCCCCGCTGTTGTTATGGCGCTATCTCAGTGGGCCCCCCTCAACATGCAGCGTGTGCGAATTCCTCCTACATGGGAGCCTTCGTGTTCCGGTTAGCTAGCAGCCCACCAGTCTAGGACCCAGTCACCAGGCCCCCCTTGATGCAACAGTCCTCTGATTGTGGGCCCACGAGCCCTTCTGCTGGTGGGGTACCCACAAGGAAGCGATCCTTCTACGATCAGGCAGCCCGGGTAATGGCTATGGCCCTCCCCTGGACTGTTCCCATGAGGCACAGGGTCAGACTGATTTGCATATGGCCATGTCTGAACTGGGGTGGCGGAGTGAGCTAAAGAATGATGATGGATTAAACCCAGATCAGTTGACTGGGGGTGAGTGCTTGCAATGTTCAACACTCCGTCCATCATCCCCTTTGGTTTTGCTATGGCCCTCCCCTGCCTCGCTGCTGCGTAGATCTGAGTGCCTTGCATGCGCGATGTCCTCCTATGTGGCAGTCTCCGTGCCATGATTATCCAGTGGCCCAACAGTCCAGGGCCTAGTAGCCGGGCCTTCCTCGACGGGGTGATCCTCTGGCCCTTTCCGTTGGCGGAGTACCACTGAGGTACACCTGGGGAGACGACCCCTCAATAATCAGTCGGTCCGGGCTGGGGCCATGGCTCTTCCCTGCTTCTCTGCTGCGGAGATCAGTGCGTCTCCCCAACTGCACCACTTCCCCCTATGTGCGCCCAAATCGGTGGATAAGGCTGCCCAATACTGTCTTTGCGGGGGGCACAGTGCAGCGGAGAGGGGTGGGGGCGCTTAACTTACTGCCGTTGCAGGCCAATGTCCAGGTCGCACCTCACCGCACGTAGCCTCACCGCCTCTGCTTTGCCGCAGGCTCTCCGCCCAGCTCACCTCCTCAGTGGGCACGCCATGCTATGTGGCCGGCACTGCGGGTGTCCACCAGCAGCCCCGTGCAGTTGCGTCTTTTGCCGTTCCTCGATGTTCACCAGGGAGCACCTCCACTCCCCGGGGCCCCCTCTTCGCGCTCTGGAGCAATGCTGACTTCGCCTCGATGACTGTACGTCTCCCGGCTGCCAGTCACCTCCAGACAGGCGTGCTGGGCGCAATCACTGGCAGCTCCTCCAACTCCCGGGCACGTCGCCGGGCAGCACCGCTTTCTTCCATGGCACTGCGGAACTGGTTCCGGGCTTCCGTTGCAGCGCGGGCCTCCCAGTGCTACGCGGTTCTATTCCACTCGCCGCTGTGCCATTTTGCGAGGACGCTGGTCGCGTGTACTCCAGCCCTGCATGTATGGCTCAGCCACAGCAGATGCCGCAATTGACCACCGATGGCACCGGCAGTGTCTACAGGTCTACCGTGTCCAGTGCTACGGTAGTGGGGGCCGCCACTCCTCCGGGAACCGCTATTTTCTGTCCGGTGCGTCGGAGCTCCGCAGATGAGTTACTGCTCGGGCTCCATCTTGGACATGCCCCTGTGTTGTGATTTTGGATAGTGTTGTGACTGTGGTTTTGCTGTGGTGTGGTGCTATTGTGTTGTTCTATAGTGCACTCTTTTTTATTGTGATGTTGTACCTGCATGTACTCTATCATATTTCTGTTTTGTGGTGCATTACAGAGTTTTGTGATGTTGCACATTTATAGTAGCAGTTCCTTTGTTGGTGTATTTTTGAGCTGCCACCGTTGTTATGTTGTGTTTTTATTATTTTGCTGTGTTTGGGAGTGTCCTGACATATTTTTGTTGAGGTTTTCTTTTGTTGTCATTTGGTGTTATGCTGTTATTATTCCAAGTTGTATTATGTAGCTCCTTTATACATAAATACAGCTATATAACTATCTTAAAGTAGCCCATTTCATTTAATTTCCAGTGAAAAATAAGCACTTGCCACTGCTAAAGGTGATAACATACGACAAATACAGGTAACCACTTCATATGACGCCTTGATACCGATCTGTCGAAATCTTGACACAGACCATGGTTTGAAAAGAGCACTTCCCAGGTTCGCTTTGTGCCATCTGACCCCGATTGCTCTAAAAATAATGTTTTTCCCTTTTGTTAGACTGTCTAAAACAAAGGGAGTATTTTTTTTCTTTTTTTCTGTGTCACTTGCAATCATACCATTAACTCTCCTCTCATCCCATTCCCTCTAGCAATAGCAGCCATCCAACTGCTTCTGGGTTTTGTTTTTTTTAATTTTCAATTTTACAGTCGTGCTTGGCTCTAAAGAAAATTGGCATTACCCATTTGAATTTCAAAAACCACATCCACTGATGACATGCAATGAAGCTAGGTTATTGCCAAACACTCTGGCTGTATCTGTCACATTGCACAAATCCCCAGCCGAGCTTCCCCTAAATGACAAGGTGATGAAACGCGTGATTGAGTTTATATGTCTTTTCAACATAACTTGACATCGCAGAGTTATTGCTTTCACTGTTTTGCAAAAAACATCTCGACTGTTTCTCGCTGGCAGTCAGCCTTGCGTTGATGTTGCAGAAAATAATCACACATGTCCAGCAATTTAGCTATGTGTGATGAGTCATGGCGCCATGCACCGGGTAGTCATACTGCCGCCCCCAACGTATCATGTGTAATGTTTGGCTACAATTAAAACACCATAATAAGATCTCATGTGGAATAAGCCTACTAGGAAAACGCAACACATTTCAATCATGGTTTAGGAGAAAACAATTGCGAGGGCAGTGTATTGCATTTTATTTTTTTGTAATTGAAATAAAGTTGTATCGATTATCTAGTAGATCAAATATGACCTGACATTATATTTTTATCTAGTATACAGATATGTTGGCTTGACTGTCCCTGTTAGTCAAAGACTTTATCCTTAAAACTACGTAATATCTTTCATATGGTTGACTTATTCAAATTATAACGACATAAGCAAATCATCGAAAATATATATGTTTCTAAAATGATTGTATGGCACTCAACTTTAGGAATACAAATTAGGGGGCATATTTATGAGAATGTGGTGTAGTGCAACACAGCAAGTCACCTTGATGCACTGCGTCACAGGGAACAGGCTGGAATGCGCATTATTTAAAAGAATACAACACATTCCTGTCCTTGTCATTGCGCTTGCGCTGTTTTGGCTGCCTATCGCGAACGCAGACACCCTTGCACCATTGTGCAAAGGTGCCTGTGTTGCATGCAGGATTGGTTTGTGCAGGAAGAGTCACCTTCCTGCACAAAAACATTCCTGAGAGGAAAATTATTCTTTCTACGTGCGTTTCTGAATGCAGCACACATAGAAAGAGGAAGTAGCAAGGGGGAATAAAGATAATTTCTCCTCGTTACGCCTCCACTGGAAAGGCGTATCTTTTTGGTGCATTCCATGGTTTACCAGTTCTGGTAGATCTGGGAATGAATAAAAAACCATGGGAGTTGCGTTGGAACACCCATGCAATGCCCTTGGAATGCCTCCCTTGAGCAGAGTCTGGTAACGCTGTGATTTGCGCTGCGTTTCTTTACTAGAGATTGATGAAATAACTCAGGGCCATGCATGATGGCCTTGCATGGCTTCTTAAGTCTCATTTTTGAGCTGCGCCGCTCTTGCACTACGTTGCATGGTGCAAGAGTGACGCAACGGAGCTCATAAATATGCAACCAAATCTATGATTGGTTTGGTAATGGTGGCAAGCAATGTGATTGTCTGATAGATGAAGCTCCAGTTGAAGGGTCTTCAGTAATCTGTGCCATTCTTGAAACTGCTTCCAACATTTAGACAGACACGGGAGAAATAAAAAGAAGAGAATCCAACAGAGGAGGAGGGAAGTGAGTCCCAGTGTCAAATGCAGATCGGTCTCCTCTCAGGATCGGTTCGTTGCTCAGAGTGGGTCCACCTCTTGACACCCTCAATTCCGAATGCTACTACAGCACGGAAGATTGAGGTGAGCAAGTGAGGGAAGGGAAGGAAGGGAACAGCGGGGAAGGAGACCTGGGAAGTAAAAAAGAGATATTATACATCAATCTGTATTGTGAGTAGAAAATAACAACCGATCCTGCAGTTTTTTTAAAAGATCGATTGGCATTCATTGTGTCATCTTCTTAACATCTTTATTACGTCCCAAAATATCAATATATCAATGTATATATTCTAGCCATGGGTACTGCGAACAGAAACAAAAAGAATGACCACTTAAACAAATATGTTGAGCATATGTATATATATATATATATATTTGCAGAAGGTAACCCCCTCTCGTGCAAGCAGGAATCATCGAGCCACTCCTGTGTGGGGGTGAAAATCAGTGAGTTTATTTGGCAAAAAGACGCGTTTCGACCTCTCTCGGGGTCTTGGTCACATGACCATATACAAGTTCCAAATACATTTAAAGGGAAAGTGACAAGCACGACGCAGCGTGCTGCAAAGACATAAACAAAAGACTTCAATAGTATTGTTAGAGTTTTAAATCATAAAAAGTGACGTTTTTATTTGCTGACCTCTCCGCCTCATAATACAATGCTTGGTTATTGTTAGACCTGGTATCATTGGCGTGAGTCTCCCTTCCATTTTTTTTCTGATTGCCTCTTCTGTTTCTGATCTGTTTGCTGGTTTTAGATGCTTTGGGCACTGTGCCACTGCTATTCAGTGCCACAGTGCAAGTGCTCCCTATGGTAAATTGATGCATTGATTAGTGACCCCATGATTGGATCATTTGATTTACTTGTCAGACCCTAGTATAGTGCACCAGGTGTGCCCAGGGCTTCTTCATTGCCAAGGAAAGGAGAAGGAACTTTGAAAGAACTTTCATCATCTTGCAGAATATTACTCCAAGGGCTTGAATTTGTGCTTGCCTCCTGCTGAAGTCTCAGGGCCAAAAGACTTCACCACCAGCTCCCTCCTGAATTCCCTTGCTGGGGATTCTGTCTGCTGAGACCTGCGTGTCGCTGGGAGCTGGAAGCGCGACGCAACGAGAAGAAGCGTGTCGCCATCGTAGCTGTTGCCGTCGCATCACCGGAGAAGCGTGTCGCCGCCCCAGAGGCTGCCGCCGCATCACCAGAGAAGCGTGTCTTCATCAACAGCCGCTGAGTGTCGCATCACTGGAGAAGCGTGTCGCCACCGCAAGGGTCGCCGTCGCACCACCGGAGAAGCGTGTCGCAGGGCCTGTCGCGGCTCCAAAGGTACAGAGTTCGCCGCACGGCCTTCGGCGTGCACGCATCATCTTCACATCGTCGCATCAAGGGCGCCATCTTATCGCATCACAACCTGAGTGTCGCATCGCATTGCGGCGCCATCTTGCGCATCGCAACCGGAACGCAGCACGAGAATCAACGCATCTACTCCCCTCCGGTAAGGAACGGACGCATCCCCTACTCTGCGCAAGCATTGAGGCGCGACGCATCGCATCCCCCGAAGTACGGAAACCAACGCATCTCCTTCCCTGCGAGCCTTTTTTTTTTTTTGCGTTACGCATCCAGGTACTGTTTGTGAGAACTGTGTCGCATTTATCATCAACTTGAACTAAGTAACTTCACCATCTTTTAAGAGTATTTTGAGTACAGTATTTTGGATTTTTGTCGTTTGTGGTCTTGTGATAAGTCTATATAAAGAATACTTATTTTTATAAAACCTGTGTGGTGTCCATCTGTAGTGTTTTCACTGTATTACTGTATGTGTTCACAAATGCTTAACACACTGCCTCTTAGATAAGCCTGCCTGCTCGTGCCAAGCTACCAAGGGGGTGAGCAGGGGTTATCCAGGTGTGTAATCCCCTTTCCCTGGCTTAGAAGCAAGGGTCCCTATTTGGACAAAGGTGTATACCATTGCCAACTAGAGACCCCCAGTTCTAACATTGGTGGTCAGCGGTGAGGATTTGAACTTTGCATTTGTGACTCATATACAGTGATTGGTGTACACTACTAGTGAGTGCAGACCAAACGCAACCACATACCTTTTTGGTAGAATTTTTTTCCTTGGACTGTTATTTTTTTTTCTGAGAACTGCCAAGTCTTACTGCCATGAGCAGACCAGCATCTGTTGCCTCTATGGATCTGGAGCTTGAGGAAGAGAGGGTGGAAACCTACAATTTGAAACAGCTCAAGCACCTTTGCAAAAAATTGAAAGTTGCTACCCAAGGTATCTCCAAGAAGGAGGAGTACCAAAAGGCGCTGAGGGCCTGGGTAGAAGCAAGAAATGCCCCTGGACTGGTGGTGGAGCCAGTTGGGGATGCAGAGGGGCACATGGATGGTTCATTTGTTCCAGTCAGGGCAGGGGCACCGTCCCCGCCTAGCAGTAGTGTCTCTTCCAAAGGCCTGTCCCAAAGAGAGTTGGAGGACAGGGAGAGAAATAGGGTGCACAAGCTGGAGATGGCAAGGCTCAAAATGGAGGGTCAGAGGGACCTAGAAAATAGCAGGGTGACCTTGGAAAGAGAGAAAATAAGGTTGGAACATGAGAGAATGTTGAGGGAGTTGGAGCTGAAAGCGCAGGGCTTAGGAATCAACCCCTCTGGTGGCAGCACACCATCTGTGCCTGCAGAAGGTAAAGTTTATATTCCCAAAGATGTCATCAAAGAGTTTCACAGATAGGAAGATATTGGGCAGTGGTTTGCAGCCTATGAGATAGCAATGTTGGCCCACCGGGTCCCTGAGAAGGATTGGGGAGCAGGGTTGTGGGGCCGCTTTGTGAGTGATGGGAGGGATACCTTGTTAAACCTGCCCAGTGAGAATAGGATGTCTTATGCCCATATGAAGGAAGCCCTGATGACAAGGTATGGTTTGACCCCAGAACTCTATAGACAGAGGTTCAGAAATTGTAAGAAACTGGAGGCAACTACCTGGGTGGAATATCAGTCTTTCTTTTGCAGAGCTATGGATGGTTGGGTGAAGGGTAGCCAAGTAGATACTTTTGAAGCTCTCTATGATTTATTTGCATGGGAGCACTTGTCTGCTAACTGTTTTCCAGAGCTACGCCAGCACCTTATTGATAGCAAGTTCACTAACCCTAGGAAACTTGCTGAGGAGGCGGACCGCTGGGTAAGCACCCGGGTCCACAAGGGTCATGTGGGAGACTCCGCCAAAGGTGGGCAGGGTCCCCAGCAGAGGAGTGGGGGGGAGAAGGGTAAACAGAGGGAGTTCCAAAAAGGGCCCCAAAGTAATTCCCAAGGGAACCAAGGGAAGGGTTCCCAGCCTCCCCCTGAGAAGAAGCAAGAGGCCCCGACAGGTAAACCTGTTCAGAGGGGCCCCTGTAAATGTTTTACATGTGGTCAATTGGGCCACCGTTGGTATGATCCTCAATGTCCCATGAGAGATCCCAAAGCACCACCCCGTGCACCACCCCAACAGATTGCCAGTGTAGCCCTGGGGGGGAGGAGATGGGTGCCCAAGGTGGGTGGGATCTCGCAGAGATGTCCCTTGTCTCATTAGGAGACTTTGAGATGGTCCCTAAAACTCAGCTGCCTGATAACACTAAAAAGTACAGGCAGTGGGTGACCATCAATGGCCATAGGGTGGAAGCTCTAAGAGACACCAGTGCAAGTGTGACAGCTGTCAGTTGTCGGTTGGTGTCCAAAGAGCAGGTTGTCCCCCATGCATTCTTCCCTGTTGTTGCTGCAGACAACTCACACAGCCAGTGTGAGGTGGCTCAAGTTCCCTTTGAGTGGGGGTGGTCTCAGGTACTCTCCAAGTTGCTGTGAGGCCAGCCATGCCTGCTGACTGTCTGTTGGGCAATGATTTAGAGGACTCCCCTTGGGCTAAGGTGGAGAGAAGGTCTCATTTAGAGATGTTGGGTCTGCCTGAGTGGGCGTGTGTAACCACTCGGTCCATGGCGGCCAATAAGGGTGATCAAGAGGTTCTGGAGCCTGAAAATATGTCCCAGGCCCCTGCCTTAAAGAGAAGAGGTAGGGGGCGTGGGAAACCAGCCCCCATAGTTCCCACGGTCAAGGAGGAGGCAGACCTTGAGGGGGATGCCCTGGAACCTACAGGGGAACAAGTTGCTGAACTGGGAGACCTGCCTGAGCTGACCCATTGGCAGCAAGAAGGAGGTCCCTCCAGGGAGGAATTTTGTGAGGAGCAAAGGAAGTGCCCTTCTCTTGAGGGTTTGAGGCAACAGGCCACAAACCAGGCAGCAGGTGATCAGTCTGGATCACATTGGACCTACTGGGAGAACGACCTCCTGTATAGCGAGCCTAAGGTTGCTGAGCCTGGGTCAGCCCATGTGCTGGTGGTACCCCAGCGCTTCAGAGCCTTTCTACTGGGTTTGGCTCATGACGTTCCTTTAGCTGGACATCTGGGGCAGAACAAGACCTTTGAAAGGCTTGTTTCCCAATTTCATTGGCCCCAGATGTGCAAGAGTTCAGATACTCATTGTAGGACCTGTCAAACTTGCCAGGCAAGTGGGAAAAGTGGAAGGAAGCACAAGGCTCCTCTCCAACCTTTCCCTGTAGTCAGTACCCCCTTTGAACGGGTAGGCATTGACATTGTGGGGCCACTGGACCCCAAGACAGCCATGGGCAACAGGTTTATCCTGGTCTTGGTGGACCAGGCTACCCGGTACCCAGAAGCCATCCCTCTCAGGACAGTGACGGCCCCCGTGGTGGGACGTGCACTGATGGGGGTTTTTTCCCGTGTGGGGTTCCCCCGAGAGGTGGTGTCAGACCGTGGTACCAACTTCATATCTAACTATATAAAGTCCCTGTGGAAGGAGTGTGGTGTTACCTATAAGTTCACCACCATGGTAATGGGCTGGTTGAGAGATTCAACCGGACCCTTAAGGAAATGATTATGGGTCTTGAGGAACCTATGAGGCATAAGTGGGACGTCCTCTTGCCATGCCTGTTGTTTGCTTACCGTGAGGTGCCTCAGAAGTCCTTAGGGTTCAGCCCCTTTGAGCTGCTGTATGGTCACCCGGTAAGAGGACCTTTAAGTCTGGTCAAGGAAGGCTGGGAGCAATCTCCCAGGAAACCTCCCCAGGATGTATATAGCTACATGCTGGCCTTCAGGAACCAGACTTGGCGTTTCAGAGAACTCACTCAGGCGAACCTGGAAGCCAGCCAGGAAGAGATGAAGCGGTGGTACGACCAGAATGCCACTCTGATTGAGCTTCAGCCTGGACAGAAAGTTTGGGTCATGGCACCTGTGGAGCCCTGTGCGCTCCAGGACAGGTGGACCGGTCCACTTGAGGTGGTGGAGCGCAAGAGTGATGTCACCTATCTGGTGAACTTGCGGTCTCCCAGGACCCCTTTGCGGGTCCTGCATGTTAACCGCCTGAAGCCCCACTTAGAAAGGTCCGAGGTGGGCATGCTCCTAGCGACAGATGATGGAATGGAGGAGGAGACTGAGCCTCTTCCTGACCTCCTGTCTGCAGCGGAGCAAGATGGGTCAGTGGAAGGGGTTGGCCTCTCTGCCACACTGACCCGTGAACAGCAGCAAGATTGTTGCCAACTGCTGGGACAATTCCCTGATTTGTTCTCCCTGGTTCCTAGTGTCACTGAGTGATGCGTCCATGATGTGGACACTGGGGACAGTCCTCCTGTGAAGCACAAGGCTTACAGAGTGACTGACAGGGTCAGAGCTTACATTAAGGAGGAGGTCTCCAAGATGTTTGCCTTAGGGGTGATTGAGTCCTCTAACAGTCCTTGGGCCAGCCCAGTGGTTTTGGTCCCAAAGGCTGCCACGCCCGAACTCCGGTTCTGTGTGGACTACCGAGGACTCAATTCAGTCACCAGGACTGACGCGCACCCCATCCCCAGAGCTGATGAGCTCATTGATCGGTTGGGAGCTGCCCGGTACCTCAGCACGTTTGATTTGACGTCTGGGTACTGGCAGATTGCCTTAACTGATGGGGCCAAGGAGAGGTCAGCATTCTCCACACCAGATGGGCACTGCCAATTCCGGGTTATGCCCTTTGGGATGAAGAATGCCCCTGCCACCTTTCAGAGGTTGGTCAACCAGGTGTTGGATGGACTGGAAGATTTCAGTGCCGCCTACCTGGATGACATTGCGGTGTTTAGTTCCACTTGGGAAGAACATGTGCGCCACCTCTGGGAAGTGTTGATGGCGCTGCGGAAGGCAGGCCTCACAATCAAGGCGAGTAAGTGCCAGATTGGCAGGGTTCTGTGGTGTACTTGGGGCACCAGGTAGGAAGCGGCCAGGTGGCGCCCCTACAACCCAAGATTGATACCATCCTGGCATGGGAACCCCCAAAGACTCAGACACAGGAGAGAGCCTTTTTAGGACTCACAGGGTACTACAGGAGGTTTGTCAAGGGGTATGGCAACATTGTTGCACCCTTGACTGAGCTGACTTCCAGGAAGCAGCCCAAGAAAGTGAACTGGACTGACACCTGTCAGAAGGCTTTTGACGCCCTGAAGACTGCCATGTGCACCGCACCCGTGCTTCAGGCGCCCAACTTCTCAAAAGAATTCATTGTTCAAACAGACGCTTCAGAGCATGGTGTGGGGGCTCTTCTATCACAGATTAATGAGGAAGGCCTAGACCAACCTGTAGCCTTCATCAGTAGGAGGTTACTTCCACGGGAACAGAGGTGGAGTGCAATTGAGCGTGAGGTATTTGCTGTGGTCTGGGCACTGAAGAAGTTGAGACCATACTTGTTTGGGACTCACTTCCTGGTTCAGACCGACCACAGGCCCCTCAGATGGATGATGCAGATGAAGGGTGAGAACCCAAAGTTGTTGAGGTGGTCCATTTCCCTACAGGGTATGGACTTCACGGTGGAACACCGCCCTGGTACAGAACACGCCAATGCTGATGGTCTGTCCAGATTTTTCCGCCTTAGTGAAGAGGAATCCCTAGGGGAAGGGTAGTTCTCCCCACATTTCAGCTGGAGGGGACACGTGTTAGACCTGGTATCATTGGCGTGAGTCTCCCTTCCATTTTTTTTCTGATTGCCTCCTCTGTTTTTGATCTGTTTGCTGGTTTTAGATGCTTTGGGCACTGTGCCACTGCTATTCAGTGCCACAGTGCAAGTGCTCCCTATGGTAAATTGATGCATTGATTAGTGACCCCATGATTGGATCATTTGATTTACTTGTCAGACCCTAGTATAGTGCACCAGGTGTGCCCAGGGCTTGTAAATCAAATGCTGCTGGTGGGCTTGCAGCACAGGTTGTGCCACCCACAGAAGCAGCTGGTAAAGTGTGTCTCAGGCCTGCCATTGCAGAGCCTGTGTGCAGTCTGACTGCCATGTCGACTTGGCAAGTGCACCCACTTACCAGTCCCTAAACCTTCCCTTTTCTGCATATTAGTCACCCCTAAGATAGGCCCTAGGGCAGGGTGCATTGTAAGTAAAAGGTAGGACCTGCCCTGATGTGTGTGGCATGTCATAATAGTGAATTACAGCCATTTTCGTTTTTCACTATTGCAAGGCTACCTGTTCCCCATAGGCCAGAATGGGCAGTTAGATTATTACATCTTATAATCCTAACTGACTCAGGGAACCAGGTAGAAATTCGAGTTTAGTATGCCTGAACTCAGAATGATAAAATACATCTTTTAGTGAAGTTGGTTTTAACATTTTATGTTTGAAAATACCACTTTTAGAAAGTGGGTATTTTCTTGCCTAACTATCCAAGTCTGCCTCTGCTAGGTTGTGTATTCCTTGTCTGGAGTTTGAGTGACAGGGGCTGGGGGCTGCCAGGAGACCGGGTGAATCAGCACAGGGCTGAATAGAGAGATCTGCATGCAGATGGGAGGGAGGAGTTGCACCTGGGACCTGAATAGGGCTGTGCCTTCCCTCCACAATGCTGGCTCCACCTCCTGTGGTGTGTCTGATGTCCCTGGCCTACACTGTGAAAGGAAAGAAGGAGTCTTGTCAACAAAGTGCTCCAAGACTGACCAGAACTGGTTTTGACTAGGCAAAGGCCTCTCTGCCTTCAGAGAACAAAGAGAAAAGTAGTATAAATATTGGGACCCAGACCCAAGAACTTTAGATCACTTCTGGAACAACAAGACGACCCTTTTGCCAAGGAGAAGAACCAAGGAAGCTGCAGGAGTTGGACTGCCCCTCTGCCAAGTGTGCTGTTTGCTGGGTTGGCCTGCAGTGGTTTCTTCATTGCCAAGGAAAGGAGAAGGAACTTTGAAAGAACTTTCACCATCTTGCAGAATATTACTCCAAGGGCTTGAATTTGTGCTTGCCTCCTGCTGAAGTCTCAGGGCCAAAAGACTTCACCACCAGCTCCCTCCTGAATTCCCGTCTGCTGAGACCTGCGTGTCGCTGGGAGCTGGAAGCGCGACGCAATGAGAAGAAGCGTGTCTCCATCGTAGCTGTTGCCGTCGCATCGCCGGAGAAGCGTGTCGCTGCCGCAGAGGCTGCCGCCGCATCACCAGAGAAGCGTGTCTTCATCAACAGCCGCTGAGTGTCGCATCACCGGAGAAGCGTGTCGCCACCGCAAGGGTTGCCGTCGCATCACTGGAGAAGCGTGTCGCAGGGCCTCAAAGGTACAGAGTTCGCCGCACGGCCTTCGGCGTGCACGCATCGTCTTCACATCATCGCATCAAGGGCGCCATCTTATCGCATCACAACCTGAGTGTCGCATCGCATCGCAGCGCCATCTTGCGCATCGCAACCGGAACGCAGCATGAGAATCAACGCATCTACTCCCCTCCGGTAAGGAACGGACGCATCCCCTACTCTGCGCAAGCATTGAGGTGCGACGCATCGCATCCCCCGAAGTACGGAAACCAACGCATCTCCTTCCCTGCGAGCCTTTTGTTTATTTTGCGTTACGCATCCAGGTACTGTTTGTGAGAACTGTGTCGCATTTATCAACAACTTGAACTAAGTAACTTCACCATCTTTTAAGAGTATTTTGAGTACAGTATTGTGGATTTTTGTCGTTTGTGGTCTTGTGATAAGTCTATATAAAGAATACTTATTTTTATAAAACCTGTGTGGTGTCCATCTGTAGTGTTTTCACTGTATTACTGTATGTGTTCACAAATGCTTAACACACTGCCTCTTAGATAAGCCTGCCTGCTCGTGCCAAGCTACCAAGGGGGTGAGCAGGGGTTATCCAGGTGTGTAATCCCCTTTCCCTGACTTAGAAGCAAGGGTCCCTATTTGGACAAAGGTGTATACCATTGCCAACTAGAGACCCCCAGTTCTAACAGTTATTATTGATCCATTTTACTCATTTGGGTAATTTATAGCCCAAGCGTTGCATTAAAGTGCACTGCGGTGATCTCCTCATCTCTAGTGATGATCGCTTAGGAGGTTATCAGTTAATCTGGGTCTAATACCCTTGTATTTGCTCCAGTGCATATGTTAACTTAATAACTGCATGTTGAGCTCTCATTTACTACTGATACCATACCCAGTTTGACATTGATGCTTGTATATGTAGGGAGGGAATCAGATGCAGCAGATCCACTGCTCGAGTATCCCTATAAAGTCCTTGTGGTGCGTCTCTTGATCAATACATGGTGCATACTAATCATATATGACTAGCTCCTGATGTTATATCGGTGCAACCTTTGTTTAGTGCATACTCCAGTGATACTGTCAAACAAGTAATTATAGTGGTTGTGAGTGCAACCTACTTCTACCCATTATTGGTGCAAATGTAGAGATGACAGTTCGGGAGAACGTCCTACAATCTCCGGTGCTCTTAACAGTTTCACGGTGGCTACTCTCCTCCTCTTATGCTCGAGTGCTCTGTCAAGAGAAACAAAGACAACATATAGTGAATAATAGAGGTTCCCTCGAACTCTATACATCAACTCATATTTCAAGGCCTAGTATAATACAACATTTGTGCATGGTGTCAAAGAAAACTTATCATACTTTAAAATATATTGGTGGCTCAAACTGGGGTGAATAATTTTGGTCTTCAATTGGGCGGGGTACAGCATGAAACAATGAAAAATAAATAAATGATCAACTTAAAAGCTTACAATTCCTACTAGGTGGAACTAATGGAGTTGGGTACGGGAAGAACCTCAGGGAGTACAAATGTGCATGGAGTTCCTCATCATTATTCAACCCTGTGGGGAACTTGCTGCCTGCCTGCAAAATAAATCGTGATTCGAGTCTGTGTAAGGCTTGAACTCGATTACCTCCTCTTGGGTGTTTCGGTATAGTGTCTAGACCAAAATATTTGCCCTTCGTCCAGTCACTGTTATGGGCTTCGTTGAAGTGTTTTGCTGTGCTATAGCTAAAGTCTTGATTTGTTATGGCTCGCCAGTGCTTGAGAATTCGCTTCTTTACTGGGAAGGTTGTTGATCCAACATACCACTTCCCACAAGGGCACGTAATAGCATACACTACGAACTCAGTTCCACAGTTAATGGGTCTGGGGATCTTCCATTGTCTCTTGGATCTTTGTAGTGTGACTTCTCTTACATTTTCGCTGTGACTACAGGCTTTGTCCTTATTGCATTTGTGGAAGCCCCAATTTGTTCCAGCCAAGTTTTCTTGTTGGTTTGTAGATGACTGTTAACCAGTATGTCCTTCAAGGACAGATTTTTTCTATAGGTGACTGCTGGTGTCCTCACTAGTTTCTTTTCCAGAAACGGATCTTGGGTTAGGATGTGCCACCTTTTCTTAAGTACTGCTTTGAGGTCACCTGCCTGTGTGTTATACGTAGTTATAAAACGTACTGGGGTGTCAACTTCGCCTAGTCTGCCCTGCAATTTGGGTGGTTGGAACAAAGCATCATTTCGGTTGATGGTGTCTGCCTTCTCAGCACCTTTGCATAGCATTTTAGTGGGGTATCCACTGTTCTTGAACCTCTTAAGCATGTCTTTTTTAGGTCTCTAATATGCCGCCTCAGAGCTGCAATTGCGTATGGCTCTGAGGAACTCTCCATAAGGGATACTCCACCTGAAGCAAGGGGGGTGGCAACTCGCCGCATGCAGGATTGAGTTGCCTGCGGTTTTCTTCCTGTAAAGATCTGTGGCTAGCTTGCCTTCATTAATGGTCAGCCTGATGTCAAGGAAATCAATAGTATCTTGGCTATGCTGCATCGTAAATCTCAGATTCATGCTGTTACAATTTAATTTGTTGACAAACTCAAGCAGATCACATTCTTTGCCCTCCCAAACAAAAAACACATCATCGATAAACCGAAGCCACATGCCGATCCTACTGGTCCATGGTTCCATGTCTTCACTCCATAGCACCTGCTTCTCCCACCAGCCCACCATGAGGTTGGCATAGCTGGGGGCGAAGCAGGTGCCCATGGAAGTGCCCTGTAGTTGCTTATACCATCTTCCATTAAACATAAAGACATTCTCTGTGAGACAAATTTCGATCATTTGTAGAATCATTCATGTGTGTTCTAGAAGATGTATGCTCCTAGTTTGGAGAAAATGTTGACATGCTTCCAGGCCGCCAGTGTGTCTGATACTAGTATAGAGACTTTCCACGTCAAGGCAGACCATCCAATATTCCTCTTCCCAGTGTACGTTTTGGATTTTCTGTAGAAAATCCTTTGTGTCTCTCAGATATGAACTCAGATCTTTTACGTAGGGGAATAGAAAATGGTCTACAAAGACAGAGGTTTTCTCAAGTAGACTATTCTTTGAGGAAACAATAGGACGACCAGGGGGGATGGTTGGGTCCTTATGTACCTTTGGTAGTAGGTAAAAGGTCGGTGTCGGTGTTTCGTTCAGTAAGAATTGGCGTTCATCCTGACTCAATAGTTTTTTCTCAAACCACCCCTTCAAGAGATCATGGTATCTACACTGAAGACTATCTAGGTATGATTTATCAACCCTTTCGTAACAAGTTGTGTTATTCAGTTGTCTTAATGCTTCTTTTATGTATTTGTCTCTGTCCATTACGACAATGTTGCCCGCCTTGTCTGATGGTTTTATGATGATATTATCATCTTTCTGAAGGGTAATGATAGCATTCCACTGTTCCCTCGAGATGTTCTTCATTCTAGGTTTGGTGTGTACAAGTTTCAGCAGATCACTACTGATTGCCTCATGAAATATGT
This sequence comes from Calotriton arnoldi, assembly GCA_963921515.1. Classification (NCBI taxonomy): domain Eukaryota; kingdom Metazoa; phylum Chordata; class Amphibia; order Caudata; family Salamandridae; genus Calotriton; species Calotriton arnoldi. Next base: position 1,019,143 of record CAWUFW010004938.1, on the reverse strand, counting down.
CAATGTTGTCTTTCGCTGTTTGTGGTATGTATCTAGAAGTCACTCTAAATTTGGTCTGGCTGGGTGCCCCTGTTTCAATGCCCAGTATGCACAATGATTCATCATTGTGTGTTGGATCAAATGGGTCAGAGATCGTGTTAGCATTGGTAGCCTGTGTCTGATCTTGGAGATCATGTAATACCCCTAGTGTTTCAATGTCTTCAATGGCTAATGTAGATGGATTGCTTTCTACTGATCTGGGGGCAGTTCTATTGCTATCCTTCCTCTTTGTGGCATGTAATTTGAACAGTTTCACTTTACGTACAAACTTATACAAATCAATACGTATCTGAGCACAGTCTATTTATGCATCAGGGCAAAATGAGAGGCCTAGTTTAAGGACTTGTTCTTCAATGTCAGTTATAGCTCGGTCTGATAAGTTCATTACCGTTAGTTGCTGTGTGTCGCACTCCATTACTGCCTCTTCGCATTCTGGCCCCTTGTTCACACACCAGTACTGCTGCTCTTTTCTTCTGCGCCATTGTCTTTTTTGGCTTTTATTTTCACGCCTCTTCCTCTTCCTCCTGGCTTTCCCCTGAATGAGTGTTCTTGATTCCTTTGCATGAGGCGCAGTTCCTCGGAAAAAGAAAACATTTCTCCTGTGTTGGATGAGTTGCTGTCGAGGGACTCTTGGTCGGAGCTCACATCCGTTATGGAGCCACTCGCTCCTTTATCCGCAATGCTGAGTTCTTTATCTCTTGCCATGTTTGCCCTCGCTTTGTCGAATTTCCTCGCAAATGTAAGTATCCGCCCTGTTCGGTAATCCTTCTCATCTCGTTGGAATTTTCTTTGTTTTCTTTCAATGACTTCTTTTTCAAAGACTTTCACTCTCTCATCCACGGTGGCAAGTACTTTCTTAACTTCATTTTGATCTGTGTCCTTGTCGAGATCATCCATGATTACTTGAATCTGTTGCATCAGCTCTTTATGTTCATCCCAAGCATTTTTTATCAGAATGTGCAGCATGTTTTTGGAGCATGCATTTGTATTGTCAGTCCATTCTTTGAGTAGCTGTGGTTTAGGGCTATTAAGAGTAGGAATGATAAAGATCCATAGTCCTCTGGGGATCCTGTTCACTTCGAGGTAATTTTGCAGCGAGGTGGCTTCCCACCACCTACTTATCTCTTTCTTTCGCAGTCTCTCGAGCACATTGCCCTTATGTTTAACACTTGATCTTGTTTGCGGTGCTGCAGGTTGGTTCCAAGCATTCCCCACTGTTTCACGGGTTCTTTTTAAAAATGAGATTCGCCGAAGCTTCCCGTTCCTTCAAAAACTCCGTTGCCATTTTTCTTTAAACTCCGTAAGATTATAAACCGTGAATTGGTTCCCCTCACATCCGCCCTTATGTAAAAAGGTTTACCTGGCGTATTCTGCGACCGGGACCACAGTAGTAGCCTCAGTATTTACGAGCTGTGCAGTTTCTGTACAGGTTACTGTAGCGGTTAGCGTTGTCAGGCGCTAGCCTACCTGTACATTTAATTTCCTCCCAATGTACACAGAGCTCCTGCTCCTTGTGGTCAACAGCCGGCGGGCGTGTCTTGACTTGGCTTCCAGAAGACGAGATGGTGGAGAAACACTGCCCTCCTCTCGATTCGGGGCTCGTTAGCGGACGCCGCCGCTATCATATGCAGAAGGTAACCCCCGCTCGTGCAAGCAGGAATCAACGAGCCACTCCGGTGTGGGGGTGAAAATCAGCGGGTTTATTTGGCAAAAAGACGCGTTTCGACCTCTCTCAGGGTCTTGGTCACATGACCATATACAAGTTCCAAATACATTTAAAGGAAAAATGTGACAAGCACGACGCAGCGTGCTGAAAAGACATAAACAAAATACTTCAATGGTATTGTTAGAGTTTTAAATCATAAAAAGTGACGTTTTCATTTGCTGACCTCTCCGCCTCATAATACAATGTTTGGTTATTATTGATCCATTTTACTCATTTGGGTAATTTATAGCCCAAGCGTTGCATTAAAGTGCACTGCGGTGATCTCCTCATCTCTAGTGACGATCGCTTAGGAGATTATCAGTTATATATATATTCACTGAAAAAAACATAGGTTTCAGGAACGTTATATTTAGAAATTATCATTTACAAAACCTTAGAAATTCACTGAAAAAAATACAGGTTTCAGGGACGTTATAGTTAGTTGGACATTTCATTCGCACAAAACCAGAGGAATTCGTCCGTTATGGTTAGTTGAGTTAACTATAACTCGTGCCCCCGCAAGGCACTGCTGATGACGTCACATATTACATCATTCATGACATGGTCAGTGACATCACTGATGACATCACTGATGACATCACTGATGACATAATCCAGTGACTGTGTGTTTCTGTAAAGTTTAAATATGTTTTATATATAATATGCCAAGGTGTATTGAAGAATGAGTGGGTGTATGAGTGTCTGAATGGATGATTTAGTAGGTGCCTGACTGACTGTATAAGTGAGTGATTAAACGTGTCTTACTGAATGCATGGGTTAGTGACTAAACTGTGTGAATGTCTGTATCAGTCTGTCAGTTGGTGTGTAAGCGGCTGCATGGGTTGGTGAGTAGCTACGTGACTGTCTATATGGGTTATTGATTGGTTGTCTGAGTATCTGTATGGGTGTCTGTGTGGGTGGGTGGGGGTGTGTGACTCTGTGCATAGATGTGTGAGTGGGTGTTTCACTGGGTGTATGGGTGCAAGAATACATCTGTGAAGGGCTGTATGGGTGGGTGAGTGTGTGTATGGGTGTGTTGATGAGTGAATGGATGTCTCAGTGGTACATGTGTGATTAACTACAAATGTGAAAGGCAGTATATGTGAGTGTTGGAGTATATAAATGACTATATGTGAGAGTGAGTGATTGTGAGAGCGGCTGTATGGATGAGTGTGAGCTTGTGTCAGTGATTGTATAAGAGAGTAAGTATGTGTTAGTATCTGTATGAATAAGTGAGGTGGTGTGTGTATAACTGTATAGGTGAGTAAATGGGAGTGTGATTGATTCTTTGCATGACTGCTTAGGTGTGTGAGTAACTCTATTATTGAGTGGCGGTGTGTGAGTGTCTGTATAGGTGTATGAGTGCATATGATAGTGCTGTATTGATGAGTGACTGCATGTATGAGTGGCTGTATGGGTGAATGAATGGATGTGTGTGTAGACCTAGGAATCAGTGAGTGGGTATGTAGTAACTGGTATTGGTGTGTCTATGGTTTCGAAACTTTTAGTCTGTATTTTAGAATAGGTGTATCAAAGGTTATATTAGGGTGAGAGGAGGTGCATCAGATTACCACGTGGATGATGTCATCAGTGATGTCGTCAGTGATGTCATTTGAGATGTCATCAGTGATGTCATCAGTGATGTCACTGCCCATGTCATGAATGATGTAATATGTGACGTCATCAGCAGTGCATTGCGGGGGCGCGAGTTATAGTTAGCTCAACTAACTATAACGGCCGAATTTCTCTGGTTTTGTACAAGTGAAATGTCCAACTAACTATAACGTCCCTGAAACCTGTGGTTTTTTCAGTGAATTTCTAAGGTTTTTTAAATGCTAATTTCTAACTATCACGCCCCTGAAACCTATGTATTTTTCAGTAAATTTCTAAGGTTTTTTAAATGCTAATTCCTAACTATAATGTCCCTGAAACCTATGGTTTTTTCAGTGAATTCCAAAGGTTTTTAAAATGCTAATTTCTAACTATGCCTACAGAGATAGGATATGTGCAGAAAGAGGAAGAAAGGCACAGAAAGAAGCAAGAGAAATGCAGAAAGAGGCAACAGAAGTCCAGAAAGACGAAGAAAAGTACAGAAAGAAGCAAGAGATATGCAGAAAGAACCAACAGAGGTGCAGAAACGGGCCTTGTTGCAAAGTCATCCTGTGCCCCCAACTTTTTGCTGACTGGTACTGGTGGTAACTGACTCTGACTAACCAGGCCCGGAGCCAGTGCTATGCTGAAAGACACTTAGAATACAGTGAAAATACCTACATACACTAGGGTACACTATGGGTTGAGGTACCCCTGTGATTGGCATGAACTCCCCTGTAAGGCCCTAGTACATAATAGGGCAGGGGGATTAAAACTACCTCTAACTCAGAGGTGCCAAAAGAGGCAAGAGAAGTGCAGAAAGAAGCAACAGAGCTACAGACAGAGGCAAGAGTGGTGCAGAAAGAGGGAAGAGAGGTGTAGAAAGAGGCAAGAGAGTTGTACAAAGAGGGAAGAGGGGTGCAGAAAGAGGCAGGAGAGGTGTAGAAAGAAGCAACAGAGGTGCCAAAAGAGGCAAGAGAGGTGCAGAAAGAAGCAAGTGAAGTGCAGAAAGAGGCAACAGAGGTGCAGAAAGACGCAAGAGAGGTGCAGAAACAAGCAAGAGAAGTGCAGAAAGAAGCAAAAGAATTGCTGAAAGAAGCACAGAGGTTTAGAAAGAACCAAGAGAAGTGCAAAAAGAGGCAAGTGAGGTGCAGAAAGAGGTAGGAGAGGTGCACAAAGAGGCAAGAGAGGTACAGAAAGAGGCAGACGGTGCAGAAAGTAGCAAGTGAGGTGCAGAAAGAGGCAAGAGAGGTGCAGAAAGAAGCAACAGAGGTGCTGAAAGAGGCACAAAGGGAGCAGAAAGAGACAAGACAGGTGAAGAAAGAAGGAACAGAGGTACAGAAAGAGGAAAGAGTGGTGCAGAAAGAGGAAAGTGAGGTGTAGAAAGAGGCAAGAGAGTTGCACAAAGAGGGAAGAGAGGTGCAGAAACAGGCAAAAGGGGTGCAGAAAGAAGCAAGTGAGGTGCAGTAAGAGGCAAGAGAGGTACAGAAAGAAGCAAGAGAGTTACAGAAAGAGGCAAGTGAAGTGCAGAAGGAGGCAAGAGAACTGCAGAAAGAGGCAATAGAGGTACAGAAAGAGGCAATTGAGGTGCAGAAAGAAACAAGATAAGTGCAGAAAGAAGCAACTGAAGTGCAGAAAGAGGGAACAGGGGTAGAGAGAGAGGCAAGAGGGGTGCAGAAAGAAGCAAGACGGGTGCAGAAAGAAACACAAGAAGAAGTGCAGAAAGAAGGAACAGAGGTGCAGAAAGAGGCAAAAAGGGCGCAGAAAGACGTAAGAGGGATACAGAAAAAGGCAAGAGAGGTGCAGAAAGAGGGAAGAAGGGTGCAGCATGAGGCAAGAGGGGTACAGAAAGAGGCAAATGAGGTGCAGAAAGAGGCAACAGACGTGCAGAAAGGGGGAAGAGAGGTGCAGAAAGTAGAAGAGATTTGCAGAAAGAGGCAAGAGAATTGCAGAAAAATAAAGAAATGTGCAGAAAGAAGCAACAGAAATGCAGAAAGAGGCAAGAGAGGCGCAAAAGGAAGCAAGAGTGGCTTGCACACCATTAGTACCAATTTATCACCCACATTTAGCAATAAATAACAGGTGACCATTCTAGGTTTGCAAAGGGCCTTCCACCATGCTGTAACACTTGTCGCTGCATGTTTGGGTAACGTTTGAGCCGTTTGAGCTAAAAACAAGGCTTTTTTTGTTCAAATCTGCAGATTAGGGAGCAGATGATGAATTATGTGGCTAAAGCAGGAAATGTATAATTGTGCAAAAATTGGTGCAGCCAAACACTCGCATAATCCAGTGGCCCTGCTTATACCTCTGACTAGGTCCACAAGTGCTCCACAGTGATTCCTTCTTTTTTTGTCTCACTGAGTTCATAGTTGAGCTTCTATGGAAACGAGGAAGACTAAACCTGACGTTACCACTCCACAACACTGACTACCATACCACATAATTACTCTCCATAACACATGATTCCACTCTACATAATTCCTATACACTAAATACCACATACTTTCTAGCCACATAATTTCACTGCACAACATACCACATAATTCCACTACAAACAACGTACATCCACTCCAGTAAAAAAAAAAGTAAAAAACTTTTACATTTACAACGCCAATAGCTCTAATTCTCGCAAATGCGAAACCTATTACATTGCAATCACTTTTTCAACTAGTAGTCATGTTTGCAGGGTGGTGGAGAAAGGGTGCTGGGCCTCCGACCAGCGTTCAGGAATTTTGCTGCGTAGGACTTACAGGAGGTACCGGGAGGGCTTCTTGGCCCCCAAAGTCCCTCAGGAGTAAATTGGACTTCATCCCCCTTCCCGTAGTCTGCCAGGAGGTGCATTTGCAGAGTGGTGTAGAAAGGGGGGCATGGCCTCCGAAGACGTCTTAGCAATTCCACTGTGTGGGACTTACTGGAGGTAACAAGAGGGGTAGTTGGCCCCCAAGGACATCCTTGGGGGCCAACTACCCCTCCTATTACCTCCAGTAAGTCCCACACAGCAGGATTGCTAAGTTCTCATAGCAGGCCATGCGCCCTTTGCCCACCACTCTGCTCCCTGGTGCGCTCTTGGATGGGGATTGAAGTCCCCTTCGCTGCTGGGGGTCCTTTAGGGGCCAACTAGCCTACCTTTTACCTCCAGTAAGCCCCATACAGTGGGATTGCTGAGAGGTGGACAACGGCCACGCCCCCTTTCCCCACCACTCTGCAAACGCGCCTCCTGGCGTGTTCTAAGTTGGGGTATTAAGGGGCACATGCATCAAGGTAGGCTTTTGCGATTCCTTAATTGCGATTATTAAGGAATCGCAATTAAGGAATCGCAAAAGCCTATGCATGTAGGAATCGCTATAAAAATAGCGATTCCTAAACATTCCTTAATTGCGACTCGCTAATTGCGAGTCGCAATTAAGGAATACCTCCCCATTAATTCCTATGGGCCTAGAGGCCCATAGGAATGAATGGGAAGACATTCTCAATTAGCGATTCGCAATTAGAGAATCGCAAATTGAGAATGCAATTTCAAGGGTGCCAGGGTGTCAAAATGACACCCTGTTGCACCCTGAAATTGTGATGTGCACCCATGTTGCACACACACATGCCCCAAGGGCATGTGTGTGTGTAACCTAAAACTTAAAAAATGCATTTTAGAGCATTTTTCGAAGGTTTTGCAAATTACAGACAAGTTTGATTTGTCTGTAATTTACGGTCCCAAATAGCGAAATCGCTATTTGAAAGTGCTTCTAGCATTGCATTTAAGGAATCGCAAATTGCGATTCCTTAAATGCAATCGCAATCTAGGAATTCGCAATTAATTGCGAATTCTTATATTGCGCATAGGAAACACTTTCATGCATCTCCAAAGGCCAATTTGCGATCGCAAACGGCCGATTTTTGCGATTCGCACCGTTTGCGATCGCAAAACCTTTGATGCATGTGCCCCCAAGTCCCCTTCATTCCTGAGGGCCCCTGGGGGCCAACTAGCCCACCAGGTACCTCCAGAAAGCGCCACACACCTGGATTGCTGATAGTGGTCAGAGGCCACACCCCCTTTTTACACCACTCTGCAAACGTGGCTCCTGGCACACTGCTGCTTGGGGGATGAAGTTCACTTGTGTCCTGAGGTCCTCAGGACACAAGAGGACCTCATCGCCCCACCAGCAGTGCGCCAAGAGGCGTGTTTGCAGAGTGGTGTAAAAAGGGACATGGCCTCGGACCAACTCTCTGCAATCCAGCTGTGTGGCGCTTACTGGGGGTACCTGGTTGGCTAGTTGGCCCCCAGGGACCCTCAGTATTCAAGGGGACTTAATTCCCCAACTTAGAACGCACCAGGGGGCGCGTTTGCAGAGTGGTGCAGGGAGGGGCCTGGGGACCCCATCCCCCAGGGCCTGACCCTTTTTAAAAAAAATAAAAAAAACAGGAAGGGGGCCATGCTGCCAACTCAGAGGCTGATTTCGGCCCCGGGGACCCCATCCCCGGGGCATGGCCTCTTTTAAAAAAAAATATTTATAGGGAAGGGGGGCCGCATGGCCCCCCTTCCCTGGGCCACGATTGGCACCGGGGACCTCATCCCCTGAGGCTTGGCCATTATTTTAATTATTTTTATTTGAGGAGGGGGGCCGCGCAGCCCCCCTCCCCAGGCCGATTTCAGCCCCGGGGACCCCAACCCCTGGGGCCCGGCCATTCTTCTTTTTTTAAAATACAGGGAGGAGGGCCCCGTGGCCCCCCTCCCAGGTGACTTCTGGCCCCAGGGACCCCATCCCACGGGGCCGGCCCTTAGCGTTGGGGACCCCCAATGCCCCCACGGTCCCAGCCAGCTCCTCGCCTCCTGCGGGATCCGGCATTGCTTTCGAGCAAGGGGAGCTGCTGCCATGCAGCTCCCCTTGCTCAAAAGCAATCCTGCTTTGCTTGGTTGAAGCGAGAGCAGGTTTCCTGCTCTCGCTTCAATTCAGCAAAGCAGAAGTTTGCTATGACAGGGCGGGAGCCGTGCTCCCGCCCTGTCATAGCAAACGGCAATGTCCCGGGGGCACTCCGGGACATTGCAGGAGCCGGCCCTGGGGGGTGGCGGTCCCCAGGGCCATCAAGGGCTCCAGGAGGGGGGCCATGCGGCCCCCCTCCCAACATTTTCAACCCAGGGTCTTAAAGAAAATGATGCGCGGGGGCCCGCACTTCGTTTTTAAAAAAAATTTCAGCCAGATTCATGCACCCAGAGCAAATTTGGCCATTTTAAAAAAACAAATGCTTTTTTTGGGCCTGGGGGTCCTTGTGGGACCCCCTGAGCAGTCCTAGGGGGTCAGGGGGTTTCTACCCTGCCCCCTTTTCTTGTTTTTCATCATTTTTTCACCCTTTTTCATGTGACTCAGTTACCGAGTCACAAGATGGCTGCCAACACATTCTGGTTTGGAGTGTTGACAGCCAATAAGAGTGAAGTTCATACCCGGGAGGGTTCAGAAATCCTCCTCAATGCTCAGATATCGATATTTTTATTTTTTTACATTTCTCATCAACTAGTGAACGGATTTACACCATTTTTTTAAAAAGCACGCTTTCTAGACCAAGACCTACCTTTTTGCCAAATTTGGTGTAATTCTGTTCAGCAGTTCGGGCTGTAGCTTTGTCTAAAGTTTCCTTTGTAAATTAACATATATATATATATATATATATTACCTATTGGCGGTTGCCAGTAGGTAGTTATAGTTAGGACCTTGTTTCTATTCAAAAAGCGTTTTTTCTTTTGCCAATATCTTTGGCACCGTTTGACGAATCTTCGCGAAATTTTCCAAACTAATGACCTGCTCAGGTCAGCTCCTTTCTTTAAAGTTTGGGGGTGATTCGTCAAGCTGGAGCCGAGAAAAAAGGGGGGTCCCAAAACACGTTTTCCCCATGTTAATTTCCATAGGAACATTAGACAAAGCTACAGCCCGAACTGCTGAACGGAATTGCACCAAATTTGGCAAAAAGGTAGGCCTTGGTCCAAAAAGCGTGCTTTTTTATAAATGGTGTAAATCCGTTCAGTAGTTCCTGAGAAATTTAAAAAAATAAAAATATCGATATCCGAGCACAGAGGAGGATTCGTGAATCCTCCCGAGCACAAGCTTCATTCTGATTGGCTGCCAACACTCCAAACCAGGAAGTGTTGGCAGCCATCTTGTGACTCGGTACCGAGTCACAAGACAGTAAAAAAAAAGGTTAAAAAACAAGAAAAGGGGCAGCGTAGAAACACCCTGACCCCCTAGGCGTGATCAGGGGGTCCCACAAGGACCCACAGGGCCAAAAAAAGCATTTTTTTAAAAAAACAAAATCGGCCGAATTCGCGCTGGGTGCGCGAATCCGGCTGAGAAAATAAAAAAAAATGAAGTGCGGTCTCCCATGCTTCGTTTTTCATAAGGTCCCGGGGGCAATGTGCAATATATTAGTGGGTACCCGAGGGGCCCCCGCAGCCCCGGGGACCGCCACCTCCCCTGGGCTTCATCCATTATGTGCGGGGGGAATGAAGCCCCCCGCAGCCCCGGGGACCGCCACATCCCCGGCGCTTGAAAAAAAATGTGTGGGGGTGGGCTCCTGCCCCCCCACGCTGCCCTGGGGACCGCCACCTCCTGGGGCATTGACCATTATGGGCGGGGGGCCTCGCTGGCCCCCCAAGCCCCAGGGACCACCACCTCCCGAGGCTTAAATTAAAATTATAGAGTGTGGGGGGCTCCTGCCCCTCCCCACACTGCCCCGGTGACCACCACCTCCCCGGGTCACTAATTAACTAAATACGGGGGTCCGTTGCGGACCCCCGGGGACCACCACCTCCCCAGGGCTTTAAACAGTTGGGAGGGGGGCTGCGTGGCCCCCCTCCTGGAGCCCTCGATGGCCCTGGGGACCACCACCCCCCAGGGCAGGCTCCTGCAACGTCCCGGGGTGCACCCCCGGTACATTGCCGTTTGCTATGGGAGCACGGCTCCTGCCCTGCCATAGCAAACACTGCTTTGCTTCTTCAAAGCGAGAGCAGGAAACCTGCTCTTGCTTTCATAAAACAAAGCAGAATTGCTTTTGGCCAAGGGGAGCTGCATGTTAGCAGCTTCCCTTGCCCAAAAGTAATGCCGGCTCCCGAAGGAGGGGGGAGCTGGCTGGGACTGTGGGGGCATTGGGGCTCTCCCCACGGTCCCCAACGCTGAGGCCAGGCCCTGGTGGATGGGGTCCCCGGGGCCAGAAGTGCCCAGGAGGGGGACCACTCGGCCCCCTCCCCTTTAATTTAATCAATTAAAAAAAAAACCAGAAGGCCGGCCCGGGGGATGGGCTCCCCGAGGCCATAATTGGCCTGAGGAGGGGGGCCACGTGGCACCCCTCCAAAATTTAAAAAAAACAAAAAGGCTGGCCAGGCCCCGGTGGACGGGGTCCCCGGGGCCAGAAGTGGCCCAGGGAAGGGGGGCCATGCGGCTCCCCTTCCGACTATTTAATTATTTTTTTTTAAAAGCTGGCATCTCGCCAGAGGCTCCGCCCCCTCCCTATACCACTCTGCAAGCGCGCCTCCTGGCACGTTCTAAGATGGGGGATTAAGTCCCCTTGAATCCTGAGGGTCCCTGGGGGCCAACTAGCCCACCAGGTACCTCCAGTAAGCCCCACACAGCTGGTTTGCTGAGAGCGGTCCGAGGCCACGGCCCCTTTTTACACCACTCTGCAAACACGCGTCCTGGCGCACTTCTGCTCGGGGGATGAAGTCCACTTTAGTCCTGAGGTCCTCAAGACACAAGAGGACCTCATTGCCCCACCAGCAGTGCGCCAGGAGGCGCGTTTGCAGAATGGTATAAAAAGGGGGCGTGGCCTCGGACCACTCTCAGCAATCCAGCTGTGTGGGGCTTACTGGAGGTACCTGGTGGGCTAGTTGGCCCCTTGGGACCCTCAGGATTCAAGAGGACTTAATCCCCCAACCCAGAACACGCCAGGAGGCGTGTTTGCAGAGTGGTGGAGAAAGGGGGCATGGCCTGTGTCCACCTTTCAGCAATCCCACTATCTGGGGCATACTGGAGGTATCAGGTAGGCTAGTTGGCCCCTAAGAACCCCCAGCAGCGAAGGGGACTTTAATCCTCATCCAAAAGCACACCAGGAAGTACAAAAGCAGAGTGGTGGGGAAATGGGGCGTGGCCTGCTATGAGAACTTAGCAATCCTGCTGCATGGGACTTACTGGAGGCAATAGGAGGTGTAGGTTCAGATTGCTGAGAGGTCTTCGGAGGCCACGCTCACCTTTCTCCACCACTCTGCAAATGCGACCCCTGGCACAGTACTGGTTGGGGGATGAAGTCCACTTTACTCTTGAGGGACTTTGGCGGCCAAGTAGCCATCCTGGTACCTCCTGTAAGTCCTACGCAGCAGAATTTCTGAGCGCTGGTTGGAGGTCCAGCCCCTTTTCTCCACCACTCTGCAAACGTGACTACCAGTTAGAGAAGCATTTGTAATGTAGTAGGTCTCGCATTTGCAAGTGTTAGAGCTATTGGCGTTGTAAATCTAAAAGTTTGTTACTAATGTTTTTTGGAGTGGAGTGGATGTACTTTGCGTGTAGTGGAATGATGTGGTATGTTGTGCAGTGAAATTATGTGGATAGAAAGTATGTGGTATTTAGTGTATAGGAATTATGTAGAGTGGAATCATGTGTTATGGAGAGTAATTATGTGGTATGGTATTCTGTGTTGTGGAGTGGTAACCTCAGGTTTAGTCTTCCTCATTTCCATAGAAGCTAAATTATGAACTCAATAAGACAAAAAAAAGAAGGAATCACTGAGGAGCACTTCTGGACCTAGTCAGAGGTATGAGCAGGGCCACTGGAATTATGCGAATGTTTGGCTGCACCGACTTTCGCACAGTTATACATTTTCTGCATTAGCCACATAATCCATTATCTGCTGCCTAATCTGCAGATTTGAACAAAAAAAGCCTTGTTTCTAGCTCAAACGGTTCAAACGTTACCAAAAATGCAGCGACAAGTGTTACAGCGTGGTGGAAGGCCCTTTGCAAACCTAGAATGGTCACCTGTTACTTATTGCTAAATGTAAGTGTTAAATTGGTACTAATGGTGTGCAAACCACTCTTGCTTCTTTCTGCGCCTCTCTTGCCACTTTCTGCATTTCTGTTGCTTCTTTCTGCAACTTTCTTTTTTTTTCTGCCCTTCTTTTGCCTCTTTCTGCTCATCTCTGCCACTTTCTGTACCTTTCTTGCCACTTTCTGCACCTCTCTTACCTCTTTCTGCACCTCACTTGCTTGTTCCTGTACCCCTCTTGCCTCTTCCTGCACCCCTGTTCCCTCTTTCTGCACCTCTCCTGCCTGTTTCTGCACTTCTCTTGCCTCTTTCTACACTTCTCTTGCCTCTTTCTGCACCTCTGTTGTTTCTTTCAGCACTTCTCTTGCCTCTTTCTGCACACCTCTTGCCTCTTTCTGCACCTCTGTTGCTTCCTGCTGCACTTCTCTTGCTTCTTTCAGCACCTCTGTTGCTTCTTTCTGTACCCCTCTTGCCTCTTTCTGCAACCCTCTTCCCTCTTTCTGCACCTCTCTTGCCTCAGTCTGCCCACCTGTTCCCTGTTTCTGCACACCTTTTGCCTGTTTCTGCAACTCTCTTCCCTCTTTGTGCAACACTCTTGCCTCTTTCTGTACCTGTGTTGCTTCTTTCTGCACCTCTCTTGGCTCTTTCTGCACCCTTCGTGCCTCTTTCAGCACCTCTGTTGCTTCTTTCTGCAGTTTTCATCCTTCTTTCTGCACCCCTCCTGCCTTTTTCTGTATCCCTCTTGCCTATTTTTGCACCTCTCCTAACACTTTTTGCACCCCTCTTGCCTCTTTTTGCACCAGTGGGGTTCTTTCTGCACCTCTTTTGCTTCGTTCTGCATTTCACTTGCCTCTTTCTGCACCTCTATTGGTTCTTTCTGCACTGCTCTTGCTTCTTTCTGCACCTCTGTTCTAAATTTCTGCACCCCTCTTGCCTTTTTCTGCACCCCTCTTCGCTCTTTCTGCTCCTCTCTTGCCTCAGTCTGCCCACCTGTTCCCTCTTTCTGCACCCCTTTTGCCTGTTTCTGCAACTCTCTTGCCTCTTTCTGCAGTTCTCTTGCCTCCTTCTGCAACTCACTTGCCTCTTTTGCACCTCTGTTGGTTCTTTTGCACCTCTCTTGCACATTTCTGCACCTTTCTTGCCTCTTTCTGCACCCCTCTTACCTGTTTCTGCACCGATCTTGCCTCTGTCTGTACCCCTGTTCCCTCTTTCTGAACATCTTTTGCCTGTTTCTGCGACTCTCTTGACTCTTTCTGCAGTTCTCTTGCCTCCTTCTGCACCTCTGTTGCTTCTTTCTGCACTTCTCTTGCCTCTTTCTGCACCCCTGTTGCTTCATTCTGCACTTCCCATGCTCCTTTCTGCACCTGTCTTGCTTCTTTTGGCACCCCTGTTGTCTCTTTCTGCACTCGCCTTCACTCTTTCTGCATCTCTCTTGCCTCTTTCTGCATCTCACTTGCCTCTTTCTGCACTTCTCTTGCTTCTTTCTGCACTTCTCTTGCCTGTTTCTGTACCTCTCTTGCCTCTTTCTGCACCTCACTTGCTTCTTTCTGCACCCCGTTGCCTCCTCTGTACCTCTGTTGCTTCTTTCTGCACTTCTCTTGCTTCTTTCTACACCTCTCTTGCTTCTTTCTGCACCCCACTTGCCTCTTTCTGCACCCTCCTTCCTTCTTTGTGCACCTCTCTTGCCTCTTTCTGCACCTCTCTTGCCTCTTTCTGCACCCCTCTAGCCTCTTTCCTCATCTCTTTTGCTTGTTTCTTCTCTTCTTTTGCCTTTTTCTGTACTCCTCTTGCCTCCTTCTGCACCTCTGTTGTTTCTTACTGCACTGCTCTTGCTTCTTTCTGCACCTCTCGCAAATTACTGCACCCCTCTTGCCTCTTTCGGCACCCCTCTTCTCTCTTTCTGCACCCCTGTTCCCTCTTTATGCACCTCTTCTGCCTGTTTCTGCACCTCTGCTGCCTCTTTCTGAACTTCTCTTGCCTCTTTCTGCACTTCTTTTGCTTCTTTCTGCACTTCTTTTGCCTCTTTCTGCAACCCTCTTCCCTCTTGCTGCACCTCTGTTGCTTCTTTCTGTACTTTCCTTGCCTCTTTCTGCACCTCTCGCGCCTCTTTCTGCACACACAGGGCTACTTTTAAACTGACCTCAGGCTCAGCAGTGCACACATGCAAGTGCAGAAAAGGGCTGCTGGCCTATGAAGTGCCATGCCATATTATATGCTAGGGACTTAGAGATAGTTTTAATGCCACTGCCCTATTATGTACTAGGGCCTTACAGGGGAGGGCATGCCAATCACAGGGGTACCCCAACCCATAGTGTACCCTAGTGTATGTAGGTGTTTGCACTGTATTCTAAGTGTCTTTCAGCATAGCACTGGCTCTGGGCCTCGTTAGGCAGAGCCCAGGGTCAATCAGGGTGAGATACCACCAGTACCAGTCAGCAAAATGTTGGGGGGCGCCCAGGGCACAGGATGACTTTGCAACAAGGCCTCTTTCTGCACCTCTGTTGTTTCTTTCTGCATATCTCTTGCTTCTTTCTGCACCTTTCTTCCTCTTTCTGGATTTTTGTTGCCTCTTTCTGCATTTATCTTGCTTCTTTCTGCACCTTTCTTCCTCTTTCTGCACATGTCCTACCTGTGTAGGCATAGTTAGAAATTAGTATTTAAAAAACCTTAGAAATTCACTGAAAAAAACACAGGTTTCAGGGACGTTATAGCTAGAAATTTTCATTTATAAAACCTTAGAAATTCACTGAAAGAACCATAGGTTTCAGGGACGTTATAGTTAGAAATTAGCATTTAGAAAACCTTTGAAATTCTCTGAAGAAACCATAGGTTTCAGGGTTGTTATAATTAGAAATTAGCATTTAAAAAACCTTAGAAATTCACTGAAAAAACCACAGGTTTCAGGGACATTATAGTTAGTTGGACATTTTACTCATACAAAACCAGAGAAATTTGGCCGTTATAGTTTGTTGAGCTAACTATAACTCATGTCCCCGCAATGCACTGCTAATGACATCACATATTACATCATTCATAACATCACTGATGACATCTCAAATGACATCACTGATCACATCACTGATGATATCATCCACGTGATAATCTGATGCACCTCCCCACACCCTAATATAACCTTTGATATACCCACTCTAAAATACAGACTACCATTTTTGAAACCATAGACACACCAATACCAGTTACTACATACCCACTCACTGATTTCTAGGTCTACACATACATCCACTCATTCACCCATACAGTCACTCATACATGCAGTCACTCATCAATACAACACTATCATTTGCACTCATACACCTATGCAGGCACTCACACATCGCCACTCATCCAGAGTTACTCACACACCTAGTCAGTCATGCAAAGAATCAATCACAATCCCATTTACTCACCTATACAGTTATACACATACCACCTCACTTATTCATACAGATACTAACACATACTTACTCTCTTATACAATCACTGATACAAGCACACACTCATTCATACAGCCACTCTCACAATCACTCACTCTCACATATAGTCATTTATATACTCCAACACTCATATATACTGCCTTTCACATGTGTAGTTACTCACACATGTACCACTGAGACATCCATTCACTGACCAACACACCCATTCACACACTCACCCACCCATATAGCCCTTCACAGATATACTCCTGAACCCGTACACCCAGTGAATCACCCACTCACACACCTATGCACAGAGTCACACACCCTCCACCCACCCACACAGATACTCAGGTACCCATATAGATACTCAGACAATCAATCAATAACTCATATAGAAACTCATGTAGCTACTCACCAACCCATGCAGCCGCTTACAACTGACAGACTGATACAGACACTCAAACAGTTTAGTCACTAACCCATGCATTCAGTAAGACACGTTTAATCACTCACTTATACAGTCAGTCATGCACCTACTAAATCATCCATTCAGACACTTATACACCTACTCATTCTTCAATACACCTTGGCATATATATATATATATATATAAAACATATTGAAACTTTACAGAAACACACAGTCACCCGGATGATGTCATCAGTGATGTGTCATCAGTGATGTCACTGACCATGTCATGAATGATGTAATATGTGACGTCATCAGCAGTGCATTGCGGGGGCGCAAGTTATAGTTAGCTCAACTAACTATAACGGCCGAATTTCTCTGGTTTTGTACAAGTGAAATGTCAAACTAACTATAACATCCCTGAAACCTGTGGGTTTTTCAGTGAATTTCTAAGGTTTCTTTAAATGCTAATTTCTAACTATAACGTCCCTGAAACCTATGTTTTTTTCAGTGAATTTCAAAGGTTTTTTAAATGCTAATTTCTAACTATAACGTCCCTGAAACCTATGTTTTTTTCAGTGAATATATATATATATATATATATATATATATATATATATATATATATCCATAGAGCCTATTGTATACCCACCTATTTTGATATAAGGCTAACTTCACCGGGGATGGAAGAACTTCTTCAACCTCTCTAGCTACCCCTGTTAACATATGAGTAAGAAAACATATAATAAGCAAGTCTTCCGTGATTCAGTTGCTCTTTCTTTTCATAGTACCTTTTATTTGCATAGTCTGTAAATATTTTTCAAAGTAGGTTCATTTATTTTCTTGCACTTATTATACTTGATTGGCTCTTGCAGCAATAAATATATTGTGAATATAATATCAGTTCCTTTACAGGCTTTACACAATCTGACACTCTTTTCAATACCAGAAAGAAGGAGAATAAGGATAAACCATTCTGAGCACTCCTTCGTGCAATATTTGAAAGGTAAACATGAGCCTTGGAATGTATTACCATATGAACTCTCATGAATGGAATTTGCACACAAAACAGGATTGTCCAGAAACCTCTATGTACAGGAGCCTAGAAGCGGAATTCAATGTGGTGTCACTGACCCCCTTACCGCACAAGTATTACTGCAGGGTGTAGATCCTCTTCCATGGGGCCCAAACACACGGAATAATCTGCGGTGTTCCCACAGATCTCTTCGGTTGAAATAGCCTCTGGGTCACAGATGCATCATCACCAAACGCGGCAATGGCATTTCGCAAGGTTATCTGTGAATTGTGGTTCCGCCCCCCCAGGCACTGTGACGTCACCTCCGTTCTCGGCTCCTACCGACCACCACCCACATGGTGCAGAGTACACCGCAGCGCACCTCCTCCAGCTATCGCCTTGCATTGTGGAGGGGATGGCAGATGTGGCAGCGCTCATCAAGGTACATGTTTTGACACCCAGTACTAGTGAAATAAGACTGTAAGCCCACTTTTGAGTTGATTGTTTTGTCTTGCTGATTCTAAAAGCCTCAACAAAAGTAATGTTGTTATTAGTAATCATTGAAAGTATCGAAACTAGGGGTTCTTTAAATAATTTTGAAAAAATAACATTTTAGACTTTATAATTGTTTAGAATATTTGATAATCTTATTTTTAAATGCTTGGTAGCTTCCCAGATTCATAAACTTGCCAAGTTTTCTTCTCTCGCAAAAACGTTTTTTTATTTCAATACATTTTTTTATTGTGAAGATCATAAATAACAACAATTGCAATATATGTATTTAAATAATATATTGAAAAAAAATTAAAAAAATTTAAAAAATGCGCCCAAATATACTTTGGAGAAGAAAACAAAACAGTGGCAGAATGACAATTGACTCCATCCATCCAACGTTCACTTGTGTAGTACAAAGTGTTTGATTTCAATTCAGGTAATCTTTATTTGGCTGGAAAACCACTGAAGGATAAAGTAATAAATACATATTATTGAATGTATGAAATAAAATTACATTGTAATTTGAATTCATAACTGAAAATTATGACTATTGAAAACCTTAAAATAAACGTTAAGTTCATAAAACATATAAAATACAGAGGATTGATAAAAGCAAAATAATAATCACCACAATTATACAGTAAAAAATCAAAGATATTCAGCAAACTGAACAAAGCAAGAAAACAAATGAGTAAAATGTCCCCTACAACCACATAGATGCCCTAATTTTAAAAGCATTCTGAATTAAATTAATCATAACACAAATTTACTCTGATGACAGTAAACATAAGTAAAAAGAGCTGGCCTGTCTTGTCTGAAACTTAAGGTGCTGAGCAAAGAAGGCAAACAACGCTTACTAGGCTCTGCATAGAGTTTAAAAAATAATACATAGTCAAGTCAAGTTCAGGAAAGCTTTATTCGACTGCATTTTTTAACAATCATAAAAGCTTGAAACATTCATAAAAAATACATACAATTCCTAATGTTACACATAGAAAAATAACAAAAATATAAAATTCAATATAAAAGTTAGAAACAACACTAATAGAAATCAATCTAGAAAATGGCGATTACCCATTCCATAATAATTCATCGCGGTTGTAATTCATAACATATCATACTTTTTCTAAAATGCAGTATTTTCTTCAAGAACATTGCCATGCGCCAAGCTACATGTTCGTTCTCCAAGAACTGAAGTTTGACCAAGGCCGGGCGGCATTGCCTTAGCCCCAGTTGTTTTAAAAGTGGAAGAATCCACACTTTC
This sequence comes from Calotriton arnoldi, assembly GCA_963921515.1. Lineage (NCBI taxonomy): Eukaryota > Metazoa > Chordata > Amphibia > Caudata > Salamandridae > Calotriton > Calotriton arnoldi. Next base: position 1,000,197 of record CAWUFW010004938.1, on the reverse strand, counting down.
CTTAACGCTATATAAAATTTACAAAATAAAACTATATGTATGGTGGACTGCTCAGCCTGATTGTCACACGGACAGGGTTGCAATGTCCGTGACCAATCGTTCTTTCTTGGAAAAGTCACTAATCTATGAACAGTACCCAGCCTGAACCAAGTTAAAAGCCGCCTATCAAAACCACCCGGTACAAATGTTAAATATGGTGCAATGTCAAAAGAGGTTAAAATTAACTGATGTTGTTTTACGCTAGGCTTTAAAATCTCTTCTGACATTCTTAATGTGCCCAGGTGCTGGAGACCTTCCTTTCTTAATTTCTGTCTGGGGATTTCTTGCATTGAGTTTGGGTCGGTAAAATATTCTGCGTGCCCTAGATCGGTCATAAAAATACGCACGTACCTAACCCAAGGAATTTTTAAAACCCCCTCTAATTTAAGGCAATCTTGTAGTATAACTCTATTTAACTTGGTTTCCTCCTTTAGCCAAATCCTATGCCACAACAAGATGGGTTCAAGTTTTATGGGATCCGAAATAAACGGAAGACCCAGCTCGTCATGGAAAGCAAAGGAAGGGGTACTCGCTGGGACTGATAGAAGGTATCTTAAAAATGAATTTTCCACTACTTGAATCGGGTGGACATTAACAAAACCCCAAACTCCCGCCCCATACATTGCCGACGTAATACATTTGGCTTTATATATCTGAATTAGCTCTGCTGGGGGTTTCCTGCCTAGTTTCTTAGAAAAGGAGGTGAGGGCAGCTGTTGTCTTTGCAAACACCAACTTTTTTGTTAATAATGCTTGAGCCCATGAATCACTTTGAATAAATAGGATACCAAGGTAAGAGAAGCTCTTGGTTGTAGCTAACTTCTGCCCGTCCACGTACATGCCCCTTGGCCTTATTCTTCTCCCACCGCAGTTCATAATGTATGTCTTCGACTTATTAATTGAGAGACCTAGATCCTTCATAAAGTCTGTAAAACTATCTAGGACCCTCTGCAGACCAATTTGAGTTCTAGATATTAGTACTGCGTCATCCGCGTAAAGAAGAGCAGGTATGGGTCGGCCACCTACTAAGGGGAAATCCTGATTATTCCTGAGCAGTGCTTGTTCCAATCCATTAATATACAGGTTAAAAAGAAAGGGGGCCAGTACGCAACCTTGCCTGACCCCCCTTCTAATAGGAAAAGAGGCTGTGCACTCACCCCCTATGCCGAAGCGCACATTAGCTGAGGCACCACTATACAAGTATCGTAGAAAAAGGATAATATGGGGATTCACCCCTGCAACATCAAGAATCTCCCACAGTCTATCATGTCTCACGGAGTCGAAGGCCACCGTGAGATCCACGAATGCCAAAAACAAGGTGCCCTTCTTTACTCTGACGTATTTCCCCACAAGTAGTGCAAGGTTTACACTCTGCTCAATTGTTCCAAGACCCTCTCGGAAGCCATACTGTATATCTGATAGGACCTGACTATCTTCTGCCCATAATTGAAGGCGCTCCAGTATTACTCGCCCCACAACTTTTACCAAGGAGTCCAGCAGCGAAATAGGCCGGTAACATCCGGGGTCATTACGGTCCCCTTTTTTAAATATTGGAACTATAATCGATTCCCGCCAGGTCTTTGGCATCACGTCCTCGCAGCTGGCCTTAAAAACCTGGGTTACTATAGGCCCCCAAAGAGCAATGTTTGACTTGAACAAGTCCACAGGTACTCCATCGGGGCCCGGAGCTTTGCCTCCCTTGCTCGCTGCAATTGCTCTCTCCACCTCCTCCAGAGTGAATTTCAGGTCTACTTTAGCCACCTTTTCTCTTGGGATAGCAGGGTATGTTACATTAGTAAGCTCCTGACCCTCATAAATCTTTGAGTAGTGTCTAACCCAGGATTCCTCAGGTATAGCTATTTCTATTGAGGGACCCCCCATTGGTTGTAAGAATGGAGTTTTCACTATACGCCAAAAGGCGGCACTATCTTTCTGTAGTGCTGCATTATGCAGGGATTCCCAGGCTTCTCTTCTCAAAGCGAATTTTCTTTCGTTGAGGGCCAGCTTGTAATCTAATCTTCCCTACTTAACATTGTCGATGATTCTGGGCTGCCTATGAAGCTCATTTTTTAGGTTAGTAGATGCTCGCATGCATTGTTTGTCGAACCACCCATGGCTCTTAACTTTATTCCGATGTTGGACAAGTAATAACTCCCTTACCCCAGCTGATAATGTCTGGAACGAAGATAATATGCTATTTGGTGGCGCTGACTCACTCAAGCAGGTGTCGAAAGAGGTGTATACTTAATTACTAGTTATTTCATAACTGCTTCAGGGTCGACCTTAGACCACCGTAATGTGTAACCATTCAATTTATCCAATTTTACCGTTCCTGGGTCTTCTGTGGGATTGCCTACCCTTTGAGACCTATGTGATGGAAAACTAATCGTTAGGCAAAGGGGAAAATGATCACTCAAGGGGCTATCCCCTACTTTAAAGGAGTGTATCCTCGAAACATAGTTACAAGATGCAAGTATAAAATCTATAGTCGATGATAAACCTCTCCCGTTAAATGTAGGGGGCATGGGGATTGGATTAGCCAATAGGTCGTTCACAAAGCCCAGTTCATTACTGACCATCAGATTATTAAGCAATTCCCCTGACATTGTGTGGCAGAAGTGAGTGTTACAAATACCTTCTTCGTCACTAAAACCGCAGATTCTGGTATCCTCATGGGAGCATTAGAGGCAATTAAAATCCCCCACCAGGAGGATCATGATATCTTTTGGGCTGTCATTGCATGCCACATTTAGGTCACTTGCAATATTTTTTACTATCTCTCCAAACTCCACTGGAAGAATGTTATTGTAGAAATTAATCAAAATAATACAATGGGTCAGGCTTATGTATAATTTGATCAGTTGGTAATATCTGTTCCCCCACTTTGACTCCATTTTTACTATTGCTACTTTATTCGATAAATAAATACAGAGCCCTCCCTTTGCTCTACCCCGTGGTCCCTTTTCTGCAGCCATATGGAGTGTTTTAAAGCCATTAATGTGAATTAGGTCAATTGTCCACGTTTCCTGTAAGCAAAGTATATCGTAATTTAGAATCAAATCACACCATGTTTGGTTATTCACCTTATTACACAATCCTGCAATATTCCAGGATATAATCTTGCACAAAGTGCGGTCATAGTTGGGCTGAGATCCATTTTGGTCTAGGGTTATGGGGGATATACTTGAATTTCCTGTGGGAGTCTTAACTCATGTTTGGGTCTCACATGGAGCAGCTATTGGGACTATGCTACAGGAACTATATGCTCTCTCGCACGGTTCCAACTCTAATATAGTAGGCGGTGGATTAGGCACTGGTTCCTCCAAATCAAGGGTGCTACCTTTAAGGGGAGTTACGTTGCCACGAGATCTACATAGGCCCTTGTCCTGGTTCGGGTAGCTATTTCGTGGTGCCAGTCAATCGATATCCTCTAGAGTGTTAAAGATATCGTAACGATTGCTTACTGGAATGGCATACCTATTTTGCCTTAACCCGGTTGATCTATCTTCCTCTGGCATATACTGCGGGAATCTATATGGTTGGTAGACGAAGCCCAGGGGTAAGATGTTTATCCCCGATGTGCAGTCGCCCCCCCTTACCTAGTATAGTTCGAACCAGAGCTGGAGTCCTAAAAGTTAAGACTACACAATCTCCATCTAAGGTCTTTTTAGAATTACCTACCCAACCAATCCGCCGAGCCATCTTAAACTCTGCTAATACATAATGCAAGATGGACTTAGCACACCATTGTTCACATGGACAGAGCGAAAGCTCATCCATCCAGTACCCAGCTTTCTTGAAACTAAGTCAAAATAAGCTTCGCAAAATCTGAAGTGTGTCAGCAAAAATCTATGTTGCTTGTGAACTAAAATGAGAGACGCGGTTCCACGGTTTCTATAATGAATAACAGCTGAGATGCATTGTGATGTGTTCTCTACAGAGATGAGTTTTCAACTCTTTCCTAAATTGGACCAGCACTGGCGCGGTCGTGATGTATAGAGGAATATAGGGATGCTGTTCCAGATTCTTGGTGCATAGATGGAAAAGGCTTGTTTCCTTGTTTTTTCTTTTTTATGCTTCTTAGTCTGCAGTCCTGGTTGGTGGCGTGCCTTGATCTACCAGAGATGTTGAGCTTCTTTTGTGCTGGTAGCTTTGTAAATGAGGCGGCTGTAAAAGGTGCTGACTGGGAAGGGGTGCCAAGGAAGTTCCATCAAGATCATATTGCTTCAGGCTCTGGATAAAGTGTGCTGCAGCTTGTGGGGTGCCCCTAAGAAGTGCCAGTGTGTAGTCTGAGAGGCCATGGAGTAGGGCATTACTACCAATAAGCTTCAAGAGTACGAGGGCCTGAACAGCAGTTTTGAAATCCCTTTCTGGAAGAACTTATTTGACTTTAAAAAAATTCATTAAAGGTTTATACCTATCTTAACCTAGTACATTCGCATTTGGAAGCTAAAAAATAGACCCCTTCATTTCATCTATTCCATTATAGCCCATCGGGGGCTGTAGCTTCAGGGCACTACTTTAAAATTCGTAACTGTCTTCTGAAATGGAGGTATAGAGGAATGTGGAGTGAAATGTATATGGTGGTTTTCCACTTAAATAATGATGCAAACTATTTTTTTGACCGTATTATCATGGTTAAAATATCCTGACTACAGAAATTTCATGAACTAAAATATTGAAAGCCAGAATCTCAATTTACTTACTGTTTATTTTGGGTTTTGCTATAATATTGAAATTTAAAATATCATCTAAATTAATATTGTTTTGTTGAATGTTTATAGAATAAATTTTTAATGTTTTAATACATATGATGTATCTATAAATATTTTAAAAATAATTAAGTATATACTATATTTTATTCAATATAAATGAGTACAATATTTGTATTTACAAATTATTTTGATTGGTTTGTCTTTATCTTAGAATTGTTTTATATTAATTCTTAAATGTATTTTAAAGTCATATTTTGAAGCATGACATTTGTAAAAATTGAATAGATTATTGTTTATGTTTGTTTTAATAAAATGTTTGTTTAAATGTGTTATATATTTTTAAAAACAAACTTAAAAATACAATAATATTAATATTCTTGTGCATTACATTATATGTATGTAAATTCTATATTTCAGCTGTTGATATTTTAACCACAATATTTTTGATGCACAATATTTTTGTGGTCAATATTTCATCACACAACCTATGTGATGATATTGTTGGAAAGACTAGACAAGTGCTTTGATAAGAAAAATTATGTGGTAATGTAGATTCACATTGTTTTTTTTCAATAGGAGCGTTGTCACAACAATGGAATGTAGGACATGAATGTTTATAGGTTATTTCCACCAGCGTTGAGTTTGCTCATTTTTAGACCAGGTGATGTATGACAAGTTAATGATTCACATCAGTTGTAAAGAGATACAGCATGAGTCCTAACCTTAAGAAAGCTGTCACTATCTCTAAACTCATTTAACATTCAATCAATTAATCAATGGCTCATAAAGCACTACAACTCACATGTAAGGGTCTCAAGGTGCTGAGTGGGGAGCTGCTGGTCCACTGAGGCACTGTGGCTCCATCTAAGAGCCAGGTCTTGAGCTCCTTCCAAAATTGTGTAGGTCTAGTGAAAGAGAGAGTCACACAAAACTAAAGGAGGTCTCCTTATGTGAGGATGAAGCCAACTATAGGAACACTGTAGTGTCAGAGAAGCTACAATTGTAGCATATGAGTGCAACGTCCAAACAAGTAAACTTGTGAGTCATAGGTGTGGTATTTACTGAGATCTGATGGGGAATAAGTGGTGACTTGCATTTGGGAAGGCTGAAAGGAGTGTGGAAGAGTGAAGCACTTTTTCAGAACGTCCTGCAGATAGAGTACAAGAAGTGAGATAGAAGAGAGGGAAGGAAGATGAATAATGTGTGAAGGAGGAAAAGGAGTTTGAAAGACCATGACTCTAGGGAGGGGTTGCATTTCAAATTCTTGACAGTTAGAGGTTGATGACAGGATCCATGACCTATAGTGCAGTGTGAAGTTGGGAGAGAGAATGTTAACCTTTCAGGGTTTTATCAGGATGCTGCCTCACTCTCATCCTAGAGAGTTTGTTGGCCACATCTAAGGAGTTAGAAATATTTTTAAATGAAAGTTGAATGGGAGGCAAATAACATGATATCAGTGTAGAGAATTGGACTAATTTGTGAACATGAGGAAGGAAATGATAAAAGGGAAGCTCATTGTTTTAAAGGATGGAGAACCTGTATTAGCAGTGGGAAGGCAAACAACATAAGCTAAACATTGGTTTAGGAGTAAAGGTTATTTAAAGGGTCAGAGTGTGAAATTGTGTGCATGGATGGTTCAGTAAAGAACCAAAGTTCAGTGGAGATTGTAAAGATCAATATGGGAACACCTCACAAAGGAGGCAGAAGGGTATATCAGGAACGTCTGCAATGATGCCTGATTCCATAGTCAGGTCAATCAATAAGGGAAGAATAGAATTAGAAGCCTGGTTGATGACGGTTGTGTACCCAGGAAGGAAAATTAAGCTGGATATAGGGTAAAAGAAGAGAGCATGTTGGATGTGTTTTAGTACTGTTGGTATGGCCAAACAAGTTGCTAAGAGGTTTGTATTGGACACACCAAAATATGAATAGTAAGTAACAAGAATTGGAGTTTATTGTGTTTTCTTTTGTGTTTCTCTTGGAGGGGAACAAGTAACCTTTAATATAGTCTTAGAGCCTGCTGTAAAAGGCTTTTTACTGGTTGTTAAAGGCCCTGAGCACACGTTACAGACCTGAGTCACAGGCAAGTGCCTTTAACAAGGGAGATGGCCTTTAATAACTGATTTAGCCTTCAGCAGAAGGGCTATAAGGTTATTACTACATTCCACCTACTAACAGTAGAATGTTCTGAATTAAACGGGCATATACAAGCCATTTTATGCCCTGAGCCAATTAATTATCTTCAATGGAGCTCTCAACTTTCAATGTTCTAATTGAGCATAATAGTGCTATATTTTGTCTCCGTTCTAGTGTTATTTGTATTGTTTCTTTATGTTGCTGCTTTTTTCTGTCTTTTTTTAACTCCGTTTTCTTACAGGGAAAGGATTTTTTATATCCATTAGTATTAGACAAAAGGAGCTGAAATATAACCAAGTAGTAATGGGTGGCATGTGTGCTTGGAATCTCTGCGGTTGACTGTTTACAGTTGGAGCATGATGTTTTCAGGGATAGATGTCCTGGATGAGAAGTAGAAGAACAATCTTCTTTAAGTTACAACTGGTAGTGTGAATCATATAAATGAGTGCTCTACAACTTTAGTGCTTGCCCATTCAGATATCTCATCTTGGGTTGAGGGTGGGTGCATTCCACTTTCACCTGAGGGGGTTTGAGAGAACAAATGTGTACACACTATATCTTATTTGAACTAAGAGATAATAACATCCTCCATTTTGAAGAACTATAAATCTACCACACCCAAACCAAATCAAACCCAGTGCCATTTGCAAACAGTTTGCTCTGAGTAAGTGTGCTTTTTTTCTTGTAGTACTACTGACTTACTTCTGAATTGCAAGAGTAATCCCAGGATTCTTTTGGCTAACTCCTTAAATTTAGGAATAAGGTAGTAGTAGAGTAAGTCAGAGTAAAACCTTTCTGAATCTTGCCCTTGCAATTAAAATTCTACTTCAGAAATGCCATTAGAAAGAATAATGAATGATGAATTAATTCTCCACAAATCATGCGTGTGGCAAAAAGGTGAATCTGAAAAAATTGGTTGCCTCAATGCACGACGAACTGAAAGTACGCTACTTTTGTATCAACAAATCTGAAATCTAATTTGAAAGCGATGTCAAGCTCTACCTTTCTGAACATCCGGTGGGCTGATAGAGTGTCATGTGTTTTTTCCCCAAAATCTATAAGGGTATCTCTGTTAACATGGGAAACCATGAATAAAAATGATTGTTCTCGCTTTTGTTTCTAAAAAATGAAAGAACACATGAGACATGACACAATTCCAAGAGCAGACAATGTTACTCCAATTGTGTTAGTTGCAGAAGAAGCACAGAAGGTTCAAAGCATGCACAAGATCACAAAGAGAATGTATGCCTAATCAAAAATCTATTTATTTTACAATATGGTTGATTTATTGAATGTGGGGAGGAGGAATATTGAAACAAATGGCACAAGAAGAGTAGAAACAAGTTAAATATTTTGTCCTACTAATATACATTGTACAGTGGCATATCTCTCCTTGTCCATACGCCTATGGATTATCTAATACATCTATCTGTTCTGACAACAGTGCAGAAATCATTTCTGAATAATACTAGAGTGATATATTCTTTTGGATGTACAAAGAGAGATAAAATATTGTATACTAAATAAACTTTTGAGATAACAAGGACACAGTTTTCTGATCTGAAAACAGATGTTTATATTGGAATTGGAATTGCATTTATATAGCACTTACTACCCTTGACAAGGCATCAAATTGCTTTTCGGTGAGTAGCACGCTACTCCGGAACCCAAAAAGGATTAGTGGTGATTTAGTATAGGGAGATATGAAATTAATTTCTGTGGTAGACATGTGAGTTTGTTATTTGGATTGAAAAAAGGTAGCGGAGGGATAAAAGAGGGAAGGGTTTGCATATATATAGCACTTGCTACCCTTGATGAGGTGTTGAAGTGCTTTTCAGCGGATAGCACTCTACTCCCAAGCCTAAACAGGATTAGTGGGGAATTAGTATAGGGAAATATGAAATTAATTTGAGCGGTGGACATGTGAGCATGTTAGTTAGATTGAAAAGAATAGTGGAAGGATAGATGAGAGAAGGGTCTAGAAAGTGCTTTTTCGGAGATCATAGCAGTAGGAGGAGGTTCAGGAGGAGTGAAGGGGAGGTAGAAGGGGGAAGAGTCAGAGGAAAGGGTTTAAAATGGCTTGTTAGGGAGATCTGAATAGTGAAAGAGGTTGAGATGATTCAAGGAAGGGTGGTGGAGGGAAGAGTCTAGATCTTGGGGATAATAGTAGTAGAATGGGAGATCTGAATAGTAAATGAGATATGAGATGATGCAAGGAGGGGTAGAGGAGGGAAGAGTCTAGAAAGGGTTATTATGGGAATTATAATAGTAGAATGGGGTTTGGGATGAGTCAGAGAGTGGAGGTAGTGGGTATTTTGAGAGAGGCATAGGGTGAGAAATAGGATAGTGCATTGGAGAGAGCAGTAGAATGAGGTTTGTGATGAGACAGAGAGTGAAGTTAGAGCATATATAGGGAGAGGTATTAGGTGAGATATAGGGTAGTGCATTGGAGATGCATGAGTATAAGCACAATACTGTCTTAAGTGTCAAGTCAAGTCAAAATACTTTATTCGACTACCAAAAGCCATAAAAGCACACAGTTAAAACATATAAAAACATTGAAAGGACTATCAATACGTTAAAAGGAAAGAAGTGATATGCATGTCTGTTACAAGGGTCCCCATCATACACATAATACATACACAATAATTAATCACATTGGTCAAACTGAGTAAAACACATTATAGAAAGTCATCCAAATATCAGAGCATTTAAAAACTCGACCAATAAAATACCATAGCAAATAAATGCTTAAGAGATGTCTCCATGATTAAGTATTTAAAAATTGCTACACTGAATATATCATTTCAGAAACTTATTTACAAAGGTTGTTATGCAATTACTGCAGGGACATCTTCTTCTTGGATCTCATTGCCCCTAGCAGAAAACTTGCAACCCCAAAGCACACCTGCCTTAAGTGATCAGACAGTTACGTTTTTAAACATCTCATTGTTTTCATTATAAAGCCCCAACGACATAGAAGTGCAGGATTGGAAATAACTCTTTATAAGCAAGGTAGTATAATTGTGGGTCCTGTAGGTAGGTATGGTGGATTGGAATGTCTGAGCCTGGCCTTAAAACATATCCTTAATGCTAAGAAAGGCAGTGGAGTGCAAACACTTTTTAATGGCCTCCTATAATAAATTTATGAAGGTTTTAATTCTTGAAAATATTTGCGCATAATTTGTTTGTTGCATTTTTATGGTTGGTAATGTGTTGTGTAGGTTTTTGAGTTCTTGTGGCTTTGTGGTGCATTATTAGATCTTACTACGGTTGTGTTTTACTGCAGTTGTGTTGCATTCTGTTTTGATAATCGTGTTGAGCCTTGGTATGTTTTGTTGTGTTGTCAATTGTGACTTTTTTATGCTATTGTGTTGTGTTCAGGAGTGATCTGTAATTAGTTTAGAGCTGTCAACAAATGCTGTCATAGTTCCAGTCAAAAAAAGCACATTGCTGACACTCCGGGCAACAAATAACCATATCCCACTATGTAAGTTGGTTAAATGCTCCAACTCTTCAATTATTTAAAAACCCACCCACGGAGAAGCTTAAATTAGCACTTTCAGTGATTGCTTCTGGCCAGATTTACTATTTTTGCATACAAAACCATGTAGTAACCAAGTGTGCTGTGTTGTTCAAGGGGTTAAGAAAGTGCAGAGTCATATTCACTAATCTGAGCCTGCTGCTGCTGTCATTCCCCATGCTGACACTGTAATAAGGCTATGGCTGACTTCCACGATAGATAGCCTCACACTATGGTGCAGATGTTGGAAATTACCATCTTGTGAGTGGTAATCCCCAAGATTTTGCCTTCACTGCCCTATTTTTGCTGAACCCTTTTTGATGGCTTTAGGACTCTGCACACTTTATCCCTGCTAACCAGTGGTAAAGTTCTTGATCTCTTTCTTACTAACATGGTACCACTGGCATACACCCAACTGGCACATTTAGATTACTTATAAGTCCCTAGTATATGGTAGTTTATGTATCCAGGGTCTGTAAATTGAACATGATAAGTGGTTTTGTCACTCATGGCACTAATTGTGCCACCCACTAATTAGCACTGTAAAACATGTCTCAGGCCTGCCATTGCAGCCTTTGTGTGCACTTTCAAAACTGCCTTTTTGACCTGGCAAAATGAACCTTTTGCCAGGCCGAAATCTTCCTTTTCCATTTTAATACTTGCAAGTCACCAGTAAGTTAGACCCTAAAGGCTCATATGGCAGTATACATGACATTTAAAAAGTAGGACATGTATATTTAAAGTTTTACATGTCCTAGCAGTAAAAAAATCTCTGAAGTGGTTTATTACTGCAGCAAGGCTGGCGTCCTATAGACTAACGCTGTTTAACTTATTAGATTTATTAAGTGCTAAAGTCAGTTTGGGAACAGTTACAGAAATGTTTCCACTTGTTATAATTTTAATTTAAAATCTTTTTTAATGGTGCCTCAACCAAAAGTGCCTTTCTGCCAGAATTCAGGGTGACATCATTGCTAATAGCTCTCCTCTGGTGAGATGTGTAATCCTCCCAGACAGTGGACAAAAGGACCGTTGGTGTGAAGAAGGATGTTCCTCTCCTGAGCAGGATAGCTCGAGGGGTTGTACCCAACCTGTTCCTGAGAGCTTTAAAGGTAAGCCTGCGGCTGTATCCAGCCCCTTCCAGACTTCAGAAGATGCCTACCCTGTCATTGGCAAATGCAGCTCACACTTCAGCCTGCTTGCCCTTTGTGTCAAGAAACAGACTGGAGCCAAACACAGGGGAATTGGAAGAAATGACCAGAATCAGTTTTAGTGTTAGGCAAGGGGTGTCCCCCACCCACAGGCGGCTGATAGTGGGTGAAAATGTGGCACCCTCAAAACCTGACATCAGTACACTCATTGGACACGAGAAGATTAAGAAGTAGGACTGCCCTGCTGTTTGAAAAACAAAGACTTCAGACGAGACTCCAAGGGTCAGTTAGCTGACCTCCTGTTTGAGCTACAGAGGCACAACTAGCTTTCAGAAGCCCTTCCTGCTTTCCAGCTGGCCATGCCGAGCTAAACCTGACCTAGTCACCTCTGCTGGCCTCTGTGGAAGTGAGCCCTGACCCACTAACCCCAAGTGCTGATTTCATGGTCCTCGGCCTTTGACAGGAGTCACAATGTACTGTGCTCAACTGAAGATTTCACTTGATCCAACTCACAGCAGCACTGAACAACACAGGGCCTCATATTGCAGCACCTCACAGTTCCTGATCGATGGTCTCACCAAATATGAAGCAGAATAGCAGAGGACAACACAGGACTTTGCATTGTAGCACTGCACAGCTCCTGAATGATAACCTCCCCAGATCAGACGCAGCTTGCTGCAGGACAATGCAGGGCTTTGCATCGCAACACCATGCAGCTCCTTATCAGCGGCTTCACTGAATCTGATGCAGAGCTACCTGATTGGTGGCTTGATGGATCTGATACAGAACGACCCAGAGCCTTACGTCAAAGCACTGCACCAAGGACAAAAAAACAGCTCATAGCAGGCCGCACCTGGTCCCGTTCCTGACTGGCGCTCCATCGCGGTTAGCCTGAACCGTTGACTTTGTCCTGGTCCCATGTGACAAGACACCTGCATTTGGTGCTTTGAGCCATTTTTGAACCTATTTTCACCTTAAATTTTTTTTTTAAAACATATAAATCAGGTTCTACTAATTGGATTGTACTACACGAACATGGTAAAATTGGTATCCTCCTAATTGACATATTTAATTTGCTCCTATGTTCCAAGTATATGGTACCAAGTGTACCCAGGGCCTGTAAATGAAATGCTACCAGTAGACTGCAGCGTTCATTGTTCTATCCACTGTAGTGGCACCGTAAAGCATGTCTCCAGGCCTACCATTGTAGCCAAGTTTACAGTTTTAAAAATGGAATTTTTACTTTTCAAAATAACCCCTTGTGGCAGGCCTAAGCTGCCCTTTTAAATAATAATAAGTCAGGCCTATTTGGGTCTTATGGCCCATAAGGCAGGGTGCATGCTATTTGAAAGTAGGGCATGTAAATAAGTTTAAAGTAAAACGTCCATACAATGAAAAAGCCCTAAAAGCTATTTTCACCATAGCAGCATTGGCTGTTCTATAGGAGACCACTGGGATGCCATATTAAGTTTAACAAATGTTATCTCCACCCAGGAAACAGCAGCAAATCAAATTGCACCTACATCCTCTTCTACCGCAGAGGTCTTCAATCTGTGGGGTGCGACCCCCAGGGGGGCTGTGGAGTCCTGGGAAGGGGGTCGCGCATTTCCAGACCTCACTTCTGCCGGAATCCAAAACATGTGCTCTTTCTTTTGGACAAGGACACCCACCCCACACTCTTCATTAAAATCAGCTGAGGTTAGTGTCATGTGCTGTGAAACGAAGAGGCCCAGCAGACAGGTAAAACAATCCTTCAAACAAGCGTTTGTGCCAGGGTGCCTGCTTGCCTGAATGAAATGCAAATGTGCCCTAGGAGTTAATCTGCTAATGTAAAGGGTGTTTGGGAGCGATTCTGGCTTTAATTGCTCGAATCACTCCAAGCACTGTGATGGCAAAGATGTGTGTTTTTTTGTTTAGTGGTAGTGCAAAGAGTTAACAACTGGGCTGTGAAGTTATGCAAAATAAATCTATTACTTTTGGTCTGGTATTACTAAATTCTAAAAACCCCATTTTATCCTAAAACTTTTTGCACAGTTTGTAGCAGTCTATCTTATAATGTGTGCAATGCAAGTATAAAATAATGATTTACACATTCACAGTGCTTTCTGTCACTGGCGGTGACCTTGGAGCACTAAAAATACACAAGTCACTATTCTCCACTGCACCAACCAAATTTAATTCTGTGGCTCTCTCGTTACAAACAGACCTCTGCTTTAAATAGGGGTTTCATAATTTACTGTATTGCATTTCCAACTGAGTAACAACTTTTTACATTTATTTTTCATTTAAGCTACCCATTATTTTATATCTAGCTTCCTGATGGTGAAAGACTCTAAAAATAAGAACAAAATATTTTGGGGCTGATTTATGAGAGGCTTGGGCCCCCGGAGTGTCTCTTATTTTGAAGCTCCAGCAGCACAAGTGTCTCAATCATATCTATGAGGCGACGCAAAGTCACCCCGCGTGGCTTTGCATGGCCTCATAGATATGGAGTAATGCAAGGCAGGGCAAGTCACTGCCTTGCCTTACTCTGCATCAAGGAACGTTCCATGGGCGATAGGTTGGTGTTCCCACGCAACACCCATGCATTTTGACGTTGCCCCAGATTTGCAAAACCATGTAAACCTGGGCAGCGCCAAAACCTTAAGCCACCCCACAGCAGGCGTAACGAGGAGAAATGTTTTAATTTCTCCTCGTTTTTTCCTCTTTCCATGTGTGCTGCATTTTGCAGCATACATAGAAAGAGGAAAACCCCTCTCAGGATTGTTTTTGTGCGGGAAGGTGACCCTTCCTGCACAAAAGGAATCCTGCCTATGTTGGTGCTAGGCAGCAATTTGTGTACCAAAACAGGGGTAAAGGGCAAGAATGCACCATATTTCATAAATAAGGTGTATTCCTGCCCTTTCACAGTGGCGTAGGGCAGCACAGAAAGAAGCCTTGTGGTGCTGCCCTACGCCAATGCCTCATAAATGAGGCCCTTTATTTTTAGCCACACCTTTGACCACCCCCCCACGCTCACTGATGTTTGGTTTGCTAAATACTGTTTAATTAATTTCCCTAATGTAAAAATGATTTGCTGTGGAAATTGTGGGTGTTTATGGTTGTCAATAGTTGTCGATGATGAGGAGTACCAAGTTCTTGAAATGCTTGTCAGTAGGGGGTCCTTACGCCTAAAAAAGTTTGACAGGGGGGTCTCGGCATCAAAAAGTTTGAAGACATCTGTTCTACCGTGACCATGGACCATCTTTTGCACTTTGTGCTTATTGGTGCTATTTCTACTTACAACCTTAAAAAGTTATCTTTGCAGTTCCTGTTGGTGAATTTATGTAATTTTGGTGTCATTTTGTTTATTAAGTTTTACTCTAGTTGTCTAATTCGTTGTCAGAGTTTTACTGTTTTGCATGTCAAATTATAACGGTTTTAGTACAGCATAAACACTACCCACATTGCCCTAGGTTAAGCCTTTGTGCTCTGTGTCATAGCTACCAGGGGTTGACGTCAGGTTAATTTAGTGACTTTGAGTGTTCACCTTGACAAGGATTATGATAATTTCTTACACTCTTCATGACAGAAATCTCAACCAAACCCACAACCAGTTTCAACACACTTCTAGACTAGGTGAGTCAAATGAGTATTATGCCCACTTCGATTGATAATACCTTCTTCTTATCCCTCCAAACACACAGATGATTGCTGGAAAAAAACAACTATATAAATGCATAGAAAGGTTCAATTGGTGTTAGGCACACTAGGCACACACATCCCCACACACCAGTGTTTAATTTGAAAAAGAATATGTGTGCTTGCACACAAGCCCACGAACAGCAGAAGGTCAGCGTGATAAATACCAAGGCTGCATAGTCTTGATTTTACCGCATGCCTCTTTAATCCACCAGACACACTCTGCCTCTTTAACTCACTCTTGCAGGTTATTTTTCATCCTTGCTTTCTCTCTTTCTCATCAATTTTTGGTCTCTATCTTCCTCTTTCTTTCCCCCTTTTCTGTTGTCTCTCTCTTGCTCTGGATCCAACTAAGGAAAAATATGTACTGGTCCACAAAAATGGTTGCTGGTGGCCCCACCTGCAACCACTGGCTCAGATTAAGAAATTAAGCAATACTTCACACTCAAGAACAGTTGTGGTGGTAGGTCCCAATAATAGTGAGTAACAGTGCACAAGTGCCACTGTGATTACCAGAACCGGGGTGTAGTGTTGTTCATCCAATGCTTGCTCCTTTGCAGATGCACTGCTGGCAGACCATCCTTCCATACAGCACACTTGGGACTCTGGTAGTGATGATTGCTGAGAGTGCAAAATCTTCACTCTTTCCACCTGGCTAAACAGCAAGTCATTCTAATAATGGCCATTGTGCTGTCAACATAAATGTACAAAGAGAAGCACAAGGAGACCCTAGAGGTCAGACGGGACCAAGGGTAGACATGTATTAAGAGCAACAATGGTCCCTTACATGTAGGATAGGTAAAGTATCACAATTTTGACAATCAAAAATTGGAATTATACGTGTATTCAAAAATTAGAAACAATTTATTATTAATGAATTAGAGGCACAAATTATACAAAAAGGTGAGTGAGCAGACCCTGATGAGGTAAAAGGAAATCAGCTGATTTCTACACACGTCTCTAACTCTATACTATAATTTATATCGTATTGTTGAGTATGAGATGCTAATCAATTGTGACTTTTTATTTACATTTCTAATCACTCAAAAGTCACTTTTTAAGTCACTTGCCTGTGGTAAGGAAATCGGCTGATTTCCTTTTACCTCGTCACGGTCTGCTCACTCACCTTTTGTTTAATTTGTGCCTCTAATTCATTAATAATAAATTGTTTCTAATTTTTGAATACACGTATAATTCCAATTTTTGATTGTAAAAATTGTGATACTTTACCAGTCAACATAAATGTATCAGTTACAACACGCAATTGCTGCATGCACAATGAGGATATCTAGGAAGGAGTGTTAGTAAAAATCTACCCCAATCCACGTAAGCACATTTGTTTGGAGTATTTGTAAAACCTCAAGATCTTATTTATGGAATAATGAGATCACTGCTGTAGAAAAGCGCAAAGTGATCAGACATCCTCGTGTGCTAAAACTTTCAAAGAACAACCCATTCTGACATCAGACCATCATTTCTGAAAAGTAAGATATTGGGAGTGGATACTGCAAATCAATTACATTATTTGTTTCTAAAATATTAACATAGTCAACCTAACCTGATGGAATTCAAATATACAACACAATAATGGACTGATTCGTAGCCAAGGTTATCACCAATTCACATGCTAAATATCAGTTACAAGTCGCATTCACCATAGCAAGCCTGAACAGAATGCTACTAGTACCCAGTGTTCTCAAACCAACGGTAGGCCTCTCTTTCCACGAATTACCAGGAAAAAACACTTTGAAGGCAAATTGTAAACTCAATTTCACACACTAGGTTTGCTGGACAAATTTAAATTATAGCCAATTCACAGACAGGAGAAAACCCCACCGCCCTAAGGGGAATATTCCCAAGAACGTGCGATAAACATCGCCAAAATAGGCTAACGCAAATTTTCATATCGCTGTCTATCGCGGGAAAATAACTCCATGTCAACGTCGTATTCCCAACACGGCGGTAACATGCGATAGTTTCCAGAGAACGCCTCAAATGTCCGCGATACAACTACCGCAACGGCGATAAAAAAGAAAACCCGAACGTGAAAAAAGTCGCGATGGGCCAACCGCGATAGAAAAATCGGCGACAAGCAGCGCCAGGCTTGCAATTCCCACGTCAGGTGGGAAAACTCACCATAAAAGCTGCAAAAAACATAACAACTGCGAAGCACAATGGAGGCAGCCGGAGCAAGTACAGAGGACAACCCGAACCCCACAAGCCCCACGGAGGACCAGCCTGGGACCTCGGGGTCAGGGAAGGGCAAGGAGAAGAAGAAGAGGAAGACGCGGTTCAGTCCGCAGGAAAACAGGATCCTGATTACGGAGGTCATAGGGACACCATCAACAACTGTTCGTCACCTCCACTGTGTCATTGGCAACAAAAAATGGAACATGGCAGTCCATCGTGGACAAGGTGAATGCAGTCGGAGTGCTGAGGAGGACAATGGACGAGGTCAAGAGGCGCTGGAATGATGTGAAGCGCAAAACCAAGCTGAAACTCGCAAACAACCGCAAAGCAGCAATGCAGACTGGGGGTGGGAGTCCTGCGCCACAGGAGGAGCTGGATGAGATGGAGGAAATGGTGTCCACAGTCATCAGTGTTGAGACGGTGGCAGGAGTCGGGGGACCGGACACTGCTCAACATGACCTGACACAACAGCAAGAGGGTGAGTAACCACCAGGGACTGGGGAGACGGGGGGAGATGGGCACAATGGCACACATGCACAATGAAGTATAGCACACTGCACAACCACAATGACTCTGGATCATGTCTCTGATCTCCTTGCCATACTGCAGCACACATAGAAACAGCAAGTAGTCCCCCCGTCCACAATGTGCCCAGAGGGGGCCCTCCCACACATCACCAATCTCACAACAAACCCATGCACATGTGCTGAACCCAGCAAAGCTGCGGATCCGTGAGCCCCACTGACAATGCAAGTGACACTGCATGACGATGAGCATGTCTGCAGGCCACTCATCATGACATGTTGCACGCCACCACACCGAGGTGGCTGAGTGTGGTCCACATCCGGAAAGGAGCAGGTCACACACTGACACATCCACGTGCACAAACAACCCCTGACGGCAACAACATAACTGCGGACAAACCATGCCCAAGAGTCCCAACTCCCACCAAGAGCCCAATTTACCCAAGTATGCAACATCTCAGCAATGCATAAGCACAGAAGTCAAAGGCACAAAGCCTGAAAGGGAGAAGGCCAAGCAAAGTCTGAGCTGCAGGGGCGACTCTCCCACAATGCAGCACACACACAAGAATCAGAGCACATCAACATTGACAACAATGTGGTACAAACTGCAGCACTTCCACAACAGAACAGAGGACACAACTGCTGCCGCTTGTGTGTAGAAACTGGCCAATCACATTTGGCATAGCAGGAAACTGTGACATGATAATGGACAAGTACAACCCCACATTCCTGATGGTGCACAAATGTCCACTGTCCCGCTTCAAATAGGCAGCTCCTCCTAAACAGTCACAATGTACATTGCCATGCAGTCTGTTTGGAAATTTGGCCAATGCGTGAACATACATGGAACACAATGTTAAACTGCATCTCCCCTTTACATTGCAGAGGGAGAATCATCACCTCCTGCAGAGCAGACTGAACACCTCCTCACTGATGACGAGGAGGACCTTCCCACCTTCGACACCGACGCCCTCCAAGAGCTCATGGACACCCTCAGCACCCCACCCCCAGGAGCAGGGCAGCCCAGCTGCATCGAGGAGACCCCACCCCCTGCACAGACCACACAGCAGGAAGCACCCACCACCCTGGCTGTCTCCCAGATCCCACGACCAACACATGGCATTTCAACGCCGTGTGTTGGAGGGCCAGAAGGAGATGGCTGAGCAGGTGCGGGTGGGGTTCGACCTCATGGCAGCCAAACTAGATGCCATCCATGGGTGTCTATGTCCCATTAGGGACCACTTACAGTCCCTAACGGACACCCACAGTCCACTCCATGGTCTCCAATGAGCCATGGCTGACATCGCTGGAGTCATGACTCGGAGACAAGAACACCTGTCTAGTCAGAGTGGCTCCAGCGATCTCAGCCGGGAGTTGGGACACATGCGGAGGCTCATGCAGGACACGGTGCGGATGGAGGAGGAAAGGATGGCTGCCACGGCTGCACATCAGCGAGATGTAGCTGGGATCTTCCATGCCCTGCAGATCCTCATCATGGCATTGCTGCCACAAAGCCT
Source organism: Calotriton arnoldi (assembly GCA_963921515.1). NCBI lineage: Eukaryota > Metazoa > Chordata > Amphibia > Caudata > Salamandridae > Calotriton > Calotriton arnoldi. Next base: position 980,725 of record CAWUFW010004938.1, on the reverse strand, counting down.
GGGGCAGATGAATGCTGCTGCTCCTACACCATCCACATCTCCGCCCCCTGATGTGTCAGTGCCCCACAGTGCGGCCGACAATCCACCTCCGGCCCCTGATGTGTCAGTGCCACACAGTGCTGCAGCCGAAACCCCACCATCCATAGGTGAGGCACATCACACATCAGAGGACGATGATGTGGATGAGACTGCCGTTGTGGTAATGAGGAAGCGGTAGCATTCATCTCCGCCATATGGCCTGTTTCAGCTTGGTTCGGCCCTTTGCATCATCACCTTCCACTGTCCACCGATACACTCTGCGGCACTCACCTTGGACCTCGACATGGACTGCCATATTCTGTTTGGTTACCAATGACACAGCAATAAGACTGCAGACTGAACTCTTCCTCTTCCGATGAATTTGTCGTTCCCTAATGGACTCTGGCTGGCCCTCCACGGGGCAACAATGTCAAGTGGGGTGTGCGTGGCCCTGTACTGCTCCAGCTGCAACACTTAACTGAATGTGAATAAAACATTCAAATTCACACAGATGTGTCATGTCTATGATCCTTCAAGTATGACAGTATGGATGAATGTAGGGTCACTGATTCCCCCTCACGTCCATTTTGCACATGTTGTGGGGCTTGGGTCACAGGGTGCAACATTGCTGATTGCGGTCCGGGTGGCGCAGACACTACAACGGAGACACACGCATTGGTTACTTCCTTGTCCAGGCCAGAACTGAACCACACCCAGAGCCCCGGGCTCATTGTTCACACCCCTACGCTGGACTAGTATACGCCAGCCTAGCCCACTCCGCTTACGCTCACAGGGGGTGATGACACAGCTACATGTCCCAGGTCTTCCCTGTAGTGATCTGCTGGTCACTGGTCTAGTTGTCAGCATGCCACAGGCACTCCCTGAGGGCTGGTTTACACCCACACCACACCCATCCAGCACAGGCGTCACGGGACATGTGACCCTGCCAATAAAAGGGGCCCACCACAGCACATCCCCCACTGCCGGAGTAGACATGATGGCGTCCGCATCCATGGAACTCAATTATAAAGGGTCCGTGACTTGCGTTGCACAGAGTTAGTGGCACCCGATGGCCTGAGTCCGTCACGGGCCTACCGCCACGTGGTGATGACTTGCGGTGCACAGAGTTAGGCCCACCTGAAGAGCTGAGCGGGTGTGCAGCCTGCGATGATGCGTTGGCCTCGATACGGCATCCAGCAAATCTAGACTCGATTTGAATTGTGTGCCCTGCTGGACCGCAGTGTACGCGCAGGAAGCAGTCAGCACACACATGACTCCGTGGTGCGGTATCGCAGGGTGCGCTGGGGGCCTGTGGCACGGAATCCAGCGATCGGCTGAGGAGTTTGCACCGGCACGTGGAGGGCCCTCTTGGAGACACGCCGGTGGCGGCAGGTGAGCATTGAGGCCTGGGTGCGCAGGGGCGGGCAGTCATCGCTGGGTGGCGGACTGGTCTGGGGTCCAGGGCTGGGGTGCAGCAGGCGCACAGGATCGTGCAGGCACCACTGGTCACGGCAGCGGCCTCGTGGCTGGGTGGGGGGCGCCGCCCTTGCAGACACGACCCTGCATGCACTGACGAGATGTGCGCGGGTTGGCTTGGGACGTAGTCACCTCGTCTCCAGTGTGAATACGGTCATTGAATGTGGTCGGGCACGTGTGTGTAGGCCTATGGTCACTATATGGCGGACACAGAGACACACGCAGTAGTTACTGTGGTGGCCATCCCGGAACTGGACCGCGACCAGGGCCGCGCGATATTCATTCGCGACATATGCCGGCCAAGGCCGCTCTGCTCAGGCTTACAGGGGGGGACCACATGGCTACATGCCCAAGCTCTTCCACACTGCCTGGGATAACCTGTTTGCGACCACTGTCCACTACACTGCAAACACCAGCAGTAGATGTCCACATGGACATGTCTGTGCTCTGCATACTGCAGTCTGTCCAGCACATCTCCGCCACATTTGGCATTGTGTCCTTTCTTATTGCTGGGTCACTTGCCTCCTTCGCACATTCTTGGTTCCCACCTCTCCCCATATTCTGCAATTGTGTGGCAGAGGGGCTCTGCCTTTCTGGATGGTTTGTCTACATGTCTGGCCCCTGTTACCACGGTTACTTGTGTTGTCGTGTCCGGTAGTTGGGCATGTTGGTTGGCATGTTGTATGTGATTTTGTTACGTGTGCTCTCCCACAGTTGTGAGTTGTGTGATTGTGGAGTTGAGGTGTGTGGTGTGTTCAGTTAGTATTTACCAATGAGCAGTGCATTGCCATAGGTGTCATCCTGGAAGCGATGGTTGATGATGGACTGTCGGAAGATGTATGTACCATGCACACTGCCTGTGAAGTTGGCGACGACATTGGTGAACTGTCCCCGGTGGTCCACTATTGCCTGCACATTGATGGAATGTGTGTGCTTTCTGTAGCGGTAATTGTGTGCAGGGTCGGCAGGGGGCACAAGTGGTACATGTGTACAGTCAATTGCTCCCGACACGTGCGGTAAGGCAGCTATGGCGTAATTCCTTTGCATGGTCTCCAGCTGTTCATGCACAGCGTGGGGGAAGTGAAGGTGCAGGGGTATCAGGATGATACAAACTGTGATGTTTACAGGTATGATGAATCCTGCATAATGAGACCGTAACAGATGTTTGTGTGGTCGTAACCTTCCTTTTCTTTCCTGCGGAGGTTACGAGCACACGGACTTCTGTTACAGTATATTTGGACTGGATTCATCATACCTGTATGCATTCCGGTTTGTCCATGTGCAATACACTGTACTAGATTACGTTTGTGACTATGAGGATGCTTGAACATTGTCACCATTTCTCAAACAGGTTTCTGACTACTGATTTCGGGATATGGAATGGTATTGGGGAGTTCCCGCAGCATTTGCAGTTTATTGGATCCACACGTTGCCCTGGAGAAGTTCACCGTTGGGAATGGAACACGTTGGCTGAGCTTTTCGTCTTGTTGTTTATGTATTTGTAATAAAGTTCTGTTTTTCCACTACCGTTGACTACTGGACTTCATGACCTGGGGGGAGGATCCGGGGGGTGGTTGCGGTTGGTGTTGTGGCCCTCTTTGGTCTCCAGGCTGCATGATCATTGTCTCCATGGCATCTGTTGGTCTTCAGATGTGGCTCTAGGCTGGGCTCCCTTTCATGCTGCAGGTTGTCGTCTGCTTAACACCAGTAAAAGGCAGGTGTAGAATCCCTGCTGCTAACACGCCTTATCGCCTGTTATCGGATCGCATCGCTGATCTGGCTAGTCGTTGAGAATATCGCGAAGTGGTGTTTTTGTGTGTTTTTGCACGGGAACGCCTACTCTGCATATTATTAGCGTTAGTTGTCGCTCTCATCCGTGGCGATGTGTTTTGCGGCAGCTATCGCAGGTAAACTGGCGATGTCTGCAGTTTGCACCAGCTTGTGAATAGAGTCTATCACCACTTTTGCGGCGCTAAAGTGACGATAAATCGGTGATGGCTCCTTGAGAATATGCCCCTAAGTCTCTTCAAGGGCCCACTATGTTTCAAAGTTCAAAGTGTAGCAGATCATTAAAGTTCAAAACATTACTGTTGTAACCCATTATCAATGGTGCTGTAGCTTCCGGGTTCATTTTCTAAGATTTCAGAACCCATTGAAGATCCATTGTGAATATTTTCCTTAGAAGACTTGCCTATTTGCGAACATTGATACGGCGAAGAAGGGGTGCGGTGCACAATATAAAGTTCAATAAACCCTACAAATCTGAGCTAATTTAACTTTTCTTTTGTGAGAATCAACCAAAAGAATGTAATGAAGATATTTCGTTTTAAGATCTCAACCTCAATGTTTCAAATATTTATTTGCTACTACAGTGTCAAGATATCTTCCTGAAGAGAACGTTACTCTTGCAAGCTAAAAACGTTGATTTATTGGATCCAAAGCATTCAAAGTGCTGTAGGCACCAATACAAATGCAAACCTCAACAGATATGGTTGACTGCCTCTGATCAGAGTAAACAGAGTCCGGGGCCGATTTACAGAACTAATCTGAGATAAAATCCTAAACTTACTACTTTTGGTATTCACAGAAGGCATTTAGTAGTAGTAAAGTTAGGACTCCTAACTTTACTACTACTAAATGCCTTTTGTGAATACCGAAAGTCGTAAAGTTAGGATTTTGTCTCAGTTTAGTAGTAGTAAAGTTAGGAGTCCTAACTTTACTACTATTAAATGCCTTCTGTGAATACCAAAAGTAATAAGTTTAGGATTTTATCTCAGATTAGTTCTGTGAATCAGCCCCTCCCTGATTAGCAGCCTCTAAACATGCAAACCACACAAAAAAATTATGCAGCACAGCGCCGCAAGCCATTTTGCTCTGCCGAGCTGAGTCATTTTAAAAGCACAGGGAAGCATCATATTTACAACAATATGACGCATCCCTGGGCTTTCCCCTGCGCTGGCGCACAATTGGCGCCCATGCGCCAATGCAAGCACCCTTGCACCATGGTGCCTGCGTTGTGGGGATGATTGTTTTTGTTCAGGTAGGGACACCTTCCTACACAATAACAATCACTGATGGTGTTTTCCTCCTACTGCAGCACGCATAGAAAGAGGAAAAAACGAGGAGAAATAAAAGTATTTCTCCTTGTTGCGCCTCCCTTACGCCTCGCCTGGGGAGGTGTAGGATTCTGACGCAATCCTAGGTTTACGAAATGTTGTAAAACTGGGGATGCAGCAGAATTTGTTGCGTGGGAACACCCACAGCAACACCCATGGCACGCCCCTTTCATGCAAAGTGATGTGTGAAAAGGGGCCCTATTTATAAGGCCATGAAAAGCCATGCAGGGTGGCTTGGTGTGGCATTGTAAATGTGGGACAGCACACTGCGTCGCTGGTGCGTCAAAAAAAGTGATGCACCAGCGGCGCAAGGGGCTTGTAAATAAGCCATATAGTCAAAAAACATCTAAATTTACCATAAGGGCATTCGTTAAATTGTTTTTGCTTCTGTAGCTAAAGAAATAATTTCAAATATACAACATATTACCAAACACAATGGCATGATATTGAGCATTTCTGGGAAATTTCAGATTTCTTTATGGAGTGCATTGAGCAATTTCAATTCAAGGTTATGATAAATTGAGAGCTTTAAATTAAAAACGTACCAAAAGCAAACAAAAAGGTTAACTTGAATCGATATGAAGTGAAAAAGATCTACTTCAAAGTATTCACAACGACCATGCTATTTTATAAAGCATACTGTAGGTTTGTTGCCATCCTTAAAGTGCTCATTTACTCTTCCTCAGTTTAATTTGTTTTTCGCCAGCTGCATTAGCAAAAAAACACAAGAATACCCTATGAAAATGCACCATGAGATAATTTTTCTATTTCTCCTTCTTATTCACTTTGTTCATCCATCGAAAATGCCTCGAAAGATGAGGTAAGTTAGCCGTGGGAAAGAGAAATGAATTTATCTATTATTAAAAGTGGATATTAGGCTTGGGTAATGCATCTATGGGTCCATGCTCAGGCAGGCTATTAACAAATGGAATATGTCTCATATGGAATGATTTATTGTTCGGGAACTGTGAATTTGCAGGATGGTTGCTATTTGAAGCTCTAATTACACTGAAAAGTATTTTGGAGACTTCAGGGAAGTTGCAGGCTAGGCCAGATATAATTCTATACAACGTTTACTTGTGTACAGAATCTACTGTCATCAAATAACGCACATCAGCCTGCTCATTGCATTATATTGCCTGCATTTGGAAAGTCATTCATACTCGAAGCATTATTATATTGCAGCTGATGTAAAAACAAATGAAAACATTAAAAGCCAGGATTTATTTCATTACAATGTAGTAAGCAATGTGTCTGATGGATTTAAAAAAAATATTTTCTAATTATTAAGTAAGTGACCATATGCAAATCATCACAGAACTTTCAGGACAAAATAAATAAACACACAGGGGCTTATTTACAAGTTCCTTGCAACACAGGTGCGTCACGTTAATGATGGGAAAAAGTAACGTACGGCGGCACAAGGGGCTTTCAGATAAGCCCCATAGAAATAAATACATGATGTGCAGCGTAGGGGGTAGTTAATAATATCACATCGTTGAAGTCATAGCAGTTGTTAATAAATACAAAACCTACTTGAAAAGAATGCAGTAAATGAGCACCTCATTTAGTGTGAGAACATGAGATGCTGGATTACGGAAGATCCAAATTTGCCGTTTGACATACATTTTAACACATAGCTAAAATTAGGAGCGGTAAGATATTGTCTTATATATATAGTCACTGAAAAAAAACAAAGGTTACAGGGACGTTATAGTTAGATTCAGATTTCACACGCACAAAACCAGAGAAATTCAACAGTTACAGTTAGCTGAGCTCACTATAACTCTCGCCCCAACAATGCACTGCTTATGACCCCACATATTACATCACCCATGACATGGTCAGTGACATCACTGATGACATCTCAAATGACATCACTGATTAAATCATCCAGTGACTGTGAGTGTTTTTAAAATGTTTATGAGTGTTAAATATTTATACCAATGTTTATTGATGAATCAGTGGGTGTATAAGTGCCTGTATGGATGATTCCATGTGTGTGACTGACTGTATAGGTGAGTGATTAGGTGTCTCAGTGAATGCATGGGTGAGTGACTAGGTTGTGCGAATGTCTGTATCAGTCTGCCGGTTGGTATCTAAGTGGCTGTATGGGTTGGTGAGTGGGTATGTGAGTAGCTGTATGGGTGACTGATTGCCTGTCTGAGTACCTGTGTGAGTGTCTGGGTGGTTGGGTGAGAGGGTGTGTGACTGTCTACATTGATAAGTGAGTGGGTAAGTCAGTGGCTGTATGGGTCAGTGAGTGAATAGGTGAAGGGCTGTATAGGTGGCTGAGTGTGTGTATGGGTGTGCCAGTGAGTGAATGGATGTGTCAGTGGTATATGGGTAAGTAACTGTATATGTGAGAGGCAGAGTAGGTATGTGTGAGTGATGGATTGTGATAGTGGCTGTATGGGCGAGTGTGTGCTTGTGTGAGTAACTGTATGGGTGAGTAAGTATGTGTTAGTATCTGTATGCATAAGAGAGTGGGTGTGTGTATACCTGTATAGGCGAGTAAGTGGCTATGTGATTTACTCAATGGGTGACTGAGTAGGTGTGTGAATAGCTCTATGGGTGGCTGACAATATGTAAATGGCTGTATGGGTATATGAGTGGATATATCAGTTGCTGTATTAGTGAGTGAGTTGGAGTATGAGTAGCTGTATGGGTAACTGAGTGGATCAATCAATCAATCAATCATGTCACTTATAAAGCGCACTACATACCCGCGAGGGTCTCAAGGCGCTGGGGGAAGAGGGGGGTGGTGCTGCTACTGATCGAAGAGCCAGGTCTTAAGGAGTCTTCTGAAGGCCAGTAGGTCTTGGGTCTGTCGGAGGTTGGTGGGGAGGGTGTTCTAGGTCTTGGCGGCGAGGTGGGAAAAGGATCTGCCGCCGGCGGTCGTTTCCGGATGCGGGGACTGTGGCGAGGGCGAGGCTGGTCGAGCGGAGCTGGCGGGTGGGGGTGTAGAAGCTGAGTCGTCTGTTGAGGTAGGCTGGTCCGGAGTTGTGGAGTGCTTTGTGTGCGTGGGTGAGGAGCTTGAAGGTTATCCTCTTGTTGACAGGGAGCCAGTGCAGGTCTCTCAGGTGGGGTGTGATGTGGCTGCGTCGGGGGATGTCGAGGATAAGACGTGCAGAGGCGTTCTGGATACATTGCAGCCGTCTCAGGAGCTTAGCCGTCGTTCCTGCGTAGAGGGCGTTTCCGTAGTCCAGCCTGCTGGTGACGAGGGCCTGGGTGACTGTTTTTCTTGTTTCGGTGGGGATCCACTTGAAGATCCTGCGGAGCATTCGGAGGATGTTGAAGCAGGATGAGGAAACGGCGTTGACCTGCTTAGTCATGGAGAGGGTGGGGTCGAGGATGACCCCTAGGTTGCGTACGTGGTCGGTGGGTGGCGGGCTGTTCCCAGTGATGTTGGCCACCAGGAGTCGTCCCAGGCTGAAGGGTTGGAACCAAGGATGAGGACCTCCGTCTTGTCCGAGTTCAGCTTCAGGCGGCTGGTCCTCATCCATTCGGCGACGGCCTTCATTCCTTCGTGGAGGTGGGCTTTGGTGGTGTGAGGGTCTTTGGTGAGGGAGAGGATCAGCTGGGTGTCTTCGGCGTAGGAGATGATGTTGAGGTTGTGCTGTCGGGCGACGTGGGCGAGGGGTGCCATGTAGATGTTGAACAGCGTTGGGCTGAGGGAGGAGCCTTGGGGTACGCCGCAGATGATCTTGGTGGCCTTGGATCGGAAGGGGCGAGGCGGACGCTTTGTGTTCTGCCGGAAAGGAAGGATGTGGTCCAGTCCAGGGCCTTCTCTTGGATCCCGGCGTCGTGAAGGCGTGTTCGTAGTGTGTGGTGGCAGACCCTGTCGAAGGCGGCTGATAGGTCCAGGAGGATGAGGGCTGCTGTTTCTCTGTTGTCTAGCAGGGTCCTGATGTCATCGGTGGCGGCGATGAGGGCGGTTTCGGTGCTGTGGTTGCTGCGGAAGCCGGACTGGGAAGGGTCCAGGATGTTGTTCTCCTCGAGGTAGCGGGTCAGTTGTTTGTTGACGATTTTCTCGGTGACCTTCGCGGGGAACGGGAGCAGAGAGATGGGTCGGAAGTTCTTGAGGTCCTTGGGGTCTGCCTTGGGTTTCTTGAGTAAGGCGGTGATCTCGGCGTGCTTCCAGCTTTCCGGGAAGGTTGCTGTCTCGAAGGAGATGTTGATTATTTTCCGGAGATGGGGCGCGATGGCTGTACTGGCTTTGTTGAAGATGTGGTGAGGGCACGGGTCTAGCGGTGAACCGGAGTGGATGGTGTTCATGATCTCGCTGGTGTCCTCGTCGTTGATGTTGGTCCAGGAGAGCAGGCGGTTGGTGGTTGTGGGGGCAGTGGTCTTGGTGGTTGCCGGGGCGGTCGTGGTGTTGAAGCTGTCGTGGATGTCCGCGATTTTGCGGTGGAAGAAGGTGGCCAGTGAGTCGCACAGGTCTCGTGACGGCTGGATGTCGTTGGTGTTGGAGCTGGGGTTGGAGAGTTCCTTCACGATGTTGAAGAGCTCTTTGCTGTTGTGTGCGTTGTTGTCTAGGCGGTCTTTGAGTGAGGCCCTTTTGGCGGATCTGATGAGGTGATGGTGACTGCGGGTGGCGCTCTTGTGGGCGGCGTAGCTGTCCGCTGTCCGTTCGTGGAGCCAGATCTTCTCCAGTTTTCGGCATGTTCGTTTGGAGGCCTGGAGGTCTTCGGTGAACCAGGTGGCTTTCTTCCTGGTGTGGCTGTTGGGCGGATTCTTGAGCGGGGCGAGGGTGTTGGCGCAGTCGTCGATCCACTGTCTGAGGTTGCGGGCGGCGGTGTCGGGGTCGGAGGGTTCAGCGGGTGGGCTCAGGGCGAGGGTTGTGGTTAGCTGGTCTTCCGTGACTCTGCTCCAGCAGCGGCGAGGCATTTGTTCGGTGCGGTGGTGCGTGGTGGGCTTCCTGTAGGTGAAGTGGATGCAGTGGTGGTCAGTCCAGTGGGGTTCGGAGGTGTGGTTGAAGGAGACGTGAGGGCTTGCGGAAAAGATGGAGTCGAGCGTGTCGCCGGCGGCGTGGGTGGGTGTAGTCACGAGCTGTCTAAGTCCGAGGGTGGCGAGGTTGTCGATCAGGGTGGTGGAGTTGGTGTCCTTGTTGTTCTCGAGGTGGAAGTTCAGGTCCCCGAGGAGGATGTAGTCCGTGGAGGCGATGGCGTGTGTGCTGACGAAGTCAGCAATGGAATCGCTGAACTGTGGTCGCGGTCCGGGGGGTCTGTAGATGAGGGTTCCTCTGAGGGTGGTGTTGGGATCGGTGTGGATCTGGAAGTGCATGTGTTCGGCGGTGCTGAGGGTGTCATCGGTGTTGGTTGAGACTCTGAGGGTGTTCCTGTGGACGATGGCGATGCCTCCTCCGACTCTGTTGGTGCGGTCCCTGCGGGTGATCTTGTATCCGTCCGGGATGGCAATGGCGATGTCGGGGGCTGAAGCGGGATTCAGCCAGGTCTCCGTCAGGAATGCGACGTCTGGGGAGGTTGAGTCGAGAAGGTCCCAGAGTTCGATGGCGTGTTTGCGGGCGGAGCGGGTGTTGAGGAGGATGCATCTGAGGTAGTTGGGTTCTTTCCTGGGCGGTGGTTTGGCGGGGCGGGTGCTGGCGAAGCTGCAGTTCCGGCAGGTGAAGGGCCCTTGGGTGCGCTTCGGGGTGGCCTGGTAGCAGGCGTGATCTTTTCCGGGGTTCAGTGCGTGGAGGGTGCTGGCGTCGTATCGGCGTCTGTTGATGTGGCGGGCGCGGGGGATGCCCGTACCAGGGGGTCTGGCGCTGGGCGCGGTCACGGCGCGGATGGGCGCAGACGGGCTTGCCTTAGGCGCGCCTTCGGCGCGCCAGCGGCGCGCCCGCTGCGCACGTCCGCTGCGCGGCCGCAGAGCGGCCGCCATAAATGGGGAGGTGGAAGGGAGGAGCAGGGAATGGGGCAGCGAATGGGCAGTGAGGGGGCGGGCCGCAGGGGCGCAGCGGCGGGAAACAGGCACAGAAGGGAAAACGAGCACAATCAGGGCATCAAGGGGGGCACAGAAAGGAAAAAAAAAACTAGCACAATGAGGGGTAGCAAGGGGGCACAGAAAGGAAAAAACTAGCACAATGAGGGGCAGCAAGGGGGCACAGAAAGGAAAAACGAGCACAATCAGGGGCAGCAAGGGGGGCACAGAGAGGAAAAAATGAGCACAATCAGGGGCAGCAAGGGGGCACAGAAAGGAAAAAAAAACTAGCACAATGAGGAGCAGCAAGGGGGCACAGAAAGGAAAAAACTAGCACAATGAGGGGCAGCAAGGGGGCACAGAAAGGAAAAACGAGCACAATCAGGGGCAGCAAGGGGGGCACAGAGAGGAAAAAACGAGCACAATCAGGGGCAGCAAGGGGGCACAGAAAGGGAAAAAAACAAAAAACAGAGCACAATCAGGGGCAGCAAGGGGGCACAGAAAGGAAAAAACTAGCACAATGAGGGGCAGCAAGGGGGCACAGAAAGGAAAAACGAGCACAATCAGGGGCAGCAAGGGGGGCACAGAAAGGAAAAACGAGCACAATCAGGGGCAGCAAGGGGGCACAGAAAGGAAAAAAAACGAGCACAATCAGGGGCAGCAAGGGGGGCACAGAAAGGAAAAACGAGCACAATGAGGGGCAGCAAGGGGGCACAGAAAGGAAAAACGAGCACAATCAGGGGCAGCAAGGGGGCACAGAAAGGAAAAACGAGCACAATCAGGGGCAGCAAGGGGGGCACAGAAAGGAAAAACGAGCACAATCAGGGGCAGCAAGGGGGGCACAGAAAGGAAAAACGAGCACAATCAGGGGCAGCAAGGGGGCACAGAAAGGAAAAACGAGCACAATCAGAGGCAGCAAGGGGGGCACAGAAAGGAAAAAAACGAGCACAATCAGGGGCAGCAAGGGGGGCACAGAAAGGAAAAAACGAGCACAATCAGGGGCAGCAAGGGGGGCACAGAAAGGAAAAAGCGAGCACAATCAGGGGCAGCAAGGGGGGCACAGAAAGGAAAAAACGAGCACAATCAGGGGCAGCAAGGGGGCACAGAAAGGAAAAAAAACGAGCACAATCAGGGGCAGCAAGGGGGGCACAGAAAGGAAAAAACGAGCACAATGAGGGGCAGCAAGGGGGCACAGAAAGGAAAAACGAGCACAATCAGGGGCAGCAAGGGGGGCACAGAAAGGAAAAACGAGCACAAAAAGGGGCAGCAAGGGGGGCACAGAAAGGAAAAACGAGCACAATCAGGGGCAGCAAGGGGGGCACAGAAAGGAAAAAACGAGCACAATCAGGGGCAGCAAGGGGGCACAGAAAGGAAAAACGAGCACAATCAGAGGCAGCAAGGGGGGCACAGAAAGGAAAAAAAACGAGCACAATCAGGGGCAGCAAGGGGGCACAGAAAGGAAAAAGCGAGCACAATCAGGGGCAGCAAGGGGGCACAGAAAGGAAAAAAACGAGCACAATCAGGGGCAGCAAGGGGGCACAGAAAGGAAAAACGAGCACAATCAGGGGCAGCAGCAGGGCACACAGACGGAGCTGTGTGGTGGGGGAGCGACCTACCAGTCAAGGTCAGGGGTGTGTGTGTAGACCTATGAATTAGTGAGTGGATGTGTAAGAACTGGTATGGGTGTGTCAATGGTTTTGAGAATGCTAGTGTGGAAGTTGGAGTGGGTGTATGAAAGGTTATATTGGATGGTGAGTGGGTGTGTCAGAGATTCTGTGGATGATGTCATCAGTGATGTAATTTGAGATGTCATCAGCAATGTCACTGACCATGTCATGAGTTATTGAATATGTGCGGTCATAAGTAGTGCATTGCGGGGGCGTGAGTTATAATTAGCTGAGCTAACTATAACTGCTGAATTTCTCTGGTTTTGTGCATGTGAAATCTGAGTCCCTGTAACCTTTGGTTTTCTCAGTGAATTTCTAAGGTTTTTTCAATTCTATTTCCTAACTATAATAGCCCTTTAACCTTTGTTTTTTTCAGTGAATTTCTAAGGTTTTTTAAATGCTAATTCTAACTATAACGTCCCTGTAACCTTTGGTTTTTCCGTGAATTTCTATGGTTTTTAAAAGCTAATTCCTAACTATAGCGTCCCTGTAAGACTCTCTAGAGGGACGAACCAAAAATATTCATGTGGGACGACGTCCATGTTATATCATCTTAAAACAAATCAGAAAACGTCTCTAGCTGGCGATCAACCAGAGGGAAGCTGGAGGACCATCTACATCAGTTGCAGCAGCAACAATTCCCGGCCAGAAAGTCCCTTCAGAGATGCAGACTACTACAACAGATATGGCTCCAGAATTTTCAATAATGGGCATGTACTGCATGGACTGTGGTGTTGCTGTAAGTGCTGGTGAGCAGTGTGATACAGCTATTCGCAATGCTGCTAAACATCATACATGATAATTGTTTACCACTTTTATATTTTTTGCACATTTTTCAGTGCACATTTTTGAATTCCTCCTGCTCCAATTGCCATTTTGTTATCATAAAAAAGGAGAAAAAAATGCAAAACTTTACAAAAGCACAAAAAAAATAAAAATAAAAGGTTACTGTATACATTTATGAAATGCTTGTATAACTGATATATGGATGATTGAATGAGTGAATAACTGGTGCATGGATGTTATAATGAGTGCAGCAGTGGTGCCTGAGTGAATCTATGAGTGCATAAGAAGTACCTGAGTGATTGGATGAGTCCATGGGTAGTGCCTGGGTAATTGGATGAGTGCAAGGGTACTGCCTGGGTAATTGGATGAGTGCATGGATAGTGCTTGGGTGATTGGGTGAGTGCATGCATAGTGTCTTGGTGATTCGATGAGTGTATGGGTAGTGCCTGGGTGATTGGAAGAGTGCATGGGTAGTGCCTGGGTGATTTGATGAGTGCATGGGTAGTACCTGAGTGAAAGGATGAATGCATGGGTACTGCATGAGTGAATGGATGAGTGCAACGGTAGTACCTGGGTCAATGGATGAGTACATGGATAATTGCTGAGTGAATGAATGAGTAAATGGGTAGTGCTTGAGTGAATGGATGAGTACATGAGTGGTGTCTGAGTGAATGGGTGACTGCATGAGTAGTGCTTGAGTGAATGGATGAAGGCACATGTAGTACCTGAGTGAATGGATTAGTGCATGAGTAGTGCTTGGTGATTGGATGACTGCAAGCATACTGCCTTTGTGAAAGAATGAGTGCAAGTGTAGTGCCTGCAAGAATGTAAGTGTATTTTCTAGGTGAGTCAATAAAGTAGTGATTGAGTGAACACATTACTCTATACATACTGCCTGGGTGATTAGATGAGTGCCTGAGTAGTGGCTGGGAGATTGGATGAATGCAAGTGCTGTACCTGAGTGATTGGATGACTGACTCAGTAGTCAAGTCAAGTCAAAAGTAATGTTTATTTAGACCATAGTCTTTAAACAACAATAAGACCCAATTGTGAATATTAAAACAATACACTGACTCAGTAGTTACTGGATGATTGGATGAGTGGAACTGTAGAACCTGGGAAATGGGATGAGTATAAGATTAGTGACTTGATCCATCACAAGATTAGTGATTTGACACATGTAATATATCCCGACCTCCAACCACTGTGAAAAAATATAAACTGACAAAATTTTTTGAATTAGAATATAATTTTGAAAATCAGTTAACCAAACAACATACAATATTTTTTAACCAAAACTTTAATCCAACATAAACAAATGTTTCACTGTTTTTTACTGTTTTCAGCTTTCATACTTCTTCACTTTCAACAGTGCTTTGTATGAAGCATCATAATTAAACAGTGGGACAAAACAATCAATGGATTGTAAAAAACAAATGTGCACAGTACATCATTACAACTATGTCATACTGTTCACTGCACTCGCTACAAGTTTTTTAATACTGGCTTGCTGATTGGTCACTACCTTAATGAAAGCAGCAATATTTTAAAACTGTTTCTAATATTTTTATATCTGGTACAAAATGTCCAACAATTATGAAGCAGTCTTCATTTTTGGATATCCTTTTGTAAACATCATCCCTGTTAGGCCAAATGATGTCTAAAATGTTCTTAGTCCATGTACGAAAAACATAACACATAGTACTACATAGAAGTTGCTATTGCAGAAACAAAAGGGACATTTTGTTTAGTGGTAAAGAGACTTTTCACATGCAACTTAAGGCTACTGGTATTTTAGTACCTCCATTTACTTTTTATCTGTAGTAACACAATGTAGTCCTCAAATGTTTTATGAATTTGTTTCCCGCAGTTAAAAAGAGTCTTTCATTTCTAATAGCTTGTTGTAGACAATACCCTAATAGGCCGAATAATGTCTCAAAAACACATAATCCATATATATGTCAACACAATACCATATTTTCTTATCCGAAATTCTCCTTATAACTTTGGTTCTAGAAATAGCAGATATGAGTCTGGTAACTTTTTAGGTAGTCTTGATTTGTATGTCAGTGCACTCTGTCCATCCTTTTTGACATCTTAAATATATTGTGTAGTGTCCAGAGGTTATAGTAACTCCTTCATGAAATATGATTGCTATAGTTGTGAAAGTTTTTATTTTTTAGATGGAAATCTGTGTAGCTTTAAAGTTTGTAATTTCAGTTCCAAATTTAGTACCATTCACTCTGCATCGTTGTAGCATGACTATGACATATTTTCCATACCACTGTAGAAACAACATTGACCTAAGTTCTGATCTGCAGTTTGGACAGGTCATATGTTGATGGGCATTTGTTGTTACATTTTCAAAGTTCTTAATTGATTTCAGTGCTACATGTAAATTCACAATCTTCACAGTTATGGGTCCATGTATAACTTTAACCAAATAATTCATTGACATTTACATCTTCTTCATCTAATAGTCCTAGCATTACCATTAGAAATTCTTAAGCATCCTGCTGAAGAATTTGAGAGAACACTACTGATCCAGTACAGTCATCGGTTAGTTTTCTTATTCCAGTAGCAGAATGTATAAAACTTCTGTCACTTCTTAATTCTTCAATTGAGCTACACAGTTGTGAAGACATTTTTTTATCTATGTTTTCTTTAATTGAATTTGTGATATGAGGCAAATGGTATACTGCATTTAACACTCCATTAGCATAACAGTTCACTCCAGATTTATTATCAACATGATACCCGTCTATTTCCTATTTGTGTTGTAGTTTCTTTTCTTTCCTCCTTGTGGTTTTTCTTTTTGTTCATCTTTCTGTTCAACTCTGATAGACTGCTTATATATTTGCTGATTTGGACACAGTATCGCTTTTTGAAGCACAGAATGCTGGCCTAAACGATTAGCATATTGACCTCTTAACCAATTATACTCCCTTACAGAGCTCACATCAGCATTTACTTTCTTCTCATCAAAATCAATCAGAAATAAACCAGACAATGTTCTAATTCACGACAAAGCAACATATGAGATTCCTTCTTTAAATACGCTACTACCAATATTAACAAGACATGTAGCTACACTTAAACCTTGCGATTTGTGAATAGTTACTGCATATGCTAAAGACACTGGGAACTGCTTTCACTGGACATACAAGTATTTCACAAGTAGGAAACGTACAAAGCATCTACCAATCTGCCTAACTTCAGCAATATCATTACACTTTATGGCTAAGTATTCCACATCATTTCTGTTTAGATAATCAATAAATTTCATACCTTTACCCATTGTGCCATTCACTTGCCCTTCTTCAACATTCAAATTACGACGTAACATTACACGACAATTTGTACAGATACGTAACAGTTTTTCTAATCCTGCAGTTTTCGACACAGACTTTTCTAAACTATCCAATTTTGATTGCAGTTTTTCTGTTAGTAGCACTGTAACTCCTTGATGTTCCATTTTATAATTCGTTCTAATTTCGATGACCACTTCTTTTTCCAGTTGCAATAATTTTTCATTGAATTTACTATACTCCTCAAGAGTTGGCATCAAACAAACAATAAATCTAGACTGATAACAATAGACTCAATATACCACAGTGAACTATTAAAAATTCATTTTATTTTTACAAAATTGTTTAAGATAAAATAACTAAGAAACAAAACGTTACTAAGATTCTGTATGAATAGACATTTAGAATATGTACATCCAAACCTACCATATAAGTTTATCATCCTACTGAAAAATTGTATACATTCTCCAGATTCTCGGCCATGAGTTTGTGATTGATTATTATCTGATGGTCCTGATATCAAAGTTTTCTTGTGGTTTTCCTGATGAAGGCGCCATGTTCGCCGAAACGCATGTAGATACACGGAAAAACCACCACCGATTGATTTTATTAGCTACCCCATTGTATTGTCCAACCTTGTACATATTCCATTGTCATTGTGTTATTGTGTTTTGGTTTAATGCTGTGTTATGTTATTCATTTTTCACATGATTATCCAGATTTTTCCATGTCAGATAATTCCATTTATTTGTTCAGTTCTATATGTTGTTATTGTATTCTAAATGTCTATTCACACATAATCTTAGTAATGATTTGTTCCATAGTTATTTTATCTGAAACAATTTTGTTACAATAAAATTGATTTTTTATAGTCCACTGTGGTACATTGAGTCCATTGTTATCACTCTAGATTTATGGTCTTACATTGTTTTGAGACCAACCAGTTGCCTAGAGATTGTTTTCATGTACGATTGCTTTTTCCTTGTCCTAGGAACTACCATAAGTAACAGGGGGCCATATATTTACATTGCATCAACCAAACAATAGACTTCTCTTCCTTAACAAAATTATACATTACTTCATCAGCTGAAACATTACTTGGAAATACATTTTTGATGAGACGGGTTTCTGATACTGTCTTTCCCTCTTTTGTAAGGACTCCCACTCTTATGTCCTTTAGTGTATCTCCATAATGCATTTCTGATGCATGGCGCATATTTTGTATTAACTCTTTGTATTGAAAGTTTTCCCAAATGTTTACATTTCCAATATTTCCAAGTGAATTCCTTGTTTCAATATGTAGTAGTATCATGAATACAGGTTGCTCTTTTACGGGAGTTAGTTGTGGCAGGTCTCCAAAGACTATTAAGTGTTTCCTACAAAAAGTACATCGTAGTCAGTTTTTAATATTTGCTGCATTCTTAAATGTATAAAAGCTAGCATTAGGTTAGGCACCATGCTGACTTTATCAATAATGTGTAGCTTTAATTTCTTTAATACTCTTGCCACTTCATGACAAGCATCACCAGATAATTTGTTGTATTATAATTTGTTGTCATGTTCAACAGGCAGCATTAATTATCGATGGAGGGTAACTCCTTTAACATTATGAGCAGCTAAGCCTGTTGGTGCAGTGACTACACACGACAAATTGGAGTATGTTGTCTTCTGTAGCTAACTTGTCAGCACTTTAATCAGGAAGCTTTTTCCAGTTCCCGCTGGACTACTTATGTACAATAGAACTGGTTTATATGTACAACATGCACACTTTTATTTCCTCATGGAGAAATCCATGTTCTCCTTTCTTTGTTACCTCTTCAAAAATTTCTTTCTGATCTGCATTTAATTGCTGTGTTAGTAGTTCTAGATCCACAGTTTCTCATCTTACTTGCTGCATTGCATTCTCCACCCCACTCAAAGCTATTGCAGCTTCCTTTTCAATGATTGGCTGTCCAGAAGGATCTTGACTTCCAGGTGCTGAACTTTGACTGCTCTGAGAACTCTCTTTTGCTATCTCAGCAGCAATTGTTTCTTCTTGTTCAATCTCTTCTCGTTACATTTGAAGATACACTGGAAACACAGAGCGCTCAATGCTGTCTTTCACAGCGTTGAATGAGTCTTCATAACAGTCAAATTCTCCAAGAAGTTCATTTTCAGTTTGCCATGGCTTAAACAACTGTAACAAGGCTAAATAGAAAAACTCTTTTTATCTGCATTTTTGGCAACTTAGCTTTCAATGGTTGACTAAATTTCCTTTGTAATGTCTTACCAAACATCCTTCACATCCAGCTACAACAAATTTGCCTTCATCCATGTTTTCACTGACATTACTTCTGAAAGTATAATGTTGAAGTATTTCATAGAGACCCATCCTTTCCAGGTGAGGACTTCTTCTTGGAAAGTACGTATCCAGCATGTTACTCTTCATAATATCTGTACTGTGTGGCTCAAATTCTGCAAGATTTTGAATTTCAGGAAGAGAATTCAGTACTCTGTTACGAGTATTAGCAAGCCCTAACCTCATCCATAGAACTCCCCTAGATTTAGATAACAAACTAGCTGAGCTTAACCGGTCTACACATTCATTGGAGCCTATCTCTCTGTGAGAAAGCATTTCAAACTAAAACTGTTCAATTTGTTCGTAAGACTCTTTTCTGCTGAAATCTCCTCCCACATCTCCTTCATTTCAGTTTTCTCTGACTTTGTTATATAAGATGTAACATACCGAGCAACAGCAATTGAGTTGTCTGCAACAAACTGTGCATCCATGTTTGCATTCCACATCTTCAAAATCACAGGGTTGTAGTCATTAATGTATTTGGCAGCCTCTGTCCTTCTTAGGTTGTATGTATTTTTCGGTGATTTCCTTGTAAGTGTATGTCTGAATCCAGACAAAAAGCTGTTGACTCTTCCTTGTGAGATGACAGGTCATGGGAATCTGAAACAACATCTTGTATAAAATGTCTCTTTTGCTCTGTATTTTTTATGACAGTATTTTCTGCATCTATGATTTTGCAATCATAGAACTTGTTGTCTTAATAAGTTGTCACTACTCTCCTTTGGGATGGAGCAAGTTACATACTGCTCAATAAAAGACAACACAGACTCATCACTGACTGTTCCAAACTTTGGGGCATCTTTTACCCACAACATTATGTGAATATGGGGAGCACCTCTGGCTTGGTACTCTTTACCCCAAAATAAATCAATCACTTCACCAAGGGGAGGTTTTGTTTTGTTCAAGATGAAATACATCTTTGCTTGAAATCTGTGATTAAAATATCTGCAAACATTTGCAGGGTCTAGTGAACACAGTTCTATTGGCATCTTCAAATGAATGTCTTTTATGTTTAAATTTGCCTTCTGCAAGAGTTCTAGTAGGTCATCCCATGCATATTAGGCACATCTCAGCATCAGAAAACCAGTAGGTGCTTCAAGGTTCCTCAATATGCACTTGAGTGCACCATGAAACCAATACCAATATTCATTAGTCCCACGCTGACATGCCATTAGGTTTATTAAATTGTATTCCAAGTGTTCATCTTTTCATTGAACTTTCTCCAAAAGGTCTCTTGCTGATATAATATGCAAATTAACTCCTGTTTTTAAAATATGATTCACAGCATGTGAGAGGCCAGACAAGTGTCTCTCAAATAATAGGTGAAATATATATGGAATATATTAACTAAATCATTGGTCCTCTGAATAAAGTCCACTTCATCTATACTCAGCTGCAGGTATTTGCACAGGCCGCTTGTCATGCTTGCCACCTACTCCAGTAGGAAAAAGATGTGGAAACACTGAGCTTCTAAACTTTTTTCCCACACACTTAATGGAGCTCCTTTTGCCTCCTTCATTTGAAACAGCTCAATGGCATCACCAATAATCTCTTTAGAATAAAAAGGGTGGATGCTGTAATGTTCGTAAATTTCCTTTGTTCTGGACTGATCCACCTTCTCAATCTGACCTGTTAATTGAAATGTCTGATCCTTCTTATGTGTGATATCTTACAGGCTTTATATATTTCTATAGTAAACATTGTTTTGTACCAGAAATAAAGGTGCTTTTTTAACTCTGGTAACATCTACTAACTCCTGCCATATCTTCTTGTTCTTGGTAGGCACACCATTTATAAGAATTTCAAGTCCTACATCTAAATCTCTATCTACACCTACAGTTTTAATGTTTTACTTGACATCTAATGGCAAATACACTACTCTACCTTTTAGACCTTTCTGCAACTCTGTTGGGGGTAACGTGCCTGTCTTTGGCTTCATACGTACTATAGCCTGAAATGGATGTATAGTTTGGATGGACATATAAATATTTAAACGTTGAAGTGCTTCTGGAATGGGAACCAGTTCTAACTTGTTATGCACAGCTCTAGCAGGCATTTTATTATCCTCTACTTTATTGTAGCAGTACTTACATATAACTTGTCGTGCGGACAAGTCAAAGCGTTCTTCTACAAATAAGTACAGTGCAAACTTTTGCCAGTTATTATTATTCTCTTTATCACTTTTTAAATATAAGTCAACAGTCTGTGTTTGATTCTTGTAGTGAGTGCGTCGACAACATATACAAACATACTCTGGAATTTCAGAACATACTGTCTTAAATGTTGTAATCTCTTCTTCAAAACTAACAACTGTAGTACCTGTGTCCTGTTCTGCAACTCCTCCTGTTATGAGCTCTTCGATTTCCCCACAGTCCTGTTCTGGACCAAAGAAACGAAACTGCTTATCATCACATACCTTTTCTACCTCTGCAAAGTACCATGCAAATGCGCCCTATTCATTTCTCCTAAACATAAATTAGGAGTTTTCACATCGTACAGCCTCCTAACTAAAGTTTGCATTGTTGAGTGGTGTACAGCTAACATCCTAAAATGATGAAAGGTGCTTTGGCACACTTTCTTTGATAAACAAGCTAGAGAGTGTCCCTGCAAATGTGTATGCTTTCTCTGCTTGCAAAGATCCAAACCTTGTAAAGTACATATTTTGTGTTTCAAACTTCACCTTGGAAATATACGCAGGAATTTTCTTAATATATCAATGGATTTCTGTCTAATACTACAAACACTACTACGCAGCCAGTTGTATACAGGGGCCTGACTATGCCCTGCTTGGACCTCTTCTGCAATAACTTCTTCTAAATTTCTAGGTACCATCACCTCTTTCGCTATACGACTGCCATTCTTCATTTCATTACATCGTCCTCTTTCATCAATAGCATTAACTAATCTGGTATCCTGGCGATAGCTTTCTTCATTAAAGAAAGGCTATGTACTAGAAGTATGTAGCAATTCTCCACTAAAAACTGTACAAAAGTTACTTCTATTCACTAATATTTTCTTCTGGTTTTGTCTCCTCATGCACAACATCATTTTGTCAAGAATGTTAATTCTATTTAGAATCAAAATGAAACATTTCCTCTTCAAAGCGAAGGCCATATCAACTACTCTCTCAAGTCATTCTTTCTGTTCCTTCAAATTTCTCAGTAGATTTACAACCACTCTACTATCAAACATCCTAGCTCTGATTTCCTTAAACTGCTTCTGTCTCCTGGTTAAGGTGTGTCCATCTTTGTTACAATCTTTTATGTTCCTGCAATGTACACTTTGTCCACTCTTATTGTTTCTCAAAGTCATATTTTTCTTTTCTTTATTTTGTAATCTTTTTAAATGTCCACATATATTTTCAAGAAATGACTTTGTCCTCTTACCAGTAGCTCTTTTTTCTTTCACCACTTTTCCTGCATTTTGCCCTTTTGTAACTCATTTCTGCAGAGATACTGTAATTGCTTCTGTTGCTTTTTCTTCCGAGCTTTTGTAGGCATACTATCTGTGCTTAGTTATTGTGCAGTTGTCATGTTATGTTGCAGTTTTAAATCTACAGATGAACCTAGATATATTACTACATGCACTTACTTCAATATAACAAACCCAAAGCTAAACACAAAACTTTATTTATTAGTTAACTTTTAATATTTTAGCACCCTGTCGTACAACAAAGCTGCACCATATCTCATTCCTCACTTATACATGATGTAGTAAATTTTAAAATGAATATCAAGCCAAGGGGTGTACTTACATGCCCCATGCGCCGCCAGTGTGTCACTTTTTTTGACACACCGGCAGCATAATGTGGTGCTCCCTATTTACAAGACCACCTAAAGCCACTCTGTGTGACTTTTCATGGCCTTCTAACTACGGGTCCTTTTCGTGAAAGGAGCGTGCCATGGGTGTTGCTGTGGGTGTTCCCAGGCAATACCCATGGATTCTGCCTCATTCTGAGATTTACAACAATTCGTAAATCTGGGAATGCCTCAGATCCAACACCTCCCCAGGGGAGGTGTAGGGAGGCGCAACGAGGAGAAATACTTTTATTTCTCCTTGTTTTTTCCTCTTTCTATGTGTGCTGCAGAAAGAGGAAAAAACCTCTCCTGATTGTTTTTTTAAGTGTCCCTTCCTGCACAAAAACAATCATCCCTGCAACACAGGCACCTTGTACCATGGTCTCATGTGGCGCATGGCAGCCAGTTGTGCACCAGCACAGGGAAGAGCATAGGGATCTGGCATATTGGTGTAAATTTGACGTATCCCTGTGCTTTGAAAGTAATGCAGCACAGCCCAGCCAGATGGCTTGCGGCTTCGCGCTGCTTTCCTTTCTAGTAAATTTAGCCCCAAGTGTAGAAGTACATACAGTGTTGCAACACTATAAATCTGAAAACGCAACATAAGAGCTATTTGCGTGTCTCTCTACCACTGTGCCACTGTGTAGTTAGTATCTCAGTACTGTTCGACTTAAATGTATCAGATTTGAATTTTGTGAAACGTTGCATATAGCAATCTGCACATTAATTCTTCCAAGTACATGCAAAGAGTGTGTCACAGCTTGCATATATAATTCACCAGATGGTTCTAAAAGACTACATATTCCTCACTACAACTTGTAAATACATGTTTTTGTGGTTGAATACATGAATACTCCCCTGATGATTGAATTGGTGCATAGGTAGCGCCTAGGTGATTCTCTGAGGATACAGATAGAGTCTGGATGATTCCCTGAATATTTAAGAACTTCATGGGTCGTTCTATATCTGCATAGTTACTGCCTGCGTTTCTGTATGAGTATATCACTACTATCTGGGTGTTTGGATGAGTGCATGAGTAGTGCCTGAATGTTTAGATAAGTGCATGACTAATGGCTCAATAATTCAGTACATGCATAGATAGTGGTTGGATGATTAAATGAGTGAAACTCTAGTGCCTGGATGATTGCAGGAGTGCATAGATAGTATCAGGTGATTTAGAGAGTGCATGGATTGTGAATACATGATTGTATGTATAGCCTCTAGCAGATTTGATGAGTGCATGAGTAGTGTTTCAGTGATTGGATGACTACATTGCTGATGCCCATGTGTTTTTGGCTCAGTGAACAGTTAGTGCCTGGGTGTTTAGATAACTACATGGGTAGTGCCTGGATAATTGAAGGAGTGCATCGGCAGGCCATGGCTGAATAGATTAGTGCATGACTAGTGTCTGAGTGATTGCATGACTCCATTGTTGAAGCTTGAGAGATTGGATGAAAGTAAGTGCACTACTTGGGTGATTGTATTAGTGAAAGAGTACTGCCTCAGTAATTAAATGAGTGCATAGGTACTGGATGGATGATAGATTTACTACAATGGTACTCTCTACGTAATCAGATGAGTGCATGAGTAGTGCCTGAGTGTTTGCATGAGTGCATGCGTGTGCCTCAGTATTTCACTGGCTGCATGGGTTGTAACTGGGTGTTTAATGACTGCATAGTTACAGTATTGCTAATTGCATAAGTAAATGGTTAGTGTCTGGGTGATTAGATGAATTTATAGGTAGCACCTGCATAGTTTAATGACCACATAATTTCTGCCTGCCTGATTCCAAGAGTACATGTGTAGTGTATAGGTAATTGAATAACTTCATGGATAGTGAATCACTGATTTGATGACTGCCTGACTAGTTTCTTGGTGATTGCATGAGTGACTGAATACTGCCTGACTGACTGTGAAAGTACTTTCATTGCTGTTAGATAGATAACTGTTGTGGCTATATCTCTGACTCATTGGTTATCTCCTTCTGTCAGTATCAAACTACCTGTTTTAGTGTATATATGCTTTTCTACTGAGCTATGTGTGAGTGAAGTCTAGATATTACACTTGATATATATTTGCATACATGGCTCTCTATGAGCATACATTGCTTTGTTACTGAGCGTACACATGCATCAGTAAGTTTCTAAAACGGAAAACAACATTTTTAAATTTTTCAAAGCACAAAACCTTTTGTGAATGGCATTTCTCAAATACTTCTTCTGCGTCAAAAACATATATTCAGCATTTCGCAAACAAACGTTACACTCCAAATGAGGCTATGTTTAAAGGAAAAACACCACCCTCACCATATGCATGAAATTTTCATCAGCCTTACTGAACATAGATCACCATGTAAACATATATGCAAATTCTTAATAGATGTACGCCTTCAAGCCATCTTTCCAAAAATATATACCTCTCTGCGTCTTTAAGTAAACTCAAAAGTCCCACTGTATATATAGCTATGTGCAACCACAAGAAACATATCTCACCATCTAAGCATATGCAAAGCGGTCTTATAAGTTAAAAACCACATTGACAAACACTTCCCAATGCATACGTAACAAGTATTACTTCTTTCTAATTCATATACAGGCGGACATCATGTTCTCATCGTTTATTTGTGAGTACACTACTCCTGTTTAATAATGTTACTGAAGTACTATAACTCCCAGAATGCAAATAACAGATATATATCTTTCTGCACATGATGTTTAGACATTTAAACCATTCTTACTGGCACATGCATCAAGGTAGGCTTTTGCGATTCCTTAATTGCGATTATTAAGGAATCGCAATTAAGGAATCGCAAAAGCCTATGCATGTAGGAATCGCTATAAAAATAGCGATTCCTAAACATTCCTTAATTGCGACTCGCAAATTGCGAGTCGCAATTAAGGAATGCCGTCCCATTCATTCCTAGGGGCCTACAGGCCCCTAGGAATGAATTGAAGATTGCATGCGCAATTTGCGAGTA
This sequence comes from Calotriton arnoldi, assembly GCA_963921515.1. Taxonomy (NCBI): domain Eukaryota; kingdom Metazoa; phylum Chordata; class Amphibia; order Caudata; family Salamandridae; genus Calotriton; species Calotriton arnoldi. The sequence goes on along the minus strand of CAWUFW010004938.1, from coordinate 955,317 downwards.
CCAGTAGGTACTCGCAAATTGCTCATGCAATTTCAGGATGCAAGGGTGTCAAAATGACACCCTGTTGCACCCTGAAATTGTGATGTGCACCCATGTTGCGCACACACATGCCCCAAGGGCATGTGTGTGTGTAACCTAAAACTTTAAAAATGCATTTTAGTGCATTTTTCAAAGTTTTTGCAAATTACAGACAAGTTTGATTTGTCTGTAATTTGCGGTCCCAAATAGCGAAATCGCTATTTGAAAGTGCTTCTAGCATTGCATTTTAGGAATCGCAAATTGCGATTCCTTAAATGCAATCGCAATTTAGGAATTCGCAAATAATTGCAAATTCTTAAATTGCGCTTAGGAAACACTTTCATGCATCTCCAAAGGCCAATTTGCGATCGCAAACGGCCGATTTTTGCGAATCGCACCGTTTGCGATCGCAAAAACCTTTGATGCATGTGCCCCTTAGTTCCTAATTGCAACTTTCCACAATACTATACTATTATTTTTAATAAAGTACACAATGTTGTAAAGAGGCACTCATTCATTTTTCTTACTTCCCAAAACATTCACCACTGACCTCTTCAACACATACCCTCTAATAGATACAGTTCATCTGATATATTTGTTCATATCACTGTCATACTCATTTTTTTTATCAAACTCCCATATACATCTTCATTTCTAATGTAATTATTATAAAGGATTAAAATGTTATGTACATACCAGTGAATTCAGTTTGCAGATTATATTGCTGTTTTAGTTCTTTGTGGATAGTTTTGACATGGGTAGTATTTATAAAAACTAAGCACAAGAATGGTACACCACTCTCATACAAAGCAACCATAAAATGGCAACCTTTTCAACTTTGCACTCTGTGATCATGACAAAGGCAGCAAATTAAATCATATCTTTCATTTTAGACTACACTATCTCCACTTGTGAATGGTTAGTATCTGTTCACCCTTTCCCTCTCTTTCAAAAAGAGATTCCTACCTATGTGTGTTTGCGAAATATTCACGATCATCGCCGAGAAATCATAAAAGAACCATTTGAGTTGAAACCTATATCTAGCTTCATTTAAAAAAAAATTAAATACTACACAACTGTTTATTACATAGTCCTGAGTTGGATATTTAAGCTTGCCATTACTTAAATTGTGTCATCACTCCATAACTTTTTTTTAAAAGTTCTGTCTCTTTAACACCCTTCTCCCCCCAAAACACTCTTAGGTCAGTGTACCTAACAACCCAGTGGAACCAGTAGGTCACAAGTTCACAGCACATTCTAGAAGGAGCATGCTGCTTCCAAATGAGATACAGCAGGTGTGGTTTACTCCAGATTCAATAGCATATCCATGTCTGTATTACATTTCTTTTTTTAAACAATAGACACTAATAAGACTTTTTTCTAAGGCATCCAGCACACTACCTAATTTTATTCACTTTCATACTGATAGCATCCAATGAAATATATATATATTTATATATATATATATAATTTAATTTTTTTAGAACACCTCCATTTTAACTGCTTTTCCTTTGCAAAATGACCTCATTCAGCTCCAGCCTTCGCCTGACTACTTTTGCTCCTTCACTTCAAGATGCTTAGATATGGATTGTGGGCCACAGCTATATCTATGGGCTATAGAGGCTGCAAAAAAGAGAGGTATTGACAGGGACATGGGTTTGCCAAATGTGCAGATTACTTACTTTGGCCAGAGAGTGTTAAAGTTTCATCAGTTGCTGGCTTTGGTTAAATCCATTGTGGATTCCCAAGCTCCTCACCTCATGATTTTGCACTGTGGTGGCAATGACCTAGGCACATTGACTGGGGTAGGACTGGAAATCCTAATGAAAGAAACCTTTGCAGAACTGATGTTGCTTTTCCTTCACACTATCTTGGTGTACTCTAATATATCCAACTCACACAAAGGGAGGGCGCACCCTATTAATCCTCTGTACTACCTATTGTATTGTACTGTGCATGGCTGTTTGTAAATATCACAAGAACCCCATACTTCTACACACAGCCCAAAATTCATAAAAATTTAGAACCACCACCGGCAGACCGATTGTGTCAGGGATCGGCTCACTTTTGGAGCCGCTATCACAGTTCTGTGATTTCTTCCTTAAACCTATCCTTCAAAAAACAGATACTTACATAAAAGACACCAAAGACCTAGATTATAACGAACACAATAACCTACTCATGAGTTTGGATGTAGAAAGTTTGTACACCAGCCTTCCCCAAATTGACACACTGGAAGTAATAAGGGACATCTTAGAAGAAGAAGATTAGAAATACACGACACCCAGAGAATTCATCCTGGAATGTGCAAGACTAGCCCTAACCAAAAACTACTTCGTATTCGAGGGAACTCTATTCCTCCAAACTCACGGAACTTCGATGGGGAGAACATTTGCCCCAAGTGTGGCAGGGCTTTATGTACACAACCTAGAGAAGAACTATATACTACACAACAGAAATCCATACAGAACATAAATCTCAGTGTGGAAACGATACATAGACGATGTCTTTGTAATTTGGAAAGGAGATACCACTACTGCATTAGCCTTTGTCGCTTGGCTCAATAACCAAGACAGGAATTTAACATTTACCCACACTATTGACAAAGATTCTTTAGCTTTTCTAGATGTAACCATTTACCACAAAGATCAGTCTGCCGGCAGACACTTACCACAAACCCACTGCCAAAAATAATCTGTTACGTTTTGATAGTTCTCACCCTTGGGCACTGCGAGGAAATCTCCTATACGGCCAGTTCCTTCGACTACATAGGAACTGTAGCCAAAGTAAAGACTTTAAACATCATGCAGATCTACTGGCAGAAAAATTCAAGGCCTCTCAATATTCCAACGGCATAATACAAAGGACGAAAAAAAGAGTGAGAAACCAAAATCGGGAAGCACTCTTGGAAACTCCTGCACATCAAAAATCAAACCCTCCTTTGCTATGTGTCATCACATACAATGTAGAATCAAATCATATCAAAAAAATAATCAAACATAATTGGCGGATTTTGAACACAGGTACATGGCATTGGGACCCCCCTCTTTTTTCTCACAAAAGAGCGACTAGCTTACGTGACACCCTAGTACATACAAGACCTAAGTTAAACCCTAGACCAGTGAACACCATTCACACAGCTCTGGGACTCCCCCAAGTTACAGGACACTATCCATGTGGAAATTGCAGTGTGTGTCACCTCACAAAAGCCACAAAAGAAATAGACCTAGGCTTACGCACCCCTTGGGAACTAAGGAAATTGACAAACTGCAACACAAAACAAGTAGTTTATTTAATTACTTGCCCGTGTAACTTAAAATATGTTGGGATGACTACTAGAAAAGTAAGCATAAGAATCAGCGAACATAGAAGCACCATACGTTGCAGACACAACTGTACCAAAATGGCTGATCACTTTCTTTCCACAAAACACACACTAAATGACTTAACTTGGATTGTATTGGATCAAGTAACAGCTGACATCAGGAACCTAGAGACAATTCTGTATGAAAAAGAACAAGATGGGTTTACATACTATCCACTCACATCAACGGTCTGAATGATGAAATACCCTGGGGCAATATCTTATAAAAGTCCTTGTCACACCAATGACACAGTACGAATACTTCAGGCTCCCACACTTATGAAACTTAAAGTGTAATTAACCAATGATCTGGGTTTTGATAAAGAACAAACAAATGTGTAGAAAAGGATCTCCAAGTATTTACATGACTGCGACGTAAGCAAATTATATTGAGACTGTCATTTATTAATATGGCACATGTATTTTTTTACTAACATTAATGGATGTACATAAAATAACTTTTGTAAATTAGGAGGAAGAACACATCAGACACAATGGTCTATATGAGCATCGATACATATCCCTTGCCGATACTCTTAGACTCAACCCCAATCGGCAAAATCTAAACTACATTTCCCGGCAGCCCTGGGGACAAGTTACGGGGGTACACGTCATTCTGTACATGAGATCGGGAAGGGACAAGGAGAGAATGAGCCCGAGCTTACAGCGGAATCCAAGATAACGTCTCCTGTAAACGAAATACCAGGATGCAATGTGACAGTCACGTGAAGCAACGCATCACAATAAGAAAGAATACTGACATCAGGTCAGTAACAATTGAGAAACAGGGAGACAGAGACGTCAAGACGGCAGATGGGTTCTCTTGACTAAGTGAGTACAATCTATCCCCAAAAAAACCCAGAGACCATCAGACAACCGAATAAGCTAGATAATATATTATACAAAAGGCATTATTCTCTTTTTAGAGTGTGACTACAGAGACCGTCCTCCCATGTAAATCCCATGATGTCTTAACACTATTTAAGCCACGTAGGTGATATATTTATTCATTTATTTTGTCATTTTTAAGTTCACTATTAACGGTTTGTGAAGTGCTTATGTGTGGGTACATTTAACCACTCGTAAATGTAATGCAGATCTTTTTCACTAGAATGTGGCAGTCTTCTCATTGCACTAAATTAGGTGCCACTGTTGTGGGGACAGAATAACAAACTGTCGACCATTTTTATCCTCTTACACTTTATCTGTTCTTTCAGCAACGACCATACCGGAAAGAGTCAGTGAAGTATGGTGTGTATGTTACGTGCATGCTTCATATGCAAAAAGGTTTTTGGAAAGAAAGCAAAACGATAGATTGAAAAGCTTCTGACGCAGGGTATAAATACAGCTTTAAGATCCTGAGAAAGCCGCCTGACCCTTTATGGGCATACAAATGGCTGAAACATGTCGACCTATAAATGCTAAGGACCATAGAATCCTGACTAGCATCCCACTGTTTTTAATCTTGCCATAGACCTAGCTCAGTAAAACAGGTTTTAGGTTCTGTAGGCATTTTTAACATTCTTAATTCCCTGCATATACTTCCTAAGAGCTCTGATTACAAACGCGCAGAGCCCACCAAGTCACATTAGGTTATCCGGGTGTTGGTCCAAAGATGACGCAAGACACAGGTGGTACCTGTGGGTCCTCAAAATATATATAACAACACATATTCAAGAAATGTGGCACGGACACTAATTTACCTGGGTGTCATCCGCACACTCACTTGTGATATTTACAAACAGTGATGCACATTACAAAACATTAGGTAGTACAGAGGATTAATAGGGTGCACCCTCCCTTTGTGTGAGTTGAATTTAAAAATTTGGGAAGTTGAGGGCCCCCCCGCATAAAAGCCTTCTCACTCCTTCTAGGTTTCAGACCGTACTCTAATATATGCCAAAGACAGAAATTGAAGTGGTGAAATCAATTCTGTCCACAAATTGACAAAGCCAGGAAACCTGTTAATAAAACTCTTTCTGCATACCTCAGAGACCACTGCATGGGCTGTATCTATAACACCAATCTGCATTTTGACAGGCATGGAATTTATAGAAATGATGGAGTGCACTTTAGAGATTAAGGCAACAGGGTGTTTCTAAGTAACCTGAAACTCTGCATCAGGTCTTATGTGTAGCAGCCATATACACACAACCAATGCAACAGCTCTTGTCAGGGCCACCCGAGTACCCAAAATATCGTGACGGTTTTTAAAAAAGTTTTTTTGTTTCTGTTTTTGACAATCTTTGCAACAATGTCACGATCCCCACGGATACGTTGCGAAAACAGAAAACAAAAGTAGAAATTCAATGACCACCAACACATCAAAAAATAATATGAACATTGCACTGCACATATTACTATATACATACTTCTTTTGAAGCATGTTTAAACTCATATTTTTGTACTAAGTTTCTTTAAAAACCATCTTTCACACCTATTTTCCATTTCCGTGGTTACTCGGGACGTCGCTATGATGTCGTTAACCGCGACTATCATGCCTTTTCCATAAAGTCTAACACATATTACACTATTTTACACAGTAGGGGTTTCTTACAGTATTCTCTAAACTCATGTTTTTTAGAGAGTTTCTATAAAAACCATCTCTAGAAACCTATTTTCTGTTTTCACAGTGACGTTGGAGATCGTGATGACGTCGGTAATTGTGACCCCGCAAATAGGTCGTGAAAATGCATAGCAAAAGCAGGAATTCAAAACGCCACCACCACATTCAACAATTATGACTATCTTACTAATTCTGACCATCACACCAGATAAATCACTATCTAATTAACTCTATAAAAACATTTATCAATATCTCAATATCTCTATAATAGTCTGTATTAATGATTCACACAGCTATGTGAGAGCATGCATAAGTCTCTGAGTAGGTCTGTCACTGCATATATAATTCTATGAGTAGAAATCAGAGTAGACTCTTGAGTTGTTCAGTAAGTGTGTCACTGGCTGCATAAGCCTCTTAGTGCATCTCTCTATCAGGGAATGTATGAGAGGAAGTATAAGTCTCTCAGAGGCTCTGCGAGTCAGTACGTAATTGTCAGACTGGATATGTGACTGAGTCAATCAATGTCTCAGTGGGTGTGTGAGTGGAATTATAAGTCTCTCAGTGGGTCTGTGAGTCGACGCATGAATGTCTGAGTGAGTCTCTGACTTGGTGAGTGGATGCATGAGTGTCTGAATAGGTCTGTGAGTGGGTGTATGAGTCTCTGACTGCATATGTGAGTGGGTACATGAGCCTGTGACTGGATCTATGAGTTGGTGCATAAGTGTCTGAGTGGGTCTCACTATCAGTGGGTGTGTCAGTGGAAGCAAATTTCTCACACTGGGTCTGTAAGTGGGTGTATGAGTGTCTGAATGGGTCTGTACATGGGTGCATCACTCTCCAAGTGAGTCTGTAAGTGCATGCATAAGTACCTGAAATGGTATGACAGTGAGTACATCAGTATCTGAGTGGGCATGTGACTGGATACATAAGTATGTGAGTGGGTGTTTGCAATGGGTGTATAAGTGTCTGAGTGAATATGTGAGTAGGTACATAAGTGTGTGACAGTCACCGCCTAGTGTGTACAAATATATATATTTTTTATATTTCCACCAATATTCGTGACAACGTTGGTAGTCGCGATGTTCCCCCGACGATACATGGGGTGGTGCGCTGGCGGTCGCGTCATTGTCATAATTATCGCGCATGATTAAAAAATCAATTTTGGACACGTAACTTGTGTCGCTAACACCCCCATTCCTCAAACATGGGGTCAGAGTTCCTCCACTCTGATCCCTTATGATAGCTTTTTCAGAAATTTTCAGCCCCGGGAACCGTTCCCGATCAATAAAATGGCACCCACAACTTTCTGTTCAGGTTGCATCCAGCCAATCAGAGCATTCCAGTTGGCGCATGCATTCGCATTTAATCGCACAACTGTTGCAAAATATCCACGACCAGAGATATCACTATAAATCGTGGCTCAAATTTCTCAAAAACTACTGAACAGATTTACACCAAATAGGCAAAAGGCACTTCCCAAAACCAACTTCTACCTCCCTGCCAAATTTGGTGTAAGTCTGTTCAGCAGTTCGGACTGTAGCTGTGGCTAAAGGTTCCTATGGGAATTAACATTATAAATACACCCTTTTTACGCAAACCAAACTCTCGATCCCCACTGCATATATATATATATATTTCCACCTAAACTTGAGAACTACCCAGAGTTCTCTGCTTCTTTTTTGCATAATTTATGCGTCACTTTATGCCTGAAAGGGTATTGTTTTGACTTATACTGGGTGCTCCCTTGTGTCTGGACAAAGCTATACCTCTCTGAAGAGCTCTAAGTAGAGCGAAACACTGTGCCAGGGGTTTCTTTTACTCATTTCAGGTTGGCTTGGTTGGTATTTTACCAATTCAAAGCTGTAATACTGTGACTGAAGTGGTAAATGGCTTTTGTCATTTCACAGCTCAGCATGTACAGCACTGTGCTAGTCCTATGCTTAAAGATTTTGCTGTCGAAATGGCAAAAGACTTTGTCCCTTTCTATCTCGGCGTGAATGGCACTGTGCTAATCCTATGCTTGAAGACTTTGATAGAAAAGCAGATATTTGAGGTGAGCAGATCTAGAGTGTCGCTGTTGTTGAGAGTTCTCTATACAGGAGCTGCTTTCCACCTAAACTTGAGAACTACCCAGAGTTCTCTGCTTCTATTTTGCATATATATATATACAGGAGGCGGTGTAGGCAGGGTCGGAGGACTCATTCAACACAGAACCACGGCGGTGAGTAATCAAGCATTGGCGCAGGTGGGGAGGAAACAAGCAGTTATATTTAACCAGCAGTGATCGGCTAGTGATTACTAAGGGCTCACGCAATATCCTAACATGTCAGAGGACGCATTGCGGGAAAGGGAGGCGGTGGCGGAGGAACTTTTTGGCAACCTGCCTAGTATATCGAATACCAGACAACCTTTGGATACGGCCACTGGAAAGAATGACACTGATGTTAAATCACTATTAAAAGCATTAGAAAAATGCATGCGCAACGACATTTTTAAGTGGTGGGAACAAAAATCTCTTCAAAAATATGAGGAAGCAGGGAGGGTCCCACGGGGATTGCGAATACTATTGGCCCCAAGTTTTGAGAATCCTAACACCATGATGTTAAACGAATGGGCAGAGAACAATCTCAAGGCATCTATGAACCTGGTCAGAATACTAATCAAATATGCCCAGATAGATCGTGAGGCACTGCAACAGGAAATAGACAAAATCAATGAAGAACTGGATAATTTTGAAGCAAAAGATCACATTACAAAATCCAGAAAAGAAATACAGGACAGATTAAAAAAACAAGAGGACAAAATTAAAATCAGGAAAGCCCATAAGTTCGCCAGGGACAAGGAAGATTTTGAATTGGGACAAATATTTACTTTTTCACAGAAGTATGACAATGTCAAGAGGTTAAGATTAAATAACATATCAAAAAGTACAACACAAACAACAGTTGAACCGTTGAGAGCAGACAGCGTAATGACATCTACCTCAGATTTAAGTTCCGCTATTAGTGAAACAGAATCAGAAGAAGGGGGTTTCAAAATGACAAGTACAATGGTAGATTCTGGCAAACTAACTTTAGCAGAGGAGCTGGATTTTTTAACCTTAGACCGCAGGCAAACACTGAGGCCGCGGAATCAAAAAAGACCAGCGGAAGCAGGAGGAACCAAAGGAGATAAGCTAGGAGAAAAGGTCGGAAACTCAAGAACCAAAAAACCTCAATGGCGAAAGAGGCAAGGGAAAATTACAACACAATAGTCAACCTATCTAAAACAACACTTACCAAAGCAGAAACACAACTGTTATCTCTGGGGTTGTCGTTCTGCCAGAGTGGACATTTTCAAATTTATTTGGAAATTAAAATTTAAAAAGTATTTTACCATCAAAGAAGGCACGAATCAGCAAAATAAGGAACTGCCCAATACCAATGTAATCCATGAGAATTTACAAGTTTCCGATGTAACAACTCTCTTAACTTTGCAAGAGCTCACTGATGAGACTAACTTAGACCAACAAATGAATTTCAATCCAGGTATGACCCAGGCAAGACTACGTGAAATGGATATCATACAACCGAGTGCGGATAGTAGTCCCATCAAACCAAAATCCACATTTTTACCCATGATGCCCAAAGATGCTACTGATATATTTCATAAACGGGTAACTGAGGATCTCAAGAAATTATACCACAGTATGAGACATACAAAACGTAAGATCAAATATCAAGATCTCCAATATGCGAATTTAATGAAAAAAATTCAAAAATTATCATGAAATCATCATCAATAAATCGGACAAAGGGGGCAACATTGTGCTCTGGCCCAGACAACAATACCTCCAGGAGGCATATCGCCAGCTTGATGATAAGGAATGCTACGAAAGATCAAATATGAAGGAGTACAACAAAGCTAAAGATGGCTTGAAGAAAGAATTGTTACAGTGGAAGAGACAGGGGTTAATCTCAAGCGATGAATACAACTTCATGTACAAAGAATTCCCTGTCCTTCCCATCATCTACTTCATACCAAAAATACATAAGGATGTAACACCCATCCCAGGCAGACCAATCATCTCAGCTAATAATAGCTTCTGTGAAACTATATCTCAATATGTGGATTATTTTCTCCAGGAACATGTCCAAAATTTGCCCTCGTACATTAAGGATACTGGAGACTTTCTAACCACAATTAGTCAAGTTGTATGGACAGAAGGACTACTGCTTATTACGCTAGACATAGAGTCGCTGTAACTAGCATTGAACATCAAGCAGGGTTGACAGCAGTTAAGCACTTTTTAAGTACAAGACCGATGAATAGATACAATCATAACCTTATGCTTTTAGACCTTATCAAGTGGTGTCTGTACAACAATTTCTTTTTGTTTGGTAAAGAAATATTCAGAAAAATGCGGGGTGTGGCAATAGGAGCCTGTTTCTCCCCTAGCTATGCATGTTTACATGTTGGATGGTGGGAGAAACAGGTTCTGAGAAAAATCCACAGTGAAACATATAACACACATGTTATGCACTGGCTAAGGTTTATAGATGATATATTCATTATCTAGAAGGGCAATCAAGAAAGTGCACTGAATTTCATCAAGGAGATCAACAATAATAATGTTAATCTCAAATTTACCTCGCATGTTAATGAGAAATACATAGATTTCCTAGATGTGAAAGTTTATATGTCCAATATGAAGCTCGAGACCACCTTGCACCGTAAACACACAGCAGGCAATTCCACGCTAAAAGTTCTCACCCCAAACATCTGGTGAACAGTATTCCCTATGGAGAATTCCTAAGACTTCGACGGATCTGCAGTACGAATGCAGACCTTGATAAATGTCAACAGGAAGCAAGGGAAAGATTTCTATATAGGGTTTATGATGACAAACTGTTAAAAGGGGCTATGAAAAAAGCCAATGAAAAATCTAGAGAAACCCTTCTTTTGCAAAAGAAAAATAGTAATGATCACAATCAGGAGCCCATAGTACCAACTATAACTGATGACAACACAGTCAGACTCATAACCACATACAATCGCCAAGAACGACATCTCAGTGCCATTATTAACAAGAATTGGCCGATCATACTAACAGACGGAGTGTTGGTGCCTAGATTGCGGTAAAACCTACACTCACGTTTAGACGAGCACCGTCTATGAGAACCCATTTTGTTAAAAGTAGTCCAGAGATCAACCAGAATGCATCTTGGTTAAAACCGAAACAAGGGTTTTACAAATGCTCATCCTGCAGGGCATGTAAATTTGGCATCAATACAATACACTACTCTACACCATTTAATCCCACTATGGTAGCAATTAGTGGCAATTTCAACTGCCGGACGGATTTTGCAGTATACGTGCTGGAATGTACCTGCGGCCTTCGGTATGTTGGGAGTACCAAGCTGCAGGTACATGTCAGAATTCTCCAGCATCTTCGTGCAATAGTCAACAATGATGCCACATACCCTGTGGCACGACATTTTAAATCTGTACATCAGAATGATTTGAATTGCCTCAAATACTTCGTGATTGATGCCATACACAGCTTAAGGCGAGGTGGGAATAGGGAACGTATGCTCCGGCAGTTAGAGTCACGTATGATAATAGAACTTGACTGTAGAGCACCAGCAGGTCTGAATAATAATGAAGACCTACACAACTTTCTGTAAAACAACAACTGTGTATAAAATTTCTTTTGCATAATACCATTCAGAGTGGGTATTCTCTGATAGAACCATGAGGATCATTTTAATCCTGGTAGTACAACACCCTCTTGGCACAGTAAATGTATGCACATGACATATATTTTTCTCAAACTGCTTAGTATTTTTCACGAGTATGCTGCGTTGAACTAATCCAACTCACTAGAATGTAAATTCAAATCATCAAACTATTACCTAGTGCAATACTGTACCGATTTTGAGTAGGTTAAAGATTTAGTTCAGGATATACAAATATGGCTTAAATATTTGTAAATAGGACTCCGAAAGCCGATCCCTAGTACAATTGTATATATATTTTATTAGATGTGAGACAGTTTAAATAAATGGAAAATAAGTAATAAAAACAACATCACGCACATTTACATATTTTGCATAGCTATGCACAAAGCACTTTAAAGCACTATGCACTTATATGGTACGATGTTAGCACGCATAGCACGTTATAATGGATAATCAGATTTACATTGCACATCAAATGACGAAAAAGTTAATATTTTAGACTTTATAAGTTATTTAACAACATGGATGTCATCAAGGTCATAGTGCAAAAATATATATGGGGTAGTTTTGCGAAAATGCATTTAAGCAGCAAGAATCACAGTATAACAACTCCCTCTGCAATGCACTAAGATTTAACTGTGTTCTTGTCTATTTATATGTATATATTATTCATAACATCAATGTGATATGATGCTTATTTAAACAAATATATATAAAAAGAAGAAAAGTCTATCAACAATTGTTCGTAAGAATAATGATGTAAAATAAGGTCATTGCAACTAGGTCTGTTCACTATGTCCTTTGTAAAAGATGACATGTGACACAATGTGGGTTCTTTAAACAAGTTTACCGCAAGGCGTTTCCTTATGTGATCAAGGTCATGTGTTGACTGAAACGCGTAATGACATGGAGGAGTGAGGCTCATTAAATTTTTGCACTGCAAACCAAAAGAAGTTCGTGCCCGTGTGTTTTTTCGCTTTGGAAAGCGGAAGGGCATTTGTAGTTCTAATATATATATGTTTGGTACTGCCCACATACCATAGGTTGCAGGGACACTCGAGAATGTAAACCACATAGGCCAAGAAAAGAGTTTTGGAGCATATGAGAGCCATATCCAACAAAGACCCCCATTACCCCATTGCGAGACACTTTGAAACATTTCACTATTCAGACAGCTCCAAACTCAAGTTCTTTGTCATAGAGCAGGTCACCATCGGAGCACGGGGAGGCAACAGAGCACTGCATTTGAGGAAATTCGAATCTACGCATATCATAGATCTCGGCACACGTCATCCAGGGGGACACAATATTGATGATGAAATGGCAATCCATTTACACACTGAATAACACTCTCCCCTTTTTCTTCCTCCCCCTTTTTTCCATGTAGCAATCCTATAACATCTTTCCCCTGTCATGCTTCGTTTCTTCTCCATGCTATTCTTCCTTCTCTGATTCCTTTATTGATCTATCTACCTTTTTCTACATCTTTGTGTAGTTGCCTTGTCTCGAGCCATATGCTATGTGAAACATTTATATGTTTATTTACATCTATATGCAATATGCAGCATTATAACAAGTTTAGTCCACTGATTTTCAATCATCATCTAACATATTCTCTACATGTTTCTCTTGCAGGAGGAAAGGAAGGGACCATCAGACCTGATCTAGTCACCTTTTGGGCTCCCTACCCTTTTCTTCAAATGGACAACACCAGTGTGTTTTGCCTCATCTACCCCAGATAAGAATTTTTACCGATTTTGTCCTTTTTGTTTTTTGTTTTCCACTGTATCACTGATACTGAGCGCTGTTGCTACTCCCACTTGGGGACTTGCATCTACTGTGGACACTCCTCTTGACCACTCCAAAGCAGGCCTAGTGTCTTGTGCTGAGGTCAGGAATTTTCTCCCACCAAGGGGAACGCACATTGCACCAACACATAAATTTATTCTGAGACAACCTACACGACACATGTGCTGTAAACTATGACCGGGATTACATCCGCAGCGTGTCACCACAACTGTCCCTAAGATCTGACCCTTCTTCCACATTGGGACACCCTGGTGTCTGCCAATTCTCCTGACTCTGCCCTTATGACACCACAGCTTCTCTGTGATCTGACCCCTTTTCCAACTTTGGGATACACTTTTGTCTACCATGTTCCTAGACTCGGAACCTTCACGACACTTGTCACCCAGTGCCTCCAACTACCAGCATGCACCTGCTTTGGAATCTTCCACTGCGGTCTCCCTCATCCATGTTGCACAGACAGGCGATTACACTTTGTGACACAGAGTCTTTCCAATGTTCATTCATGTTGCGCAGACAGGCGGTTGCACCTTCTGATACTGAGTCTTTCCCATGTACAGCTCACGGCACAATTCCTATGTGTTGGCCGGATTTTTATGTACAGTGCGTGATCCATATTACTTGCAACACCACTTTTGTAACTTCAATATTGACACTTGTCTATCACCATGTGCACCAATATGTACTTATACGTTTTCACGGGATAACGTTTGTGTATACTCGCATTTACTTTGGTACAGATTGTATCCTCTCAAACATGGCCGCCTTGTATATGTATACCAGGCACCGAGTTCACGCATTAGTCCTCTGTTGATGACAATGTATATCTACATATGCTGCTCAGTTTGTGTTTGTTATTATGTGAGCAAGGCCGCCTGACGGCCGAAACGCATCATATTGGATTTATGAAGTAATAAATCTACGTGCACCTCTATCTGTGGCTTATTCCTGAGAGCGCGTGTAACTTTGTTTCTTGGTACACGGATTATTGCCGGAGGCTCCGCCGGCTAACGTGCCACCTCCCTTGGGTCTCCAGGTTCCCGGACGGAGCGCCTTTTCTTCCTTGCTATTGACGGAGGGAACCGTCCTACGGATTCGGAGACCGGCCGCCCTCAAACTTTGAACTGCTCTGCTACCGGGGTCAAGACAGCGCGTCTCAGATGGTAAGCGTCTCTTTGATTTCAGAACAGTTGTTGGTCCTATTGTGTCAGCCGACGCAAGGGACCATACCGTGACTGATTTTGCGGAACGTTTGCGGCTCTGACCGGCGTTCCTCTGTATACCAGCATTAGCAACTGGAGTTGGGATTTAGGTGGGCAACAAGCTTCTTCACACTACGGACCATGCAGTCACCCAGTGGTCTTACGACCTCACAGAACATTTGTACAGTACACAGAGCCGGCAGGAGGGACTTGAGATACACATCAAGGGGATAACACAGATGGAGACACTTTGTTCTGGGGTATTTATGAGGAACTACCAATTAATCCATTATGGTTGATGACACTGACAGACGTGCAGTGGCACATACTCTGTTCTCAAGAGCCCTGGGGAAGGGGAAAACCAGCTACACAGATAAAACACATGAATACACTATTTTTTACTTATTAAGGAAATTGGAGAAGCTGAGCAAAAACGAAATATCTAAATGGTGGGAGGCCATCTACCTCCAAGATTATGTGGATAAAGAAATGATTCCAAGGGGATTAAGAATATACATCACCACCTCATATGAGTCACCAGATCCAGGCATGCTCGAAGAATGGGCAACGAACTGTGCCAAAAGCTCTAGAAAGATGATGGAAATACTAATCAAGTAAGCTTGGAAAGACAGAGAAACAACTATAGCCAACATCAAACGCTTAAAAGAGGACATCGCCAAAAGCAACGAACAGGACACTGTCTCTAAATTCATGACTGAAATTAAAACAGGACTTATCAACTATGAAGATGACATCAAGACAAGGCAGCAAAGAAAACTTCACTGCGACTGTGTCGTCTACCAAACAGGAAGGATTCTTACTTACAGTCGCAAATACGACCACATGTACGATACTCACCAGCAGGATCCACACAAAGTTACCATCACATCACCGTAGGAGTCCAGAGAAACATCCAGCGAAGCCGACATTGACACACCAGCTACATCTATTACATCTGACAGCTCCGCGTCAGGCAGCGACACGGACGTGAGACCGAAGACTTTTTTAGACGAATACCAGCTGTTACGCCGGGGACGTCAAACCACGAGAACCACACCAAAACCCAATACCAAGAGCAACAACCGACGGCGATGAGGTAGGGGAAGAGGCCGGGGCGGCAGCGAAAGAAGAGGAAGAGACTTGAGCAGAGGCAGAGGAAAAGGGAACAACAAGGAGCGCATGGGAAATTCATCTACTCGCTCAAAAACAACCACATAATGGATGAAACAAAGGTAAATCAAACCATTATCAACCTTAGCAACAAACCACTCAATTACCTTGAGAAGAAAACACTATACCTTGGTCTATCCTTTTGCCCCACACAACCTCTAGACTATGTGAATACTCGAATTGACATCTTCAAATGTTGCCGTAAACTGAAATTGAAGAAATGGCACAAAGTGAAACCATGGGAGAATACGAACAAAGACCAGACTAAAAAGAAAAAACATTGGACAAGCACGAATGATGAACTTAACATTAGCGATATTGACACTCTCATTACCATGCATGAACTAGAAGGCAATGTAGAAAATGCTGATGTCAACATATATGATGTTCTGAATGATCTAGAGATCCAACTTCAAGCCCAAATCTACTTTCTTACCCATGATGCCTCACGACAGTATAGACACCTTTCAGGACATTGTATCCAGTCAACTCCTCAGTTTCAGACATAAATCGGGGTTCAGTAAATCACCCCATTCGCAACATAATCTTACCATAGCACAGAAAGATGCCATAAAGAACTTAGCCAATGATGATACGATCGCCATTAGACCTGCAGACAAGGGGGGGAACGTGGTCATCATCAGCAAAGACATGTATATCACTGAGGCCAATCGCCAACTCAATGATAACATGTTTTACAAACAGACTAACAGAGAGGAATACACGAAGAGTGTCACAGGCATCTGGAACCTCCTTGTCGATTGGAAGGATAGAGGCCTGCTAGAGTGGGAAGAATTCTGCTTTCTGAAGAGGGATTTCCCCAAACTCCCGGTCCTATATCTTCTCCCCAAAGTCCACAAGGACACCACTAACCCTCCTGTCAGACCCATCCTGTTGTCCAGAGGGAGTGCGCTGGAGAATGTTTCACTTTACGTGGACAATTTTCTAAGGGATCACGTCATCACCCTATCCTCCTATGTCAAAGACACCAAAGACTTCCTCACCAAGATACTTGACATACCTTGGCACAACACCTTCCTACTAGTTACTTTAGATGCCAACTCACTCTATACCATTATAGAACACGAAACTGGCATCAGAGCCTGTGCTAAGTACCTAACCAAACGCCCAGTACGTTTCTTCGAGCACACCAATATGCTTCTCGAAATGATTCGGTACTGTCTACACAACAATTTCTTCCTTTTCAATGGCAACATCTACAGGCAAACTCTCTGGACTGCTATGGGCACTTGTTTTGCCCCCAGTTTTGGGAATCTGTTTCTGGGGGCATGGGCAGTGGAAATCAGAGGGGATCCCAACCTTACCAAAGATTTTGAACAGGTCGTCATATGGCTGAGGTACATAGACGACCTGTTTATTATCAGGATGGCACCGAAGCTGAAACCAGCAATTTCATTCACAAACTGAATTCCAATAACATCAACCTGAAACTCACAGGCAACATGAGCAGGGTCTCAGTTGAGTTTCTCGATGTCATAGTAGAGATCCGTAACATCCA
The DNA here is from genome assembly GCA_963921515.1 of Calotriton arnoldi. Lineage (NCBI taxonomy): Eukaryota > Metazoa > Chordata > Amphibia > Caudata > Salamandridae > Calotriton > Calotriton arnoldi. The sequence continues at coordinate 937,952 of CAWUFW010004938.1, read as the reverse complement.
GGTCCATACCAGACTATTCAGAAAGGCCACTGCCGGCAACAGTTTACTCCATGCGATGAGCAGCCACCCAGATAACCTCAAATGGAGCATCCCCTATGGGGAACTCCTCAGAGCGAAACGCAACTGCAGCACTGAGGAAGCCTTCATTCTAGAACAGGATGTGATGCTTACCAGATTTGCGGAAAGAGGTTATCCCAAATGGGTTCTGCGCAAGCTGTGGAGAAAGCCAGATCAGGAGAACTCCCACCTTAGAGGAGAGAACTACCGTGACCTCCATACAAGATGACGGTGACACCACTAGGGTCATCCTCACCTATAGCAGCAATGCCAGGGACGTTCAAAAAATCTTAGCCAAGAATTGGGAAATCCTGGCCAAGGATCCAGTTATTGGCAGCACCATACCTGAGAGGCCCAGAATCACATATCGCAGGGGATGCAACCTCAAAAACACTCTTGTGCACAGTGACATTACCACATATGCTAGCCCCAATAGTATCAACCTACAGGGATTCTTTCCATGCAGCCACTGCAAGGCTTGCCATGGCAGTACGATGAGAAAGGAATATCCCAATATCACCAAAAAAAACAATATTCGCATCAATCAGTTTCTCACGTGCAGCTCCACCTATGTGGTTTACGTTCTCGAGTGTCCCTGCCACCTATGGTATGTGGGCAGTACCAAACATATGGCCAAGAAAAGAGTCTTGGAGCATATGAGAGCCATATCCAACAAAGACCCCGATTACCCCATTGCGAGACACTTTGAAACATTTCACTATTCAGACAGCTCCAAACTCAAGTTCTTTGTCATAGAGCAGGTTACCATCGGAGCACGGGGAGGCAACAGAGCACTACATTTGAGGAAATGCAAATCTAGGCATATCATAGATCTCGGCACACGTAATTCCAGGGGGACACAATATTGATGAAGAAATGGCAATCCATTTACACACTGAATAACACTCTCCCCTTTTTCTTCCTCCCCCTTTCTTCCATGCTGCAATCCTGTAACATCTTTCCCCTGTCATGCTTCGTTTCTTCTCCATGCTATTCTTCCTTTTCTGATTCCTTTATTGATCTCTCTACCTTTTTCTACATCTTTGTGTAGTTGCATTGTCTCGTGTCACATGCTATGTGTAACATTTATATGTATATTTACATCTATATATGCAATATGCAGCATTATAATAAGTTTAGTCCACTGATTTTGAATCATCATCTAACATATGCTCTACATGTTTCTCTTGCAGGTGGAAAGGAAGGGACCATCAGACCTGATCTAGTCACCTTTTGGGCTCCCTACCCTTTTCTTCAAATGCCAACACCAGTCTGTTTTGCCTCATCTACCTCAGATAAGAATTTTTACCGATTTTGTCTTTTTTGTTTTTTGTTTTCCACTGTATCACTGATTGTTAGAAATGGGATCTCTAGCTGGCAAGGGCTTGCACCTTTGTCCAAGTAGGGACCCTTCTTCCTAGTCAGGGTAAGGGTGTTACACTCGTGAAGTAACCCCTGCTCACCCTCGTGGTAGCTTGGCACGAGCAGTCAGGCTTAATTCAGAGGCAGTGTGTGAAGCATTTGCACATAACCAACAGTAATACAGTGTAAGCACTACAAACGGACACCACACCAGTTTAGAAAAATAACCAATATTTTATATACTCAAGACAAGACCAATTACGGCAAAAATCCACAATACTATACTTTACGAATGAATGCTTGATACGGTAACTTCTTCTTTGCAGGAATAGCACAAAAGCAAAGTTCGTACGAGTCGGTAGCTCCGTCCGAGCCTACCGCGATGCTGAAAACCACAGAGTCTAACAGTTCCAGCCGACTGCGTCGATACGGGCCAGCAGAGTCATGAACAGACTCGGTTACAGTACCTTTCTCGTTGTGGCTGGTACGGAGTGTACGAGCCGGTCGGCGTTCGTCGCGGTTGCGGTGCAAGACGGAGCGATGCAAGGTGCGGTGTCCCTCGATGCGGTGCAGGCAGCGGCTCGATGAACTTCGTGCAGACGGAGTCGGTGAGTCCAAGGCGTGCGATGCAGGGTGAGACGATGCTCGATGCGGTGCTGACAGGTTGCGATGCAGGCGACCTAGCCGGAGTGCGGGAGCTGGCGTCGGACAGCGGTGCGAGTCGGAGCGGTGCGTCGCAGACGTGCGAGCGGTGCCCCAAATGCGGTGCGGTCTCGACTCTTGAGCCAGTTGCAGCGACCGCATCGGTCGGGTCCGGTTGGTTCAGTGAAGCGATGCAAACTGCGGTGCCCACAGGTCACGGTGCAAGCAGCGGCTCGATGTTGGCGGCGTCGGACGTCGCCCACGGTGAGACCAGGGTTGCGATGCGAAGCGGGGCGATGCGGTCTGCGGTGCAAACAGGTCACCGGCCAGGGATGGATTCGGTTGACGGAGTCGGTTGCAGTTCCCTTCCTCTGTGGCAACTGAAACAGCGTTCCAGAAGCGGTACCCAGAGGCTTGTGAAGTCTTTGCAGTCCCTGAGACTTCTTAACAGGAGGCCAGCTCGGTTCCAGGCCCTTGGAGATACTCAGCACAAGTTTGTAGAAAGTTCAGTCCAGTCCTTTCACTGCCCAAGGCAGAAGCAGCAGCTGCAGGCCAACCCAACAAAGCAACAACACAGCAAAGGGGCAGTACTCCTCCTGGCAGCTCTTCCAGCTCTTCGTCTTGGCAGGTTCCTTGATTCCAGCGAGATCTAAATTCATGGGGTCAGGGCCCCAATATTTATATCCCAAATTCCTTTGTTCTCTGAAGGCAGAGAGGCCTTTGCCTAGTCCAAACCAGTTCTGGAGCACTTTGTTGACAAGTCTCCGTCCCTTCTTTCAGTGAGTAGGCCAGGGACATCAGACGCACCACAGGAGGTGGAGCCAGCATTGTGGAGGGAAGGCACTGTCCTATTCAGGGCCCAGGTGCGACCCCTCCCACCCATCTACATGTAGATCTTGCTATTCAGCCCTGTGCTGACTCACCCTGTCTCCTGGCATCCCCCAGCCCCTGTCACTCATATTCCAGACAAGGAATACACAACCTCGCAGAGGCAGGCTTGGATGGTTAGACAAGAAAATACCCACTTTCTAAAAGTGGTATTTTCAAACACAGAATGTTAAAACCAACTTCACTAAAAGATGCATTTTATCATTCTGAGTCCAGGCATACTAAACTCGAATTTCTACCATGTTCCCGGGGTCAGTTAGGATTATAAGCTGTAATAATCAAAACTGCCCGTTCTGGCCTAGGGGAACAGGTAGCCTTGCAATAGTGAAAAACGAACTAGGCTGTAATTCACTATCAGGACATGCCGCACACACCCGGGCATGTCCTACCTTTCGCATACAACGCACCCTGCCCACAGGGGTACCTTGGGCCTACCTTAGGGGTGACTAACATGTAGCAAAGGGAAGTTTTAGGGACTTGCAAGTGTGTGCACTTGCCAAGTCGACATGGCAGCCCCAGGCTGCGCACAGGCTCTGCGGTGGCAGGCCCGAGTTACACTTTACGGGCTGTTTGCGTGGGTGGCACAATCCAGTGCTGCAGCCCACCAACAGCATTTGGTCTATAGGCCCTGGCACTCGCAGTGCACTTTACAAGGGACTGACACATAAACCAAATAGGCCAATCATGGAAACACCAATCCACAACGCATTTTATACAGGAGCACTTGCACTTTCCCACTGGACAGCAGTGAGGAAAGTGCGCAGAATCATTACACCAGCAAAAACAGAGTCAAAACCGGGAGGTTAAAAAGCAAAAAGTCGGGGGAAACACGCCAAAAGATGCCAAGTCTAACACATGTCCCCTCCAGCTGAAAGTAGGGAGAACTACCCAACCCCATTGGAGTTCTCTTCACTAAGGCGGAAGAACCTGGACAGACCATCTGCGTTGGCGTGTTCTGTACCAGGACGGTGTTCCACCGTAAAGACAATTCCCTGTAGGGAGATGGACCACCTCAGCAGTTTTGGATTCTCACCCCTCATTTGCATCAACCATCTGAGGGGCCTGTGGTCTGTCTGAACCCGGAAGTGAGTCCCAAACAGGTATGGTCTCAACTTCTTCAGTGCCCAGACCACAGCAAAAGCTTCCCTTTCTATGGCACTCCACCTCTGTTCCCTGGGAAGTAGCCTCCTGCTAAGGAAGACTACAGGCTGATCCAGGCCCTCTTCGTTCAGTTGTGAGAGCACCGCTCCCACACCATGCTCTGAAGCGTCAGTCTGCACGACGAATTCCTTGGAGAAGTCAGGTGCCTTGAGCACGGGCGCCGTGCACATGGCTGCCTTCAGGGCATCAAAAGCTTCCTGGCAGGACTCAGTCCAGATCACTTTCCTGGGCTGCCTCTTAGAGGTCAGCTCTGTTAAGGGGGCAACGATGGTGCCATAGCCCTTAACAAATCTCCTATAGTAGCCGGTGAGACCTAAGAAGGCTCTCACCTCTGTCTGGGTCTTGGGGGGCTCCCAAGCCAAAATGGTGTCAATCTTGGGTTGTAGGGGCGCCACCTGGCCGCTTCCTACCTGGTGTCCCAAGTACACCACAGAACCCTGCCCGATCTGGCACTTACTGGCCTTGATCGTGAGGCCTGCACCTTGCAGAGCCCTCAACACTTTCTCACGGTGCTGTAAATGTTCTTCCCAGCTGGAACTGAACACAGCAATGTCATCCAGGTAGGCGGCACTGAAATCCTCCAGCCCATCCAACACCTGATTGACCAACCTCTGAAAGGTGGCAGGGGCATTCTTCAACCCAAAGGGCATCACCCGGAATTGGTAATGACCTTCTGGGGTTGAGAATGCTGATCTCTCCTTGGCCCCATCGGTTAAGGCAATCTGCCAGTACCCAGACGTCAAATCAAACGTGCTGAGGAACCGGGCAGCTCCCAACCGATCAATGAGCTCATCAGCTCTGGGGATGGGGTGCGCGTCAGTCCTGGTGACGGCGTTGAGCCCACGGTAGTCCACACAAAACCAGAGTTCTGGAGTGGCACCGGGCGCCGCAGCCTTTGGGACCAAGACCACTGGGCTGGCCCAAGGACTGTGGGAGGGCTCAATCACCCCTAACGCCAACATCTTAGAGACCTCCTCCTTGATGCTGGCTCTGACCCGGTCAGTCAACCTGTAAATCTTGTGCTTCACAGGAGGGCTGTCACCGGTGTCCACGTCATGGGTACACCAGTGAGTAACACCGGGGGTCAGAGAGAACAGTGGGGCGAACTGTCCCAACAACTGGCGACAGTCCCCCTGCTGCTCTTGAGTCAGAGTAGGGGAGAGGATCACACCCTCTACTGACCCATCATGCTCCTTGGTATACAGGAGGTCAGGGAGAGGCTCACTCTCCTCTTCCACCCCATCATCTGTCGCCAAGAGCATACTCACTTCGGACCTCTCGAAGTGGGGCTTGAGGCGGTTCACGTGAAGGACCCTCAAAGGGTTCCTTGGAGCCTGCAAATCCACCAGGTAGGTGACGTCACTTTTGCGCTCCTTTACCTCGTATGGCCCAGTCCACTTGTCCTGCAAGGCACAAGGTGCCACTGGGGCCATGACCCACACTTTCTGCCCAGGTTGAAATTCGACCAGAGTGGCATTCTGGTCATACCATCTCTTCATTTCTTCCTGGCTTGCTTCTAGGTTCGCCTGAGCGAGTTTCCTGAAGCGGGCAGTTTGGTTTCTAAAGGCCAGCATGTAGCTAAATACATCCTGGGGAGTTTTCCTGGGAGCTGCCTCCCAGCCTTCCTTTACCAAACTCAGAGGTCCTCTGACAGGGTGGCCATACAGGAGCTCAAAGGGGCTGTACCCAAGAGACTTCTGAGGCACCTCCCTGTATGCAAAGAGTAGGCATGGCAAGAGGACGTCCCACTTACGCCTCATGGGTTCTGTTAGACCCTTGATCATGCCTTTCAAGGTCTGGTTGAATCTCTCCACCAGACCGTTTCCTTGTGGGTGGTAAGGAGTGGTGAACTTGTAGGTTACACCACACTCCTTCCACAGGGATGTCATATACTTGGATATGAAATTGGTCCCCCTATCAGAAACCACCTCTCTGGGGAATCCCACACGGGAAAAGATCCCCATTAACGCCCGGCCCACCACTGGCGCCGTCGTTGTCCTGAGAGGGATTGCCTCCGGGTACCGGGTGGCATGGTCCACCAAGACCAGGATGTACCTGTTGCCCATGGCTGTCTTGGGATCCAGTGGCCCCACAATATCCATCCCTACCCTTTCAAAGGGTGTTCCAACAACAGGAAAAGGTTGGAGAGGAGCTTTGACCTTCCTCCCTCTCTTACCACTTGCCTGGCAAGTTTGGCAAGACCTACAGTGTGCATCTGACTGCCTTCGCATTTGGGGCCAAAAGAAGTGGGTGACAAGCCTGTCAAAGGTCTTGTCCTGCCCCAAATGTCCTGCCAAAGGCACGTCATGAGCCAGACCCAGTAGGAAGGTCCTGAAGCGCTGGGGTACCACCAGCACACGGGCTGACCCAGGCTCAGCAACCTTAGGCTCACTGTATAGGAGACCACTCTCCCAGTAGATCAGATGTGACCCAGACTGATTACCAGCTGCCTGGTCTGTAGCCTGCCGCCGCAGACCCTCCAGAGTAGGGCACTCATTCTGCTCCCTGCAGAACTCCTCCCTGGTGGGACCCCCTTCTTGCTGCCAATGGGTCAGCTCAGAGATGTCTCCCAGTTCGGCTACCTGCTCCCCGGTAGGCACCGGGGCGTCCCCCTCGAGGACTGCCTCCTCCCGGTCCGTGGGAACTTCGGGGGCCAGTTTCCCGCGCCCCCTGCCCTTTCTCTTGGCAGGGACCTGGGCCACTGTTTCAGGCTCCAAGTCCTCTTGATCACCCTTTCTGGCTGCCATTGACCGAGTAGACACGCATGCCCACTCTGGCAACCCAAGCATCTCCAAGTGAGACCTGAGCTCAACCTCCTTCCATGAGGACTGCTCCAGGTCGTTTCCTAGCAGACAATCTACAGGCATGGTAGGGCTCACAACCACCCTCAAGGGACCTGAGACCCCCATTCAAAGGGAACCTGCGCCACCATACACTGGCGCTCAGAGTTGTCGACAGCAACTACTTGGTGGAATGCTCCTGGGACTACTTGCTTCTCAGACACCAGGTGACACCGGACTGAGGTCACACTGGCTCCAGTATCTCTGAGAGCCTCTACCCTGTTCCCATTAATGGTCACCCAGGTGCTATATTTCTTTGTGTTAGGGGGCACCTGGTTTCCTGGGACCATCTCACTGTCCCCTAGTGAGACAAGGGTCATTTCTGCGGGATCCCCACCCTCCTGTGGGCACCCCTCCTCCCCAAGCGCTACACTAGCCAACACTTTGGACTGTCCACCGGTGGGTGGCTGTGTCCCCTTCGGGCACTTGGGGTCCCCCTTAAAGTGACCTACCTGGTCACATGCATAACACTTGCGGGGGCCGGTCTCAACAGGCTTTCCCTGTAGAGACCCCTTTCTTCTTATCACTGGGGGCTGGGAACCTTTACCCTGGGTACTAGTTTGGGGCCCTTTAGAGAACTCCTGTGCTTTACCCTTGTCCCCCCACCTTTCTGCTGGGGACCCTGCCCACCTTTGGCTGAGTCTCCCCCAAACGCTTTCTTGTGGACCCTGGTACTCACCCAGCGGTCCGCTTCCATAGCAAGCTTCCTGGGGTCAGTTAGCTTACTATCCACTAGGTGCTGGCGCAGATCTGCAAAACATAGACTAGACAAGTGCTCCCATGCAATCAAGTTGTAGAGCCCCTGAAAATCTGTTACACTACTGCCCTTCACCCAACCATCCAGAGACCTGCAGAACACATCCACACATTCCAACCAAGTGTTGGCATCAGACTTCTTACTGGACCTGAACTGATCCCTGTACTTTTCAGGAGTAAGACCATACTTCGTGAGAAGGGCATCCTTCATGTCAGCATAGGTGAGGTGATACCCCTTACCCAAAGCTATCAGAGCATCCCTTGCTTCTTCCGGGAAAAGTGGCCACAATCCTGCTCCCCAATTCTCCTCAGGGACCCCATTCATGTGTATGGCTGCCTCATAACCCTGAAACCACCTTTGTATGTCATCCCCCTTCTTGAACTCCTTGCCTACGTTCTTGGGAATGTGCACAATCCTGTCTGCCTTTCTGGATGAATTGCTGCCACCATCTGAGCCTGACTTACTCCTAAGTTCTAGCTCCTTCAGTTCTCTCTCATGCTCTAAGAGCATCTTCCTCTCCTCTATGGCCAATCTCTTCTCCTCCCGCTCACTCTCCAGCCTGAGCTTCTGCAGCTCAAACTGCCTTGCCTCCCGCCTGTCCTCCAGCTCCTCTGGGGACAGACTGCTGCTGCCTGACCTGGCGGGTTCCCCCCTACCCAAAAGCACATCCACCCTGGGTATAGGCTCCTCCGCCTCCTCACTGAGATTACCAGGCTCCCCATTGGCATGTCTGGCTGCTACCCAGGCCCTCAGCGCCTTCTGTAGCTCCTCCTTCCTTGTGAGGCCTTTAATTTGGACTTTCAGGTTTTTACAAATCGCTCGTAACTCCTTTACGGCGTAGGATTCCAACCTGTCCTCCTCAAAGATAACTTCCAGAGATGCAACGGATGATGCAATTGATTCAGGCATGACAAAAGTCGTGAGTTGAAAACTGATCAAAAATAGGCCAAAAGAAAAAGAACCAGTATGTGGTACGTAATGGTCTGCGATATGGTAGTAGTGCACACCAATCACTGTAAGTCAAGTGCAAACACAAGTCCTATCCTCACCGCTGACAACCAATGTTAGAAATGGGATCTCTAGTTGGCAAGGGCTTGCACCTTTGTCCAAGTAGGGACCCTTCTTCCTAGTCAGGGTAAGGGTGTTACACTCGTGAAGTAACCCCTGCTCACCCTCGTGGTAGCTTGGCACGAGCAGTCAGGCTTAATTCAGAGTCAGTGTGTGAAGCATTTGCACATAACCAACAGTAATACAGTGTAAGCACTACAAACGGACACCACACCAGTTTAGAAAAATAACCAATATTTTATATACTCAAGACAAGACCAATTACGGCAAAAATCCACAATACTATACTTTACGAATGAATGCTTGATACGGTAACTTCTTCTTTGCAGGAATAGCACAAAAGCAAAGTTCGTACGAGTCGGTAGCTCCGTCCGAGCCTACCGCGATGCTGAAAACCACAGAGTCTAACAGTTCCAGCCGACCGCGTCGATACGGGCCAGCAGAGTCATGAACAGACTCGGTTACAGTACCTTTCTCGTTGTGGCTAGTACGGAGTGTACGAGCCGGTCGGCGTTCGTCGCGGTTGCGGTGCAAGACGGAGCGATGCAAGGTGCGGTGTCCCTCGATGCGGTGCAGGCAGCGGCTCGATGAGCGTCGTGCAGACGGAGTCGGTGAGTCCAAGGCGTGCGATGCAGGGTGAGACGATGCTCGATGCGGTGCTGACAGGTTGCGATGCAGGCGACCTAGCCGGAGTGCGGGAGCTGGCGTCGGACAGCGGTGCGAGTCGGAGCGGTGCGTCGCAGACATGCGAGCGGTGCCCCAAATGCGGTGCGGTCTCGACTCTTGAGCCAGTTGCAGCGACCGCGTCGGTCGGGTCCGGTTGGTTCAGTGAAGCGATGCGATGCGAACTGCGGTGCCCACAGGTCACGGTGCAAGCAGCGGCTCGATGTTGGCGGCGTCGGACGTCGCCCACGGTGAGACCAGGGTTGCGATGCGAAGCGGGGCGATGCGGTCTGCGGTGCAAACAGGTCACCGGCCAGGGATGGATTCGGTTGACGGAGTCGGTTGCAGTTCCCTTCCTCTGTGGCAACTGAAACAGCGTTCCAGAAGCGGTACCCAGAGGCTTGTGAAGTCTTTGCAGTCCCTGAGACTTCTTAACAGGAGGCCAGCTCGGTTCCAGGCCCTTGGAGATACTCAGCACAAGTTTGTAGAAAGTTCAGTCCAGTCCTTTCACTGCCCAAGGCAGAAGCAGCAGCTGCAGGCCAACCCAACAAAGCAACAACACAGCAAAGGGGCAGTACTCCTCCTGGCAGCTCTTCCAGCTCTTCGTCTTGGCAGGTTCCTTGATTCCAGCGAGATCTAAATTCATGGGGTCAGGGCCCCAATATTTATATCCCAAATTCCTTTGTTCTCTGAAGGTAGAGAGGCCTTTGCCTTGTCCAAACCAGTTCTGGAGCACTTTGTTGACAAGTCTCCCTCCCTTCTTTCAGTGAGTAGGCCAGGGACATCAGACGCACCACAGGAGGTGGAGCCAGCATTGTGGAGGGAAGGCACTGTCCTATTCAGGGCCCAGGTGCGACCCCTCCCACCCATCTACATGTAGATCTTGCTATTCAGCCCTGTGCTGACTCACCCTGTCTCCTGGCATCCCCCAGCCCCTGTCACTCACACTCCAGACAAGGAATACACAACCTCGCAGAGGCAGGCTTGGATGGTTAGACAAGAAAATACCCACTTTCTAAAAGTGGTATTTTCAAACACAGAATGTTAAAACCAACTTCACTAAAAGATGCATTTTATCATTCTGAGTCCAGGCATACTAAACTCGAATTTCTACCATGTTCCCGGGGTCAGTTAGGATTATAAGCTGTAATAATCAAAACTGCCCGTTCTGGCCTAGGGGAACAGGTAGCCTTGCAATAGTGAAAAACGAACTAGGCTGTAATTGACTATCAGGACATGCCGCACACACCCGGGCATGTCCTACCTTTCGCATACAACGCACCCTGCCCACAGGGGTACCTTGGGCCTACCTTAGGGGTGACTAACATGTAGCAAAGGGAAGTTTTAGGGACTTGCAAGTGTGTGCACTTGCCAAGTCGACATGGCAGCCCCAGGCTGCGCACAGGCTCTGCGGTGGCAGGCCCGAGTTACACTTTACGGGCTGTTTGCGTGGGTGGCACAATCCAGTGCTGCAGCCCACCAACAGCATTTGGTCTATAGGCCCTGGCACTCGCAGTGCACTTTACAAGGGACTGACACATAAACCAAATAGGCCCATCATGGAAACACCAATCCATAACGCATTTTATACAGGAGCACTTGCACTTTCCCACTGGACAGCAGTGAGGAAAGTGCGCAGAATCATTACACCAGCAAAAACAGAGTCAAAACCGGGAGGTCAGAAAGCAAAAAGTCGGGGGAAACACGCCAAAAGATGCCAAGTCTAACACTGATACTGAGCGCTGTTGCTTCTCCCACTTGGGGACTTGCATCTACTGTGGACACTCCTCTTGACCACTCCAGAGCAGGCCTAGTGTCTTGTGCCGAGGTCAGGAATTTTCTCCCACCAAGGGGAACGCACATTCCACCAACACATACATCTATTCTGAGACAACCTACACAACACATGTGCTGTAAGCTATGACCGGGATTACATCCGCAGCGTATCACCACAATTGTCCCTAAGATCTGACCCTTCTTCCACGTTGGGACACCCTGGTGTCTGCCAATTCTCCTGACTCGGCCCTTACGACACCACAGCTTCTCTGTGATCTGACCCCTTTTCCCACTTTGGGATACACTTTTGTCTACCATGTTCCTAGACTCGGAACCTTCACGACACTTGTCACCCAGTGCCTCCAACTACCAGCATGCACCTCCTTTGGAATCTTCCACTGCGTTCTCCCTTATCCATGTTGCGCAGACAGGCGATTACACTTTGTGACACAGAGTCTTTCCAATGTTCATTCATGTTGCGCAGACAGGCGGTTGCACCTTCTGATACTGAGTCTTTCCCATGTACAGCTCACGGCACAATTCCTATGTGTCGGCCGGATTTTTATGTACAGTGCGTGATCCATATTACTTGCAACACCAGTTTTGTAATTTCAATATTGACACTTGTCTATCACCATGTGCACCAATATGTACTTATACATTTTCACAGGATAACGTTTGTGTATACTCCCATTTACTTTGGTACAGATTGTATCCTCTCAAACATGGCCGCCTTGTATATGTGTACCAGGCACCGAGTGCACGCATTAGTCCTCTGTTGATGTCAATGTATATCTACACATGCTGCTCAGTTTGTGTTTGTTATTATGTGAGCAAGGCTGCCTGACGGCCGAAACGCATCATATTGGATTTATGAAGTAATAAATCTACGTGCACCTCTATCTGTGGCTTATTCATGAGAGCGCGTGCAACTATGTTTCTTGGTACACACACATATATATATATATATAGATATATATATATATCTATATATATATATATATATGAAGTTTCCCTTGGAAATGAACTCTTTCTACAGGCACCAAGCACCAGGTAAGACCTTTATATTAAGGGGCATATATATAAAGAATTGCCTTAGGGCAGCATCGCAAAACAATTTGCTGTGCTGTCCTATGCTAATCCAAAAGGGCAGGAATGCATCGTATGCATCCAAGATACGGTGTATTCCTGTCCTTTCAGCCAAGGCTGGCGCACAATTAGCAGCTGTGCACCAACTCAGGCACCCTTGAACCATGGGGCATGGGTGTATGTGTTGTTGGCATGATCGTTTTTTTGGAGGAAGGGACACCTTCCTGCATAAAAACAATTATTGGAGGTGTTTTCCTCTTTCTATGCGTGCTGCAGAATTCAGCACCCCTGGAAAGAAAAAAAAGCGAGGAGAAATAATGTTATTTCTCCTCGTTTCGCCACCCCTGGCGAAGCCCACAGTTTTAACGCATTCCTAGATTTAGGCCATGTTGTAAATCTGGGAATGTGTCAAAATCTATGGGTTTTACGGGGGAACACCCACTGCAACACCCATGGAACACCTCTTTGACTCAGAGTAAGTCAAGGCAGCAACTTGCGCTGCCTTGCCTTACTCCATTATCTACGAGGCCATGAAAAGCCAAGCAAATTGGCTTTTCATAGCCTCGTAGATATGGGTCTGCACACTGGGCCTCCAGAGCATCACAAAAGTGACGCTCCGGTGGCGTATATGTGCCGCAAGGGGCTTGTAAATAAGCCCCATGGTGTCTCTGCTCAAATTGACACTGTGCTTGGAGTCGCTTATCACCACGTTTTAGCACCAGTAAGCCCTTTTGTGCAACGCAATTCAAATAGATACCTTTTAAACCCAACCACCATCATTGCTCCATGCACAAATGTAAAATTACATGTGGGTGTCTCAGCCTGACTTCTGGTTGATGTGTTTTGCCTTGTTGGATATTAGTGCACCATACCATAAAAACAACACCTCAACAGTTTGGCACAATCAGAAAATCCGCTGACTGTGCCTCAGGTGGGAGGCTGAGGAACAATGGAGCTGGTAAATTAGATTGTTTTCTCTTACTCTCTTTTCAGGGAATTCGTTCATTCTTCAGTGCAAAGAAGGTGTGCAGCAAAAGAGGGGTCTATTGCAGTTTTCACCAGGATTGTGGAAAAATATTGGGTTTATCATACTTCTCTTGGTGGAGGTGTTATAATTACCTGGCCTCACACATCTATCACATTTCCATGTACACACAAAAACACTTAAAACTTGACCTACCTGAACAGCTTCAGCAAATCATTAAATACGTCACAGCTTCTAACAGTGTCCAAATGAATTATTTCTCCGATATGTCAACAAATTTTATATTTCCAGTTGAAACATTCTGCCCCTAGTTTAAGCAATCTTATTCTGAAAACGCTGAGATTGGTGAAAAGTAATCATCATACATTTTGTTCATTGAGAAGAAGTAGCAATCAAGAATATTGTTCTAGTGTAAAATAAAAATGCAAAATAGGAAACCGTATTGTGCCAGGATAACACTGTCATCATAAGGATTGTTTTACCAGTTGCAGAAAATATGTTTAAATAGATTAAGTGATATTAAGATGATGTTATATCAACTTCATTTCCTTGGAACTGTGACTCCCAGAATATTGCACCAAGACAAGGATACAAAATATTGGGGCAGATTTACAAGCCCCTTGCGCCACTTTTGCGTCACTTTTCCCATGATAAAAATGACGCAAAAGTGGCGCAAGGGCCTTGTAAATATGCCCCATTGTGTCAGAGACAAACGAAGAAGAACTTTGTGGGCTACGCTATTCTAGACTCCCAACTATTTTATTAGTATATTTGTATCGAACTTTTCGTAACGTTGCATTACAGTACAATATGCATTCACGTACGGTGTACATAAGGAGGTCGGAGAAAGAGTACATTGTAACTGGTGGCAACAAGCGCCGTATGTTACTTTTAGATGACAGCACCGCGTGCCCATTCAGCAAGTTAGAGAGAACGGTAAAACGACTGAGCAACATTGAACTTGATAGACAGGCAGCAGATACAGTCGCATGACAGGAGTCAGACATTGATTAAGCGCAGGGACGCGGATAAGGTGGAGGGGAGAATTGTTAGGTGCACAGGTGGCTCCATCTGGGCCAATTGTGAGCAATGCGAGTGCTGGGTCAAGTTCAGCCAGAACAGTTATATAGAGCAGCAAATATAGTTGTGTTTTTTAACGGGGTAGTTGAAAAAATGTACGCTAGCCCAGCGCCACTCTGAAAGTCAGGACTACATCATGCAAATGATCTCAAAGTAGAGTGGGTGAATGAGGGAGCTCTCCCATTAGGCATCGTACAGCTCTTTGCTCAAATCCACTTCCCATTTAGCACGCAGTACCACAAGGGGGATCTGAGTATGTGATATCAATGCTTTGATGATCCATCTAAGATGTCGCCCATTGCCCATGATATGAAGTGACTGCAGGACCTCATTTGTAGGTGGTTCATCCATCACTATCTGCTAGTTATGGCAAAGTGTAGGCATGAGCGTGTTATAGGTCAGATAATGCCCCGGAGGCACCCCATAAAGCTCTTTAAGACTCTTGAAAGGAAGCAAGTGACCATCTTCAAAGAGATCCCCCAAGGTCTCAGTACCCAACGAGTGACACTGTTAGAGCATAGCAAGGGCATTTTAGTTACTAATGTGCAGCAAGCTCATTAACAGAATAGCTGGGGCATAAGGGAGAATCCACGCTGTGACACGCAAGGCTCTGCAATAGCATATGGTGGGTGACCTGCAAGAGTCAGGGATAGGGTTGTGAAAGGTGGCCCACCAGGCAGAAATATCTGAGCACATCCTTTGTAATACATGGCTTACACGCAGTGGCAGTGTTCTCCAGGCTGACACCCGCCAGCTATCGGCAGACACTGAAGATGGATGGCGATGTAATAATATTCAAAGTTGGGGGCAACCAGGCCTCCCTGATTAGGCGGGTGTCTAAGTTTCGTCAGTGCCACCCATCACAGACCTTTTCACCAAATCAACTCGCCTAGCAAAGTGTTTAGGTGGTGGAAACATGGTGTGGGTAAGTGGGAGGTAGGTTAGCGCAGCAACAAAGCAAGCTGGGATGCAGGATCATTTTCGAAAGGGCTATTCTGCACATTACTGATAAGGGTAGGGATCTCCAAAATGCCATTTGTCCCCTGAGGGCGGTCACTGCATGGGTTACATTCCCATCAAGTAGGTCTTGGTTAGAATGGTAAATGAGTATGCCTAGATGTTTAAGCTGTGAGGCTGCCAACATAGAGTGGCTAGTCCTATAATCATCTGTACCTCTATGGCAGAAGGGCTAAGGATAAACAGGAGGACTTATGCCAATCGATATGCAAGCTTGACACCACATGAAATTCACCAACAGCCAGTGCTATGTCCCGACAGTCCGCCATGATGCCCCAGAGACATAGTAGCATGTTAACCACATATAGGGAGACCGTGTGCGTTCTTTCTCTCAGTGGAATACCCACTCTGCTCCCCCACATTTCAGCCATATAGCTATGGGCTCCACTGTTAGGGCAAAGAGGAGCGGGGAGAGGGGACAGTCATTTCAAGTGCCATTGTGTGCCAAGACTGGGTCTAATATGTAGTGGCTGACACGAATGTGTGTGATGGGGTGTTTATAAAGCAACTTTATAAAAAAATCTGCAATTGCAATTTGAGTGAAGTACGGAACACTGCAACCTCGAGCATCCCTTGTTGCATACAGCAGGTAGGGATAGATGAACATAGTTGACCACAGCTAAATTTCACCTGCAAAGGATTGTGGTCAGATTGTGGTTTAACAAGGGAGCCCAACCTGAAGAAACATAGGGGCATATTACCTAGGATTTGCGATAATTATCGCAAAGCGCGCTTAGCGCTGTTTTTTTTATTGCTGGATTTCATCGCGGAGATAACACGTTATTATCAACGCTTATCTCCAAGGCGATAAAAAATCCAGCGATAGCGGCGAAACCCAGCAATCGCGTGAGTAATCCAGCGATAAAATCACTGCGCTAATGAAAAGCTTGCTAATAGGCAGGTGAGGACTTAACCTTACAACCCACCTCCCATTGACAAGAATGGTTAAGTCAAGTTTTTAGCAGGTGTTAAATTCCAGCGATAATAGCGGTTAGCGCGACTTTTTTTATCGCTTCGCGGGCATTGCTAATAGGGGGAAGTTGTGTTTGCGACTGTTTTCAATTGCTTTTAGTTGGGAACGCCTACTTTGCATGTCATTAGCGATATATATCGCTGACATGCAAAGCGGCACCAAAACGATCGCTTTCGCCATAAAGCTGTCGCTAACAGCTGTTAGCGACAGCTTGCTAATAGGGCGATAGAAATATCGCCGCTTTAGCGGCAAAAAGTGCCGCTAAAGCGGCGATAACGCCCTTGCTAATATGCCCCATAGTACCTTATCTAAACGCATGTTAAGGCAATGGGAAGGAGAATAGAAGATGTAAACCCTGGAGTCAGGTTTGCAATGTGGCCAAATGTCCAGGATGCTCCAGTGATTTAGCCAATTCACTAGGGTTTTGGCATTGTAATCGGTGGCAGCCTGCGGAATGGGAGGGAACATTCTGTCAAGAATTGTGTCTACTATGCAATTAAAATCTCCTCTCAGTAACCAGGACAGATGCACCCATTGCACAATCTGCTAAATCAGTGAGACCCAGGAGGAGGCCTGCTCAGTGCAACCAAGTACCAGGAGAGAACCATTGAGATGCCCGTGGATTTTGTTCATTTCTGCCCTCCTTATCTATATCTCCGAACCGCAAGCATAAGCTGAGTATCCAGCAGACTCAACCTGACCCCGCCTCTTCTTCAGGAGGTGGGAGGCTTCTAGGGTCATGAAGTGGTTCTCTTGTAACAAAACAATGTGTGTGTCTTTGTGCATTAGGTAAGAGTAAACAGAGTAGCGCTTGCTAGCTTAATGCATGCCTCTTATTTTCCATGTTACTATATTATAATCTGTGGAGGATTTAGCACTGTCAATAGCCATCAGTGGGGTGGAAAGTAAATGGGATTACACAAGCAACTCTTAGCAATAAAAACCTCCATATACCCTGTCGCCAACCTACCCACCTGTAGGAAATGCTTGAAACATCCGATCCTTTCTGAAAAACTATAGAAGCAAAACAGTGAAGGCCAAAGTGTATAAACTGGTTCAAGACCCTTACAGTGGAGGCTGAATGCTCCTAATGTCTCCAGTGATACAGCACTGTATGCAGCCCAAAGAAGTCTGAGCATATTGAAGAGTGCCTCATTGTGAAAACGAGCCTGTTAAAGTAAGTAGAATCCAGGGTACATATGATGCCAAGCAGATTTGAGGTGCGCTTGCCCGACGCATAGAGTTATGGATGGTTGCAAAGGGGAGGTGGTGGGTCATTATAGGGCTTCCTCAGGCTGGAAGGGCCGTGTGTGCAGTCCTGGGAGATGCACAATGAGACTGTGTGTCACCTGAGCAGTGTTGCAACAGAAGAGGTGTGGGAAAAAGGAGGAGAGGGAGGGAGCCCCAGTGCAGCAGGGGCACAGTTAAGTAGCTGCCCCAGTGTTAAAATATCAAAGCGGTTTGTCTGCTGTCTGGGGCGTGACATATGGGAGGACCCCAGGGCCAACATCAACAACTGGGAAAAACTAGATTTTGCTTAGCTGGAGGATAGTGTGTAACTGAGTCCAGTGTCCTAGAGCCAGTGCAAAATGTCACAGTAATTTCTAGAGCCAAGTCCTGGCTCTCCTCCAGCTGGCTTCTGTGGGTGCTGTATTTCTGAGCTCCACCAGTTTAGGGCAGTGACAAGTCCCTCCCATGGGTACGCACCAGTTGCTTTTGTGCATGGGCACTGTGCTGCCCACTTTAGTGGAAGAGGAGAATTACACCGCCCAGTCCCAGGCTGTGGTTGGATCATCGAAGAAATGTGACATCTTCTGGGCCGTGATCCATAGTTTTGCTGGAAATAAAAGCTAGTACATTAATTCCAGCTCTCACAGTTTGCTCTTGACCCTGGTGAAGGAGGTCCATTGATGCTGTGCTGCAAGTGTTTAATTGAGAGGAAGAATAATTTGATGATTGTAAATCTTCAGCAGTCCTGCTCACTGGGCCTCTTGATGGATTGCGTCCCGGTGCCTGTAGTTTAGGACCTTTGCCAGAAAAAACATGGGTCCGTATTTTGGAGGAGGTGGACATCTTAGTACTCTATGAGCCGTCTCTATTGATAAGAAAGTGGTCAGGGCTTGAGTTTGCATAAACAATATGATTCACTCTTCGAGGGATGACACCAGGTCTTCTCCTTCACCCCTTCCACCCCCTCCAGAGAGCTGGGGTTAGAAGGTTGCTCCTGTTGTTCTGAACCTCTGCATCCTCAGCTCTCCCTTCTAGAAGACGCACTCAGTCTTTGAGTACTAATATATGTTTCTGCACATCGTCTGCTTTTGGCTGCATCTCCTATATTCAGTCTGCGACACACACTCAGGCAGCTTTCTTTGGAAGAGAGACACCTCTACCATTACAGCATACATATTCAATGCACTCTACTAGGCCTGCCAGGGGACCCTACATGGGCAGGACACTGTGTTGGTAGTCCTTTCCTTTAACAGAGCATTGTTGTCAGGTGGATTAGTCTGTTTGTTCCACTAAAATCAGAAAAAAACACAAAAGGCTTGTTATGAGCCCCAATGTACCCCAATATAGGCCTAGGTAGTTACACAACCCTTTACCTACATCTGCCCTCCCATTGTTCTACATAATGGAACAAAAAGTCACCCCTGAGCACTCAATAGAGTAATATTTATGTCCAATAGAAATGAAAGAGTCTTTGTATGTTTATCCGAATTCCAGTTCTTTATTCAGGTATCCAGTGTCCGATACTCAGTAGGATAATGTTTCCAAAACACAGCTTGATGACGTAGTACAATCAGACAGTTACAGCCAACAAGTGTTTCGTCGTGTGTCGTAACACACTTGTGACTTCTTCAGGGCTGATTCTGTTGCCAGCTCAATACACAATACAATCCAGATAATATGCTGTCATTGAAAAATATGAAATCCTTATAGCTCGCTCTATTGTTCCTGGCAAATAAAATAGATTCTCAGGTGTCCTGAGAAAACATCTCGATGTAAATGGTCCTCCACTTACTTAAAGAATAAAGTGCACAGCACCAAGTATATATCCAGATGGCGTACAAGTATAAAAGTAGAAGTATAAATAAAGAAGATGAAATATATGTTGTGGGAGAGAAGATCACGAGTCCATGACCCTCCGACTGGCACGCCAGTCGGAGGGAATTCCGGTACGGGGAAACCCTTACAGGTCATGGACTCGTAATCTTATCTCCCACAACATATATTTGGCTGCCTGTTTCGGATGATATGAAAATTGTACTTGATTTGGAATAAAGGATATACAAAGAAAAATCAAGACCGCTTTATGGACTTCTTGCCTACTTGAGTGGCTAAAGCCAATTGCACTGGAATGGACTTCTTTTTGTGCCTCAGCATTTGTGTAGCTCATTGTTAAACCTCAAGAGGGATCTTCAATCTTGGGAGTTGATTTGGCCTCCTATGAGCAGAGGGAGGCTATATGCCTGGAGAGCACTACGGTTTACTCACATCTGGGGCAATTACTTTCCGACGGATGAAAGGGATGGATGTGCATGTGTAAAGTGGCATTTCTGCTTTGTTGTTTTTTGTGTATTGATTTAGAGCTTGCCTCCTGTTGGAAGCCTCAGGGAAATCAAAGACTTAATGAGAACTCTTTTGTACTAAGGGCCTGCCAAGAAGAAGAGCTGGAAGAGCTGCAAGGAGGAGTAATGCCCCTTTTCTGTGTGTTGCTTTGTTGGGTTGGCCTACAGTTGCTGCTTCTGTCATGGGCGGAGAAAGGACTGGACTGAACTTTCTGCAACTTATTTCCTGAGTTTCTCCAAGGGCTTGAGGTAGAGCTTGCCCCCTGTTCAAGAAGTCTCAGGATCATCACAGACTTCAGGTTCATCTGCCAACAGCACTGGGAACTATGTGTTTTGTTCTGCAAGGGAAGAAAAAGCAACCTGATGCCGTTAACGACACCACTGCCAGCTCCGTGACCTTTTGGCACCGCAGAAAGCACCGCCTGCTTCGCACCTCAACCCTGGTCTCACCAACTATGCTGCCTGATGCCGCCACTGAGCCCCTGCTTCTACCATGACCTGAGGGCACCAGACTTTTCACCGCCTCACTTCACATCACTGCCCTGGTATCCCCTACGATGCCACTCCATGCTGGCATTGATGCTGCTGCCTGCACCGTGGCCTGGGGGAATTGCTCGTAAGTTACTCAACTCACCACACCATCCAACACTGAAGCCTTGGCCCACCAATGCCGGCGTCATTGACTCCAGATCGTCTGCCGATGACAGTGCTTCAGCAATGACGACGACGCTGCTTGCACCGTGACCTGTCAGCACCGCGACGAGCACCGCCCTGCTTTGCACTGCAGCCCTGGTCTCACCGATGCCACTGGATCCCATCACCGAGCATATGTCTGCACTGCAACCTGAGGGCACCGCACGCCATACCACTCCACTTCGCACCACAGCATCGACGCCTGCCGACGCCGGCGCTCCTTACTCCAACCTCACAGAGTTCGATCTCCAACGTGTGTGACTTCAAGGGCCCGACAACTCCTGCACTGACTTCCCAGACCGACACCTGCTGATTCCACCTCTTCGGAGCTCATCGCAAGGTCCACGATGCCCTGCATTTCCAAGGTACTGTTTGCGGGTCTTCCCAACAACGTAGCTGGCCCGCGAGGCCACGAATGGCCTAAGCTGTTGGATTTACTTGTTCACGACACCGTGATAGCCCCAGAGGAAGCTATTGACTTCAAGGAACTGCATTTTAAGTCTAAATTTGCAATAGTCGTATCTTGATTACTGTGTATTGGATTTTTGTCATTTTGGTCTTGTTTTACACAGATAAATATTGGCTATTTTTCTAAAACTGGTGTGGTGTCCTTTTGTAGTGTTTTCACTGTATTACTGTGTGTTATATGCAAATGCTTTACACATTGCCTCTGAGATAAGCCTGACTGCTTGTGCCAATCTACCAAGGGCGTGAGCAGGGGTTATTTTAGACGTGTAATCCCCTTACCCTGACTAGAAGGAAGGATTCCTATTTGGACAAGGTGCATACATCTGCCAGCTAGCGACCGCAATTTTTAACACTGACAGTGCGATGTTGTCCATAAACTGAAAATCCAGCTGATTTAACTAACTACAAGTCCTACAATGCCTCAAGTCTTCCACATCAAGCCCCTGACTGGGCAATGTAGTCCATAAGTGCCCTGATTGGGCCAAACAGTAATCCTGTTGACATGGAGTATGAAGCTCATGTTAGACATAAAGAAAGGCTCCCAAACAAAAAACCTGCAGTTGGAAACATTGCAAGAGTGACCGGAGGATTTGTACGACCTACCGACCAGTAATTGTACAGTAAGCGGCTTTTCTGAATTATTTCATTGTCACCAAAGATGTATTTAGCATTTAAGGAAGTAACACTCCAATAAGAATGACGGCAGCACTTGGTTCATGAAGGGCATCTTGGCAGGCATAAAAATTTGGCCAGATTGCGAGAATGGTACTGGTGGGCAAGTATGGACCATGATGAAGAAGGGTTGGTCACGGACTGTTGGCAGTATGCTAACAGTGATAAATCAAAGAAAACCCACCTCTCCCTTATCTCCTGTTGAGATTCCGGATGAACCCTGGACCAAGTTGGCACTGGACATTGCTGGTCCCTTCGAACTGTTCAACAGATTGAGCGCTTTGTCATGCTCTTAGTGAATCATACATCTAAATGGGTGGTAACAAAGTGTGTTCCTGTCATTAACACCAAGGCAGTCATTGAATTTCTGAAAGAGGGATTTTCTCGGGAAGGCATACCTAAGTGTTTAGTCACAGATAATGGGGTGCAATTTACATCCCAAGAGATGTCTGATTTCTTGAGTCATCTCTCTTTTGTCCACTTCAAAACAGCTCTTTACTCACCTCAGGCCAATGGTCTTGCTGAGAGCATGAACAGGGTTGTGAAGGCCTGTGCTCAACGTGCTTTACTTGATAAAACCTCGCTGCATGAGGCCTTGAGAGAAACATGGTAGGCTCATTGTGTTACTCCCAACGAAATAACTTCGGTTTCACCTTTTGCGTCATTGAGAGGCCAAAGACATCATTGCAAGCTTAGCCCAGCTTGGTTGAATTTGAGCACCAGGTTGACTAGAAAGTGGTCTGAAGGTGTAACCAGGCACCGTAGACTGCAGCATCAGCACAGATATAAAGAGCGGTTTGATTCCAAGAATGGTGCACGTGCTGGTGACTGGAAGAGGGGTGAAAAAGTGTTTGTTAGGAGGGCTGGGTTTGTGAGAAAGGGAAGGTCTAAGTTCATGGGTCCCTTCCTAATTTCTGAGGTGAGGAAAAATGTGGTTGTACTAGATTCTGGTGATGTGTGGAGTTTCTCAAGACTCGTAAAAGCTGTGGACTCTCCTGAATGAGGGGGGTGATAAGCTTTCCACTGGTGGCTCAGTGGTCGGTCTTGATCCTCGCAGGAGATCTCTTTTCAAGCCTAAGTGACATGAGGATTATGTGATGCATTAATGTGTGTCTTGTTAATGAACTGACCTTGTAAATTTTCTGTTCTGGCATCATCCCATGTTGCGTCTTATGTTTGTTTTTTCTTTATTCCTGTTCCTGAATGTATTCTACATTTGTTTTTTTTCTTTGGTTTGCATTATTAAGGGGGAAGATGTGCTGTGTTCTGTCAACCTTGCATTACACTCTCTAACTTGATGCTGGTTATGTTACCAGGATTGGAACCAGACGTTTGGGGATGGCATGGGCAGAATGTTGAGAGGGACCAGTGTCGGTTGGGAGCTGGATGGTGAACGGTTCGTGTTTGTGCTGCTGCCAAAGGTTTGATGGCTTGTGCTAGATATTTCACCAATAAAGATCCTGCCTGCGCCTACCTGTGTCCAGGACTTATTAGCAACAGTGCTCCTGCAGTGGCTTCATTTACACCGCAACATAATTGCCAGTAAGATACTTTGTTACAATTGAACTGCGCCAGAAATAAACATGGGCCCTTTAATGACTTCTTGAGTGTTGATACAATTTAAAGGGCACTTGTTTAGGACATGCATTTACTCTGCCATTGTTTGCTTTCACAGAAATAAGAGCTTGTCAGCAGACGGCAATTCATGAAAGAAATAAGACGTGGAACTACTGTTTCCAAAACATTCAAGTGATTGAAGCCTTTTGTTGTTTTTCAGTCCTTCAGGTTTCCCATCAGCGCTTCGGAGCCTGCACCTTCGAAACACTCTACATTTGAATAGTGTCAAAGCCTTCTTTCAAACAAACGCAATGGAGAGCAGTCTACTCTGATTTTTGACTGTGCGATTATATCTGTTTACAGGATCAAAGAAGCAAGTTGGAAGATTATGCCCACGCTGTGGCAATAAAATGTGAAACCGCAGGGAAAATTGCTGCATTCAAAAAACAAGCGAGTGGATTCAACCCTTGCGCTCAGCTAGGAATGGACCATTCCTCTACACCAGTAGTTTTCAAAATGAGTGACTTTCAATTCTCACACTGTCCCATTTAGCTCTAAAGCAATTGGAAACAGAAGAGCTTAATGAACAGGATGAAACCAAGCAACTGAAGTGAATGTAAGTTATCCAGTGAAGTGTAGGGGGCAGGATGTATCCTTACGGCTAGAGCGGTGGACCTCGAAACTGGGGAACCGGGTTCGAGTCTCAACAATCACTATCAACATCCTGTGATTCTGGGCAAATCACTTAATTTCCCCGTGTTTAACAAAAAATGAATGTGTCCATCTGTAACGAAACTGGTGCTCATGCAAAGCGCTCTGGTACCCGATTTCTCACATCAAGTTCGCGCTATATAAAACTCTTTAAAAAAAAAAATAGTGGGGCATATTATCAAGGAATAGCGATATTTATCGCTAACCGTGCTTAGCGCGAATTTTTTTAACGCCGCCTATCGCTGGAAAATATCGCTGAGATAACACCCTATTAACAAGGTTTATCTCCATAGCGATAAAATTTCCAGCGATAGCGGCAAAATGTGAGAATATCGCTGGAAAAGCAGCGATATTCTCGCATTAACGTAAGGATGGATTCAGCCTGACAATCCACCTCCTATACTTTAAACAGGTAAGTCATCCTCAGTAGCAGGTGTTAAAATCTAGCGATAAACGCGCTTAGCGCGATTTATTTTAACGCTCGCCTGCCTTGTTAATAGGGTTAGTTGTGTTAGCGACTGTTTACAGTCGCTTTTAGTGGGAACGCCTACCTTGCATGTCATTAGCGATAATTATCGCTGACATGCAAGGCGATGTAAAACCCGGCCGCTAACGCCTGAAAGCTGTCGCTAACGCCTGTTAGGGACAGCTTGCTAATAGGGCGTTAAAAATATCGCCGGTTTAGCAGCAAAAAGTGCCGCTAAAGCGGCGATAAAGCCCTTGATAATATGCCCCAGTGTGTTTCTGTTATAGTATTTTTTAGCCCACAAACAAATTCATTTATTTTTTCTACTGTTTTTCAATTTTTTCATTCAATGTAGTGTCCTGCAGTTCTGCGTCCTGAGGAGTACCCCCAAATTGATGCCGGGTTCAAAATGTGTCAGCAGCATAAGTGAACCAGGGAACTGTGTCAAAAAAGGAAGCACAGGTACGCAGGGAATCCTTTATTGGAATAACTGATTGTGCAGGTCCTGATTCAGGCCTTAGTTTACAGAATAAGCTTACACTCCCAGGTTGAAGCCAAACAATCAGGAGCTCCTACAGGCATCTTTGGTTTTTGAAGTTCAGAACTATAACAATTATTGGCACATGTTTTTTGTATTGTCTGTTGTTATGTTGTATGTAGCAATTCATTGTCGTGGTAATGTAATGATATTGCTTATTTGATGTGTGTTATATAATGAATGTGAATTGATCTATTTCATGATGATGTTGTTCCTCTGTTTATGAAAGTTTCATGCAAAATGATAAAGTGTTTTATAAATAATGATGAAAATACATGGTGATCGGTGTAATTGAGTTTTGTGACCACGAATAGAAAGCATTGTTTTGGTAAAGTAAAGTCAGTATTGGCATTTGTGTGTTCAAGAATTTTTATTGGCCTAGCCTTGATGACATTAAATTGGCCCAACCCCTTGTTTATTGTCGAGGTGACCCTACATGGGCACAACACTGTGTTGGCAGTCCTTTTCTTTATCATAGCATTGTTGTCACGTGGATTAGTCCAAGTTTGTTCTACTAAAATCAGATAAAAGCACAACATGCAGATTTCACTGATTTGTTAAATGAAACCCCACAACAGGAAAGAAGGGACCTACTGATACAGCACCATCTGGCAACCAAACAACTAATAATACCAAGTGCAGGCATATACATCCCTGTTCCAAACCCTTCCAAGTCTGTCTCTATGCTAAGCGGCACCCTTAACTATTTACCCACGCTATCACTTAAAAAGATTTGATATCTTTAAATATCAGGTTGAGGATATATACAGATGTAGACCCCTGAGATGTAATGTTACTGAACCTAGCCTCCCACTCACAGACCCTGTGAGCTTTTGTATCATCCTTTTGAGTTGTGATAAAGTTAGATTAATGGTTTAATGTAACTTGTACCTTCTTTTATTTATTTAGAAATCAATTGGAAATGTGTGGTGACATACTTAGTATGGTTTAAACAAAATTTACTTTGCTTATTGTAGCACTTAAAGGTGTTTAGACTTTAGTAACTACTGTATTTCTGATCACCCTACACACAACTAAGGGCTGAGACCATTCTTAAAATAGGCCTGAATAAATGGTAAGCAACTCTTAACCAGGAGTTGATAATCTTTTAAGTATACAGTAGCTCAGTGGATTAAAACACCCACTGAAATAATACCATACATCAGAAAATAAAATATTCCATGGAACTCTGAAACAATGAGGAACGTACAGTATCACAACGGTAAAAGAATCAAACTCATACTCATTTAGAAAACAGTGCTGAAATAGGAGGCACATCACAATAGCAGAAATAAAATTGCAGCTGGGTTTTACCTCCAGGTTTAGACTTTTTTGTCTTAAAATCGAGGCTTGATTTGTGGTAATACAATTCTTGCATGCCTTTACACATTTATGTCTCTATACGTACTGCCTGCATTTTGATGGTGCCAAAGGGATAGTGCCTACTTTGTCCAAAAAAACAGTGACATGGGGTTTTTAATTCTGTGTCAAAGCATGGAGGTTCTACGGTGGTGTCTGCTGACTCATTTCGTTTTTGTTTGGCCCTGCTGTGGGGGGAGTGTTCTGAAATCTCGCTAGCACTGTGGCTCTGAAGACATGTATAGCCTATTTGAGGTATGCTGAGCATTCTGTTCTACTGTAGAGTGATTCCTCCAACTCCACTGTCCAGGGAATGCATGCTGGTTTCAAGAGTGCTATGTATATAAATGGGGTTGGGTCCCTATAAATGCAAAGGGAGGTTGGGCCCTATGAGACACAATTTGAAGCACATCCCCTATCCGAACTTACTGTAAGTTATAATACAAGTAACTGAGGGCCTGATTATGAGTATGGCGGTCTTACCATCATACGCCGTGGAGGCGTCCCTAAGCACACTGCGGAGTCGGCGGTCTTCCCCCCACCCTATTACGATGCATGCAGCCTGAACCACCGACCACATCGATGGAGTGCGTCCCGCCTGCTACGCGGCGGACTGCAATGTTAGTGATTCGCATCCGTAGCCGTCAGGGCCACGGGTTCCCACTGAGCACATTACAAAAACACAGTTGTACTGGTGGTCCCCTTGCGGTGGTTCCCCAGCGGCGATAGTTAATTGCATTACGCTCTGAGCAAAGCTCCAAAACAGTGGCCATTGGATGGATACTAATACAACACACCTGACGTCCATTGGCCAAGTGGATGCAGCCGCAAATCACACTATAAAAAACACCCCATTTCAGACCATGATCCTTTGCCACTCCACTGCAGCACAGCAATTCAGAGGCAACATTTTGGTGAGATAAGACAGGCCTTTTTTCCTCATCCCTTTTACTGCTCTCCACACACTTTTTAAACACGTTTTCTTTTCATCCCTTGGTGAATATTTGGTTGTATTGTCACTGATTTTAATTAGGGGATATGGCAAGGCAAACAAATCCAAGTTTTTCTGAGGCAGAGTTGTCAGTCATGGTGGATGAAATCATTAGAGTTGAGCCACAATTGTTTGGAGCACAAGTCCAACATACTGTTATCAGTCAGAAAAGGTAAATGTGGGCCAGAATAGTCGACAGAGTGAGTGCTGTAGGTACCAACCTTCGCAAACAGGAGGACATTAGGAAGAAGTGGAACGACCTGGGGGGGGGGGGAGGTGCGTTTCCTGGCCTACAAGCAACACCTGTAAGCCAACAGTACTAATGGTGGTCCTCCCAGCACCCCAAAAAAAATGTTTCCCCTTGGGGGAGAAGGTCTTGCAGATCCTACATCATGAAGGCTTGACAGAAATAGCTGGCGGAGTGGAGTCTGATAAGTGACACCTCACTAACTGTAACAATACCTCAATGTCCTGTTTGCCCTCAACTCAGCTTTTGCCATTGTGTTGTGTACCTGGTTTCCTAATAAGCAATCCTCAAATTATGAGAGATGTTGGATTGTCTGTGTTAACGTGTATTGTTGCATATAAGATCACATGTATCAATCTTCATTACATGCCACATGTAGGAATGGTGTCTGTAAGTGTATTTCTAGAAAAATATAATTCCAGGATACATAATATGTGTCAATATGTAAATGTATGGTCCATCCCAACGGTATTTTATCAACAGGTATGTTACACTAACCATTTTGCAATTGTTGGCAAGATGACATTGAAATGACTACAACTGCCATAAGGCCCTGTTTTTGTAACACAAAACAAGATGAAATTGTGATTTTGCCCATTCTCACTCGTCTGACAGATTACAACTGATGTTCATTTCTCATGTAATGAGGAATCTACATACAATGCTCTACTCAGAGTTATTTCTGCCTACTTTGCTTTATGTTGTCCTGTTCTCCACTGCTAAAACAATTGATGGCACGAGTCATACCATACCAAGTGTTTAGCTCAAATATTTGTAAGGCATAAAGTTAACTAAGCTGATTAGAAGTGGGAGATGACCCATTGACTCTGCATTGTTCACATGATGACTAATGCTAAATATACAACCAAGTTGTCTGTTTATCTGTTTTGTACACAGCAAGGCCTTGGAATGTTTAAATACACGTTACCCCTCCACTGTGTTGGCTTGAATGTTTGGGCAATGCCATGTATATTTCCTTAATCCAAAATGCAACATCTCAGGACATCCAATGAGCTGCTTAAATCAAGTACATGTATTGAACGTCTCCAAATGTCTTGTTAACAAGTTCAATATCACTGAAATATATCACAATAGTAGTCTCTACCTATTTTGTCTTTAATGGGTTTTTGCTTACTGTGTCACCAAAGATTTGGATGTAGATACCACACTTCCACCAATAACAATGTTCTCTATATCACAACAGGTCTATCTGGCAGAGCACCTGCCCAGAGCTTGGCCACAGAAGAAACACCCACTGTCATAAGCCACCTACCTGGATCCCAGGTGATTCCAATGGGGTGGCGATGCTAGTTCCCGAATCCTCTCGAGACTTGCCCTCAGTTTACAGAAGGAGGCACTGCTCCGGTGGCAAATCCCAGGGGGAAGGAGGTTGGGATGGAGAGAGCTTGTGGAGTCAAAAAGATGCTGTGGCTCATCTACTCAACTGCAACACTGCAGCAGGAATTCTCCCCACTCTGATGAATGGTACTGGCAGATATGTTATCTATAAACAAATAAATAACAAGGTTTTAGTCTAGTATTCGTTATATCAATTAAGGTATCACCTCACTAAAGCTTTTTATATCTCAACCAAACTTTAGTTTTGTTGTCAGTTGTTTTTAGATAGTCCATAGAGGTTCCTTCATCAAAGTTTCAAAACTGTAGTGAGTATGATTCCAGCATCAAACCCACAAGCTAATTTGGATGGGTTTAGCTTCACCCAAGCTCTCCCTGGCAGTGCCCTGCCAACAGAATGTACAAGTTGAACAAAAACACTGGTTACCTTGATACAAGCATGAAGTTGAGACTGAGCTCAGCCCGTAGCAAAATCAAGTCTGTTAATACGTTTCTCCTTTTCTTCTTGTTTTTCCATCCAGGTGCGAGACTGACGCAGGACGTCCTTTGCGGTGAGGTCAAAGTGGAAGGAACAAGAGAGCTGGCAAGACAGAGTCCTGGAAGCCGGGAAACAGGTAAGTGGCAGGAGAAGAGGCTAAGCGAAGAGGAGTGTGGATGGTCTTTAAATAAGACTGCTTTAGAACGTTCATAAAGGTCACATTCTAATTGTTTGAAGCAAGGAACAGATGCAGATGATTCACTTGATGAGGCTGCCTTCTATAAGGTGCTTCAGAATATTGACAATGGTCGCGTTGTAGTTGCTTATAGCAAGGAACCGGTGCAGATGATTAATTTGATAAGGTTGTCTTCTAGAAGGTGTTTTAAAATGTTCACAAAGGTCGCATTCTAGTTGCTTATAGAAAGGAACAGGTGCAGATGATTAATTTGATGAGGCTATCTTCTAGAAGGTGTTTTAGAATGTTCACAAAGGTTGCATTATGATTTCGTATAACAAGGAACAGGTGCAGGGAACTAATTTGATAAGGACTGTCTACTGGAAGGCTCACATTGAGTTCATCTATGCTGTTTGCTCGATGCTTATTCTGGTGGATTTTCTGGATGTTTCCGTGGTATCTGAAGCCTGACCTTTCATATGCATGGGGAAACATTTGTAAAAGCTATTAAGCCTTTTTAAACAAACCGGAGAACACCAGCTGCAGCTAGCTATTACCAACAGCATGTAATATGGTCAAAAGTCAAGGTACAAGACGTTTATTTAATCACAAGTGTTGGGAGGAATAATATGAGTCATGCCATTATATTATGATAGTCAAGAGAGGTGAGCTGTGGCAGGATTCCTTACACCCACTCCACCCTAGGACACAGCCTTCAATAATGACAACACTCCTTGTGATTTGGATGAGGATGGTGGTGCTGGTCCATCTGGTCAGCCTGGGCAGATGGCAACAGTGAGCCTCACTGTGTCCACAGCAACACTTCTCACCCCAGCTGCAACACCTCAACCAACCTTTGTCCCCCAACCTGTGTACCTAGCACAGTAGCACTCATAGTGTGCCCCCCTGTCCTGGATCCTAATGTAACAATCACCACCACACAGATGAGCCAGGACCCAGTGGGAGAAGGCAGCCTGGGCCAGGGACACAGGCTCGTGGGGGTAGGGGTCATGGGATGCATACCGTGGGCCGGCAGAGTGAGGCCACTGGGGCCACTAACACCCAGGCCACCATCAACCAAGTCTTGGGAACCTGTCAAGAGTCCCAAGGTGTGATGCGCCGGGTACTCACCAAAATTTGGGAGATGAAGCAGTTGCAGAGGGACATGCACCATAAGATGTAAGATCTTAGCTCAAACATGAGCTTATTCGGATGCTGCAGGACATTCACACTCACCTGTGCAGGGCTTTTCCAGCACCATCTACCTCTTCGTTTGGTCCAACAACATCAGGCCCTTTAACATCTGCTGCAGTCACTGGAAGGGAGGCCCTGCCAGAGGAAGACACACCTGCAGATACCCCTGTCCCTGCAGCAGTGGGTGTCCTACACACTGGCAAGCGAGGACGTCCATGCAAATTATCAGACCTCCACCATCGTAACAAGAAACCTTGAACCTAATTTCCTCCAGTGTGTGTAACACATTCACTCTGTGGACTATTTTTGGACACATTTACTTTTCTGATGGAAGTAGTATTTTGGACATTGGACTTCATACTATTTGCTATCTACAACTATGACTACATTCACCATGACTGATTTCTTTACTTTTCTGTTTTCCTGTTTGGTTTTCACAATGTTTATTTTCTCCTTGTTCAATTAAATAAATCCACTATTCTGAAAATAATTGCTTCCTGTAGTATATCTCACATCTAGCAATGTATATGTGTACTCCCATCTGAACTTTGCAGTGCCAAAAATATCAGCTTGTGTAAGTATGGATATGTTGCATGTACACAAAGTTTAGCTCAGGATCACAACCATGTCTCACCAACAAATACATACAAGGGTGTTCTCATATATCATCTTTATTCTATTGTACAAAAAATAGGCTGGCATTATATCAGAAACATAGCAAATCATACATGACACAAAGAATCTGTGCCAGTGATCACATTTTCAGTTGCAGACCTTAAGAACCGGGAAGGAGTGGATACATCGGACAATTTCCTATTGAATAGGCAAAATAAAATTGGACAATGTCATCAGATGCAGCCATTTCGCCTAACTCACAAAGGGAATCACACTTCAATAACACCAATAGACAAACACATGGCGGTGCTACATTTTCTGATCACAGGATCATTACAATCCATTGCTGCAGTATCTGGTGGAATATCACAATCAAATTTCAGTAGTGTGCCACAAGCACTTCGGCCTACAATGAGAATACACATCAACAGCTACATGCACTTTAGACACAATGAGGATTTAGCCAATGTGAAGGGAGAGTAGCATGATTTGGTCCCACAAAAATATTTTGTTGAAGCACATGATGGCACACATATTGCATTAGGACCACCACATGACAAGGAACAAGTCCAATGGATTCATCATAACTTCCATCCTATCACTGTGCAAGCTGTCTTGGTACAGGATTTGTACACTCAAAGACTGTGACTGTCATTCCCAGGAACTTCAGTTTAGCCGATTCCGGCACGTAAGAATATAGAATGACCTGAGGTCCCGCCCACTCTCCCTAAGATCCCTGCCTGGGGACCCACACTAGTCTCTGGAAAAATCAACAGGAAGTCCAGGCAATTCTATAGCTCCACCCCTGACAGATTTGCATCGTCATGGGACACAGAGCCAGGGTAGGTGCAAAGGTGCACACAAAGCCGCAAACGACTGAGTAATGACCCACCAAGTGACTGCCTTCAAGATCCAGGGTAAGGCGCACGACCACTGGTAATCCTCCCCATGTACCATTACACCTTTAGGTCACAAGACCCGTACTGACTCGAAAACGGGAGAGTGAGTCTTTCAATAGCATTGAGATGTGTACTCCTGTGAGAAGATGAAAAATAGCAGACAGCCTTTTGTTTGCGAGCATATGTGTGTACGCAAGCGTTACTAGCTTAGGTTACGCGTTGAACCCGATCAGGGAGACATGTAGTTTTATGACGGTGGCGCCATTCACGCATGAATGGTAATACGATTGGCTGTGATTTTACAACAGAGAACCCGAGACCACATGATTATTGTCACCTTTGGCATTATGCTGAGAAACACACAGTCCATGATTGAGTCCTAAGGTGGTGTGCACAATGGTGGTGCTAGATGTGTGTTTTTAAAAAACTGTTACTGTGAACCACAATATGGGGTATGAAATGAATAAGGTGAATAAGGAAACAACAATATGCAATACTTAATTTACCCTTACTTCTGCCAGAATCAAAATAAGACTTTCTAAAAGTTACATGTCTTGTCTGTCTCTTTTGGTTTTCAGGTCAGTTCGCAAAACAAGGTAGAATCATGCTTTGTGATTTATGGTGTGACTGATTACTGGGATTCCCATGACACATTGATGAATCAGTCACTCAGTAGCATAGGTTGCTTTCTTCCGGTCCTGACAAATTGCCAATAGACCCCTTGTGGGCTAGAGTAGGCAAGAAACATGTTGACCTCACGTTTTATAAATTAGTCACGACTGCTCTTTAGGACCATAGTATCCCATACGAGCACCACTGCTTTTAATTTGGTTAGTAAGCTTCACTATTAAAGTTTGCTCAAACCCAGCATCACTAGACCAATTTTAAATCACCTTTTTCAGCACACTACACACTCTTCACACCCCACATACCCACACTTCATCAAATGGCAAAATTAAAAGATCTCCGGCAAAGAGCCCCTTTGCGGGTGCCCGTTGGGCATTGCAGCGCCGGTCCGACGAGGAGCATGCCCAGATGATGAAGCATGACACCTTTCGAGTGTGTGAGGGCACAGGCTCCTATTGGAGCATATTTTACTGACCTGACATACTACTAGTACTCAACCTTTGTCTAAGGAACAGCACACTCCTGTATTCAAATTCCCAGGAACAACCTATGTCCCCTTTATACTTCCAAATAACATCATATACCCGCAATTGTCACAACTCTGACATGGACAAATGAAGATGCCATAGTGAAGGTACCTCAAACAGAGCAAAACAAAGAAATTAGCTATCAAAACATACTTATAAGACAATTCACATAGTCAACTTCTGCAGAACACAGTACATGACAAAAATCAAAGCAACACAAAAAAATGACCATGTGTCAAAAACTTGCTCAGCAAATACCTTTCACCTGGATTTCCTAGAGCTTGCCCTTCCTAATATTTTACCTTAACATACTCCCTCATCTTTACCACAAGAGTTGCTGTAAAAGTCAAAGTAATGACATTTCACAGAGGGGCATATTTACAAGAAACTAATGCAGCGCAGTGTGGCAAATCATTTTGCTGCGCCACGCTGCATTAGTTTCGAAGCACAGGGATGCAACATATTTATAACAACATGTTGCATCCAGTGCTTAATTTGTGCCGGTGCTTTCCGGTGCTAAGCACCGGCACTTAATTTTCAGGGCCGGGTCTACACGCGATATTGGCTGTTCACTAAATTCACACGGGTCTCCCCGGTGAAGAGCTGATATTGCACGCGATTGTATGTAAAATAGTACAAATTGGATGCCGCAGCAGCAGCCCGCTTTATGAGGCACACTGTCACACTCAGAAACTGCCAGGGCCCCTGCCTCGTCGTAAATTACAGGTCACTCCAATCAAGCGCTGTGGCCTGCACGCACACTGCTCCTGCAGGCTTGTGATTGCAGCTGAGTTACGGGCTTCTATCAGGCTGACTGTGCTGCACTGCTGCTACAATGTATCCTATTCTGATTCCCGCGGCGCCGCTGAGGCCGGATGTAATGCAAAGTCTGCCCGCGGCGCCGTGGGGGGAGGGGACGTCACCTCCGGTCCTATTGCCAGAGCAGGAAGTTTGCAAAGAAGGCAGCTGGCTACAAGATGCGTTTGGGTACGGGGAGAGAAGGAGGAAAGATAGGAAGAACTGGGGGCATATTCACGAAGAGCCGTCCAGACAAAGCCAAAAAAATACATATAATGTTGGGGCTGGAGGCGGCAACTGGCAGAGCAGAGGAACACATGCTGACTCCATAAATCTGGGACAGGATGCCTGGAGGCGCCCCCCTCCACGAGTCTTACCAGAGCCATTAACTTAACTCTCAGCAGGACTCCCAGAGAAAGGCTCAGAGAACAGGGAATGAGTGCAGGTGCCACGGCTGGGCTTTGAATCAAGGCGTGAGTGCAGCTTTCACAGCCAGGCTCCAGTGAGGGGTCGGAGGCGGCTCAGAGAGAGGCAGTCACTGACTGCGCTGCTGCAGCTGGAATCAGGGAGTGAGAGCAGCTCCCGCAAAAGGGCAGAGAGAGTGAGTGCAGGTCCCACGGCTACTGGTTCGAGGGACTCAGGCGCGCCGCGCTGGCCTCGCAGCACTGTCTGCTGCTAGCACTGGCCTGCCCGCGCTGTGTCTGTAACTATGGCCGCCTCCCTCGGCAAATTGAATTATGGCCGTGCTGAGCCTGGGAAAGTGGTAATCATGGAGGGCTCTGGCAGGCGATAGGTTGTGGGGCTCTGGTAGGTGGTGTGGAGGCAGAAGGTAAAAGGCAGCAGCCATCGCCAGTTCTAGCCGTAGTCGGCCGAAACTACAGGCTTCAGGCAGCTTACAACTACAATGTACAGGTAAGACTACAAAGACGCGTTGCAGCTGTTTTCTATAAAGACTGATGCAGCTGCTATTTGGGCCGTGTCTGTGATAGTTATGCAGCTTGACACCAAGTTGATCTCGGCTCATTATGGTTTGTTGTGCACCGTGCCAAATCCGTTACCCGGTCTCCCTTGACATGCATGAGTCGTGTGGGTTAAGACTCAGAGGTGGATAAAGTGGTTCTGTAGCGTAGTCTGTAAGAGCTCCGTTTTAAACCTCACTCCAGTTTTAGTTTATGTTTATCAGTTCTATAAAGTGGGTGAACACAGCGAATGCCAAACATAGAGACTAATGTTATCTATTTATCTGATGGCACGAGACAGGCGCAAGAGTGACTCTAATTTCACTTACACTTCGAGGCCTCACACATTTTATGCCTCGCCAAACTTCGATCAACTCCAGAAACACACTGAAGCGTTGCCCACTAGGAATGCTTTCAGCCAGGAGCCCTCTTTGCCAGGCTGACCTGTGAGGCCCAGATTTCTTTACCGCTTCAGAAGAACTGTAAATCTCGTTTATATGTCAGGAGAAGTGTCTCATTAATGACCTTAAAAATTGAGCAAGGGGCCCTTGACCTATTGAACCCTCTTGTATTCTGCTGCTCCCATGCTCAGCTGGTGATGGGAACCTGAAAGTGTGAGGATGAGGCCTTGTTGCAGGTCTCTGTGCCTTTACAACATGGCTGACAAGGCATGCTCTATGAAAGCCAGTTAGGGCTTAATGTGTGAAAAAAAGAAATGCAGGGGCCCAAAGTTTGTCTTTCGAGACCATTGGGAGAACTTCTGAATGCCAGTGTTGCAAACTACGAAGGCTGTCTGGTCTTGATTCCACCTCATCATGGCTCTTTCTTCACTCTGCACTACTTTCTCTCTTGTGTGTTCTTTTTCAAGCCGGCTTTCTCCCTGTGTCTCTGTTTCCCTACCCTTCTCTTCCGCCATTCAATCTTTTTCACCTTTCTCTCTCATGCTCTGAGTCAAAGTTAGTCTGATGTTGTACAATAAGTCCAGGTCTTCAAAAACGAGGGCTTGTTACCACCACCTGCAACAACTGGCACAAATTAAGCAGGGCAGTAAGGGCAGCACCCAGCGCTTAATTTCAGCTGGTGTTTTCCGGTGCTCGGTACCGGCACTTAATTCTCAACACCTGTATTCCGGTACCTATGAAAGTCTGGCACCTGGTGGCGCTGTCTGTCTAATTTTGAGTTAAGCACAGCAACAGATGTTTAATAATTTAATATACATTATATATGAATAATATCTACGGCTCACACCATTTTTATAGCTTTGAGTGACTTGACATAGTCTGAATTGTCACACTTCTAGGTGAGTGATGTGTAGTAGTTGTGTTGGTACTGCTATTAGCAGTGCTGCCAGGGAGGAAAATGAGTGGTGCAAGCTGCAATGGCCTCCCGAAAACGGTCCTGGCACTTAGTTTTTACAAATTAAGCACTGGTTTACTGTGGCTGGAAGTCAACACACCCTGGTTGGATGCCTATATGTGACATTTCCATGGTTTATGGCCTGGATCATGGATGTTTATGTGTGACATTTCCACATTTTTTGGCCTAGCCCTGGCCTGGATGCTTATGTGTGACATTGCCACGGATTATGGCATGCTTTCTGGCCTGGGTGCTTATGTGTGACATTTCCATGCTTTCTGGCCTGAGGGCTTAAGTGTGACATTTCCACGGTTTATGGCTTGGATGCTTGCTTATGTGTGACATTTCCATGGTTTATGGCATGGGTGCTTATGTGTAACATTTCCATGCGTTCTGGCCTGAGGACGTGTGTGACATTTTCACGGTTTATGGCTTGGGTGCCAGTTGAGGGTGTGGGTGGAGCCAATAGAGGAAGTGGGTGGAGCCGGGGAAAATGGGTGTGGCCTCCGACAAACATTTGAGCACCTGCACTTCATATTTTACAAATTAAGCACTGGTTGCATCTCTCTGCTTCCCCCTGCACTGGCGCACAAACTGCTGCCATGCGCCGGCGCAGGCACCCTTGCACCATGGTGCAAGGATGCTTGCGTCGTGGGGAGATTGTTTTTTGCAGGAAGAGGGACCTTCCTGCACAAAAACAATCAATTGAGGTTATTTCCTCTTCCAATGCTTGCTGTAGAATGCAGAACTCATTGAAAGAGGAAAAATACAGGGAGAAAAGAAAATAATTCTCCTCGTTGCACCTCGCTACGGGAGACATCGTTTACAACGAATGCGCTACAAAGCATTCCATTACAACGTGGTTGTTACAACGACCGCATTGTGCCAACGCGAACCAGTACATCTCAAATCGTTACAACGACTTGCTGTAGGGGGCAGAAGGTGTTGGATTCACAATCCAACACCTTCCCTGCTGTTGCACAAACTGGAGTAGGAATAGTAAATTATACTATTCCTAAGTCCAGCGCGCCCCCTACAGCATAATGGTTCGCATTGTAACAACGGGGTCATTGTAATGACCGCGTTGTAATGGAATGCGTTGTAGCGCATTCGTTGTAAAGAGATATATTCCTTGCTACGCCACCCCCAGGGTGGTGTAGCATTCTGACGCATTTCCAGATTTACGATTGCTCTTAAATCTGGAAATGCATCAGTGGACATGGGTGTTGCGTCTGAACACCCACAGCAACAGCCATGTCAGGCCCCTAATACGAAAAGTGTTGCGTGAAAAGAGGGGATATTCACAAGCACAGGTAAAGCCACACAGGGTGGCTTTACATGTGCTTGTAAATATCACGTGTTACAGCAAACAAATGATGGACGGAATGCTGACAATGCAAACATTCTCCCCCAGTCAAAAGATCTGGGCTAAATCCATTGTTCTTTTGCCCACTACGCCACCCCAGTTTGGACCCAGCCATATGCAAATCAGCCTTGACCCTGTGCCCCATGGGAACAGTCCAGACCGAACTGCCAGGCCAGGTCCTCCCTGGACTGGAAACAAGCATCCTGGGACCGGTTTCAGGGTATGTCACCCTTCTTCAGCCAGGCTAGCTTGAATCCAGTGGTACAGTGAGCAAGGGACCCACGTCTGGGCATACCCATCCCACTTTGGGCGAAAAGTGTTACAGCAAACAAATGATGGACGGAATGCTGACAATGCAAACATTCTCCCCAGTCAAAAGATCTGGGTTAAATCCATCGTTCTTTTGCCCACTACGCCACCCCAGTTTGGACCCAGCCATATGCAAATCAGTCTTGACCCTGTGCCCCATGGGAACAGTCCAGACCGAACTGCCAGGCCAGGTCCTCCCTGGACAGGAAACAAGCATCCTGGGACCGGTTTCAGGGTATGTCACCCTTCTTCAGCCAGGCTAGCTTGAATCCAGTGGCACAGTGAGCAAGGGACTCACGTCTGGGCATACCCATCCCACTTTGGGCGAAAAGTGTTACAGCAAACAAATGATGGACGGAATGCTGATAATGCAAACATTCTCCCCCAGTCAAAAGATCTGGGTTAAATCCATCGTTCTTTTGCCCACTACGCCACCCCAGTTTGGACCCAGCCATATGCAAATCAGTCTTGACCCTGTGCCCCATGGGAACAGTCCAGACCGAACTGCCAGGCCAGGTCCTCCCTGGACCGGAAACAAGCATCCTGGGACAGGTTTCAGGGTATGTCACCCTTCTTCAGCCAGGCTAGCTTGAATCCAGTGGCACAGTGAGCAAGGGACCCACGTCTGGGCATACCCATCCCACTTTGGGCGAAAAGTGTTACAGCAAAAAATTAATGATGGACGAAATGCTGACAATGCAAACATTCTCCCCCAGTCAAAAGATCTGGGTTAAATCCATCGTTCTTTTGCCCACCATGCCACCCCAGTTTGGACCCAGCCATATGCAAATCAGTCTTGACCCTGTGTCCCATGGGAACAGTCCAGACCAAACTGCCATGCCAGGTCCTCCCTGGACCGGAAACAAGCATCCTGGGACCGGTTTCAGGGTATGTCACCCTTCTTCAGCCCGGCTAGCTTGAATCCAGTGGCACAGTGAGCAAGGGACCCACGTCTGGGCATACCCATCCCACTTTGGGCGAAAAGTGTTACAGCAAAAAATTAATGATGGATGAAATGCTGACAATGCAAACATTCTCCCCCAGTCAAAAGATCTGGGTTAAATCCATCGTTCTTTTGCCCACCATGCCACCCCAGTTTGGACCCAGCCATATGCAAATCAGTCTTGACCATGTGTCCCATGGGAACAGTCCAGACCAAACTGCCATGCCAGGTCCTCCCTGGACCGGAAACAAGCATCCTGGGACCGGTTTCAGGGTATGTCACCCTTCTTCAGCCAGGCTAGCTTGAATCCAGTGGCACAGTGAGAGAGGGACCCACGTCTGGGCATACCCATCCCACTTTGGGCGAAAAGTGTTACAGCAAACAAATGATGGACGGAATGCTGACAATGCAAACATTCTCCCCCAGTCAAAAGTTCTGGTTTAAATCCATCGTTCTTTTGCCCACTACGCCACCCCAGTTTGGACCCAGCCATATGCAAATCAGTCTTGACCCTGTTGACCCTGTTGTTTTTGCATTTGTCACCCCGAGTGGGACGGGTATGCCCAGACGTGGGTCCCGTGCTCTCCATGCCACTTGAATCAAGCTATCCTGGCTGAAGAGGGGTGAAACCCCGAAACCGGTCCTAGAATGCTTGTTTCCAGTCCAGGGAGGACCTGGCTTGGCAGTTCGGGCTGGACTGTTCCCATGAGGCACAGGGTCAAGACTGATTTGCATATGGCTGGGTTCAAACTGGAATGGCATGGTGAGCAAAAAAACGATGGATTTAGGCCCAGATCTCTGTACTGGGGTGAATGTATGGCATTGTTCTGCATTCTGTCCATCAACTGTTGTTTTTGCATTTGTAAATATCACGCAGCAGGTTGCGATGCCGGTGTGTCATGCAAAGTGATGAACCGGCGGCGCAAGGGGCTTGTAAATCTGCCCCAGAATACTTGCACTCATGAGAAGAAGTTGTTGATGAGATCTTGATGCAAGTCAGCTCCTTCCTCTTCACCACTATCATCATCATTTGGCATTTCAGGATCCTCACCCCTCGCACTTTATGGTCTCCATCCCCTGCGATATAAGGGATGTTCCATCGCTGGGCGATGTTGTGGAGCATGCAGTAGGCCAGGGTGATTTGGCATACCTTCCCGGGAGAGTAGAGGAAGGCTTCTCCAGTTTTGTCCAGACATTTAAATCTGGCCTTCAGGAGCTTTTATTTATTTTTTATTTTGTTTTGGACAAAATACTGTCACTGGCGGTGTACACTGCACCGTGCTAATATAGCCTTAATCCACAGTAACGCTCTAGACAAATGGAAAGTGGAGTAAACCTTTTATAGCAATGAATTTGTACATATTTAAACACATAACCCCTCATTTGGAGTGGTGGTGATGCAGTTAACAGTCACCAATACAGTACTTTCAACCACTAAAATGGAGGCTGCCTGACCTCGCATATTGGACATTGCGCTTCAGACGCCGCCGCCGAAGGTCAACCATGTAGTGGGCAGTTGACTCCATGACGGACACAGTCATAGGCTAACATTGGTGATTGTGATGGTAAAGGGCCAATGGATGTGTTCGTACACGCTACTGACCACGTATGTCACATAAATATACGCCGCGGTTTGAAAAAGTTCTCACTTGCCTCCTGACACCGCTGCTACCAAGACCTCATCCACTTTAGCTACTGTTTGCCACCTCTGGGAACAGGCATGCCAGGCCAAGCAGGTGAGAGGGCCTTGCCTTCTCCGCAGAGGAGCTGGAGCTGCTGGCTGATGAGGTCCTTTCCCTGTATGGCCAGCACTTGCGCTCACCAGAGGAACAGGTAACTATCATACATACATATGTTACTCTGCATAACTCCTTCATTTCCATTCCCACAGGTTACAATGTGCCTCTGAGTTACAGAGTTAAGTCTGATTACTGTTGTTCCATTTTGTGGACCCATAAGTAGGACAATCAAGTCAGGTATTGTTGAGCACTCTACATTGTTTACTTAACATCACCATTGGGATGTATGATGTGTGGAAAGCCCTAGATTCTACTTGTGGTGCATGAACACATCTATGCATGTTTATATTTCATGGTCCTCTGATATATTTACTAATCAGATTATTGCTAAATGTACAAACAAATGTCTAACCTTTACAGCATGAGCTGTGTATGTATTCTGTAAAAAGCAGTTGAGGATGATGTTAGGTATGTGTGTAGTCCCACATTTCATTCAGCCTAGATCAGGGCTCCCCAAACTGTTGTCTGGGAGCTAGCAATAGCTCACAGAGCCCTTCAGAGTACCACACAACATTGAGGTCACATATTGGATGGCCACAAGCTGAACTTTTATATATTGAAGTGGTGGAAATGTGATGTTCATGTGGTATCAGTATGCTCAGCCTGCATAGAGCAAGGCCTGACAATGAGTTGTGCCCAGTCTGAACCATGGGCCAGGCTGGGACAGAGTTTCTGTGATAATACAACTGATGCACAGTGTAAACTTCCTGTAGACATGTGGATCCTTGGATGATCCCAAAATGTGTTTTCAGAAACACTAGTAGCCCTGATTGGTTTTAGATGGACTACATTTGGAATGGTTACTTAGATAACCCCTTGACCTGATACTTAAATCCATTGCCCCACATTGTCAATGTGCGTCATTACCTTATTACAGGCCCCTTACTCCCACAGGTCTGGTTTCACTTTTCGATAAGTCATGCTTACACTGTACAGGCCTGTTTCACATGTGGCACAATAATAGTGCAGATAGTTGTTTACTCCAGAAGAGGTTTTGATATGTTAATCACCAGCTTTTTTACATTCAACCAATCGAATAAGAAATATAACGGTATGTTAATGTCATCCCTGTAACAGTGCCACATATGGCAAAAGATGTGTCCTGTGATGCCAGTACATACCACACAACCTCAATCAGATGTAGTAAGATATCCCATTAAGTAGTCCACATGTCTACACATCCACAGAGAGGAAGCTTTCACTGACACACATGGCAGTCCTTTCATAGTGACCTAAGTCTTAGGATGTAGTCTATACTATGGTACCAGGCTCTATGGACTGTATGCATCAAGTCAATGGGCCTGGCTGTAAAGGTGTCTGTACAATAATGCACAAGTAGTTTACCCTTCCAATGGTCACAATGGTATGTCAAGTTTCATAGTAGCTCACATCATAGTACATGTAGGATGATCAAGGGCTACATGATGTTAGTGGGTGGGCTTAGTCAGTGCAGGACATGACCAGGGATTAGGATAGTTAGCAGATGAGTACAAATATGTGTATTTATGTATTTGTAGTGCTCAGCATGTGAATACTACACATGTTGTGTGTTAACTTTGAATTAATGCTTGTGCTAAATGTATACAAATTGTGTGACAACAAAACAGATATCCCAAAACAGTTGCAGTGATAATCAGTTTTTTCCTTTCTTGTATCCATACAGGTCAATGCCCATCAGTAGTGGGCCATTTCGAAGGCCATCGCCGTGAAGGTGTGAACCCTAAGGGTCTATGGCCGGCGCAGCATCTATTGCAGAAACAGGTGGGAGGACCTGAGGCACTGGACCCAGAAGATCACAGAGGTCTAGCTGGGGAAGTCCTCCCAACGTGGACAGGACATGCACCGCACCCTGAACCCCCTAATGGCCAGCATAATGGTGGTGGATTATCCAAAACTTGATGGGCAGTTGAGGGCCCAACATCAGCTATGAGGGCGTGAGTACTGATCAGAGTTATACATGGCCAGA
Organism: Calotriton arnoldi; assembly: GCA_963921515.1. Taxonomy (NCBI): domain Eukaryota; kingdom Metazoa; phylum Chordata; class Amphibia; order Caudata; family Salamandridae; genus Calotriton; species Calotriton arnoldi. Next base: position 894,956 of record CAWUFW010004938.1, on the reverse strand, counting down.
GTTATACAAGTTACATTGCCAACTGTTTTTTTGTTACAGGCAGTTTGTGTTCTTTTGACCACCCCCACCCCCCTGGTTTCGGCACTCACTCAGCATAGCTACGCCTCCTTTTACTGGTGGGCTATTTAACTATGTCAGCTGCGTGACCGCACTGCTTGCGCACCGAGGGCACAAATAAGGCAAGCCTGTCTGGCTCGTCCATGCCCAGATGGCACCAGGGGCCAGGCCCCCTGCCCTTCCTGGGTCAGCCCCCCTGAGATATACCAGTACGGAGTTAAGGAAATTGGCCCCATTCATCTTGAATAATCAGTTACTGGGTGTTTCGCAGACGAGTCCTTGCTGCAGTAAGTGTGGGTCTACTTTTCTAATTCTAGTGGAGCCCACTGACTTCGGGAACAAGATCACATGGTCTCACACACTTTTATTCGGTCAATTGCCGTTCATTAGTCAAACACAAATTAGATCTATATGACTTCTTGACTGACTATCTGCCTGACGCCATTTTTCTATCTGAGACTTGGCTGATGGAATATTCAGCAATCAATGTACTTATGATATTTTCCCAGGGATAAGCAATTGTTAGGCTAGCTAGGCCTCTGCAAAGGGGGGAGGGTGGTGGGATTGTAATTATTTTTAAAGAAGCTATCCATTGTACCTTCTTGGAGGTAATGATTGCAGAAAGTGAGGCTGTTTATTTTTCTCTTGAACTGTCTAACAACTTCACCTCAGCATGGTTTTTAATTTATCATCCTCCGGGTTTTGCTTCAAAGTTTACAGCATCTCTGGCTGACATTCCGCCGGCCAATGCCCTGAGGTACGCAAACTTTACAGTTGTTGGAGATTTTAATCTCCATGTTGAGGATATCGAGTGTCAGGCAGCAGCTGCATTGGTGGCTAGTTGGGATATACTTTGAACCCCATTTTTTCCAACTTAACCAATTTGATGGTGGATCCTCCCCATCCTCTGCTGTGGCCTGATCACTTTCGGTTCCTTTTCAAATCTCATTAAGCACACCACCCCCTTCGTCTATCTCTGTTCAAGTGATTAAGACACGCATATGGGCAAAGGTGGCCTCCACTGCATTCACCCAAGCCTTGAAAGAGAGTTGCCCGGCTCTGAAGGACTGTGTAGCCAAATCAAATACCCAACTGGTAGAGTGGATTAAGGGTGCTTTGGATCAAATTGCACCAGTGGATGATCATGCCATTAGAAGATTGAAACCTTCGGCAGAATGGTTTAGAGAAGAGCTATCTGAGTTGAAAAAAAATTGTGAATGCCTAGAACGTATTTGGTGTAAAAACTTTGATCTCAACACCAAGGCCAACTATTGTGTTGCCTTAAAGGATTATCACAGACATATTAGGATCATGCGTCATGATTTCTATGCAGGCAAAATAGAGATAGCTCGGAATTTTTCTCAATAGTAAAATCATTTTCCTCTCTTGATCGTGTCTCAGCATCGATTCCACCATCAGAAGACTGCTTTAATATTATGGCTCGGCGTTTCTTTGACAAGGTTGCCTTTATTTACTCCACCTTCCCTGAGTCTGTCAGAAATGCTCCCTGTCTTGCTGTATGGTTTGAATCTCAGATAGATCGTGTGGGGCTCACTAGTGTCAAATCGATCACAACTGAGGAATTGTGTCTGTTATTGGCAACTGTTAAATCAGGGACCCCTCGATCCTGCTTCTCACGGCATCCTGGAGCGAGATCTGAAGGTAATAGCACCTTTGTTATGTGATCTCCTTAACAGCTCTTTCAAGTCAGGACAGGTTCCTCAGCCTTTTGTCTCTAAGGTGGTGAAAAAATGTATTTATCAATAACTCTCAACTTTCATTGAGGTGAGAGATCTTCTTCATATGACTCAATCGGGATTTCGTCCCCAATGCAGCACAGAGTAGGCATTATTGCATGCCTCTGAATCCATTTGCCAAGCTGGTGATAGAGGAGACACTACAGCTTTGCTGTTGCTGGACCTCAGCGCAGCCTCTGACACCGTGTCCCACAGCCTTCTACTTGAACTGCTGTATAACTGTGGAATTGCTGACAGGTGGCAAACAAACCTTTTTCATCCAAGGTTTTTTCACTGTAGCAGGGGGTGCCTCAAGGCTCTTCTTTGAGCCCTACCCTTTTCAATCTATAGATGCACCCCCTGGCTGATATCATCAAGTGCTGCAGCTTCAACAACATGTCGTACACCGATGATCTGCAGTTGATAATCGTTCTATCACAGGATACACCGAATACTGCAGTTCTGCCTAGATCCTGCTTGTCGCAGGTGGCTGAGTGGCTGCACCTCAGTTGTCTCAAGCTGAATGCTGGGAAAACTTCTTATCCTTGAGAAGCACCTTTTGTTTGGCCCACAGCCTAGTGCCCGGACACGCTTGGGCCTCTACCTGTACCCAAGTCAAAAGTAAAAAATCTCGGTATCTGGTTTGACTCAAAGCTCTCATTCGATAGTCAAATCAAAAGCCTTGTAGGACAATGTTTTGGGATCTTAAAAACTTTAAAAAAGATCCTCTGAGTCCTACCAGAAGCAGCCAGAATAAAGACAGTGGTCCAGTCTCTGGTTATATCCATACTGGACTGCTGCACTGTTTTGTATCTAGGGGTCTCAGCAATGACTGAAGAGACTCCGGTGTGTGCAGAACGCAGCAGCTCGACTGTTGTTAAATCTGCTAAGACGTTCCCCTACGGCTTCTGCTCTTGTGAAATTGCACTGGCTACCACTAAAGGAAATGGTTACCTTTAAAGACATGTTCTATTGTTACAGAATCTTTCACAATAAATGGCCACGGTATCTGCACCCTCTAGTCATGCCGTACTCCACAAGGAGAAATTTGAGATCAGCTCTCTGGCCTGTATCCCTATCATTAAAAGGGTTCGCATCGGAGGATCCTCCTTTTGCTTCTTGGCTGCTAAGATGTGGAACTCTCTTCCCCTTTTGTTTGGCAGGAAAAAAACGAGTTATCCTTCCAGAAAAAGCTGAAGACCTGGCTCTTTAGAGCAACATAATTGTTCCTATTTAGTGGTTCCTCTTTTCTGGACTCTGGGAGAGATTCCTTAGCATTGTGACAATTCAGATGAAATATTATCTGCTCTACAAGTCACCTTATTATCATTATTATTATTAGGCATTTCCCCATCAACATTTGGGGTGCCCCATGTCCAACGCACAAGAAGAGTCCTTAATTGTGTTGGTCTGGTAGTAGGTGCATGATGAAGTGCTTTGCCTATTGTCTTTATGACCAGGAACACATCAGGGTCCAGTCCACTACCAATTTACTGTCTTGAGCAGGCACATGTCTGAGTAAAGCCATAATTCATCTCATGTTGTTTGATGTTCTGGATGACAGTTGTACCAAACAGGCCACTTGTCTTCATTGGGTCAAGAGTGATGCTCCCTCGCTTCTGTGATTCATGTGATGGTAATCCTGTTACATGTGACTTAGCATGATGTGTACTGTTGATGCTATGACTGGCAACACTTTCCATTGGTAAGTTGGGATTCTACAGTAACATAAGTGAGCAAACATCACTGGTGCCATCAGCATTAGTGCCTACATGTTGCCTAGTGTAGCTTTTCCCTGTTGTTGTTTAATCTGCAATACCTTTTCAAGATTAATTCACTGACTGGTGACATGCATCAGGGAGTGAGATGTAAAAATGTAGGGATCATACGTGAGTATCTATACTCAGTCTTACAGGGCAATTGGTATTTGCACTACAAAATGGTGCTGTGATGTGCCATCCCACTGGGACTAAAGTGATTCCACCTCTTCATGTCATAGATATTCACTGACACACAACAGCCTTCAAAGGTGTATTGGCTTTTAGGAATGCAATCTAAGAATGGTGTTGTCACCAATAGCATGCAGGAATGGGGATGTCCATAGGGCACTATAAATGATTATGATGTGCACATTTGCAGTATCTATCTCCCAAAACTTTGGCCCTGAATGTCTCCAGGCTACTTCTCTATGCTTCAATGTGATACGCAACAAAACTACTTCCGTACAGGATTCAATTTACTTTTTGGACAATGGGCATATAATGAAGTTTCAACTAAAATTGACATCAGTGTGAAATGAGCATTTGCATGGGACATGATTTCTGCTACAACACATACATTGAAGTATTACTTGACCTTCATTACATCATGAAGTCGTTTAAGGCAAATGAACATTTGCTGAATTCAGGGGCTTGTATGAACAGTGTGAAAATGTTTTTTTGTAGCCACCCAATTTGATGACATGAGTTTACTGTGGTATAGTTCACGGACCAAATTATACAAGGTGATCTACCATCCTAGTATAGACATAAGGATGGAGTGGAGACAAGTTCATCAATGGTACTGGAGCTGTCGAGGGTTATGACATCACTGTGATCATGGAATGTTGCATGTATGCATGTGCTCATGCTAATGTTTAAGCCTACATAGTGAACCATGAAGCTGGTGTGATCAGTGCACTTTTGAAAAGTTTTGTGTTAAAATCTGATGGTCGGGTGTGTTAACACAGTTGCAATAAACACATTTTATATGTCATTTCAGATTCGTTCCGGGCAGGTGAAGGAGAAAGGGCCAATATCGTTGGGGAGGCAACTAGTCACAGTGGTTCCGGTTCTGACAGTCCCGACACAAAGGGACCCAGTGACCAAGAGGGTGTTGGGAGGAGGATGCAAGCTCTACTTCGTCATCTTCAGAGTCATCATCCAGTGGACACTCCCAAGTTGTGGTGGACCCCACAGGATCTGTTCCAACATCATCCTTGTCTGCCACCCCCAGTTCAATCCCCACCCTCCTTGGTGCTCCCCAACCTGTTGGCCGGGTGGACTCCCCTAAGAAGGGAGCCTTCTAATTCACCCCAGGCACCTCAGCCTCTGTCCCCCACGCTGTGCAGACTGAGGAGGCTATTGACCTCGTGAGAAACATCTCAGTGGGTCAGACTGCACTACAGAATGCCATAAGGGGTAAGGCAGCCATTTGCAGAAGATGGTGGCCTACCTGGAAGGCATTCACAGTGCAATGTCTGGCCTACAGTGATTTTTTCAGTCTCTGTCTCCTCCTGCAGTGCAGACTCGCATCCCCCCAACCTTCCGTCCCTCCCTCACTCCTAACCCATACCAATACCCTATTCCCAAACCTATCCAAAGCACACACAAACATTTGCAGACACACACTCATACATACCCAAGCAGCACATCCACACATAAGCACAAAACCCACAAAATAACCAAGCATGCATCCAAGCAGACAGACAACGCACCAACCACCACACCCACAGGCACCCATACCACCATCACATCCACAATCACCACTGAGAACACCACCCGCATACTCATACCATTCCCCAGTCACATCCCCACACTGCACAGATGACAGCAAACATGCATGCACACACCCGCACCACCACATCTACAGCCAGCACAGACAACACCACACCCACCCCCCAACCACCATCAATTCCATACACCCACCACACACAACTATACCCACTGTCGCCAGCACATCAGCATCCACAACACCCACACCCATCACTTCCACTGCCTCAATATCCACAGTCAGCACAGACATCATCCCCTCCCACAACCACCATAATTTCCATACACACACAACACAACCACACCCACTGTCACCACCACATTAGCATCCACAACACCCACACCAAGCACTTCCACTGCTGCAACATTCACAGATACACCAGTCACATTTTCCACATCTAAGAAATACAGATGCATACCATCAAATACCCAACAGACACCACAGAAACAAGACACATCCATACTTGCAGCACATACACCTGACATACATGCGCCTGCACCAGCAACAGACCCAAGCACATCACACACACTCACTCCCTCTACCTCCAAGACCCCACTCCTTTCCATTCCCACTACTAAGTACCCTATAGAAGATGCTCCATTTTCTCTTGCCCTCACCCTTCCCAAACCTCCAACTACCACTTTCAAGGACCTTACTACCTCCCCCACACCCAAGAGCCCCCTTCCACCTCCAAATCCACCCCTATTACCCACCCATCCACCCCTTCCATTTCCCAAGGCACCCATGCCAATCGTTCCTCCACTTCACATTCCCAAAGCCCCCCTCCTAAACATTAGTCCATTAATTCTCTTCCAAAACCACCACTTCCCAACCCAAGAACACTAGTATCAAATCCAAATGTTCCCATCCCAAATAACATCTTTGAGGTGCCTGCCTTGCCCAATGGATACCCTTTCGTGAGGAGGTTACCCTAACAGTGTCTTTCGGGGCAAGTTTTGTGGCACTGCAGTGTGCTAAGCCACACAATTTCTCTATGGACTGAACACTGGCCTTCTGTTATGTTTTGTCCGTGTGATTTATTGGACAAATACATTCTGCTTTGTTTTTTCAACATTTTAGTCCTGGCATTACTTTTCCCTAGCTATTTTTTTAGGATTCTAGCAATGTTGCGGAGGTTAGATTGTGATACAGTGTTATTGTGTTTACACATTATAGCAGGTTATACTACATATATTTTTAGAGTGTATTTTGTTATGTACTCACACAATTTGATATGGTATGTGATGTGATTACTTTTTTATGGACAGGCATTCATCATAGTGATGACCAGTTACACCACCTAATTGGTCCGATTTGATACATTGGAATGTGTGACTACAGGTGTGTTTGTTTCACCCTGATTGGTCATCAATATGAACAGGTTTGTATATTTAGAACTTGGAAAGAGTGCAAGCGTCACATAGGATAAGGGGAAATGTTCCACGGATAGATATGTGGGATGAATCCAAATTCAGCCAAACATTGATTTGGGTGATATTTCAAATGGTATATATTTTTGCTTGTCTGGAGCAATGTCTACATCATTTTGCTTGCACTTCTCCCTATGATGTATGTTGGATATATGTTTAATGTGCACAAGTTAGTCACTTGTTTAGCCACACCTGGAGGCTGACTAGTTGTCATACCTTTTTGTCATATGTTTTTGGACCGGTGTCCATTATTTTGTGTGTACCTTACACCTACTATAGTTATGAGAAGAATGCTGTTACTTATGTGTTTGTTTTAATATCTTGCACTTACACATTACACACAAATGCATGGCACTTGGTGATGCTATTGGTTGTCCCTGATATACTTAAAGTCCGGGATGCAGAATTTCAGGGTGCCCCTTGAATGAACCAACCCTGTTCTACAGTGAGTCTTTCCATAATGACCTTGAAATACTTCTTGGACAGATCGTTTCAATTAACATTTTCCCAAAACTACTTTTTAATGTGGGTGATGTGTGAGAGTCCATTACAGAAGGTTTGCAGAGAAGGTGTGCTTCTGTTCCATGAAGCATCAAAACTTAAGTTTTTTTTCATATCAAAACGGGACCTAGCATGTGAGAAATGGGAGGGTGTCACAAAAATGATTTGTTGTTATGTTAGTGAGGAGCTGCTGTTGTGTTACAATGTTAAAAATACACTTCACTATCCATGAATATTAGATGTGAACACATTTCGAATTTGGAAGAGTGTACCTGTGCAGTCTCAGTGACCTGGCGAAAGAGGTCATCAAAGAGCTGAATTTTGATCAGATATTCAAAGACACACAAAATAGGTTTGCCCCAGGGCCCCAAAACACCTTAAGATGTCACTTCCTGTGAATCTGTTAACTGCGGAGTCAATGGAAAGGGGTTGGATTATGGCTTACCGTTGGTTGCATCCACGACGTTGTGGGTTTAGGAAATCATCAAGCAGCAGGGGCAGAACATGTACGATTGGCTCAATAGCGGCACAGGGCATGTGAAGCTGAGTACAGGTGAGTTTCTGCCTTACATGCATCTCTTTCCACCAACTCAGGTGGGGAAGTTTTGCTGCCACTGTCATATCTGCGGGAAGGGTCAACGTGATTGGGCCAGCGGGCCATGGGTTAAAATACTTGAATAATAAATATATACTTAGTGATTCGACGGCTAAAGGTCAAGTTGTACAAATCTGAAGGGTTTAAAAACAAAGACTTCATAGCAATCAATATATAATAGAAACACAAGAAAGAGAAACTATTACCAGCGAGTACGTGTGGTTAGTAATTGTGTGTAGCATGATTGAACTTTAACAAACAGTAATGTTGTACTCATGGAAAATAAATTAAAAGAAACATCAGTCTACAGAACTTTGTATAATGCAGGAACTGATATTCATAGTACTCATTCGAATGTTTTCTATGGTTTTGATTTGTTCAGAGAGCAAAACAAAAAGTCCTTGAGAGTACTCTTTAGGGATTCCAAATGGACTTAGCACAGCAGTGCTATATCCTTTGTGGTCTGTGGATGTCCCTGTGTGTGTGGTTAGTGGTCAATCCCATTTTCCCCTTGTGTGTGTGGGGTCTCAACTCTCCCTTGCATACTTTTTTCAAACGCAACAGAGGTCTACAGTCTTATTGGGGTAATGATGCCTATGCTCTACTGGGTCCTAGTTTCTCTCACGCTCCGATCAGCTCTTTAGGTATTGCAAAATACTATTATTATTGATATTTTTGTGCATTTATCTTTACAAATGAGGTCACTGTAGAATTTATTTTTCCAGATCTGCCTTATTTAGACACTTTACAAAGGAGCAGATTGCCTCTTCCTCTGTATTGCCACTTGGCCTGTTCTACACAGCCTCTTGATCCCTCAAAAGTTCTCAGCTCGACTTTCATTTTTAGAGTCTCTTTAACTTCTGTAATCTGCTTTGCTGTGAATATTGTTCTGTTTGTATTACCTAAGTTTTTTTTTCTGGTTCAAGTGTTTTCGTCTCAGGGACTTGAATTGTTCCTTGAGCATCTTTCCCTAATCCCTTGCACTTGACTCTTAATCCTGCAGTTCTGGTGCAGGACAGAAGTAACAGGCCTTTCAGCAACAACAACAAAAAAAAGACACAAAGACAGAACCCTGCACATTCTGTTAACTTTAATGAAAATAGAGAATATTGAAGGATGAAGAAATATCAGATCATGGACGCTTAACCCTGATTGCCTCAAACAGAGTGAAATGGACACCCTGTGGTTTCTTTTGACTAGAGTTTATATTTTTATTCCTATCATATTTTGGTTCTAATCGAATATATGCCTTTTTGGTATTTCTCTTGCTGCTAATGTATTTTGAATTAACTTGTAAAGTTTAGAATGTAAACCAAGCAAATACTTTATTTACAAGTGGGTTATTAAATTTTTACATTGCAGTTGCTATCTTCTTTATAATGCCCTCTCTTTGAATTCTGAGGGGGATATTCACAAGAACGTGCGATAAACATCGGCAAAATAGGCTAACGCAATTTCTCATATCGCCGTCTATCGCGGGGAAACAACCCTGTGTCAATGTCGTATTCACAACACGGCGGTAACATGCGATAGTTTCCCGATAACGCATTAAATGTCCGCGATACAACTACCGCGACAGCGATAAAAAAGGAAACCCGAACGCGAAAAAAGTTGCGCTGGGCCCAACCGCGATAGAAAAATTGGCGACAAGCAGCGCCAGGCTTGCAATTCCCACGTCAGTTGGGAAAAATCACCATAAAAGCAGCAAAAAAAACCACATAACAACTGCGAAGCACAATGGAGGCAGCCGGAGCAAGTACAGAGGACAACCCGAACCCCACAAGCCCCACGGAGGACCAGCCTGGGACCTCGGGGTCAGGGAAGGGCAAGGAGAACAAGAATAAGAAGACGCGGTTCAGTCCGCAGGAAAACAGGATCCTAATAACGGAGGTGGTCGAACACCATCAACAACTGTTCCTCACCTCCACTGTGTCATTGGCAACCAAAAATACAATATGGCAGTCCATCCTGGACAAGGTGAATGCAGTCGGAGTGCTGAGGAGGACAATGGAAGAGCTCAAGAGGCGCTGGAATGACGTGAAGCGCAAAACCAAGCTGAAACTCGCAAACAACCGCAAAGCAGCAATGCAGACTGGGGGTGGGAGTCCTGCACCACAGGAGGAGCTGGATGAGATGGAGGAAATGGTGTCCACAGTCATCAGTGTGGAGACGGTGGCAGCAGTCGGGGGACCGGACACTGCTCAACATGACCTGACACAATAGCAACAGGGTGAGTAACCACCAGGGACTGGGGGGATGTGGGGAGATGGGCACAATGGCACACATGCACAATGAAGTATAGCACAATGCACAACCACAATGACTCTGGATCATGCCCCTGATCTCCTTGCCATATTGCAGCACACATAGAAACAGCAAGTAGTTTCCCGTCCACAATGTGCCCAGAGGGGGCCCTCCCCACACATCACCAATCTCACAACAAACCATGCACATGTGCTGAACCCAGCAAAGCTGCGGATCCGTGAGCCCCACTGACAATGCAAGTGACACTGCATGATGATGAGCATGTATGCAGGCCACTCATCATTACATGTTGCACCCCACGACACCGAGGTGGCTGAGTGTGGTCCACATCCGGAAAGGAGCAGGTCACACACTGACACATCCACGTGCACAAACAACCCCTGACGGCAACAAGACATCTGCGGACAACCCATGCCCAAGAGTCACAACTCCGACCAAGAGCCCAATTTACCCAAGTCTGCAATATCTCAGCACTGTATAAGCACAGAAGTGAAAGGCACACCGCCTGAAAGGGAGTAGGGCCAGCCAAATCAGAGCTGAAGGGGCAACACACCCACAATGCAGCACACACACATAAGAATCAGAGCACCTCAACATTGACAACAATGTGGTACAAACTGCAACACTCTCACAACAGAACAGAGGACACAACTGCTGCCGCTTGTGTGTAGAAAATGGCCATTCGCATTTGGCATAGCAGGAAACTGTGAGATGACAATGGACAAGTACAACCTCACATCCCTGATGGTATAGAAATGTCAACTGTCCCACATCAAATAGGCATCTCTTCACAAACAGTCACAATGTACATTGACACGCAGTCCGTTAGTAAACCTGTACAATGCGTGAACATACATGTGAGCACAGTGTCAATCTGCATCTCCCCTTCACATTGCAGAGGGAGAATCAATACTCCCTGCAGAGCAGACACAACAACTCAGCACTGATGATGAAGAGGACCTCCCCAACATCGACACTGACGCCCTCCAGCAGCTCATGGACAGCTTCGGCACCCCACCTCCAGGAGCAGGGCAGCCCAGCTGCATTGAGGAGACCCCACCCCCTGCACAGACCACACAGCAGGAAGCACCCACCACCACGGCTGTCTCCCAGGACCCCCACGACCAACACATGGCATTCCAACGCCGTGTGTCAGGGAGCCAGGAGAAGATGGCTGATCAGCTGCGGGTGGGGTTCGACCTCATGGCAGCCAAACTAGATGCCATACGTGAGTGTCTAAGTCTCATCAGGGTCCACTTACAGTCCCTAACGGACACCCACTGTCCACTCCATGCTCTCCAACAATCCATGGCTGACATCGCTGGAGTCATGACTCGGAGACAAGAACACCTGTCTAGTCAGAGTGGCTCCAGCAATGTCAGACGGGAGTTGGGGCACATGCAGAGGATCATGGAGAACATGGAGCGGATGCATGCGGAACGATTGGCTGCCACGGCTGCACACCAGCGAGATGTAGCTGGGATCTTCAATGCCCTGCAGATCCTCATCATGGCATTGCTGCCACACGGCCTGGCGCGGCTGAATGCTGCTGCTACTACTCCATCCACATCTCCACCCCCTGAAGTGTCAGTGCCACACAGTGCGGCAGACCAAACACCACCACTCACATGTGAGGCACCTGACACATCAGAGGACGAAGATGATGATGAATCTGGCTTGGTGGTAAGATTGAAGTGGTAGCATACATCACCGCCATATGGCCTGTTTCAGCTGGGTTCTGCCCTCTGCATCATGCCCTGGAATAACATCTTCCACTGTCCCCCGTTACTCTCAGCGACACTCACCTTGGACCACGACATGGACTGCCATATTTGTAATGGTTACCAATGACACAGCAATCACACTGCGGACTGAAGTCTTCCTCTTCCAATGAACCTGTCAATCCCTAAAGGACTCTGGCTGGCCCTCCACGGGGCGACAATGTAAAATGGGGTTTGCATGGCCCTGTACTGGTCCAGTATAAACACCCCACTGAATGCGAATAAAACATTCAAATTCACACTGATGTGTCATGGCCCTGATCAATTATGCATGAAAGTATTGATGAATGTAGGGACAGTGATTCCACATAAATGGTACTCCCTGGGTAATGCTATCCATGCGCATGTATGGCCGTGACCCAGTTAGGCAGTGAGACACACATCGTCATTCAAAACAACTCACATCACAGTTAAATACAAGTGAATGTGCGTAAACTTTATTAGCATATGCCTGTCAGTACGGGCAAGAGAAGTGCCACAACATGCGGACCAATGCAGCAGCATGTCAGAATGAGGAACGTTGCCAAGCGCCGCTGTCCACTCCGGGGGAGTGCCTCACCTTTCACAGGTGTGTTACCCCGCGTGGTTGTCGGCCCACGTATTCGGGGTCCAGGCGAATGCAGCCATGTCCATTGTTGTCGTGGGATATGTGACCAGAACCCCAAGATGCAATAAGGTGTCGGGACATGTGCAATGGGTTCCAAACTGTTGTGGCTGCAGGTACGTAGTTACACGTCCATGAAAGCGATTGGAGCTTTGTAGGCAATCATCTCCAACATGAGGTCGTTGTCGACTCCATCGAACAGGACGGCGAGGCTATCCATTAGCAGGTCCGGACAGATGTGCTGTATCCACCCCCCTGTCACCAATTAGCACTACAGCCCAATAGGGGAGCGGCTCAATGTGGTCACTGCACACGAGGAGTTCTGCAATATCCCAGGTCCAGCTACCAGCATGTATGCCAAGTATCCAGGCATCCCATAGACGGGTATCACAGTGACACTCCTGGTCGTGGGCCAACAGGTGGCGCACACACATGTCGAAATCCAGTTCGCCTACCGTCCTGTTGGATAGGCAGACATCCATGGACCACTCGAATATGAACGATCGACAATGCAACACAGGCTGAACGCAGGTGACGTTGGCAAGGCGGAAGCTTAGCCGGTAACTGACCCACAGCACTACCAATGGCAGTGCCCCCAGTAAATGCAGCATACGTGCATGGTACAGTTCCACGTGACAGGGGTTGTGCATGTGTCCGGGATGTTCTGCCATTGCGTTAGTGGCTCTGGTTGAAGGGGCACTGTTCTGACCTGCACCAGTTCTGTGGATGAAATGTCATAGCTCAAATCAATGAGTTGTTTTAGTGTGCAACGGTTGTACGCCTGGGATGGTGTGGGAGTAAGTGTGAAGGCCATTCCATGCAAGATAACTTCGAGCAAGGGCTTCTGTGTGTGGGGTGTGTATACATTGGTCTTTCGTCGGGCTGTGCGTAGTGTGGGAGTCGTCATCAGCTGCTAAAGTATCTGTCAGGGGGTGCCGGGCACATGCAATTCCGAGCTCGGAGGTGCAGATGTGCTTCCGCCTGATAGTTCAGACAAAGGAGCTTTCATCCCTAATGCTAGTTTCTCATCTGCTTGCATTCAGGAAATGTGAAGTGGCTTGTTGGGGGTGGGGTGGGATGTGTGCAACTTTGGGATTCATGTTTGACATGTCTTGCATGTGGCAAATGAGCGCCATCACTGTGTGTTACGTTGCCTCACAGCTGCTCCTCCCTCCCCCAAGCCTATTCACTTGTGTACGCTGCGCGGTTGCATCACTTGCACTCCAACGGCACACCATTGTCGTGCCTGTCTGCGCATGTCCACAATCCTGACAACGACACTGTGATGTTGGCCGTTGAAGGTGGGCGGCCACGTGAGTGTAGGCCTATGGTAAGGATAGTGCGGACACAGACGTAGAGTTCATGCCTGGCTGAACTCGCGCTACGATTAAGGCTAGGCATTTGGCTCATGCTGCGGCAATGCAGATACACACAACACTTGGTATGTATGAGCCAAGACCCCGAGCGGTCTTGCGCTCCTTCATTTTACCGTTCGTGCGAGCCCGCCCTCCGGGTGCATGCTACATTGCAACATTGTCAATTGCGGGCCGGGTGGTGCCAACACTACAACAGAGACACACGCATTGGTTACTTCCTTGTCCAGGCCAGGACTGGACCACGCCCTGAGCCCCGGGCTAATTCTACACACCCCTGCGCTGGACTGACGTACGCCGGCCCAGCCCACTCCTCTTATGCTTACAGGGGGGGACGACAGAGCTACATGTCCAAGGTCTTACCCACTGCCTGAGGTGACATGCTTGCGTCCGCTGTCCACAGCACGATGTGATGTGATAGGGCCAGGGGCCATCACGCATTCATAATGACCACACGGACACACTTAGATGTATGGTGGAACTGGCTACGGGCACAGGTGCCCGGCCCCTTTTAATTACCAGGGTCACATGTCCAGTGACGCCTGTGCTGGATGGGTGTGGGGTGAGTGTAAGCCAGCCTTCAGGGAGTGGTTGGTGCTGGCAACAACTAGAACAGTGATCATCGGATCACACACACAGATTCAATCATAAAGGGTCCATGACTTGAGCTGCACTGAGTTCGTGGCACCGGAAGCGACGGCCTGCGATGATGCGTCGTACGGGCGGGCCGCACTGGAAGCAATGTCTGTTGCCTACTGGACTGCGCCATAAATAAATCAAGACTCAATTCGAATTGTGAGCCCTGCTGACCGCAGTGTAGGCCGGAGGCAGAGGTCAGGAAGGGCCCACAGCCACGTGGTGATGACTTGTGGTGCACTGAGTTAGTGGCACCAGATCTGGAATCACACACACAAGATTCAAACATAAAGGGTCCATGACTTGTGGTGCACTGAGTTAGTGGCACCTGGAGTGCTCAGCGGGTGTGCAGCCAGCGATGATGCGTCGTCCGGGCAGCCTGCACTGGAAGCAATGTCTGTTGCCTACTGGACTGCGCCATGAATAAATCAAGACTGAATTTGAATTGTGAGCCCTGCTGACAGCAGTGTAGGCTGGAGGCAGCAGTCAGAAAGGTCCCACAGCCGCGTGATGATGACTTGTGGTGCTCAGTGGGTGTGCAGCCAGAGATGATGGCGTGTCCTCGCCGGTCAGGATTGGAGTTGATTTGTGAGCCCTGCTGATCACAGAGTAGGCCGGAGGCAGCAGTCAGAAAGGGCCCACAGCCACGTGATGATGACTTGTGGTGCACTGAGTTGGTGGCACCTGTGTGCAGCCAGAGATGATGGCGTGTCCTCGCAGGTCAGGATTGGATTTGATTTGAGGGCCTTGCTGACCGCAGTGTAGGCCGCAGACAGTAGTCAGCACACACATAACTCCGCGGTGCTGTGCCGCTGGGTGCGCTGAGGGCCTGTGTCGCGGACATCTGCGATTGGCTGAGGAGGCTGGCGGTAATGGCGGTAGACTCATGGCAGGGTGAGGGGTGCCTCCCTGGCAGACGCATTGGCCATCCGGGAAGTGAACCACGCCCAGAGCCCCGGCCTATTTATTCACACTCCTATGCTGGCCTGGCGTATGCCAGCCCAGCCCACTCCGCTTACGCTTACAGGGGACGACGACACTGATACATGACCGGGGTCTTCCCCACTGCCTGAGGTAACATGGTTGCGTCCACTTTCCACAACACTACAAACACCAGCAGTATATGTCCACATGAACATGTCTGTGCTCTGCATACTGTAGTCTGTCCAGCACATCACCGCCATACTTGGCATTGTGTACATTCTTATTCATGGGTGACTTGCCTCCTTCACACATACTTGGTTCCCACCTCTCCCCACATTCTGCAATTGTGTGGCTGTGGGGCCATGCCGTTTTGGGAAGGTCAGCTGTCTTGTTCTGTGCTGCCTCTGTGGTAGTCCGGGGGGGGGGCGCCTGGGGGTGGTGGCGGTGGGTGTTGTGGCCCTCTTGGGTCTCCGAGCTGCATGGTCAGTAGCTCCATGACATGTGTTGGTCTTCAGATGTGGCTCTGGGCTGGGCTCCCTTCCATGCTGCAGGTTGTTGTCCGGCTTTACACCAGTAAAAAGCAGGTGTTAAATCCCTGCAGCTAACGCACCTTATCGCCTGTTTTTGGGTCTCATCGCGGATCGGGCTGGTCGTTGAGAATATCGCGAAGTGGTGTTTTTGTGTGTTTTTGCACGGGTACGCCTACTCTGCATATCATTAGCTTTAGTCGTCGCTCTCATCCGCTGCAATGTTTTTTGCGGCAGCTATCGCTGGGAAACTGGCGATATCAGCAGTTTGCACCAGCCTGGAAATAGGGCGATGACTCTATCACCACTTTTGCGGCGATAAAGTGCCGATAAATCGGCGATAAGTCCTTGAGAATATGCCCCTGAGAAGGTAAAAAGCAGATGGGGGTGTTCACGTTAAAAGAATTGTTAGCTTTTATGTCGTGGCTAAAGTCGCACAGGTTTCATCGGGGAAAATGCATGGGATATATTTGCCAGAACTTGTCAAACAACAACACATTAAACAAAGAACTCAATAAGTCCAAGTTAAATTAGATAAAAGGGAAGGCGTTTGATGACACAAAATGCCACAAAGATAAAGAAAAGTGGACCAAGGGGTCAATAGCTATAACAAAAAAAACACAGCCCAATGGAAAACACTGGAAAAAATGTAGTCAGTGTTACCTCATAGGAATTGTAAAGAATGACAATGTTCTCAATGTGCTTTACAAGGACTTAGGCAGGTGCTGTATCCAACCCATGAGTGAACTATATCTGATAAGAGCTGGTGCTTTGGGCGGATTACATTTTTTTGCTGTGAGACATTGAAACATTTCTGGAGAAAGAATATATATCGTGGTGAACACCTCAAGGATGTGTCTATGCGCACTCCAGAAGTTCACGTTTGATGCATGTGTAGTCCTGGTGTAGCCTTATGCTGCATACGTACAACCAGGAAAAACACATGGACGCCCATTCACAAAAAAGCAAGAGGCAGCAGAATTGACATCATGTGGCCTTTGACACCATGACACCACAGAAAATGACATCAGTTATTACCCTGAAACCACAAGAAGTGGCATCACAACACCTTTGACACAACATTTCACACATCAGAAAGCAACTCTTTGGTCGCAGCCGCAGAACACCACAGCACTTCCCCCATAACCACACTTCAGTCGAACTTTCTTCCAAACATGTACTCCACCACTGTGTAGCATGCTATTCATCCAATAATGTGCTTCAGTTCCTCATCAGGTATTGGAAGAGCTATATTTTTGAAATTACAATGAAATATTGTTTAAGGATTTTCAGTTGCTAATTTGAGCCCTCAGTGAAGGGCTACAACATTAATCAAATTTTCTTAAAAAGACTGACAGTAGATTATAAGTATATGTAAAGCATCCAGCTGTAGGAATTGGTGACTGTAGGAAATCTGCCTATAATAGATGGTCACGCTCAATTTTTGCTTTTTGCTGCACCCTATTTTATTGTTAGTTTTTAGAATCTACACACTGGGGTACTGCTGTCCAATACCCAATGCATGTACTATGACCTACATAACATGGAGAAATGTGGACTTCAGCACTTAATATGCCATTCACTGTTGTGACAAAAGAAACATGACTTCAGGCCTACCATTGTAGCCTCACTGCTGCAGTGTAAAACCTGCAGTGCAGCCTATTAAAATAACCTTATCTGAAAAGTAAAAAACTCCCTTTTAAATATTAGTGAGTCAGCCCTATGTAGGCCCTCTAGTCCTCAATGTAGGGTGCATAGTATTTAAAAATGTAAAATATACACCATTGGTTAGGGAGAAGCTAGGAGTCACCTACACCCATTAGTTGTTGTCTGGCATAAATGTGACACCCCAGGCACCTTTTCTGGACCTGTGGAAGAAGAGGAGAGGACATGACCTGCTGTCTGTGACTGTTGAGGTGCACTGAAATACATGACCTACTTTCTCTTGTACCTCCTACAAAGATGAGGAGTCTAAGGGTCAGTTGGCTGACCTCCTGTGTGGATGTGGGGGTATAGCAAGTTGCAAGAGGTCTTTTCCTTGGAGTGCACAAGGGACTAGTAGCAACTAGACCTGGACTGGACTTTGCTGGTGGCCTCCGGTGGAGTGAGTCATGGCCCCTAAGTCCTGTCCCTGAGGTCTTCGGAGCCTTAAAAGTGATCCTGAGGAGTGGCTCCAGACACCCTGAAAAGTTGGGACTTAATACATTAAGTCCGATAGAAAAATTGTTGACCGGGAAGAACCTGGTTTTTTATCCAACCCGTGCTCCATCGAGCTCAGCCAGAAATTACACCTAGGTCCCAGTGTTCCTTGACCATAGACTATCATTGTATTCATACAGCGCTTACTACCCCAGATGAGGCATTGAAGCGCTTTTCAGCAAGTAGCAGGTTACTCAGGAACCCAAAAAGGATTAGTGGTGAATTAGTATAGGGAAATATAAATTAATTTGAGCAATGGACATGTGAGTCTGTTAGTTGGTTTGAAAAGGATAATTGAGAGATAGAATAGGAATGAGTCTAGAAAGTGTTTATTGGGAGATCAAAGTTGTAGGAGGAGGTTTGGGATGGGTAAAGTAGAGATGGAGGAGGGAAGAGTTTCTAGAAATGGATTAGGGAGATCATAGTAGTAAAATTAGTTTTCAGATGAGGCTAAGGAGGGATATATGAGGGAAGAATTTAGAAAGCGTTGTTTGGGAGATCATAGTAGTGATCCAAGGAGGGATAGGGGAGAGAAGAATCTAGAAAGGGTTATTTTGGAGATCATAGTAGTAGAATGAGGATTGGGAAGAGCCAGAGTGTGGAGGTAGAGGATATATTGAGAGAGGTATAGGGTGAAACATAGAATAGTACATTGGAGAGACTCAATTTTTTTATTTTTTTTATTTTACTGTAGGTGTAAAGTAATAAATATAGAGATACATAAGTACATGGAGGGTATACATGTATAAGGAAGGTAATATATCAAGATTTAGGTTGTATTTAATAAACTCAGACTTTTAAGTATTGCTGCAATTTAGGCTATTTTTTTTTTTTGAAATGTTTATAAAATGTCAATAGTGATGACGGGTAAGGGGGCTCAAGTGTGTATTCTTCCTGAGTTAGCATCAATTAGAAATGAGTGTTCACTGCAGCATTGTGTGTGTACATTTTGTAATGCATCTTTGCCTTACTTGTTTTTGAGTTTTGGAGTTTGGAATCTTGATGGATTTATTCCATTGCATTCTATTCCATTTTGATTTTTAGAGTTGATGGCTACCCCGATGGGGTTTCCCAGCACTACATAAGCAGCAGATGGCAAGCAGAAGAACTTGAATAACTAGGTTTCAATAGCTTTCTAAACTTCTCAAATGAGGCACTGACATGTAGCTTCAGGGGGAGAACATTCCACAGAGTGGGGCTTAAGAAGCCAAAAGACCTCCTTCCTTGCCTATCACAGGTAGATTCAAACTGCCTTATCAAAGAGCGCAATTAGGGACATATAGTTGAACTGTTGAGCTTAAATAAGTAGGAAGCAACTACGCAAGGCCTTGCATATATAGCACCATGCTTTAAACTGGACACATTTAATAATAGGGAGCTAGTGAAGAGTAGCAAAGTAGGGGAATGCAGAGACAGATTTAGGAATATGGCCTAAAAGTAGAGCTGCCACATTCTGCACAATTTGAAGCCTATGCACTACAGATTTGTTAGTGTCTAAATATTAACATTGCCATAGTCTAATCTAGAGATAATCAAAGACTGCAGAATATTCCTTTTGAGTGGAGGAGGAGAGGAGCCAGAGAATTTTCCTCAAACATTGAAATAAGCCAAAGCAACAGGCTGCCACCTTATTTATTTGATGGTCCATTGTGAGCTTAGAGTCCAGCCAAAAGCCAAGATCTTTGACCGCAGTGCCAGAAATGGGAAGGGGCTCCAGTTCATCCTGCCACCATTGTGGACCTCAAAGCTGAGGCTAAATATCGACTACTAAAACCTCTGTTTTATTTCCATTCAGTTTCAGACAATTACTCCGCATCCTTCCAGTGACCTCGACAAGGTAAAGGCTTTGATTAGGTGGACTCATGCTATCCTTTGCACAGAGAGACACAATGATCTGAGTGTCATCAGCATATGAGAACTAAGTTAAACCAGGTGTCTCTACAATGTCGGCTAAAGGACGGACATAGATATTGAACATTTTAGGGCTCAGGGATGAACCCCGTGGCACCCCATAAGGCAACTGAAAAACAGAGGACTCATGATCTTGCAAGAAGGAGATAAGCCATGATAAGGCCAAACCCTGAATGCCAATATCTGCTAGCCTCTGGAGCAGAACATTAATATTGGGCACACTATCACACTGGTCTTACAGGTTACCTTAAAGACTTGCATTTTGAACTCCCAACTAAAGTTGATTAAGCTTTGGCGTTAGAAATTTGCAATTCTTGTTTGCTGTTTTTTGACTGGTTTCCTGATGCTCTTTTGCATGTACTTTTGGTTTTGGGTGGTTTGGAGTCCTTTCTGAACTGAACTTTCAGAATCTGATTGGAACTTTCCTGGTTTGGCATGTCCACTCCTTGCATATGCGACAAGGATATGTTGTATTGTTTATTGAGCATACATTCATATTGGTAAGGCCTTCCAACAGACCTTCCTCGTTAGGTACCTAATGGTTGACTAGTTATTGTTACATTAGCTGCTCTTTGTTCAATAGATCCTGAAGTCCACACTTATCCATGATCCCCATCAACAGCTTGGTTCCATCCAGTGCGTGACCAGTTTTGAACTGAACTAGAACATTTAAAACATTTGCATTTAAATCCTGCTTTGGTGGTGCTTCGTGGACACATCTGTTCAGTATTTGCCCCAGCCCCTCCAATATCAATGGTTAACTCCTCTTCACATCCTACTCCTTGTCTTACCAAAGACCTGCATGTCCAGACTTTTTGCGTGCCACCTTGGTGGCCATGCCTCACTGTTTTACTCCTAGCATCTCTGTCCCAAAGTCTGTGTCAGTGCTTTTATGTCCTAGTGGCACATTCAGTGCTGGCATCCAAATGTCATCTCTAAAGTAGCAGTGTACCCGTATCAGCATCACAGTGTCCTTATTTTGGTTGCAGTGCCTGAATCCTAGACAGAAGTAGAGTTAGCAAAGGTGATGCACAAACAATAGCTGGAGACTTATTGGACTGGAGCCAATGGCATCCATAGAATTATTGGATGTGGCACCATGGATAACTGTAAAGTCAGCAGATGGAAACTATGACCAGCTAAAGGCATAATGGAAGTCGGACTTTGAACATCTCTGGGGTTAACTGTGGTTGTACAATAGATAACAAGGTAGCGGAGCTGGTACTAAGGATAGTTCAAAGGTTTGTGGCAACAGCACAATAGACAGCTCTGATTTCACTGAAAAGGGAACCATGGACAACTGTAGGTTTAGCCCTTGGTATTGAGGATTACTTCAGATAATGGAGGTGCAGTTATGAATAGTTACTGGGTTAACACAGGTGGCAGCATTAATAGCTGCAGAGTTAGTGGGGGGTGCAACAATAAACAGCTGAGGGACTAGCGAGCGGGTGGCAAGGATGAACAAGTTACTTACCTTCGGTAATGATCTTTCTGGTAAAGACTTTCCAACCGTAGTTTGCACAGGTTCAGGTGCAGGACCCGTCCCTGTTGCTGCAAAAAAAATACTTAGGTAAGCCTTACTTTTCTGTGTTATAGCTACAAGGGGATGGAGTTCAGGTTAATTTAGTGACTTTAAGGGTTCACCCTGACAAGAGGTGTGATTACTCCTTGAGGCTGGCAGTCACCCACTCCATATAATAATCTATTTTCTTACACTGGCCATCAAAATTGTTTTACTCACTTCAGCTCAAGTCTGTCATTGTCCCTTTGAGGCAATTGGTACAAAAAGCACTGTTCCACTTCCGGCTGCTGCAGAACAGTAGTGTTTGGAGGCTGAGTGGCACCAAACTCCTACTTAAGTCCCTGTGAGTTTGCAAGAAAGTTTCCCATTGTGCTAGAACCTCTTTTTCTTCCCATTGTGTTCTTCTTAAAACACCTTGCCAGCCTCACAATTCACAAAGCTGGAACTATTTCAAGCTGGGTCTGGTGGCTTAGTGGACTAATGCATCCACTGCAGGGGTCTGTGTTCAACCTCATGGTTGCAGGTTCAAATCCTGGTGTGTCCACTCAGCCTCTCATCCTTTCTGAGGTCAATAAGATGAGTACCTTTGAGTTGGGTGACAATAAACGTCTGTTGTTCAGCACCAAGATGCCCAATTGGAGGTGAACATGTGCTTTACAAATACACATGTTATGTTTAAAAGCAATCATATGCAGTTGTGAGATGCCCATTTTCACAGCTTCTCACACTGCTAGTGATCAAAAGTGTTACTTAAGGTGTCGCATTTAAGCTGAGCTACTGAAGTAGTGTTATTCTGTAGCTTCTGGCTTTTCTGCATAGTTGTCGATTTGTTGCACTTACCACATAATCTGTTTGCTGATAACTATCTGATTTCATTAATTGTTTTTAACTCTAATGGATCACAAGTTAATTTTAAAAAATGCCACGTGTGGTGCCACACAGTGCTTGAATTTTTGCAAACGAGTTAACTGGTACCCTTTAATTTGCAGTATGCTCATACTGGTCCTAATCACAGTATTGATGTATATTAAAATACCAAAAATGAGTAATAACACCACCACATAACATGCACACATGATGATGCTTAATTTGTCCTTTCTTGCTGCTTATCTTTGCCCATCATGTTACATAATTTGGTCTTTCTTTGTTACATAATGTCAATGACCCATCATAGAAGGTATTAAAAACTCACCCATTAGTAAACTGAAAATATGAAATGTCATGAATAAGCAAAGTGAACACTTGGTATCAATGTAGTGGTGCAGGAGCAACATAAATTAATACTGATGTAAAAGGGAAAAGTAAAATTAAAGTACCACCGTGAATATCTTCAAGACTCTGACAGTTTGCAAGTTGAAAAATGCTCCAACCCTGAACATTTGGCAGCACAACTTACAGGCCCACAATGACAATTAGGGTCCAACAATAGTGGAAAACCAGGAAAGTCTACTGATAAAAGAAGATAAAAGTCCTTCTAATTTGTCTCCTGTCCTCTAGAGAACAGTTGCGAAAAACATCAAAATGTCTAGCCTGCACAATAAACATACTTAGCACCTTGGGCAGCCTGAGGCCTACAAAGTTTCAGCTGTTTACCTTCACCAGCGAGAGGCAACCTGGAGTACCTGATTTTTTACAAAAAAGAGAGGAATTAGCCTGAGTTTATTTTTTATTTATTTTCTGCTGCCAAAATGCCCAGCTCCTTCTTTAATCCTGCTGCCTTTGTGACCTCTGATGCCAGGGGTCGCAAGAGAAGTACCAGCAAGGGGGTAACCCTTGGTAACCCTCAAATGATATCCATGGAAAATCAGTTGTGATTGTCAAGTTTATATCTCTTCCAGGGAGATTCTGCTGGCTGCCCCAAATAACCAGGTGTTTTTTTTTACAATGTTCAAAGATTTTTCCCAAGTTCTGGTAGCACTATTTTTTTTTTAAAACTTCTTTTTATTTAGTAGTTGATTCATGACACATAACAGTTACAACGGATAACATTTCTGTGAGCAGGCCCCTCGCAAGGGGCCAAATCTCCTTTCCAGTATCGGTTCTGGCTTGTTTTTAAACTCTGCGGAACCCACGTTGTTGCCTAGCTAATCCCGTACCCCGTTCCTCCCTCTCAAAGCATCAAATACATTTCCAGCCCCCTCCCCTTTTTCGTTGAGCGCCCTCTGATATTGCATCTAATGTCTGGTAGCACTATTAACTTGAGGATTATACCTCAAATGTTCACAGCAGAGACCTCTGACTGCAGTACATGTCATTTAGTTGCAGGGGTAGGGGTCTATACTACTTAGCCTCCATGTCCAACAATTAAATTCCCAGTAGCAACTTATTCACTATACTTCTTTCAGGCAGACAACAGTTTCCCCTATCTGCAAGACTCTAAGTCCTGTCCCTGAGGTCTTCGGAGCCTTAAAAGTGATCCTGAGGAGTGGCTCCAGACACCCTGAAAAGTTGGGACTTAATACATTAAGTCCGATAGAAAAATTGTTGACCGGGAAGAACCTGGGGGCATATTATCAAGAACGGCGTTAAAATTATCGCCGGTTTAGCGGCAGAAAACTGCTGCTAAAGTGGCGATATGGGCTTGATAATATGCCCTGGAGAATTCCAATAGAAGCCCATGTTGACACCAGAACATGGGCTTCTATTGGAATTCTTAAGGGCATATTATCAAGCCCATTATCGCCGCTTTAGCGGCAGTTTTCTGCCGCTAAAGCGGCGATAATTGTAACACCGTTTCTTGATAATATGCCCCTTGGTTTTTTATCCAACCCGTGCTCCATCGAGCTCAGCCAGAAATTACACCTAGGTCCCGGTGTTCCTTGACCATAGACTATCATTGTAACTGTATTCATACAGCACTTACTACCCCAGATGAGGCATTGAAGCGCTTTTCAGCAAGTAGCAGGTTACTCGGGAACCCAAAAAGGATTAGTGGTGAATTAGTTTAGGGAAATATAAATTAATTTGAGCAATGGACATGTGAGTCTGTTAGTTGGTTTGAAAAGGATAATTGAGGGATAGAATAGGTAAGAGTCTAGAAAGTGTTTATTGGGAGATCAAAGTTGTAGGAGGAGGTTTGGGATGAGTAAAGTAGAGATGGAGGAGGGAAGAGTTTCTTATCAACCTACTGTCTCAGGAGGGAAGTCCCACCAGGTTACTCGACCACCCCTACCAGCGTATTCTCCCCCTTTACAATGTCCAGGTTAGCAAGGCAATAGCATCACCCATCATGAAGCAGAATACTGAAAGCAGAAATTAAAACAGTAGAAGACTAGCACAACCTGTTTTGATGAAAATCACTGCAAGCAGAAGTTCTACCAGAGTAGGGACAACTCCACAATGGTGGTTTCTGTAGGTAGGCAGGAATTCTGCTGTTCCAAGCGGAGTCCATCCTTCAATTACGTTAAGCACAGCATCAGAAAGGGTAAACCAGTCAGCTATTGGGCTTGAGGTCTAGCCAATCCTAATAAAGTTCCTTGGCTTGTCACTCCCAGATTTACTTGAAAAAGTGGTATATTTCTAGTCCTGGGTGCTTGTTTTTTTTTTTTCAAACCTTTATTGACATTTTCTGAATAACAAAGAGACATAAATCCATTTAATCCATTGGCAGTATTGTACAGAAATCAAACGCAGCCTACAATATCCCAGTCTATCAGGCCATCGAATATCCTGTAATGTTTGCTTTCCATAACTACAGTTCAATGTAACCACATTATTATATATTCAGTTCAACAATGCTTACAACTCTTTCCATAGCAAAGGATCACTTTTTGCCTCCTCAGCGTGCTATCGCAGCAGTGACTGGCTTTTAAACATTCTGACCTCAGTATTCCTATCGAGTAACAATCCACTGCTACTATTACCCTGTCCCTCCAATCTCCTCTTCTCCGTGTGCAGGGGTGTCAGCACTCTCAGTCTCATTATCCTTAGTCGCTAGGTATGTCTTGTACAATGCCCAGAAGTTTTTAGGACGACTGCGCTGGGGAAGAAGCTTGCTATAATTCTCAGTCTGTGTACTGCAGTACATCATATCCCTTGACCAGCTAGCAATAGTAGGGGTCGGGCCCCTTGACCAACATATCGCAACTCTGCGTCTGGCTATCAACAGACCCATGTCTACCAGTCGCCTGACTGCTTTTGGTAGGAGCCTGGAATGCCCTAGTAACGCCAATGTGGGATCAGGTGTGAGTGTCATCTCTGTGATGTCTCCCAGCTCTTTAAAAACCAAGACCCAGAAGTTGGCAATTCCTGGGCATATCCAGGCTAAGTGTAAAAAATCTGCGAGTTGTTCACCACAGCGTTCACACTCCGCAGTGTCCCACAGCCCATATCTGCATAGTATCTCGGGCGTATAGTAAACTCTATTCAGGAATTTAAAGTGAATCAACCTGTGTCTGCCATTTAGGAAAATACGTTTCGTGCTCTCACAACAATATTTCCACGTTGTGTCGTCTAGTTCCCTGCCCAAATCAGCTTGCCATGCGAATCGAGCCCTAGTGTAGTAGTTTTCCCAATACCCCAGGGACAGTTTATAAATCTTAGGCACAATCTGTGTTGGGGAGTCCGTTTTTATCATGTAGGTGAGGGGAGCTAGTTCACGTGACTCTGCAAGATCACTTCCCAAGATCCCCGTCAGGGCGTGTCTGGTTCTGTGGAACTGAAATCTGTGAAGCAGCGTGCTATTTGGATCAGTCGCCCCCACCTCGTCCCATTTCTTGGCTATACCCTCTATAAACATATCCCCTGTCTTCTGAACATTAAGAGAGCTGAGTGCGCGTATTACCCCCTTTTCTCTGCACGGGGATAGCCAATGGCAACACTCTAACGGAGTCAGCGAGGCGTATAATATAGCCCCAGCTTGCAGTTTCAGTAGGTGTTGCCAGGCATGCTTAGTTGCATTGATAGAATCCAGGATCCCAGTTCTGCGGTCAGACGGAGTAAACAACAACGCTGGCAATGGGAGGGGCGTCGCCACTACCTTCTGTATCTGTATATGAGGTGTATCAGGTAGACCATGCATCCAGTGATAGGCGTGAGCACCTTGTGCCGCTCTGTAATATAAGTCTAAGTCTGGGGCACCTAGCCCCCCCCTTCGATAAGGAAGTGTGAGGATGTCCCACCTGACACATGCGTGTTTCCCCGCCCAAGCCAGTTTGATCAGTAATGAAGTGAGCATGCGGAAGAAAGAGCCAGGAAAGACCATAGGGATGATAGCAAATAAAAACAGAAAACGGGGGAGTATTACCATTTTCATAATCGACACCCCTACTAGGGACAGTGGCAGTCTGATCCATTTGTCAATCTCTTCCTCCAACCTGCTAATTGCAACCCCGTAGTTCTCTCTGAACACCACATCTGAGTCAGTGTGTATTTTAACTCCCAGATACCGTACTGGCTCCGTCGTCCATTGTAGCGGGTAATCAGGCGTGGAGGTCATGGTAACAGGAGTGAGGGGAAAAATTATTGATTTTGTCCCATTAACCTTAAGGCCCGACACCGTGCCAAACCTCACTACTTCCCTCAATGTTGGAGACAGATTATGGTCAGGTTCCCTAACATAAAGCAGCGTATCATCTGCATATGTTGATACAATCAATTCATAACCCGGGAACCGTATACCCCTATGCTTATGGTACTCCCGAGTGCGCAAGCCAACGGCTCCGACACCAGCGCATATAGTATCGGGGATAGAGGACACCCTTGCCGCGTGCCTCTAGTTATATGTATTGGGGTAGTGACTAAGTTGCCTATCTTGATTCTGGCAGTAGGGGAGTTATATAAGACCCCTACCATTTGAAGGAAGATACCTCCCAGTCTCGTCAAGACCTGCTTCATGTATGGCCACTCGACAGAATCAAACGCTTTTTCCATATCAAGGAATACAGCCACCGCTTGTACGTCTTGTCTAGTGTGTTGTATCGCCTCGAACACCGTTCTTAGGTTGTAGGTCAGGTTTCTGCTGGGGACAAATCCTGCTTGTTCTGGAGCTACTAGTATCGGGACCAGTGGAGCTAGCCGAGTTGCCAGGACCTTAGCGTATATCTTAGTATCGACATTCAATAGCGACAGTGGATGATACGACAAGCAGTTGGCTGGGGGCTTATCCGGCTTCAGGATAGCTACGATTACCGCCTCCCTCATCGAAGGTAGCATGATACCATCCCCATACATCTCTTCAAACAGCATAGCCAAGTGCGGGACCAGCAAGTCTTTAATTCTTTGTAAAAGTTGACTGTTAGGCCATCTACACCCGGCTTGCTGCCAGATTTCATCCCCGCCAGTGCTGAGGTTATTTCCTCTAGCTCCAATGGCGGCATTACATACTCTCGGTGTTCGTTTTTTAGCCAAGGCAGTTTAATATGTGTCAAGTAGTCTAGAATTTCATCATCAGTACCTACGCTTTGTGAGCTGTATAGAGTCGAATAATACTGCTTGAACCGTTCCGCGATCGCTGTCTCGTCCGTTAGAACCTCTCCCTCTGCACCGCTAATAACTGCCACCACCGTTGCCTCCCTGCGTTTCTTCAGAAGTGAGGCCAGGACCGCACCCGGACGCTCACCCTCGCCGTATGTGCGGGCCATCGCATATTTGCCTAAGTGTTTGATCTTAGAGTCTGCCGCATCGTGGTACTCTTCTAACAGAGTTTGGAACTCCACTGTTACCCTGTCATCTGCTCCATCAAGGAGCCGTTGTTCCAGGGATTTTAGGGAGCTCTCCAAGCCCGAAAGCCGCTTACGGAGCGCTCGAAGGACTCCTGAGTGCTTGGACATGGCTATCCCATGAATGTAATCTTTGAATGTTTCCCATACTGCCGTGAATGTGTCCACTGACCCTATATTGCATGGGAAGAAGGTGTCTATAGCCTCTGCCATCTCTGCTTTAAAAACCGTATCCAATAGTGAGTATGGTGGGAAGCGCCAGGTGATAGGAGGGATATATTTCCGTGGAGTGTCCAACACCAGCATTATCGGGGAATGGTCTGAGAGAGTACGAGGAAGCACCACACAGTCACGAACCCGATCATATATAGGCCTTGCAGCTTCCAGTAATCTATCCTAGTGTGTAGGTCATGAAATGCTGAGTAGTGTGTGTACCCGCCCTTGTCTGGGTGGCGCTGCTGCCAGACATCATATAGTTCCAGTTGTATCATCGCGTCCGCAATAGTACGTGCTGTCACAGTGGTGCGTCGTTCCGGTCCTCCCGACCTATCCTGTCGTGGGTTCAGCACACAATTAAAGTCACCCCCCCAGAGTTGGTTCCCCCCGTATCCACGCATCTTCTCTAGGAGCAATGCATAGAACTTCGGATTATCGTAATTAGGGCCATATATGTTGGCTAGGATCAAGTCCGTACCTTTCTCCCTGCATCTAGAAATCACAAATCTACCCTCCAGATCAGTATCGAGTGGTTCCAGTCTTAGATTGGATTTAGGGTTTACCCAAGTGATCACCCCACGTGTGTGCGAGGTGAAGCCCGCCACATGTATATTTCCCAGTAGTCCCCTGCTATGGAGCATGGTACTGTTCAAGGGCAAGTGTGATTCCTGTAGTAATGCTATGTCTATGGCATGCCTCGACAAGAAGGCCATGACTTTCCTTAACTTTCTATAACTTTCTATAATTGTTGAGGCCTTGTACGTTCCAAGTTAAGGCCCTGATCTCTCTATGTGTGTCTGTGTCATGTGTACTATTAGCTGTCATCATGGAGGCTGTGTATTTGTTTTTAGACCACGCTGTGCCAAGGAATGGCAGTATAAGCTACGCTCATCCTGAACAACAACTGCATCATGAAATACCTTACAAATCGTTAGTCTCTGTACCCCACCTCCCCCCACCCACGCCAAGCAATGGCAGAATCCCCCCTTACAAACCCCAAATACCATATCTAAATTTTCATCTGACAATGTTAATCAGTCAACAATCCAGGCAGTTCCCAAGTTGTGGTACACACACGTGGGCGGATGTTGCCTGCCCCTTTTATCACCTGAACCTTGATATGGCTATATGCCTGTTCCCGTCTGCCATCAAGCACATCTAGAGCATCAGGTATTCTTACAACTGTACCCGTCATGCCCGAATCTCACATTTATAGTGCAACACTCTATCCAATATTCTCCTATACACTCTATCCCTGCTTATAGTGCTCTATTAGCATTCTTAGTGACAATATAGCCCTTTCCGACCCCTCGTCGTCAGTCACTGCAGTAGTGCAAATAACGCCAAGCCAGCCCTCCAAATTCTCCCACCAGCCACCATCTTATCTGTCAATGTGCGCATCTCGAGCGTTAGTCCTGGTCATCTAGACTGCCTCCGGCCGCTCCCTCAGGGCTGTTCTGCTCTGTGCTGCGCAGCTTTTCTTTTGACCACTCCTTCAGGGCTTTCTGCAGCCTTTTAGGGTCTGTGTAAATCCTAGATCTGCCTTGTCTGTTAACGCGAAGTCTCGCCGGGTACAACATGGCGCAGTCCAAGTTTTGTTCCCGCAGCTGACGCTTAAGCGGTGCAAACTGCCTGCGCGCCTCCTGGACTCGGATTGTAAAGTCCGGGTAAAGTGAAATCGCGGATCCCTCATACTGTAGTGACTGCTTCTCCCGAGCTGCTTTCAGTGCTGCGTCCCTGTAGTTTAGTAACTTAGCGATAATAGGCCATGGGGGTGCTCCTGGGGCGGGCCTCGGGCCTAACGATCAGTGCGCCCGCTCCACCACAAACATTGAGGAGAACGTTTCGCTACCCAACAGAGTCACCAAAAGCTTTTCAACAAAGAGTTCCATATTCCCAACCTGAGTGGACTCTGGAAGGCCCATAATTCATATGTTGCTTCTTCGTGACCGCTCTTCTAGGTCCCCCGCCTTATCTTGCAGAACTTGCAACGCTCTCCCCATCTACCTGTGTTCAGTGACCATTTCTGTCTGTGCTTCCTCCACTTCGGTGACTCTGCGTTCAGCCATGTCCAGCCTCTCCACTTGTTTATCCATCCAGTCAGTCATTCTGTCCATACGATACGACAGAGAGTCTAATTTAGCATCAATGGTGGACAGGCTTTTCTGCATGGCGGCGAGTTTGGCGCGGATGTCTCCTTCCGCCTGCTCTGGCGTCTCCTCCTGCGTGTTGAAGCCCTCCTCGGGGTTGTTCTCTCTCGTCCTGGGCTTCCGCTGCCCAAAGGTAAGTTTGGGCTGTGTTTTCTCCACTTTTCCCATAGTGGCTGAGCCGGACTGGTACCAGTTGTAGGTACTTGCACTATATGAAGCTGCAATGTGGATCTCCGCAAACAGTCGCGTTGGGTGTTTATCACAGCTGTTCAGACGACCACTGCAGGTGAGTCGCAAACAGGGTGTCACGGTGACGTCTGTGTCTTTATGTCTAGCACCTTAGTAAGGCTAGTTCTGTGTCTCAGCAGTATCCCACTGCAATCTCTCGCCCAGCACAGCCCAGCCTCGCGCTACCAGCAGCCAGGACCGGGACTCCCTTACTTGTATATGTCTGCAGGCTGTAGTGCTATCAGGACCACCGCTGTCTTCTGGGCTAGGCCTCAGCTTCTCAGCTGCTCAGCGCCCAGGACGGGGGGGCTCTCGTTCCCAAGACACAATATCTTAAGCACTTCTTCCCCCGCTTAGGCACTAGTGGTGTGCGCCGCACTCAGGCACGCTTCTTGCTCCACTGGGTGTCCCTAGCATGTGGGGTGCCTTACTTAGTTCACAGGCTCACCTTTTCCTCCACCGGTCGCAGCCCAGTCCCGCCGCTGCATCACACCACCTTTATGAATTGCCGGGTGGGAGAGCAGGCATAGAGCCCAACGCAGCCCCGCTCTCTCAAATGGTGCAAGGTCACCAACACAGTTTACGGATCACCTGTGCGGGGAGCCCACGAGCGCCCCCAAAATACGCTCCGCGCAACCTTAATAGTCACCGCTGTTCCCCTCTTAGTAGGCTCTGTGCAGTTATCGGCGTCCTGGGCCTGCTGCGCCCCAAAACATCGGGCCGATCCCCAGCGTCGCACAATATCCCGTCCCGTTGGGGATGTAGCTCTCTCTTCTGGCTGCGGGCGCAGCCTGGACCCCCAACGGCTCACTACAGCCAGTCTGCGTCCCGCCTGCCCAATTCACTCGTCTCCAGGCGTAGCGCGGCCCACGTCTGTGCTCCAGGCCCCGTGTCGCAGCTCCAGGCCTCAGCGCCCCCACTTGTCTACGTTGATTGCGGGCTGTTACAGCGGCCACAAATTCGCTCGCTGCATATTACGCACTTTCAGGTGCACAGATCGAAGTGGTACGGGCAGCCAAGGTCGCCCCAATGCAGGACACTTGATGAATTATTTGATGGCTCGACGGAGCTCTCGTCTTAAGCAGCCATCTTAGGCTCAGGCAAGCTCTGCTCCCCCAGTCCTAGGTGCTTGTTGTGGTGACAACAACTATGCCGGCACTCCATATATCAAAACTTGAAAATGATTAATCTTTTTCTTAACTCTGCAGAGCTCGGCTTTGCCTTATACCTCCATCCCTGCCCTCCCAGTTCAATCCTTTGTGTTTGAAAGGAAATCTATGCACCAACAATTGACCTTGGTTTGGCCAGCATGAATTGGCTACACTGATTCTAGATGGCTTCCCTACTGAATGGCGCAAGTAGCTGTAAATTTGGTTCATTCACAGTCGTCTTACTTGGCAGGCCATGATGACACATCCCTTCCATTATACACATTTTGTAGCTTATACTTGAAGTGGCAGCTAGAGATCTGGGTCATGCCAAAATGTTAAGGAATCAAAGGTGTCCAAAGTTTATCCATAAAGAACAGATTTTGATCTCCAACAAATATATGATTGATTTGATTTAGCTGAAGTACAGATGTGGAGCCAACTCTTGCAGACCAAAGTTGGATACTACTAATCAGTGTTCATCTCCAAGACACTCTAGAACTATGTAGCATGACTATTCTTAAGTTTTAGACATCCTGATAACATCAGCCCCTTTTAGATGGTTCTAATCTGACTGAATAGTAAAATATATTGGTTTGAATAACATTTGTACAGGTTAGTGCCAAGATGGATCTTATTAGACTCTTCCGACCCAACCAGCAAATCATTCTGTTTATTCATCCTCCCCCAAAAAACTATCTGCCGTATGTAACCTCAGCACTGCAACAGAGGATTCCTCTGCATTCAACTCTTAAATTTAAAGTACACCCTGCCCCAGTGAACCAGCGCCTCCAAACACAATGAACCCTCACCTTTTGTGTGGCACGTGTAAGCGATACACATCGCATTACCTCAAAGGTTGCACCATGCAACATTCAACTGTTATACCATTTAGTAAAGCCCTGTAAAAAAGAACTCAATCCCAAATCATGATCGACAGCATCTAGATGAGAAACAAACACTGAGGTCAGGAAGTAACACAAACATTTTTGGGCTGTACTAATATCCTACAGCCATCTTGCAACAGAGTTGTTTCCTCTCTCTACCCTTGACAGCATTATTGGTGTGTTCTTGGTGTACATTTAAAGGGAAACTTACAGTCATCAGAAGTATACCTTGTCCTTGTACCCATATAGTTGACTTAGTATATTGGTGACAACACATCTGAGTTCCTTGGTAATCAGTCATCTTCTATGAGAGCAGAGTCTGGAAAGAGTACACAGCGCTGGAAAATATGCTTTACAACTCTCAACAAAATTCAAGTCTTTTAAGCATGCGTTTTGTGATGAAATTGAGAAGCATTAAGTTTTTTTAAATGAAAGAAACATGTGCCAGGGAGAGTTTTTCACACATGCAAGTCACCAACATAAAGTTGGCAAGCGAGAAAATCGAGCTATAGACAGCCTCCCGGTGAAATTTCTCAATGCGGGTGGTCGCGGTTGGTTGCTAGCGCTCACGTTGAGAAAGCTGTTGCTTGAGTAGAAAATCTACTCGAGCAGCAGAAATAAACTGCGCCCTCTGGTGCAAAGTGTGGTAACATTCGCACTGATAAGCTCCCGATGCTAAAAATCAACACGAGCAGAATGACGAACTCCACTGCTCACTGAATTCCGTGGAATCTCATGGCGTTTTTAGGTAACTGCGTGAAATTCCACGCAGTGGAACTCCGCGAGTTCCGCCCACCCCTATTTAATGCAATTGAAATTGAAGACAATCTAGACGTGTTTTTGCATTCTGCACATAAGGTGGCCAACTTTTTATTATCACTTTGTATGCAGAGACACTTTTCCTGCTCAAAGCAATCGGAGGATGTTTCAGATATGAGTTATGGCACTCATTCTTGGTGTTTCTTTCCCTTCACCCTCATTTACATCATGCCCCTAGTCACTCTAAATTATGTAGTTCTGAACAGATATTAAGTTTATAGCGAGTGATGACTATCTAATGCTTTATCTGAATGAGAATTCTGAAACTAGATCAATAGCTTAAATGAGCATCAATGCCATATTTCAAGGACAAGCACAAGCCCAGTTTTCACTCATGTGTGATTATAATTTCATTATATTTTCAGGATTACATAAATATTTATGACGCATGATAACTATCTGGTTTACTGCTATCTATACAATTTAATCTCGAGTATTGTTTTTGCTCTTACATTAACATTGCAATAATGATGTGAAAAATATTACTTTTTTAAAACATTCCAAAGCGGTGGGAAAAAAGTCCCATGATTCCTGAAGACATAAAATCATAGTGATTTACATGCAGTAAGATTAGTCAAAGTCTCAGTCTGCCCAGTGCTGGACAACAATTACATTAAAGGCTTATGGCGCAGATCCCTGCTAGTTCAGGGTCACTTCGATGTAGGTGTTCACATACCTACCTAATAGCAACTTGATAGGGAAATCCATGTTCGTAAGGCTATGTTTTGATGGGTACCAACCCTGCTTTCACATTTGTCCTCTAAACAAATGCTGACCCATAACAGACACCTCTGTCCTGCTCAAGATCATCATGTATAGGCTGCGAGAGGGCATTCCAAGGGCCTATTTGTCTCATAGCCTTCTGAGTGATTCGTTTTTATCAGCATATTCTTCTGACTGCAAAACATGAAACCCTCTTGGCACTCAGCGGGTACTCTGCTTGGCTAATTTGAGGTACAAAAAGCAGAACATTTGGCATCCTGCACTAGCAGGGTGCAGGACAGGACAATTACCCAAAAAACATGATGAACCACCATAAAAAATTGGTGGTCGCTTTGATATACAATTAATATGCTTAGAATAATTTGTACTTTGGCAGAGAAAAAGTGCCTCAGCATGAGCAAGACAAAGGTTAGACTTCCTTTGTTTTGGTCATATCCTCATGAGAATGTTGAATTGGGGGGTTTGGTGTATCGGAACTGTATATCCTGCCTCTGGAGTTTCTCAGCAGATTATTACAAGCGCCGTCACAGTTGGTTGAAAAATCCAGCTGTAGGCAACCACTCAATTTTTTCAAGGATGTGAAGGTTCCCACCAGATACATTCTATCACTCATATGCTGGCTGCTAGCTCATGTTTTAGTAAAATGATTCATGTTTCCCTGGTTCAAAATAATTCAAAGCAGTAAACCTCACTATAGTGGAGCAACCTCTGAGCTACAAGTACAATTGGCATCTTGGGCAAGGCTTAGCGCGGACCTCGTGCGTGCCACCATTATGGCGGTCGCGCCAGTTCCTGGGGCACGGAGGAGGTGTGGGGGTCGCCGCGTGCACTGATGACGCGGCACCACACCTTCCCTGAACAACCAATGGCTGTGCCCGGTGGGGCGCGAACCGAAAGCACTTTAGTGCTTCCGGTTCAGCGCGATCCCAATACGTTGGGGGAGGCCGGTTTTGACCGGTCTGCCCTGCACCCCCCCCTTAAAAGGGGGTGAGGGGAGCGGGAACAGTCTCTTGTTCTCTCGCTCCCCCAGACGGTGTACCCGGGCCATCAGAGGCCCGTAATTTGCTTTTCCCCACCCACCATCCCCTAAGGCAGGCAGTTGAAACGAGTGTTACAGTAATGTGTTTTGCTTTGTTTTCTTAAATTTCGTTGCAGGTATCTCAGGAGATATGTTTAATGTAAAAGATGGTGATGATTTTGGTAATTTTGTAATAAAAGTGTCAATATGTAGTATGCAGTTACTGTTAATTGTACTTCAAAGTTGTGTTTTGATGTTTTGGTAATGTGTAATAAAAGTGTCAGTATAGGGTAATTTTGTTGCAGGCAATATTGTCGTATTTTAGTTTGTGTGTTCCTGGTCAGGCGGTAAGGTCATGATTGGTAAGCATAGTCTTCGGTCCTTAGCGGCCAGCACCATGGAACTCCAGGGGCAGTGACAGCCGGTCGGTAGACTGAAGGGGTGCGGGGGCCAGGAGAGTCACTCTTTCCAGTAGGCTGGTCGGCCACCTTCGCACGCGCATGCGCATCAGGGCGCAAGTATGCAGAAGTGCAGCCCCCATTATGGAGTTAAGGCTCAGGGCATAGGGGGGGCCCGGGGAAAATATCCGTCCAATAAACTGTACCCCCTGCACAAGTTTACTCCGGTAGAGTCTTTGTAGTTTACCGGGATCTGGGGCTGCCAGTCATTGACCTTGCCATAGGCTCTAGCGGGGACACTCAGAAAGTAAAGTATATACATGTTTAGATTACGGTAGAAATGGCTATGTACTAGAAACATGTTAAGGTTAGCCAAGTGACATCATGTATCTATCAATGTATATGGACTTTCTGCGGAATTGTACATAATGTAAATAATAAGTAATGTTTTTAATTATGTAATAAATACGGCCGGGGGTTACTCCCCTAATCCAAAAGAGTGTGGTTTGAAATGCTTGCCTTGGAGGAGGGAGGGAGTCCACATCCAAGGGCGGTCTTGGGTCTCAAAATAAAAGGGGACTTAGGCAGTACCAGGCCATACTCCAAAGACTTCCAGCCCCATGCATCTCACAGATATTATGTGACCACATTTTTACATCATCGGAATTCTTACAGTTCAAGGCAGGCAATTTCTTGCCTTGAACAGATAATAAACTATTCCTTTTACCTTTGTGCCACTCCTGGTACCTCCTTGACGCCCTCCTCCTTCCCTACACTCTCAACATGTTGGTCAAAGGTTTCCACTGACAGACTTGAAATCGCATTAGGCACTAACTCTCGGCTTCCTGTTGGTCCTGTTTTAGCTGCTTCTTCTTTAACGAATGGCAATCAAAGGATCTTACAGATCCTCAAAACAGAAAATCCTCTCTTGACAACGCCACAATACGATGCATGGCAATGATCAACTCAAAAGACCCGCAAATTCGTGTGCTAAAAAAATGAAAGCATTTTATGCTGTACACTTTTCTAAAGAAATATAAAAACATGGCTAAGGGGAGCTGGCTAATCCTTCAGCAATGTAACACATTATTCTGGAATCTAAGGGGCATATTATCAAGAACGGCGTTAAAATTATCGCCGGTTTAGCGGCAGAAAACTGCAGCTAAAGCGGCGATAATGGGCTTGATAATATGCCCTTGAGAATTCCAATAGAAGCCCAGGATCACAGCAGAACATGGGCTTCTATTGGTATTCTCAAGGGCATATTATCAAGCCCATTATCGCCGCTTTAGCAGCAGTTTTCTGCCGCTAAACCGGCGATAATTTTTAACGCCGTTCTTGATAATATGCCCCTATGACCCTTTGCGAGGAATTCTCTCTGCTTTTCCTTTTACCAAAATAGAGAGAACTCTTCAAGTAGATTCCTCTGTTTCAGCTGCATGATGCATTTCAAGGTCAATATGTGTTTGATAATTCTAGTTAATCAATTCACTCATTTATTAATACACTCCGTGGTGAATGACTGAAGAATAGAGGACCAAAATCTTCTTTTCACCGACCTGACTCTTCTTTCTTTCAGTGTCCAAAGTGAAGTAAACAAAAGGAGGCAGCGCTCCATATAAAGGCTAAATACATGCACGTGAGCACCGACGTCACTGCCCGACGTCACATTCCTACTGTAAGCATCACTATACCTAAAGCAAGCTCAAACAAACGAAAGGAAACACAATCTCCCTTTGCGCAAAGGAGAGTAGGGGAAAGGGGGAATATAAGGACGGAGTCTGCGGCTGGGTTTCAATCACAGACTGCATCCTGGATACAGTGGCATAATGGTGATGGAATAATAACGCTGTCACCAAAATATATGCCAGGTTTTTCTTGAGACTTTAATTAAGCAGTGCTTTTGTGTTTTAGATGATGCAGCTTAAATATGTGTTGTTTTGGGAATATTGTAATATAGTAACCAAAAATAAATCAAAAGCTTCCTGTCATGTGTTCCGGGGCACACGCTGTGCGGGAGCGGACCAGTGTAATTAAGTATCTAAAATCGCTGGGGCTTTGGCAACCAAGTGCATGAATAAAACATCTCTCAGCAAAGTAATTCTTTTGTGAACCGGAAAAAGTGTAAAAGATGAATGCGGTGCTGGGCCAATTATTTCATTCACGTTATTTCACTCAATTGTCAATCCCACTGTGCATTGCATAGATTAATTGAATATTTGCATCTTTAATTAGAGTCACCATTAGGAGGATTAAATGGATCCATTTTTCATAACAGACTTAAGAAAGGTAAGCCTACCGCTTCGCTATAGCTCCCCTCACTGACAAAAAACATGGCATGTTTTCCTGACTGTTCTTTGCCCTGTTGGAAAATGTTTATTTGGAAGTGTAGGGTACCATAGAATAGAAGCCCACCTCACCGGGAAAAGGCCACGACCTTAGTATGAAATCTGACTCTCTTTGCACAGCAGTGGATCTCAGTCTGAGACATATAATCTTGTTTCTTAACCACTAAGAGGATACTTTTAAATCCAAGATATAATATGAAAATGACTGTGATTATCAGCTGCTTAAGAGTGGTATTTCCTGCAAATTGTAAGTACCGATACCCTGGGATGAGGTATTTTCATGGGTGAAGGAAGTGACTCGTTTAGGGTCACCGGGTCACTCACGACCACCTGTCAGCCTTCCAAACAAATGAAGAGTCGGTCAGACAGTAGAGAATACAAACCAAGTTATTTATTAGTATTCGCTCGAGCGGAGTCCAGTCTGACTAGCCTCCTGAGATGCTACCGAGGGGACTGACCCTCACCAACATTACATCATTTGTTATACATTTCCAATACTCGGCAAGACCCACCCGGAACTGGAAATTTCCAGTTGGAGCAGGTTAACAAAGGAGACACAGAAGATGAGCTACACTCCTGAGATCGGGTACATGTTATCTCCACCTCAA
Source organism: Calotriton arnoldi (assembly GCA_963921515.1). Lineage (NCBI taxonomy): Eukaryota > Metazoa > Chordata > Amphibia > Caudata > Salamandridae > Calotriton > Calotriton arnoldi. Next base: position 856,162 of record CAWUFW010004938.1, on the reverse strand, counting down.
GATTACACCGTCTGTGCCCGCTACTAGAGCATGAGAATGGGCCTATCTTACAAGGAAGGTATGCAAAGGTACATTCATGTATTCATTAAGACAGCGAAGCTCAACCTTGAAGAAATACAAAAAAAATATCGGAGCTATTTTCTGCTGAGGCAGACAGAATGAGACAGAAGTTAGTTTCGATCATTACACAAAATGGCGGCTGTGTGGCAAAATGAGGCCGCAAATGCTAACTTAAGCACAATGCCAATAGGGAGGCCGATCAAAAGTATTTTCTAGTCCAAAGTGGGTTGTGTAAATAATTCATATTTCAAGTTTAGGCCCAAGAAATTAGAATAGCACGCAATTTCCGTATTTGTCAGATTAAAATCTGCATTTTTTTTGTATTTTGATGCTGGGCCTTTCCCCTAATGCCTTTCTTCAGGTTTTCTCTTTGCAGTCTTCCATTTGCGCACAGATCAGATTTTTTTCCCCTTGGAAACTTCTGGAACCAAATTAGGTGACTTTGCACTAATGAAGAAATTAAGTAAATGTTCTTTTGCATCATGGTGATGTTTTCTCAAGTAAGGAACGATGCAAATAAGTTTTACTTCTCTTCAAATTCATGCGTCTTTGCTCTGTTGACCAAAAGCAAATTTAGAAAATGCTTTAAGACCATCCCCAGCGAGTCTTTGTGTTAAAAAAAAAAGAAATAATAATTGTTTCTCCACTTTTAAAATGTGAAAAATAACAATGAGGCAAAATTGTTGTGCTCTGCTTTGTATTACAAAAGCTGCAGAAATTGTGACTAACCAGTTTCAACATATATGAAGGCAGCACTTTCTTTCTGTAAAACTTTAATAACACGCATGAAGAGATTGTAAGTAACAAAAATTGTCATGTTTTTGCAACAGTTTCATGATTTAAACTCTCCACTGTTGCCCAGTCACACACCTATTTATTTATTATGGATTTGAAGCAATCGAATTTCTTCTGTTCTCCACTACATAGCAGCAAAATGTTGCAAAAGCACATTCATTCTATTTTTGCATCAGTGCAAAACTTGTGTGTGCTGCTCCTAGAAAACTAATTCGGATTACCTCTCCTCTTGCAAAAGTTCAGAAAAAGGAGCAGCGTGTCAAAGAACTACAAACTGCAATTTACTCCAAATGATTGGGGAAGCCTCAACTCAGATGATTTGTTATTACTAAAGCCTGAAAAGAAAAACTATAAATACAATGTGTTGTGAATTGCTAATATTTACGAAGGCACACACAAGCGGAGGAAGGCCTGGGTACATTGGGCCTGATTCACAAAGGTATTTTCAGCCGCAGCCGTACACAGTGCTGAGAAATATGCAGTATTGAATCCACTCAATGGGTGGGAAGGGAACGATCCAAAGCATGGTTTGTCTTGAAAATTTGGCAATGACCATAAACATGTACATTTGTGAGTCTGCTCAAACTTCAATCTGACCCATTTCCTGGGGAAATGGTCGCAGGTGTACTGCATTCAAAGCCTGGAGTAAATCCCCTTGCAGGATGCAATATGGACGGATTACCACCACATTTGGTGGGGGCCGAGGGAAACAAAGTTATCACAACACAGAGCAAAAAGAAAATATTGGTGAGTTTAAAAGGCGGCTCTATCCTCTCTGAGCAGACGTCTACATAGGGAAACTGGACCCCAGGAGCTATACCACAAGACATTCCCAGAAGTACACTTCAGAATATGGGTACTCACAAACATTTTCCCAGGGGCCACAATGTTTGGTCCATGGTGTTACCGAGGGCAGCACTGATCTCAGCAGGAGGGGGGGTGTAAAGTGGGTGTAGAGGAAGCAAAGCATGTATATCTAGTGGCTGTCTTAAAAAAGAAGGTGTTCCTAAAGTTAAGGGCCTAGTTACTTCCTTTCTCTGACTGCAATTAACCTTTATATAAGTGCTTGCTGCATATTTAACTTTTTTTTCATGTTAGTGCTGAGTTGAGTAAACGGAATCCCAGCGCTGCTGCTGCCCAGGGGGCCGCATGTAAAGGTCAGGAGGGCCCATGCGGCCCTTGGGCCGTACTTTGAGTATCACTGCTTCAGAACCATGTGTTTGTCCACCTTTCCAGGTGTAATTCTGGAAACATTTGTGAATGGGAAAACCCATTATAGTAGGCTCAGAAGGAGATATAACTCTTCACCTATATGCTTTCGGTTTTTGCATGAGTAGGACCCAATATTGTTACCTCCTGGATTCAGAATTCACCAAACCATGTTAAATGCCATACAGGTGGGAAGCAGGGAGAGCATAAGAATTTCTTGTGGAATAGCTCAGAGTTTTCATTTCAGCTACCTCTAGGCAGGGAGAGCAGAAGAATCTCTTATGGAAATGATCAGAGTTTTCCTTTCAGCCACATTTTTGTTTATCCCTTTGAATGCGCTTGTTTATCCCTTTGAATGTGAACACGCTCTGCATGAAACCCCATGACTCAACATTTTTTATTTATATGTTATTTATGTTTGTTTTACAAAGCAGGGACGCAAGCTGAGGTTTCTCGGAGCTTTACACTAAAAGAAGACAGAGATGAGCTGAGAAAAACTGTAGTTTTCAGCAATGATTCAGTCTAGATATTGTTTTTTCAGCAGAAAGCCCTCTGGCAGGACCTACCTTGAGGTTTGTGCCCTTTTCCATGCTCTTCTGCCTTCTTAACACTGACCTTCTTCATCCCATGTCAGCATACACAAAATATTTGCTATTTCAATTGAAGTGATGATAGTTTGCCCTATCTTTAAAACAAAACAATGACATACCTCTATTGTTACTCCAAACCCCATGCATTCCTTCAAGCTTCCTCCTATCTTTAAATCAACCAATCAATCAATCAGTAGATTTGTAAAGCGCTTCTTGTCACAGTGAGGGTATCCAGGTGCTTTAAAACAAAACAGTGACATACCTATACTGTTACTCTGATATCCAGGAATTCCCTATATTTCCAAGGCTAGTCACTCCCTTTCCTTCTCTGTGAGAAGTATTACTCTGCATGTTTCTCAATTACGTCCAAGCCTAATGCATTCTTCATGATTAGGAAAAGTCATATTCTGGTCGCATCACACTGGTAAAGGGTGGGTATGCTGGGAGTCATCATAGAACACAAACCAAAAAACTCTCATATCATATAGAATGACATTCTACAAAGAAGAGACATCTAAACTGAACCAATACTCAACAAGGAATGAACATTATTAATCATTATATTAATAATTTAACTATTACAACGAAAGAGCTGATTTTTAGTGGTCACAAATGTGAGTATTATACTTCCATTTGACCACTAAATTGCTAATCACAGCCAGTTACAAAGTAAGACCCCATACACCACATTTCGCAGCAAGTTTGGGAAAGAATTACATCAGTAGATGTCCTTCATCCAGCCAATGAACACCTCATCAAATCTTTAACTATTACTAATATCTTTGGATTTCCTTCTTTGTAATCACAAGGAAGACTTTAAAACATGCCATGCATCAAAGGATTTATGAGCACCAGAACTGAGAAAATCAGGAATAGAAGTACCAGTTTCCAATCAACCTTCTCCAGAGACATCTCAGAGTGCTCTGGATAAAGGCCGCTGGAATTATAAAGGACATCAAGGTATTGAGTGTTGAGTAAACGGTTGCAGAGGGGAAGACTTAAGGAGTATGAATACTTTTTTGCTAACAATGGCAAAGAGGAGGTGCTATATTGTCTCTAATAAAAACAATCTCTTTCTTTACGTTACCTCGGAAAATACACATTTTATGGATGGACTGAAGGCTCCACTTGTGCTTGCTGAGAGCTTATTGACAGCTGCTGCATAAGCATTAGTCACTGGCACTTTAAATGTTGAATACTCTTAGGACCTAATTACGTGTTTGACGCCTCAAGGAATGCCAGACTCGTGGTGGTGTGGCTGTGGAAATCAAAGGCACCGCCGCCTTTGAAAGAGGCACCGCAGCGGTAACCACTAACCTGTCCACCCACCAGACCACAAAATTACTTGTAATCTGGCGGGCGGGTGGGCAGCAGCGACTCTTGGCAGTACGGGGGCGCAGCAGTGGGGGCAGTCAGTCCCTGCCAAAAGTCATAATTGGGCCCTTAATGATTAGTCTCTTCAACATCACCTGAGTCCAATATACTTGTATTCACTACTCCCTCACAGTTGCTTTACCCATTTACCCCATCAAGCTAAAGTAGGTGAAGAAACTTGCTTGCTGAGGAAGACATTCTTAAATGTCATATTCTACGCTCATGTTTCAACATTGAACTGCACTACATTTGGGATGCTTTAGAAGGATACTTTTACCTAGTATCATTGTTTTCTGTAGCTAGCAACTGAAAAATACACACCTGGGGAAGATCCTTATCTACCCAAAGGACCTAAAAGACCGAAGGCCCAAAGTGAGAAACATTTCTAAAAGAAAGAAGTCACATTATCACACATTTACTGACAAAGCTGTGAAAGAGAGAAACACTCCAAACGGAGTTAAAGAATGATATGTTGGCACACAAGGAAGACTTTTTAGGTCTAACACCTCACAGCAAACAGCATACTAAAGGATGCATATTTTCCAGGTTGTTAATGACAGTGATGTCATTTTGGGAAATGACTGATATATGAGTGTTTACTCATCCCAGCACTCTAAACCGATTAAAAGAATGAGATTGTTGGCACACAAGGAAGACTATTTTGGTCCAACACCTCACAGCAAACAGCATACAAAAGGATTCATATTTTCTAGGCTGTTAATGACAGTAATGCCATTTTGGGAAATGACTGATATATGAGTGTTTACTAATCTGTAGGTTTTACCTTGTGCAAGGTATAATGCATCTGCTAAATTGGGAACAAAAAATACCAACCAGAATGCAATTACACCAGTTTGAACATGTAGGTTTATACATTTGTGTGCTACCTAATAAAGCCCATACTATTTGAATTAATAGATCCTAGCAAAAGTTCTTGGACAAAGTAGACTGTCAGGATATTCTACAAGCCATGAAATATAGAGTGCCTCTGAAGATTAGGTTTAAAAGAAAACCATGTTGGTTCAGCAAAAGGTAAGTCAACTGTGTGACGAGTATTGATATTTCCACCAGCAGTTCCAGAAGACATGAAAATTATCTCTTGGAATTCCAGAACAATGTTTTTTGAACTGACGATGCTCTCCAGGATGGAATTAAGTATAGAATTCTGTAAGTCATAATGAATTCTGGAAATGTGTAATGAATACCTGAATACCAATCCAGAAGTAAGCATCTGTTGGTAAAACCTGGGGGTCTGGTGTCCAGACACAGCAATCCAGAATAATGTTATATTGTCTTTTACGGATTTGTGAATTCACAAAACATCACAAATTCATAAAAATTCAGCAACAACTAATATTCTGATCTTGTACATCCCACAAAACTCGAATAATATATTTTCCATGCAGAGATGGACTAAGCACTGAACTCTGTACCTGGTAAAAGTATGGAGTGAAAAAGAACTAGAACTTGTAAGAAATTATAAACAGCTGACTTTTGACTCCATCGGTATCATACATCTGAAGCTGAGAATTGACTACACCAAGTGCCCCATCTTGACATAACCACTTCTGATTCTAATAGAAGAGCAGGGAATATAGCTCTCATTTAACATATACATTTTATCCAGCAACAAGCTCATGTCTGCCTGAGGTTTTTCATCTCAATAATTCATATAAGAATACGAAATGCCTTTTATAATATACTTAACCCTTAGTATGTGGTGGTCTTGCAATAGGTGAGTCCAAAACACACTGCAACAACTGATGATGGTTCAAGTTCTTAAGTTATTGTTAATTGTCTGAATGATGTGCGATTGAGTCAGGAGTAGTCTGAAATCTTCCATATCACTAAGGCTTTTAATACTTTGCATTCCGGAACATGAAGAATGTAATTTTTTGAGTCTATTCAAACATCCCAAAGCACTAACCCTGTAGTCAGGATCCAACTGCAGCAATTTGCTTTTGTGAACTGCTCTGCATCTACAGTTGACCACTTACAGTTGGAAAATGTAGGTTAACAATACGTACAGGCAAAGGAGAATGGGATAGGAGGGATGCCTGAAACACTGGATATTATCACAGGGCAGTAACATCTGTGGGTCGCAGAGCATATTTAAAGATAAGGCAAACATTTAGTATCTGATTGTTGGACTTGGCCCTTTTTGCAGGGTTATCCCCAAACTTTTTGCTTCTTCCTCCTATTTTTTCCTGACCTGTGTTTGTTGGTTTTAGGACTCTGGGCACTTTACCACTGCTAATCAGTGCTAAAGTGCATATGCTCTCTGTGTAAATTGTTATTATGATTGGTTCTCCCTGATTGGCATATTTTGAGTTACTGGTCAGTCCCTAGTAAAGTGCACTGGGTGTGCCGGGGCTGGTAAATCAAATACTACTAGTGGGCCTGCAGCACTGATTGTGCCACCCACATGAGTAGCCCTGAAAAGATATCTCAGGCCTGCCACTGCAGTGCCTGTGCGCAGTTTGCTAACTGCCATGTTGACTTGGCAAGGGCACTCACTTGCCAGGCCCTAATCTTCCCTTTTCTTACATATAGGACACCCCTATGGTAGTTCCAAGGTGCCCTCCCCTGGGCAGGGTGCAGTGTATGTGAAAGGTAGGACATGTACTGATGTGTGTAACATGTCCTGATAGTGAAATACTGCCAATTTCGTTTTTCACTATTGAGAGGCTATCTTGCCCCATAGGACGGAATGGGCAATGCTTTGTAACATTTTGCAAGTATATCTTCCCATAGGGATAAGATGGAAAAATAAAGTTTAGGCTCTCTCAACTCAGAATTTAATAACACATCTTTTACTAAAGATGTTTTTTAAATTGTGTGTTTGAAAATACCACTTTTAGAAAGTAGGCATTTTCTTGTTTAACCATTCTGTGTGCCTCTGCCTGTTTTTGTATTGACTGTCTGGTTTTGGAGTGACAGGGGCTGGGGAGGTGCATTCTCTAAGACAGCCACCGGGGGGAGGGGGAGGTTGATGTGTGTCCTGCCTTTCCTGAATGAGTCAGGGCTGGGCTGAATAGACCTGGGCTGCATTCAGAGTAGGGGAGGAGTTCTCACTAGCACCTGAATAGGACCGGTCTGCATTTAGAGTGGTGGGAGGAGATTTCCCTTGCACCTGAATAGGGCCTGTCTGCCTTACACAATGCTGTCTCCACCTCCTGTCGGACAGCTGCACCAGAGAGGACAGAACTGGTTTGGACTGGGCTCTGAGACCCTTGCACAAAGAGAACAAAGACATTTTGGGGTATAAGTATTAGACCTAAAACCCCTGAACTTTAGACTACTTCTGGAATCAAGAGGAACCTTTGCCAAGAAGAAGATCTGGAGAAACTGAGGAGAAGTACTGCCCTTGCTGTGTGTCTGGGGTTGGCCTGCAGTTGCTGTTTTCTGCCAAGGAAAGGAGAAGGACTTTGCTGTGTGCTGTGTCCCCTGCTTGAGGAAAGTCTCCAAGGGCTTGAGTAGAGTTTGCCTCCTGTTTTGAAGTCTAAGGAACACAAAGACTTCACCTCCAGCTCCCCTGAACTTTCTTGCTGGGAGTTCTGACCTGCAAAGAGGTGCCTGTGACTGTCTTGGGCCTCTGGAGGTTGTTTCTGCTGTTGGGAGCTGGAAAAGCAACGCGACGACAAGGAAATCGACGCTTCGCTCTTCTTGCAACAGTTTTTCCAACGCAACGCCATGATGTGAGAAGAATCTCCCCGCATCGCCGCCCCACTGCCGAAACCAATGCAGCGCTTCTCGCCACAGCAAGAATCGACGCATCGAGGGATCGCGGCTGAAAAGGTCGAAGCAGCGCCGCTCGCTGCCGACGCATCAGTTGCCGACGCATCCCAGATTTCCACGCATCATCCCTGTGCGGCAAGTTTTCCCCCACGCATCACCCGCGGATCAGAGTAATCTCAGAATCGACGCATCGCTTCCTCCTACAGACCGAACCCGACGCATCGCTCCCCTGTGTTCAGCGGAACTGTCGCACCGCATCCAAAAAGGTCTCAGGAACAACACATCTCTTTGTTTTTTGACGCATCCCATCGCTGCGGCTGTTTGGCTTGGTGAATTTTGTCGCAACAACAGGTACTTTGCAAGAAATCACGCATCCATAGTTTTCTATGGACTCAGTTGCTAAAACCTTTTGAAAGTAATTTTTCCTAATACTTGTATGTTGGATTTTAGTCGTTTTGGTCTTGTTAAGTTTAGATAAAGATACTGTATTTTTCTAAACCGGTGTTGTGTCCATTTGTGGTGTTATCACTGTGTTACTGTGAGTGTTGGTAAAAATACTTTGCACATTGCCTTTGAAATAAGCCTTTCTGCCCATGCCAAGCTACGGAGGGGGTGAGCAGGGGTTATCTAAAGTGTGTATCCCCCTTACCCTGACTAGAAGCAAGGGTCCCTATTTGGACAAAGGTACCTACCTCTGACAACTAGAGACCCCAAATTCTTAGTGTGGGTGGTCAGCGGTGAGGATTTGAACTTGTATTTGTACTTGACCCACAGTGATTGGTGTACATCACTAGTTTAGTGCAGACCACTACGCAACCACATACTGTGTTTTATGTTTGGTTCTATTTTTGATCTTACCCTTCAGTTATCCAAGCATCATGTCTCGGAATGGTAAAGCAGCAAGTGAGGTTGCAGATTTGGAGTTTGACTTTGAATTGTTAAGCAGTTCCAAGGTAGAGCAACTCAGGCAATTCTGCAAAAACTTTGGTTGTCCCATGAAGAGCCACTTTAGAAAGGAGGAGCTACAGAAGGCCTTAGGGGCCTGGTGGGAGGCCAAAGAAGCTGGGAAGACAGATGATGCAGATGTGGATGGGGGTGAGCCAGAAGGTCGTTTCAGATCCCAGGATTTGCCTGTAGGGAGAGCAGCCTCTAGGGCTGACAGCAATCATTCTTCCAGGAATATTTCTCCAGAGGATTTGGAGGAAAGGCATAGGGCCAGGGATCATGAATTGGAGGTCATGAGACTAAAGGCAGAGGAGAGCAAGAACGCTTGTGCCTTGGAAGAAAGGAAGTTGCTTTTGGCACATGAATTGAGAAAGAGAGAGCTTGATATGGAGCTCAAGAGGCTTGAGGCCATGAGTGTCTTAGCCAAGAAAAAGGAAAAGTGTTTAGCTCATGAAGTGAGCTTGGCTGGGTTGGAGGTGGAGTCCAGCTCAGATGGTGGCAGCAAAAATGTAGTGTCTAGTGCTAAGAGAGTAGTACACACACCCAGAGATGTGGCGCCTGACTTGAAGGAGGGGGTTGACATACACCATGGGGTTCAGGGTTATGAGGTAGCTCCAGTGGTGCACAGTGTCCCTAAGGTGGATTGGGGAACTGGCACAGGGGTTCATATTCCTAGTGCTGGGAGGGACACTCTACTGACTCTAGGTGAGAGGTGCAGGGAGAGGGGTTCCCCCATGGTAGAAGCCTTGGTATGTGAGTATGGAGACCGCCCAGAAGAGTGGGCTGAGTGACAGAGACAGTCACACAAGTACCTCACATCACCCTCCTGAGACTGGCAAGACAGCCAGTCTCAGGAGGGTGATGTGAGGTACTTGTTTGAGGCAGTGGATGGTGAGGCAAAGAGTAGCTTGGTCAACACTTGTGTGGGGTTGTGTGATTCAATTGTTGGAGAGCGTATTTTAAGTCCCTGGATTCCAGAGCTATGGCAACACCTGGTGGAGTGTGAGTTCTCTGACCCCAGGGAGCTCGCCCTGGAGGCAGACCCTTTGGTGGATTCCAGAGGGTCTGAAGGAGCATCTGGGGGTGACCCTGAAGGAGGTGGCTCAGGTTTTCCCCAACTAAGTGAGGTGGGGGAGGGTTGTGATAACCCAGATAGGTCACAGAGTAGTGGAAGGGGTGTAGGGTCCCATGTCCTGTCTCAGAGAAGGAATGGGAGTGGGCTGTGTCTCACGGTGCCCGAAACCCAGTCTCAAGGCCTTGTTGGTTCCATGAGGGAACACCAGGAGGGGGGCCTAGTGTGTACCGAGGCCATTCCCTAAGAGGGAGCCTATGGTGTCAGTTGAGCTGTGGGAGACTGCTGTAACCAGCATCCCACCAGTTCTGGTGTCTGGCAGCACCTCTCCATTTGGGAGGGTGCATGAGTCCAGAGAAAAGGGTGAGCGGGGACGCAGTCCCCAGTGGACGGACCAGTGGGACAGGGGTTGCCAGCTCTGAGGTCAGGCCACTCCAGGGCTGACCCTTGTGAGGCCACTTCTGGCCTGGGGGGGTCTTCTAGCTCTGTCAGGTGGACAGAAGGCGGGAGACTTGTGCCAGGCAGACTCTTACACAACTCCAGGGGAGTGTGTTTCCCTTTAGGGGGGTTGGTGTACTCCCCCGGAAGTCCTTGGTTGCTATGCACAGGCCCAGCCTAAGGGTACAGGCCCTGGGTTGGAGGACCAGGTTCAGGGTGTCCCCCCTGACCTGGAGGAAGGGGTGACTGCTAACAGTGCTCCTACCAGTTTGTCTTCTGGGGGTACCACTCCAGTTAGGAGGGTGCAGAGCCCCAGGGAGGAGAACTGGGTGTGGGAGAGCCCACCCCAGTCCTGTGTCCAGCCTCAGGGTACAGACCCTGGGCTGGTGTACCAGTTGGAGGACAGCACACCTGAACTGGTGGGCAACTTGTGCAGGACACCTGCCTCAGGTGCCCTGACAATTCTGGAAGGGGGTACCGCTCCAGGTGGGAGGGTGCAGAACCCCAGGGAGGAGGACCGGGTGTGGGAGAACCCACCCCAGTCCCATGTCCAGCCTCAGTGTAAAGACCCTGGGCTGGTGGGTCAGTGTCAGGATGTCATCCCTGACCTGATAGGAGGGAGAGTGGACAAAGGGAGCCCAGCACCTGGGGCTACTGCCCCCTACTCTCTGACGCCACAGAGGTTGGAGAACCATGAAAGTCCTGGGGCCTGGCTCTCATCACTGACAGCTGTCAGTGGCCACTGTGGCTTGCTGTCCTGGTGGACAGAGTTGACCCTGGGAGGGGGACAGGAGTCGCACCCCAGGGGTGGACTGGGCCACACCACTGTGTTGGCCATGTGGGTACTGTCTGCCTGTTGGGACACATCTGTGAGCAGAGTAAGTTTAGGCGCTGCACAGATGGGGACCACAGGTGAGGAAAAGGGTTCCAAATGGGTTAGCTTAGTGGGCCCTGAGAGTATGGATAGAGGGATCCAACTGGGTTCAGGAAGGCAGAGAACGGGAATAGACCCCTGCTTTTGCGGGCCAGGTTCCATGTTCTATCGCCCCAAGCAGGGAAGCCCGTCGAGGTATGGATTGGTCTACCCTGGCTTTAGGCTGGAAGGGGGTTGTGCTGAACTTGGACCTTTTTGCAGGGTTATCCCCAAACTTTTTGCTTCTTCCTCCTATTTTTTCCTGACCTGTGTTTGTTGGTTTTAGGACTCTGGGCACTTTACCACTGCTAATCAGTGCTAAAGTGCATATACTCTCTGTGTAAATTGTTATTATGATTGGTTCTCCCTGATTGGCATATTTTGATTTACTGGTCAGTCCCTAGTAAAGTGCACTGGGTGTGCCGGGGCTGGTAAATCAAATACTACTAGTGGGCCTGCAGCACTGATTGTGCCACCCACATGAGTAGCCCTGAAAAGATATCTCAGGCCTGCCACTGCAGTGCCTGTGCGCAGTTTGCTAACTGCCATGTTGACTTGGCAAGTGCACTCACTTGCCAGGCCCTAATCTTCCCTTTTCTTACATATAGGACACCCCTATGGTAGTTCCAAGGTGCCCCCCCCTGGGCAGGGTGCAGTGTATGTGAAAGGTAGGACATGTACTGATGTGTGTAACATGTCCTGATAGTGAAATACTGCCAATTTCGTTTTTCACTATTGAGAGGCTATCTTGCCCCATAGGACGGAATGGGCAATGCTTTGTAACATTTTGCTAGCATATCTTCCCATAGGGATAAGATGGAAAAATAAAGTTTAGGCTCTCTCAACTCAGAATTTAATAACACATCTTTTACTAAAGATGTTTTTTAAATTGTGTGTTTGAAAATACCACTTTTAGAAAGTAGGCATTTTCTTGTTTAACCATTCTGTGTGCCTCTGCCTGTTTGTGTATTGACTGTCTGGTTTTGGAGTGACAGGGGCTGGGGAGGTGCATTCTCTCAGACAGCCACCGGGGGGGAGGTTGATGTGTGTCCTGCCTTTCCTGAATGAGTCAGGCTGGGCTGAATAGACCTGGGCTGCATTCAGAGTAGGGGAGGAGTTCTCACTAGCACCTGAATAGGACCGGTCTGCATTTAGAGTGGTGGGAGGAGATTTCCCTTGCACCTGAATAGGGCCTGTCTGCCTTACCAATGCTGTCTCCACCTCCTGTCGGACAGCTGCACCAGAGAGGACAGAACTGGTTTGGACTGGGCTCTGAGACCCTTGCACAAAGAGAACAAAGACATTTTGGGGTATAAGTATTAGACCTAAAACCCCATAACTTTAGACTACTTCTGGAATCAAGAGGAACCTTTGCCAAGAAGAAGATCTGGAGAAACTGAGGAGAAGTACTGCCCTTTCTGTGTGTCTGGGGTTGGCCTGCAGTTGCTGTTTTCTGCCAAGGAAAGGAGAAGGACTTTGCTGTGTGCTGTGTCCCCTGCTTGAGGAAAGTCTCCAAGGGCTTGAGTAGAGTTTGCCTCCTGTTTTGAAGTCTAAGGAACACAAAGACTTCACCTCCAGCTCCCCTGAACTTCCTTGATGGGAGTTCTGACCTACAAATAGGTGCCTGTGACTGTCTTGGCCCTCTGGAGGTTGTTTCTGCTGTTGGGAGCTGGAAAAGTAATGTGACGACAAGGAAATCGACGCTTCGCTCTTCTTGCGACAGTTTTTCCAACGCAACGCCGTGATGTGAGAAGAATCTCCCCGCATCGCCGCCCCACTGCCGAAACCAATGCAGCGCTTCTCGCCACAGCAAGAATCGACGCATCGAGGGATCGCGGCTGAAAAGGTCGAAGCAGCGCCGCTCGCTGCCGAAGCATCAGTTGCCGACGCATCCCGGATTTCCACGCATCATCCCTGTGCGGCAAGTTTTCCCCGACGCATCACCCGTGGATCAGAGTAATCTCCGAATCGCCGCATCGCTTCCCCCTACAGAACGAACCCGACGCATCGCTCCCCTGTGTACAGCGGAACTGTCGCACAGCATCCACAAAGGTCTCAGGAACAACACATCTCTTTGTTTTTTGACGCATCCCATCGCTGCGGCTTGGTGAATTTTGTCGCAACAACAGGTACTTTGCAAGAAATCATGCATCCATAGTTTTCTATGGACTCAGTTGCTAAAACCTTTTGAAAGTAATTTTTCCTAATACTTGTATGTTGGATTTTAGTCGTTTTGGTCTTGTTAAGTTTAGATAAAGATACTGTATTTTTCTAAACTGGTGTTGTGTCCATTTGTGGTGTTATCACTGTGTTACTGTGAGTGTTGGTAAAAATACTTTGCACATTGCCTTTGGAATAAGCCTTTCTGCCCGTGCCAAGCTACGGAGGGGGTGAGCAGGGGTTATCTAAAGTGTGTATCCCCCTTACCCTGACTAGAAGCAAGGGTCCCTATTTGGACAAAGGTACCTACCTCTGACAACTAGAGACCCAAATTCTTAGGGTTGGTGGTCAGCGGTGAGGATTTGAACTTGTATTTGTACTTGACCCACAGTGATTGGTGTACATCACTAGTTTACTGCAGACCACTTCGCAACCACATACTGTGTTTTATGTTTGGTTCTATTTTTCATCTTATCTTTGAGTTATCCATGCATCATGTCTCGGAATGGTAAAACAGCAAGTGAGGTTGCAGATTTGGAGTTTGACTTTGAATTGTTAAGCAGTTCCAAGGTAGAGCAACTCAGGCAATTCTGCAAAAACTTTGGTTGTCCCATGAAGAGCCACTTTAGAAAAGAGGAGCTACAGAAGGCCTTAGGGGCCTGGTGGGAGGCCAAAGAAGCTGGGAAGACAGATGATGCAGATGTGGATGGGGGTGAGCCAGAAGGTCGTTTCAGATCCCAGGATTTGCCTGTAGGGAGAGCAGCCTCTAGGGCTGACAGCAATCATTCTTCCAGGAATATTTCTCCAGAGGATTTGGAGGAAAGGCATCGGGGCCAGGGATCATGAATTGGAGGTCATGAGACTAAAGGCAGAGGAGAGCAAGAACGCTTGTGCCTTGGGAGAAAGGAAGTTGCTTTTGGCACATGAATTGAGAATGAGAGAGCTTGATATGGAGCTCAAGAGGCTTGAGGCCATGAGTGTCTTAGCCAAGAAAAAGGAAAAGTGTTTAGCTCATGAAGTGAGCTTGGCTGGGTTGGAGGTGGAGTCCAGCTCAGATGGTGGCAGCAAAAATGTAGTGTCTAGTGCTAAGAGAGTAGTACACACACCCAGAGATGTGGCGCCTGACTTGAAGCAGGGGGTTGACATACACCATGGGGTTCAGGGTTATGAGGTAGCTCCAGTGGTGCACAGTGTCCCTAAGGTGGATTGGGGAACTGGCACAGGGGTTCATATTCCTAGTGGTGGGAGGGACACTCTACTGACTCTAGATGAGAGGTGCAGGGAGAGGGGTTCCCCCATGGTAGAAGCCTTGATATGTGAGTATGGAGACCACCCAGAAGAGTGGGCTGAGTGACAGAGACAGTCACACAAGTACCTCACATCACCCTCCTGAGACTGGCAAGACAGCCAGTCTCAGGAGGGTGATGTGAGGTACTTGTGTGAGGCAGTGGATGGTGAGGCAAAGAGTAGCTTGGTCAAAGCTTGTGTGGGGTTGTGTGATTCAATTGTTGGAGAGCGTATTTTAAGTCCCTGGTTTCCAGAGCTATGGCAACACCTGGTGGAGTGTGAGTTCTCTGACCCCAGGGAGCTCGCCCTGGAGGCAGACCCTTTGGTGGATTCCAGAGGGTCTGAAGGAGCATCTGGAGGTGACCCTGAAGGAGGTGGCTCAGGTTTTCCCCAACTAAGTGAGGTGGGGGAGGGTTGTGATAACCCAGATAGGTCACAGAGTAGTGGAAGGGGTGTAGGGTCCCATGTCCTGTCTCAGAGAAGGAATGGGAGTGGGCTGTGTCTCACGGTGCCCGAAACCCAGTCTCAAGGCCTTGTTGGTTCCATGAGGGAACACCAGGAGGGGGGCCTAGTGTGTACCGAGGCCATTCCCTAAGGGGGAGCCTATGGTGTCAGTTGAGCTGTGGGAGACTGCTGTAACCAGCATCCCACCAGTTCTGGTGTCTGGCAGCACCTCTCCATTTGGGAGGGTGCATGAGTCCAGAGAAAAGGGTGAGGGGGACGCTGTCCCCAGTGGACGGACCAGTGGGACAGGGGTTGCCAGCTCTGAGGTCAGGCCACTCCAGGGCTGACCCTTGTGAGGCCACTTCTGGCCTGGGGGGTCTTCAAGCTCTGTCAGGTGGACAGAAGGCGGGAGACTTGTGCCAGGCAGACTCTTACACAACTCCAGGGGAGTGTGTTTCCCTTTAGGGGGGTTGGTGTACTCCCCCGGAAGTCCTGGGTTGCCATGCACAGGCCCAGCCTAAGGGTACAGACCCTGGGTTGGAGGACCAGGTTCAGGGTGTCCCCCCTGACCTGGAGGAAGGGGTGACTGCTAACAGTGCTCCTACCAGTTTGTCTTCTGGGGGTACCACTCCAGTTAGGAGGGTGCAGAGCCCCAGGGAGGAGAACTGGGTGTGGGAGAGCCCACCCCAGTCCTGTGTCCAGCCTCAGGGTACAGACCCTGGGCTGGTGTACCAGTTGCAGGACAGCACACCTGAACTGGTGGGCAACTTGTGCAGGATACTTGCCTCAGGTGCCCTGACAATTCTGGAAGGGGGTACCGCTCCAGGTGGGAGGGTGCAGAACCACAGGGAGGAGGACCGGGTGTGGGAGAACCCCCCCAGTCCCATGTCCAGCCTCAGTGTAAAGACCCTGGGCTGGTGGGTCAGTGTCAGGATGTCATCCCTGACCTGATAGGAGGGAGAGTGGACAAAGCGAGCCCAGCACCTGGGGCTACTGCCCCCTACTCTCTGACGCCACAGAGGTTGGAGAACCATGAAAGTCCTGGGGCCTGGCTCTCATCACTGACAGCTGTCAGTGGCCACTGTGGCTTGCTGTCCTGGTGGACAGAGTTGACCCTGGGAGGGGGACAGGAGTCACACCCCAGGGGTGGTCTGGGCCACACCACTGTGTTGGCCATGTGGGTACTGTCTGCCTGTTGGGACACATCTGTGAGCAAAGTAAGTTTAGGCGCTGCACAGATGGGGACCACAGGAGAGGAAAAGTGTTCCAAATGGGTTAGCTTAGTGGGCCCTGAGAGTATGGATAGAGGAATCCAACTGGGTTCAGGAAGGCATAGAACGGGAATAGACCCCTGCTTTTGCGGGCCAGGTTCCATGTTCTATCGCCCCAAGCAGGGAAGCCCGTCGAGGTATGTATTGGTCTACCCTGGCTTTAGGCTGGAAGGGGGTTGTGCTGGACTTGGACCTTTTTGCAGGGTTATCCCCAAACTTTTAGCTTCTTCCTCCTATTTTTTCCTGACCTGTGTTTGTTGGATTTAGGACTCTGGGCACTTTACCACTGCTAATCAGTGCTAAAGTGCATAAAGTGCATATGCTCTCTGTGTAAATTGTTATTATGATTGGTTCTCCCTGATTGGCATATTTTGATTTACTGGTCAGTCCCTAGTAAAATGCACTGGGTGTGCCGGGGCTGGTAAATCAAATACTACTAGTGGGCCTGCAGCACTGATTGTGCCACCCACATGAGTAGCCCTGAAAAGATGTCTCAGTCCTGCCACTGTAGTGCCTGTGCGCAGTTTGCTAACTGCCATGTTGACTTGGCAAGTGCACCCACTTGCCAGGCCCTAACCTTCCCTTTTCTTACATATAGGACACCCCTATGGTAGTTCCAAGGTGCCCCCCCCCCTGGGCAGGGTGCAGTGTATGTGAAAGGTAGGACATGTACTGATGTGTGTAACATGTCCTGATAGTGAAATACTGCCAATTTTGTTTTTCACTATTGAAAGGGTATCTTGCCCCATATGACAGAATGGGGAATGCTTTGTAACATTTTACAAGCATATCTTCCCATAGGGATAAGATTTAAAAATAAAGTTTAGGCTCTCCGATCTCAGAATTTAATAACACATATTTTACTAAAGATGGTTTTTAAATTGTGTGTTTGAGAATACCACTTTTAGAAAGTAGGCATTTTCTTGTTTAACCATTCTGTGTGCCTCTGCCTGTTTGTGTATTGACTGTCTGGTTTTGGAGTGACAGGGGCTGGGGAGGTGCATTTTCTCAGACAGCCACCGGGGGGGTTGATGTGTGTCCTGCCTTTCCTGAATGAGTCAGGGCTGGGCTGAATAGACCTGGGCTCCATTCAGAGTAGGGGGAGGATGTCTCACTAGCACCTGCATAGGCCCGGTCTGCATTTTGAGTGGTGGGAGGAGATTTCCCTTGCACCTGAATAGGGCCTGTCTGCCTTACCAATGCTGTCTCCACCTCCTGCCGGACATCTGCACCAGAGAGGACAGAACTGGTTTGGACTGGGCTCAGAGACCCTTGCACTAAAAGAACAAAGACATTGTGGAGTATAAGTATTAGACCTAAAACCCCTGAACTTTAGACTACTTCTGGAATCAAGAGGAACCTTTGCCAAGGAGAAGAGCTGGAGAAACTGAGGAGAAGTACTGCCCTTGCTGTGTGTCTGGGGTTGGCCTGCAGTTGCTGTTTTCTGCCAAGGAAAGGAGAAGGACTTTGCTGTGTGCTGTGTCCCCTGCTTGAGGAAAGTCTCCAAGGGCTTGAGTAGAGCTTGCCTCCTGTTTTGAAGTCTCAGGAACACAAAGACTTCACCCCCAGCTCCCCTGAACTTCTTTGCTGGGAGTTTTGACCTGCCAAGAGATGCCTGTGACTGTCTTGGGCCTCTGGAGGTTGTTTCTGCTGTTGGGAGCTGGAAAAACAACGCAACGACAAGGAAATCGACGCATCGCTCTTCTTGCGACAGTTTTTCCAATGCAACGCCGTGGTGCGAGAAGAATCTCCCCGCATCGCCCCACCGCTGCCAAAACCAATGCAGCGCTTGTCGCCACGGCAAGAATCGACGCATCGAGGGGTCGCGGCTGAAAAGGTTGACGCAGCGCCGCTCACCACCGCCGCATCAGACGTCGACGCATCCCGGATTTCACACATCGTCCCTGTGCGGCAAGTTTTCCCCGACGCATCACCCGTGGATCGGAGTCGTTTCAGAATCGACGCATCGCTTCCCCCTATAGACTGGACCCGAAGCATCGCTCCCCTGTGTACAGGGGAACTGTCTCATCGCATCCACGAAGGTCTCAGGAATGACGCATCTCTTTGTTTTTCAACTCCTCCCATCTCTGTGGCTGTTTGGCTTGGTGAATTTTGTCACAACAACAGGTACTTTGCAAGAAATCACGCATCCATAGTTTTCTATGGACTCAGTTGCTAAAACCTTTTGAAAGTCATTTTTCTTAATACTTCTATTTTGAGTTTTTGTCGTTCTGGTCTTGTTAAGTTTAGATAAAGATACTTTATTTTTCTAAACCAGTGTGGTGTCCATTTGTGGTGTTATCACTGTGTTACTGTGAGTGTTGGTACAAATACTTTACACATTGCCTTTGGGGTAAGCCTGTCTGCTCGTGCCAAGCTACCAAGGGGATGAGCATGGGTTATCTAAAGTGTGTATCCCCCTTACCCTGACTAGAAGCAAGGGTCCCTATTTGAACAAAGGTACCTACCTCTGCCAGCTAGAGACCCCCATTTCTAACACTGATCATTATAAGTCTTCACCTGTCCCTTTCTATAGAACTGATATACCTTCAAAATATGTAATATTGAATAGGAAACCTGGTAGTCCTAAAAACTGGAACATAATGAATGTGTATGTAATCAATGTTGTACAACCTTGAGCATAAAGTTACTGTTTCTGTAATAAGGCAACTAACGTCTAACTCTAGGTACATAGTTTTCACAGCTGTGATCGATTTAAGATAGCATTTGGTGTCCTGTAATGGAATAAACACTCATTGGAAATGTATGGCTAACACTCAATGCCTTTTTTCCCTCTAAACATCATCTCTACATTAAACACACTATGTGCATCATAAATATTCTAAATTTTAAAAGACTCTTGAGCCAATAATGTACTCCCTCATTTCTGTTCACAGTAATCCTTACCTGCCCAGGGCTGGGATTACATTAGTATCCTGAGGTTCATCATCAGTATCCCAGTTGATGAGTGTGCTCATCACAGCAGCTTCCACATTGTCGAATGGTAAACCTGATATCATGCTCATTCCTGCAATATACTTGTTTGAATGAGCTCTGTTTCCCACTAATGTTTATATTTGTGAGTGGTCTTTAAAGAGTGTTCTGAGGGATTACCTTCACACCCTTCGTCAATAAGCCCCTACAGCATTTTAAGTTGACATCCTAACAAGACGCCTGTGTTTTTCCTTTTATCCCAGTTTCCTCTTAGTGCTTAGTGGCCACAATATATATATATATTGCTAGTGTCCTCTGAGCAGTTTTGGCAGGGTAGGTAATCTCAGCCTACTACCCATAAACCACACCCACAAAACTTGACTTACAATACTTCAATGTGCTCAGATTCTGTTTCCTAAACAAACTTTAAGGAGAAGAGAATAGTCTCCTAGTTATCTACAAAACCTGTATCAAGGACCTGACAGCAGCATCCTAATTGTTTAGCAAGGATATTGTAAATTGTGAGGAAACATATACCTTACTGCGTCCATTTCCTTTTTTTTTTATATATTTTTTATTAATCTCAGGGAATAAACAAGAGACATAATGATAGAAAATATATACAAACATATATAAATACATAATGATATGAATATTGGATGTCTATACGAGTACGAGGCAAATATGTACAAATGATAAGCAGAATAGGCAAATATATCATCGCCATTAACACCAGGAAAAATAAGAAAAAAGAAAAAAAAAGAAACATACATAAGAAAATAAATACATGGATAAGTAAGGTAACCCTGGGCGTAGTTCACGTAGTCGCACTACGCGAAGCTACGCAAAGCTACGCGAAGACATCGAAGCGCTACGCGAGCGAGCGTAGTTGCTTGTCGCGCCCGTTCGCGATGCGTTTTTCTTCTTCGGGAACGCGTTGTGCGTGTTCGGGGCGCTGTTTGCGTGCTCGGGGGATAGTATCTCGTGAACTTACCCATGCGGTCGCCTATGGGCGCGGCCATCTTGTTTTTCACTTGTCCCGCCCGTTCGCGATCCCTTATTTCCTGTTCCGGGTCGCGTATAGTGTGCTCGCGATGCGCATTTCATGTTCGGGAACGCGTCGTACGTGTTCGCGATGCTTTTTGCGTGCTCGGGGAGAAATATCGCGCGAACTTACCCACGCAGTCGCGACGGGCGCGGCCATCTTGTTTTTCACTCTATGCTATGGTTCTGGGCCTGCTTTTCTATCCTCCCTCAATCTTTGCAATCCTTAGTTTTTTACACTGTTTTTCAATTTTTCTTTATTTTTTATCTATCTCTCTCTGTGCCTAAGTCTATATTTTGCATTTATTTCTACTTTTTACTGTGTTTTTTTTACTTTTCTACTGTTTTATATAACTTTCTTCTTTAAGCTCCTACTTCTTCCCCTAACTTTATTTTTCCCTTCTAACTTTTCTTTTCCGCCTCCTCCACACACCCCAGAACCATGGCGAAGGGTAGCAGCAGCAGTAACGGCTCCAAGGGCAAGGCGCGAGCGCCCAAGAGCCGCCTGCCTTGCGGCAGACTGCGCCCTGCAGGGGTGCAAGCCCGGCAGCTTTTTAGTGAGGCGGAGGTGGCCGCCCTTGTTTTTTTTGTTCAGCGCCACCTCCCCTTGACCTTGGCAGCAGGCGGCAGGCCAGGCTCTGGGTACCCTACCCAGGAGCGTCACCGCCGGTGGGCGAAGGTGCGCCGGGCAGTGTTTCGCTGCTCAGGGGTCCGGCGCACCAATAACCAGCTGGCACACCGGTGGTCAGACATCCTGGACCGGGAGAAGGACCTGTTGGACCTGCTAGGTGTCGAGGTCGAGGGGCTTGGTGAGTAGCTAATATATATAGTAGTATAAGTAATAAGTATTGTGTATAATTTTTTTATGAATAACAAGAATACTGCTGCTTACATTGCAGGTAAATTACGTTTCAAAATCTTCTGTGATTGTAGGACACAGGTGCTGGGCGCTACTCTTACTTGTTTGCAACTTTGCGCTCGCTTGTCCTTATTATTATGTAAGAGTTTACTTTAGAGAACTTAAGTTAGGTAATGCTATTGCTAGAGAGACGACTCCTTCCTTTGTCCTCCTGTCAAATAGTGGTGGATGGATTGATACTAGGTTTAGTTACTATTAGTTGATAATTTTTGAGCGGTCTGCATGACGCATCCTCTGTCACTGAGTGCTGCTTACCCCAGTCCTTAGTAGAACCTTTTGTAGTTTGTTTAGTGAGTGGTAGGCTTAGCAGTGTCAGTCAGTAGCAGAACATCAGACGCAACCAACCAACAATTTGGTGTATGCACAAATTTATGCATGTGTCCTCCTTCTCATCTATGCATTTTTGAGGGCTAAAAAAAATGGAAATGCAGACTTAGTGAACAATTGGCCCATCTGGAATAGGTGGGCTAGGTCAGGTGGTACTTAGGCTTAGTTAGTGTTCTGGATTTTATTTGAATCAATCAGAATGGAACACTGAATTAGTGTTCCTAAATAAGTAGACTGTCCGTGAATCCTGCAAGCCTGTAGTCGATCGGATTAGATAGGTCAATTTTATTGCAATTTTTGTTTCCTAAAACGTTTTTGAGCGTTTTTTAGATAATTTATTTGTTTCACAGCAATCATTAATGTTTGTGTCTTTCTTTATTATATCTTACATGATCACTGATCTGCAGCACCCAGGGGCAAGAAGACGGGGTCCGAGTCGGCGGGACAACCACCAGAGGACCGCTCCTTTACCGAGGGCCCTGCTGCTGGCCCCAGTAAGTCATCCAGTGGTTAATATTAACAATTATATTGCCCTAACGTTTACTGCACCTTATTTTTTATGAACTAATAATTCTGATTCCACTTCCTAATTCTATTTTTTACAAAAGCTTCTTTGATCTTGACTTGACTATCTGTTTCTAAATTCTGGTTATCCCTGCCTCTAAGTTCTAACTGCCTCTGCTATGAATGTCTGTACTACTACTATTAGTCTGTCGCTAAGCTTGCCCAGTTTGCCACTCTTTATTTTATGGTTTTGAATAAAACTCAGATTGACCAATAGCTCTAGCCACTGAGTCCAGTCCTTTCGGTTGTCCTCTTCTAGTCTTCTTAATCTTGAGGCTTTGACAATTACCACAAACAAAATGCCCAAACAGATATTTGACTATTTTTGATAGGATATAGTACATACTACTACTGATGTGGGGATTCTGCACAGCCACATACAGAACTATGCACAAGAAAATAGGATGTTGGTGATGTGAGGTTGGACCTTCCTCACACCTCAGTCAGAAGTGAACCCACAATCCCCTGAACGACTAGCTATAGTGTCTCATTAGGTCCCCGAACCCCCACCCGAAGATACCCAATGATTACACAACCCAGAACAGATAACACCCTTTCGCTCACTCACTCATGTAAGTCCACCACCACCACCACACCAAATACCACAGAGTCTATGTGTAAGTTCAAAAGGTTTATTTTCAACTAACAAGCTCTGTATGTTGTTCTATAAAATTCAGTGTACTCCAGCCAGCTCCAACAGCAAAATGCATAAGATTAAAACAATAAACATTGTTACAAGTGCATGATAGAAGACAAAAGATCTGTGCGAATTCTGGGAGACTCCTCACTGTAGAACGTAGAATTACTGGTTACATCATGCATCATTCATAAGATCTGCAAATCTCTGGTTCGTAGAAGGGAATCTTCTGCCTGTTATGAGAAAAATGGTGCGCGTTAGATAGTATAATGCAAGCATTTCTCAGTCATGCCAAAAAAGTGTAACATGTTACTTATGGCTAAGCAATACGGACTAACCGACCTCCATAACAAAGTGGCTTGTTTTTCGACCTCTTATACGCAACGCTCAGACAGTAGCTGTATGAGCTCATGTGGGCTCAAAAAGGCGTCTTACTGTTACTGCACAACAAGCTGCGAGGTAACATGCGCAAAAGACATGAAGCGGAAAATGGTTGCATGGCTCAGGCTAACTTTGCAAAGAGTAGAGTATACTATAATAATGACCCTAGGGACCATAACACTACTAGTGTCTACTGACTCTACTCTAGTACCCAATTTGGACTAGTGAATGTGATGTTGTATATGTATGTATTAACTTTTTTTCAATCTTGCTAGTGAAAACGAATAAATAGGGGGAGGTGTACAGGCATCTAAAAATGTGTCATGTTTTTATCTAGGCGTACTAGCGACCACCAGTGCCGGCGGGGCCAGCGGCGATGCGACCATTCAGGAGGGGGCAGGAGATGCAGCACCTGCAGGAGCTACAGGGGGTGAGCCAGCAGCAGTGGCGGGCGGTGGTAAGTTATATTCATTACTTATTGACATTGCACTAGCTGGAAGGGTGTTCACTTCACTCACTGTACTGTTGTTGAAACTTATTAGGTATGAAGTTGTAGTAAACATTATACAACGGTTGAAGAAGACACCCTTTACTTAGCATTAGCAATGCAGTAGCATTAGCATTAGCAGCGTGACTTGATTAACCAATGGCCTCTTCTATCTGACTCCAACTCAGCTGTGAAAGTTTTATGGAGGAGACTAAAAGTCAGATCAGATGACCTTGATGGATGTGTTGAACAAAAAGGGAAAGAAGGGTGGAAGGAGGAAGGACGGGCGAGATTTAATATGATGACTGGCAGAGAAGGATACGTTGGAAGCATGGATAGGTGGCTGATAGGAATCAGATGCATGTGTTGTTGAAGGATGGGTGGAAGGTGAAAGAAGAATGGATGCCTGCCTGGGTGGGCCACACAGTATGGGTGGATACTGTGGATAGCAAGAATCATCAGTGGCGTTTGGGTGAAACTCAAAGCCAAGGCAAGCAAGGAAGGAGTGGACGCATGGGTTGTTGTTGGTGAAACAAAGTAAGGTTTGTGGAGAGATTAAGAAGAATGATAGACATTTACTTAGAATGGATGGATGCCTGTATGTATTCATCATAGACAGCATAGGTGGAGACTGTCACGGGATGCAGAGTCTTAGTTTTAAAGGAATGTAAAAGAAACCGCGCCAGAGTAGCAAAGCCGATGTGGGGAGGGGCAGGGTGGGGGGTAGTAAACAATGTATTACGCGGCCAAATACAGGTAACTTTACTGTAAACATAAAAATAAATAAAGCGAATTTCATTGTGCGCACTGCACCGCCAAATGCGATGCAGTGCGCGCAACAAAATTAGTTTTATTTATTTATATGTTTACTTACCTGTAATTGGCCGTAATCCATAGTTTACTACCCCCACCCTGCCCCTCCCCACGTCACCGCATGGCAGCACTCCCCGAGTCCCACCACCAACCGCTGCTGACCTTATGTCGTCGTCCCATATATAAGCAATGATCATTGGATCAGATATATAATCTGCCTTTTTGTAGTAGCCAGGGCACTGTGAAAGTGAAATTGACCAATTGCCCTTCATGTAACAGAGAGAGTATGGCCAGTGCCACCCGTAATAGAAAAATACGAGCTTCCCCACCTGCAGACAGTAGTAAATAAAACTAACGTGAGTCTGCGTCATGACTCGTATGTTTGTCTTGGGTGCAAGCATAGATGACTGAGCTGGCATGCCGGCTACAACCAGGTTATGTAATTTCGCTAAATTAGAGATAAGAAGAAGACTGGTGTACTGTGTACTGGAGTCCATAGTGCTAGTATAATGCCTGAAACTCCCACAAATGTTAGAGGCCGAGGAAGCGGGAGGATAGATAGATTATTACCACAAATGTTATGTACTGTGCTTCTTGCTAGTGCTACTGTGCCACTATGTGTTGAATTAATTTTGTGTTACTGTTTTGCTAAGAGTACTGGTGACTTACAACAATATTATTTTTCTTTCTTGATATAGATAGTACTCCTTCCCAAGAAAAACCATCCCGGAAGGAGTTGGCAGCCAGGGCCCGGCGCCGGAAACTGGAGGCCATCTGTGAGGAGTACTGGCGGCTGGTGGCTCAGGCGGAGGAGGAGGAGGCGGCAGCAGCTGCAGCCTCGTCCGATGCCCCGGGCCCCAGCCAGGCCCCAACTCCAGTGGTACGGCGCCGCAGTCTGGCAGGCGCCCGCCGCCGCAATTCTCTATCAGCCAGCACTGCTGTCCCCCACCCTGGATGCCACTGCAGGGCATTTCGCCGCCAGATGCTCCTCCGGATGTCACGGCTAGAGGAGCAACTAGAGGAGCGTGTGAAAATACTGGTGGACAAACACCTAAAAGCCCGCCGAATATAAGAAGAACTATAGGACCCTGTTGGATTGCCCCTTTTTTATTCCTTTTGTTGGTGGGTGGGAATTGGGCATTGGGGTTTCTGGACATTCTTTGGACTTTTTTCGTTTTGGACATTGGTTGGGGTTAGGGAGAGGGGTGGGTCAGGTGTGGGATAGTTTATTTTTGTTAGGGTAATAAATTATATTTAGACTTAAACATACAATGTTAATGTTTTGTGGGGGGTTACTGTTTTACGAATTTACGTCACATGGTTTCCTTGCTGCTGCAGGGCCACAGCCAGTGTTTGATTTAAATAATCTGCCGATGATGTAACACAAACAGATAGATGCGGTACCCCTCACTGAGTTATTTGTCCTACTAGTACTGTCAGTCTCTCCTCCTAGTCCATTATACCTCCCACCAAACTTATCTTACCTGTGATTGATGATGATTAAGTTCGGCACAGCGATGGCTGCATGGTTTCCCAAGAGAATGGAGAAGATGCCATGGTTGTGGTGGTAGTAGTAGACACTGGCAGTAGCATTTGCAAAAAAAATTAAAAAGAGAAAGTCACTTGCCTGAGAGCGACTATGGGAGGAGTAGTAGAACGAAGTAAAATACAGTACAGAAGAAGACTGCCAAACAAACAATATTGCATTTGCAACTGCTAAAGTCAAATAAAACATAATGGTGGCGGGGACAGCCTAGTACAAGAAGTTACAAACTGTAGTTGTGTCGAGTCAGTCACTTAACTTAACACAATCGTAATTCGTAACCTTTACTGCTGTGTGGTAGGAGTTTGATGATGAATCCAATCAATGCCAGCAATTAATTATGATGTACTATTAGGTGACGGTCCCTTTGGAAAAAAAATTGGCTTGCACATAGACTGAGCATGGGTGGGCAAGCAGAAGAAGCTCTTCGCCCTGCCTTGAAATTGAATTAGTGTTGCTTTCACCACATCTGCCCCAGCAAGCGTGTGATCAATTGGTGTACATTTTATGTAGTCACATCACACCTCAATATAAATCACAGCCCGGGGGAAGAGGGTTAGGGTTTGATGAATGGATGGGAAGGGGGGTTTGGGGAAAGGTTTGACAAAGAAAAACAGTACGCATGGACACAACAAAAGCAAAGCGCAACCTTGGCAGACGACCATGATCTTATCCAATAAATCTATAAAGGGAGAAAAAGGAAATGCATGCATGATGATGAAGATAACTTGATGGTTAATGAGTAGTACTTACTAACTACTACTAGACAATTAGACAGTACAGGGCAGCAGTATATTCTATGCAATTTGCCTTGCCTGTAATATGCTCTCAGAGAACCAAATTCCATGTTGTACTGGGCTTACTTTTAAAGATAGCAAAGAAAATTAAAAAATAGTTGTAGGGATCAATTAGCAAACAAACAACAACACAACACACAGTCGTAATGATTGAAGAGAAAAAAGGATTCAAATTAATTAAAAGACGAATGATGAATGATACTAAAGTTACTGTATTATCCTGGTCAAATTGTGGAGTTGAATCTCGTCCTTCCTCTTGGTCCTATCTTCCATGGACGCTCCGCACACCAATCTTGGGTGCCACTGCCTGCCTGATGCGGATTGGTAAGGTAAGTGTGAGTTGTGTCTCCCAGTATAGCACAGGGTAAAGGCCGGCCTGTAACGTGTAGATGGAAAAACAAAAGGGGTATTGAAAAATCAATGAATAAAAAAAAGCATCAATTATGGTGGAGTCCAAGAAGAGAAGAGAGAACACTTTCAGACTGAGGCGGCTTGGATATATCGTGTATATTCTGTTTACAGCATTAAGCTACAACAACAACAGGACAGAACAGGCCCACCACAGCACCAGCACCAGCCCGTGACCCAACCTTCATTTACCTTAATTTTTGACAGAGCCAGACAAAAGGCATATACAGCAACCTAGCATTTTCAAAATTAAGTGACAAAATCAATGCGACGCTGTCAGTCATATGACTACACTCGACTCCACCACTACATGGACATGTAGGTCTGCTGTGTTTACTTTCTTGTTGAATTGTTGTGTTTATGTTTACCTTTTATGCCACTTCATGAAACACAGTTATTCCTTCAATCATCTCCGATCCAACTGACTGACTGCGTGCAAAGATAGTATGGTCATCATCATGGTATGGTACGTGTTGTCCAACTCCAACTCAGTCTGTAGTGACTCTGATTATGTCCATATTCCATATTAAAAAATTGCAACAGATATTGGCCTGCACCTGCAGTAGTAGGAGTACAATTTGGTTATTAAACAACAAGAAGGGAAACATTGACTGTCACTTGAGCCACTTTCACTTTGTAGATTAACTAGTAGAGTAGAGTTCGACTTCATGCACAACATCAACATAACAAACAACAGCAATCGCTCAGAGTCAGCAAGCATCCAATGCATGCCATCATTACCTGTCTTGCTCTTCTCTTTGACTGTCAGATCATCAGATGCCTAGTTCTGACAGGTGTGTGTTTTTTTTTTTAACGGGGCAGTGGCCTCATCATTACTCCAGTCCACATTCATTTTGAGTGTTAGTCGCTGTTTCGGTTTTCGTCTTATTCATCTGTGGCACTTTGTCACAGTTTAAGTTGCTTCACATGGTCAGCACTGTGATGATGGGCCGCGGCCTGGGTAGCGCTCATTGCTGGTCAATTGAGTTTGCACAAATGTAAGCAAGTTTCTTCGAAGAGTCTTGTCTTTCTCTGCCAAGTACCTTCTGTCCTGACAGTGAGGAGCTTTGGATGCCTGCCGAGGCTGTAGCCTTCGGACAGTGATGAGTTTACTTTTGGATGCCTGCCCAAGTTCTGACAGTGAAGAGTTGTGGATGCCTGCAGAGGCGGTAGCCTTCGGACACTGATGAGTTTCGGCTCGGAAACAAAACGGAGGATAGCTATAGTCACGTTTCACTTCTTATGGAGGGACTGTTAAAGGCAACATTTCTTGTACTCCAATGTCTGGCTTGATGGAAA
Source organism: Calotriton arnoldi (assembly GCA_963921515.1). NCBI lineage: Eukaryota > Metazoa > Chordata > Amphibia > Caudata > Salamandridae > Calotriton > Calotriton arnoldi. Next base: position 827,713 of record CAWUFW010004938.1, on the reverse strand, counting down.
TGTACTAATTAGGGCGAGACAGGAAGATGAAGCAGGACTCTGAAGAGTGGACAGTTAAATGCACAGAGGTGCAACTCCAATAGGGAAATAAAAAGAGAAGACGGTGGTGATGGATATGTTGTGATTTGATTTGAACCAGAAAGACAGATACACAGACAAATAAAGGAAGGAAGAAAGTAACAATTTGAAAGCCTAGTTGTCAGGAAAGAGGAGCTCGTCCTCAAACTCTGGTGGTTCGGACAGAAGTAGGTCCTGTAACCCACTACTTACGTCATCCAAGTCGCTCTCCTCTTCCTGCTGTGATTCACGTATTTTGTAATCCGGTGGTATAAAGTGCTGATTCATTTTGATCATGGTTAACCTCTCCACACTTTTGGGTGAGAGACTGGTCCTTTTCAAAGTTACAATGGCACCAGCAGCACTGAAAACACGCTCAGAAGAGACACTTGCGACAGGGGAAGCCAGATACTTTATCGCCAGCCTGCTGAGCACTGTCCATTGGCTTCTTTTCCCATACCAATACACCAATGGGTTTTGATCCATGAAGATCTCTGTTGGGTCATCCAGATAGGCCTGGACCGTCCGCTCAATGTTCAGGGGTGCTCCGATGTGCTCGGCCTGTTTTGCCTTTGCATCAGCACTGGACTTACCATACCCCTGCCGTAGAAACCAATCAGTTGCCGATTGTACTGTGGATGATCCTGTTCTTGCTGTTGTTGATGTTATTGTTGGTGTCGGTGACTGCTGGGAGCCAAACGCACTGCCCTCAGGCTCCGAAGTAGAACTTGACTCTGGATGCCCTGTAGTACTTGTTATGGCCTGGGGTGGGGGGCCTGTAATTAACAGCTGTTCGTTTTCAAAAATAGTGGCTTCCTCAGCTATCAAAGTTTTGTAGTTGGCAACATCCACTTCCGAAAAAGGAATTACTGCCTTACTGTTCAGAAATACTTTGTACCGTGGATCCAAAATTGTGGCACTAATGTAATGTTGTTGTGACACAATGTTATTTTGAATCCTTGTATTTGCAGATAAGCGAGCGGCTAAGGTCTCCGCCAAATGATATGCGTCTTGTTTGTCATCCACACCTGCGTACGTTTCAGACACCTCCTTCAGCTGTTGCTCTAGCATGTGCAACAATGGGATAGCTTGGCCCATAGTACAGTCCTCCCTGCTGACTTCACGTGTGAAGATCTCAAAAGGAAGTAGCATCTCAGTCAGGCATTTAATGAGGTCCCATTGACCCATCTCAACGGTCATGCCTCTCACAGAAGGTTCCCCTAATCTTTGCATGACATAAGCATTGAGTGGTATGTACAGTTCAAACAGACGATCAAGCATGTAATAAGTTGAGTTCCAACGTGTTGGCACCTCCTGGATGAGTGCTTTGACTGGCATTTTATGCTCATATTGAATGACCCTCAGCTGCTTCCGGGCTTTAAAAGAATGGCTGAAATGTGTGCATATTCTTCTGCAGGTGGCCAGTAAGTTGCTGACTTTGGATTCATTTTTCAAAAAGTCTTGAACAACAATGTTAATGCAGTGTGCCAAACACGGGACCCTGAAATAGCGACCATCGCCCATGGCCTTAACTACATTACTGCCATTGTCCGTGGCAACAAAACCAATCTTAAGCCCTCTTGGGCGCAGCCACTCAAAGACCTTGGTGTTAAACTCTTCCAAAATGTTTGCAGCAGTATGAGATTTCTCCATGGCAAACATGGCTACAGTTGCATGTTTGCGAGTGGCATGAAAATCTCAGCAGCGTCAACACCAGCAGATATCTGTTCTCTAACCCCCGCAAAAGAGATCCAGTGTGCAGTGATGCACATGTAATCTGTGGCTTGGCAACTGGTCCACATGTCTGTTGTCAGGTGGATACTGTGAACAGCACTCTGCTGCAAGGCTTTTCCAAGCAATTCCAGCACGTCGTGATGTAGTGCTGGAACAGCAACTCTGGCAAAATAGTAGCGGCTGGGAACATGCCATTTTGGGCAGATGGTTTACACAAATTCCAGAAAACCCACCCCTTCTACAAAAGAAAAAGGGAGAAGGTCCAGTGCTAACATTTTAGCCAGCTTCGCATTGTACAAACGTGCTATTGTGTGGTTGCGTTCGTACTGCCCCTCCCCCCAAACATGCTGATAATGGTAGGCTGCATGGTTTTCCTTTCTCTTAGGCTCAACAACGCACTTTTTTCATTGCGGTACTCCTTGGTGTCTCAGGCTGACTCTTACTCTTGTGCCACTGAGATGTTGCTGAAGATGTGGGCGACGTTAACACTGCACTGCTGGGGACAGGGAGACTTTGTGTACCACTACCAGAGAGAATGTCTCCCTGTCCTTCCTCTTCCACCGTGATCGGATCTTCTACTCCTTTATCCCCACCAACACCAATGGTTGCAGTTTTTATGCCGCGAAGGTGGTCCTCCCAGCTGATCAAGTGGTGTTTTTTCAGATGGGTCATTTGGCCTCCGGTACCATAGTTTGTACCAAGCTTACCACGACTAACAGGTATTACAAATGGAGCATATAGCAATGTTCTCCTCCTTTTCGCTAACCGTAAAGAAGTCCCAAACTGGGGAGCTTAACTTTTGCCTCCTGCTGGAGGTGCCACTTCCAATGCCGGATGAACTGGAGGGTGTGTGTTGAATTTGACTCTGTGCTGCTGTACCACTACCTACTTCCACTGAGGTGGTGGTTGTGCTGGATGTAGGTCGCTGCCGGGCCTTTGCTAATGCAAATATGGAAGCTGTAGGTCGTGCTGGTGTTACCTGTGGAGGTATGCGTGCTACATCCCTCGCAGCGATTTTGGATAGGGTAATAATGTTGGTCTCCATCTCCTCGGGGCCGGGAGTGATGTTTGTGATTACTGGCTCATCATCATCATCATCCTGCTGTTCTACATCGACCTCCATAAGTGTAAGGCTTTCTGGAACCTTCCTTTTCCCTAGCTTGGTCTTGGGACGTGTCTCCCTCTCAGACTCAGTTTGTGGCTTCCAAGTGGCATCTAGATCATCAGAAGGGGGGCTTGGCGAAGAACTTGATGGACTACCCCTCCTTTTCCTTGCTGGAGATTTGGAAGACAATGGATCTTCTGAATGAGTGGCTTCTTCTTCTACCTCTGCATGAGGCTCAATTTCCTGAACTGCCCCTACTTTGGGAGGAACAACAACTACTATTGCGGGCGGTGGTTGCGGCTGTTGTTGTTGTTGATCACTTATCTGCTGTGTTTCCTCCTGCGTTGATTGGGTACTACTTTGAGATAGCGATAAGTTTATCTCAGGCTCAGCATCACTGCTTTCCACCATTAGGCTGGCTACCTCTTCCACACTCATGTGCTTGGGCCTGGGTTGGTGGGTTGGGCCCACTGATGCGGAGGTGCTGCCCCCAGCTTGCCCCCCGGACACCGCTGCTGCAAGCGTAATTTTTTTTTCCCCAAAAAAGGTATTGGGCGGCACACCAGACTTAAGTGTCACTTGAACTTCCTTCTTCTGTTCCTTCTTCTCAATAGCAACTTTCTTGGTACTGGAGGACCTGGTACCTGCTTTCTTTGGGCCCATCTTCTTCAGATGTCAGCAGCACTCAGTTGCAGAGATGTCTGGTCAGGTCACACGTCACGTTGTGTACAGCAGCAGGATGTCTGTCTGGCAGTGCAACGGGCAATGATGACACACCTCCTCCTCAGTCTTTGTGCACCTAAAAGCAAAAAAGCCAGAAGAACATCAGTCAAACGATAGCACAAATCAAACTAATATAATATAGAACTTAGTGTGTGGTTGCCTCAATTATTAAATTTTAGAAACTCAGTGAACAACAACAGTTTGCCATTTATGAGACTTTGACAACAAGGCCAGGGCTTTCCTGGTGTACTGTGTAGTGTGTATACTCTGGAAGAATAAGAGTAGCAAAGAACAAAAACTAAAATGTAGTGGAGCATGTTTGGCCTACATTTGTGCATCACGTGGGATGTATGCAGCATCAGGGAGCTGCAGCTGGCAATGGGGATAGATTTGGAAGCAGTAAGACAAGAGGAACAATGGAAAGACACGCAGGCCTATGTGGCAAAAACAGCACACTACTAACTACCACCACAAAATGGCCCCCAGCAACATGGTGACTCACAGGCACAAGGCACGGCAAACAATGAACTCAAGCAGGCCTATATATGGCCAGACAAAGGATGCCTGATAAAACACACACAGCTTTAATGCAAAAACTCAAATCCACATGGCTAAAAACAGTTTGGAAAGTTAGACAACCACTACAACAACACATAATTACACACGCAAAAAAGGCATTTATTTAACACACCCAAAAAGTGAAATAGACCCCCCAAAAAAAACACATTTTGCAATTAAATCCAATGCCATCCATGGCCTAAATGATGTCAAAATTCCACAGACAACACAGAAACAGTTTTTATGCACCCATGATGACTACCTCTGGGCCTACTGGCAGACTAGGCCGCAAGCTTGGAGGCCTATGGCAAAAGCACAGTGGCTGGTCCCACAAAATGGCCGCCACCACATGGCCAGGCCACACAACAACTTCCTTCCTCTTGAAAAAAATTGTAAAACAAAAAAAAGTGACTCCTTGCTCACCAAACTACATCTAAATGACAACCTGAGGAGTTTTTGTGCAAAATGAACTAAATCATCATTTTCGAGAAGGTTTTATGCTGCTCGAGAGATATTCTTCGCCAGATTGTAAATTCTGCGTGTTCGGCATCGCGATCGTCACAAAAAGTCGTTATCGCGCGCGCGAAAACGTATATTGAGCGCGCGAAGAAGCTAAAAAGTGTAAGTCTGCGTTGTCGCGCAGTGCGGAGTTGCCCAAAGTCCGCGAGCTGAACGCCCAGGGTTACCTACTGCCCGAAAAGGCCTATTGATTTAACACACACCCAAAAACTGAAATACCACCCCAAAACCCACATTTTACAATTTAATCCAATGCCATCCATGGCCTAAATGATGTTACAATTCAACAGACAACAAAGAAACAGTTTTTATGCACCCATGATGACTACCTCTGGGCCTAGTACTGGCAGACTAGGCCGCAAGCTTGGAGGCCTATGGCAAAAGCACAGTGGCTGGTCCCACAAAATGGCCGCCACCACATGGCCAGGCCACCCACAACAACAAGAAAAGGAAGACAAGACAGACAATGCAGGCCTATGGCAAAAGCACAATGCCTGGCTTTACAAAATGGCCGCCACCCACATGGCCAGGCCACCCACAATAACAAGAAAGTGAAGACAAAGGACAGGACCAGGAGGTTGGAGACTCTGGGCAACTTCCTTCCTCTTGAAAAAAATTGTAAAAAAAAAAAAGTGACTCCTTGCTCACCAAACTACATCTAAATGACAACCTGAGGAGTTTTTGTGCAAAATGAACTAAATCATCATTTTCGAGAAGGTTTTATGCTGCTCGAGAGATATTCTTCGCCAGATTGTAAATTCTGCGTGTTCGGCATCGCAATCGTCACAAAAAGTCGTTATCGCCCGCGCGAAAACGTATATTGAGCGCGCGAAGAAGATAAAAAGTGTAAGTCTGCGTTGTCGCGCAGTGCGGAGTTGCCCAAAGTCCGCGAGCTGAACGCCCAGGGTTACCTACTGCCCGAAAAGGCCTATTGATTTAACACACACCCAAAAACTGAAATACCACCCCAAAACCCACATTTTGCAATTTAATCCAATGCCATCCATGGCCTAAATGATGTTACAATTCAACAGACAACAAAGAAACAGTTTTTATGCACCCATGATGACTACCTCTGGGCCTAGTACTGGCAGACTAGGCCGCAAGCTTGGAGGCCTATGGCAAAAGCACAGTGGCTGGTCCCACAAAATGGCCGCCACCACATGGCCAGGCCACCCACAACAACAAGAAAAGGAAGAAAAGACAGACAATGCAGGCCTATGGCAAAAGCACAATGCCTGGCTTTACAAAATGGCCGCCACCCACATGGCCAGGCCACCCACAATAACAAGAAAGTGAAGACAAAGGACAGGACCAGGAGGTTGGAGACTCTGGACAACGTCCTTCCTCTTGAAAAAAATTGTAAAAAAAAAAAAGTGACTCCTTGCTCACCAAACTACATCTAAATGACAACCTGAGGAGTTTTTTGTGCAAAATGAACTAAATCATCATTTTCGAGAAGGTTTTATGCTGCTCGAGAGATATTCTTCGCCAGATTGTAAATTCTGCGTGTTCGGCATCGCGATCGTCACAAAAAGTCGTTATCGCGCGTGCGAAAACGTATATTGAGCGCGCGAAGAAGATAAAAAGTGTAAGTCCGCGTTGTCGCGCAGTGCGGAGTTGCCCAAAGTCCGCGAGCTGAACGCCCAGGGTTACCTACTGGCTGAAAAGGCCTATTTATTTAACACACACCCAAAAACTGAAATACCACCCCAAAACCCACATTTTGCAATTCAATCCAATGCCATCCATGGCCTAAATGATGTTACAATTCAACAGACAACACAGAAACAGTTTTTATGCACCCATGAGGATGACTACCTCTGGGCCTACTGGCAGACTAGGCCACAAGCTTGGAGGCCTATGGCAAAAGCACAGTGGCTGGTCCCACAAAATGGCCACCACCACATGGCCAGGCCACCCACAACAACAAGCATAAGCCAAGGGGAACAAAGAAAAGACATGCAGGCCTATATGGAAAAAGCAGCACACTACTAAACTTGTCTACCACCACAAAATGGCCCCAAGCCACGTGGTCACTCACAGTCACAACAGGCCATGGAAAACAATGAACTCAAGCAGGCCTATAATATGACCAGACAAAGGAGGCCTGCTAAACAACACAGCTTTAATACAAAAATGCAAAAACGAAAATCCACAGGGCTACGAAAGGTTGGAAAGTTACACAACAAGCACACACACACATCCAACAAAGGTATATATTACACCCAAAAAGTGAAATACACCCCAAAAACCACATTTACCAATTCAATCCAATGCCATCCATGCATTCCCTACATGATGTTTAAATTCAACAGACACCACAGAAACATGCACCCATGGGTATCTCTGGCTCTGGGCCTACTGGCTGAAATTCCAATCAAAGAAAAACAACTAGGCCCCTACTGAAACTACAGGCCACAACAATTAATTTTAAAAACGATGAAAATCCCCAAAAAATGTAGGTACAAACAAGCCCCAATCAAACAAACAAGTACACCAATTCTCCAACTTACTTGTAAAATCTCAAATCCAAAAGTCCTCAAATCCAATCCAATGATATGATGCAGCAGACAGACACAAAAAGTGATCCTTCCAGCTCCAAATCCAAATGAAAGTGAACAGCACATGGACAAAGCACTGGGAGGAGCCTGCTGGACAGGAACAGGAAGTTTGAGAATCAGGGGCACTTCCTTCCTCTTGGAAAAAAAGTAAAAAAGAAAAAGGACTCCTTGCACAAAAACTACAGCCAAATCACAATCTGAGGAGTTTTTGGAGCAAAATCATCATTTTCGAGAAGGTTTTATGATGCTCGAGAGATATTCTTCGCCAGATTGTAGTTTCTTCGTGTTCAGGATCGCGATCTTACCAACACTGCCGCCGGAAGTCAGATCGCGTGTCCGAATGACGTGTTCGCGTTCGCACACTCTTGCGGGATCGTGCGGCCGGATTCCAAATCTCGTGGCGCCCGCGAACGCATAGGAAGTCGCGTCGGCGAACGCAGAATCACGGTAGGTCGTTACCGCGCGCGCGAGAACGTATATTGAGCGCGCGAAGAAGAAAAACAGCTACGCTACGCCGCAAATTGCGGTGCTCGGTAACTTCATGCTCTACGCGAATCGCGAAGTTACCGAAACTACGCGAACTCCGCGAGCGTAGCGTAGTTCACCGCCCAGGGTTAAAGTAAGGGCTCTTAGCATAGAGTAATAATTTTAAATCTTTCTGCTCTCCTTTATCCATGGGCCCCCAAATTCGCAAACATTACTTCCCAGAAGGAATTCCCCTAGTCTTAGCTATGGCCATTTCCCTTTCGTATCTTTCTCTCAGCATTGCCCACCATTCTAGTGCCATGGGAGATGTTGTGGATACCCATGCCCGTTCAATGCATAGACGGGCAGTAACTATAATAATGGCGAAGAGAGATCTTAAGCCTGGATCCGGTACTGATTTATATCCAAGCATAATTTCCGCCTCCGTTAATTGTAAGTCTATGCCTAAGCGATCTGCTACTATCTGACCCGTCTCTTTCCAAAAGGATATCAATCAGGGACAAGTGGTAAACATATGTAAGCTATCTGCGGCAGCTAGTCCACATTTGGGGCATATACCCTTATCCCCTATGTCTCTCCCCTTGTTCACTGACCAGCGAGTAATATAACATACATATAGTTTTAAATTGCTGCAGTTTTAAATGAATAGAATATACAGCCTCATCTAGAGTACTTAGTGCATCCTCAATATCTGAAAGAATAATATCCTTGCCAAGTAATTCACTCTATTTAGATGCTAACTTTGAGATATCATTATTCCTAAACTGGCAGAGTAGCTAGTAAACCTTTGTGATAATTAACTTCGAGGTGGAGTGTAAACATGTCATTACATCAGATTCTACAGGTGTTCTTATACCCTTCAGTCCCCATAAACAATCTCTAACCTGCAGATATTTATAAAACATCTGCTTATGAAGGCAAGATGCCCTCTGTAAGTCTTCAAATGCTCAAGACCTCATATAGATGCCCAAGTTGACTAACCCCATAGCTGACCCATGATTTACCTTGAGTGTCACGAAATATGTCAGGGAGCGAGGGGTTTCCCCACACCGGAAGACTAGTATGCATAGAAGGAAGGGAGCACTTAGATACTATTTCTCGCCAAATATAGGCTATATCTTGAAATGTCTTAACCGCACTCTTTTGAAGTAGTTAGGGTCATTTATCTTATATAGAAACATTCTACTGTCAGAGCCCATTGCAAAACTATAGAAGTAATCTTGGCTACCCACCGAGAGAAGACTTCGAAGCCGTCCTGCAAAGGAAGCCCAAGAATATAATTTGAAATCAGGGAGTTGAAGCCCCCCTTGTTTATATGAAAGTTTTAGATATTTTATTGCCCGACGTGGCTGTTTGCAGCCCCAAATAAAACTGGTAATTGCCCCTTCAAGTTTCTTAAAAAAATAATTTGGGACTCGCAATGGTATTGCTCGAAATAAATAAATACATTTTGGTAAAATATTCATTTTAATAATGTTGCATCGCCCTATAATACTGATTGGTAATTTATGCCAAATCTTCATTTTTTGGACAACAGTCTGTAGCAGGGGGTCATAATTCAGTCTTATAACATGTTCTGTATTCGGGGAGATCTGTACCCCCAAATAAGTAGCTATAGAGCAGGCCCCCGATATTGCCCTATTAGTTCGATAATTAAGAAGGACCTGCGTCTTATATATATTTAGATTATAACCAGAAAAGGCACCAAACTTGATAGCCTCAGTAAGGATAGCATCTATTGCGTTAATTAGGTCTGCAGAAAAAACTGCTATATCGTCCGCATATGCCATTATTTTTAATTCGCCAAAACCTGATTGAACCGGAAGTATATGTGTATTTAAAAGAAGTGATCTTATAAATGGTTCTATATATAATGCAAAAAGTAGTGGCGAAAGATGACAACCCTGGCGGGTGCCTTTCAATATCGGAAAAGAAGTGAATTGTGAATGTAAATAAATTAGTTTAGTTCTTGGTTGATTATATAAGGCCTTAACCCATGTACGAAATCGACCATGAATATAAACTCCTCAAGCGTGGCCTAAAGGCATTCCCAAGTAACGCGATCAAGCGCCTTTTCGGTGTTGAGCAGGACCATCCCCATTTCTAACTTTAGTTTTTTCGCTACATCAAAATCTACTATGGCAGCATTCACATGAGCTGTAGTATCCCTGCCCGGTATAAACCCATGTTGTTGGCTAGAGACTAGTTATGACATAAAAGGTGCCAGACGTGTTGCCAATACTTTTGAGAATATTTTAGCGTCTGTGTTAATGAGAGATATAGGGCGATACGAGCCACACTCTTCTGGTGGTTTATTCTTTTTCTGGAAAAAACTATATTTGTCATATCCCACGATCTAGGTAATTCTCCACTCTCGCTTATATATTGTATGATCTTACTCATTGGGGAGACAATGCAGTCTTTAAATGTTTTATAAAACTCAACTGGTATTGCATCATCGCCCGCTGCTTTACCAGAAGGAAGGGCCGCTATTGCACCCGAAATGTCTTCACGCGTAATTTCTTGGTTAAGAGAATGCGTCTGTTCCTCCTTAAGGCCTGGTAGTTTACACCTTTCTATATATTCAGCATATTTTCCCCGCATCAAACATATCGGATTGTCCATATAATTTTTTATCAAACTGGGTGAATTGTTGAACTATTAACTCAGGTTGTGTACACAATAAACCATTCTCCCCTTTAATAGCCTTTATCTCACGCTTTGATCAATAAGCTGATGTGTCAGCACTCTCCCCACCTGCTCCCGATATTCATATTGCAGGGCCCAATTTTTATTATATCTAGCCACATTCTTTTCTTTTAACACCCTCCCCAACATAGTCTGTTTTTCAATCACGGAAAGATAAGTTTGGGAGTGTGTTTGCGTCGCTATTTGAGAGAGAACTCCCTGTCTAGCTTCTTCAGCATGGGCAATCTCTAATTGTAAAATTTCGTCACAAGATATTCTAAGAGCGGTTTCTTTACTTCTATTTTGCCCAAAAACATATTGTTGGGTAGTGCCCCTTATAGAAGCTTTTAGTGCATCCCAAACTATAAGAGGAGAAGCAGAGCCTTCATTGTCCTGAAGAAAATTCCTAATATTATTCTTAATTAGTGCTATATAGTCAACATCTGCCAGAAGATATCATGGAAAATAGAATAAACGTAGTTTCCTATTAGCTACACCTGACTGGAATGAAAATAGAATGGGATTGTGGTCTGATATGATCTTAGGGCATACCACAAACTTTGCCATATTCAAAATTCTATTATTCACAAAAACCATATCAATCCTAGAATAATGTTTGTGGGGGGCACTATAGTATGTATAGTCGGGCTTTGATAAAATGAGTGCCCGCCATGCATCCCTAAGACTGTGTAAATGAGCCATCTCTAATATTGTGGCCCTTACTTTCCTCATCCTAACAGAGGCGCCCTGGTCAGTAGAATCTATATTGGAATCGATAATACAGTTGAAATCGCCCATGACTACTAACTTCACCTGTCATTCTAATAACTTTAATGCTAAAGTATCAAACATTTGGGGGTCGTCGGAATTTGGTCCATAAATAGTACATAGCACATATCTTTGATCCTTAATCAGAACCTGCACAATTATCCACCTGCCTCGCGGGTCATGGAAGGCTTTAAGAAGAGTGCAATCAAATGATTTATCCATTAGGATAGCCACTCCTCTAATGGAAACAGTCTGAGATGTGCAGTTGATTACCTTAAAGCCTAGTTGCTTTAACAAATGTCTTTATAAGCCAAGTGAGTCTCAGTAAGAGCAATTATTTGGGGTTTATGAATTCTCAACTCCTCTGGGACTATCTGGCGTTTGTTAGCAGAGTTTAAACCAGCAACATTCGAGCAAAGACATTTGACTATTGCCATTGTAGAATAAGTAGAGAACCTCCACTGATGAAATATCTATACCCCCTGCCATCATTAATACCTAGAAAAGCAAGCAACATTAATAATCTGGATCTACATATTTTACTAGTGGCAATCCCGTGAATTCCTCCATTTACACTTGAGTTTATTCCCTTTAATATCTTTTCTGTTATCACCACCACCCTCCTGCCCAAAACCTAACTACTAACCCCCAGAAAGCACCCCCCACCGTAAAGAATGTTTGGAAGTTATCCTTCCTTAGTAAGAGAAAAACACAAAGAAAGAAGCCCAGCCCCCCTCCCCTGTATCCTGGAAAAGGAATCACCCCACCCAAGCTGTCGATGGAAATGACAGCCAAGAGAGAGCATAAAGTACCCCCCCATGCTGCCCCCGCCGCAGAGTTTAGACCCAAAACTTAGTTGATAGAAAAAAAAGCGTGAAGAAAAAAAAAAAGAAGAAGGAGAAGGGAGAAGAACCCCGCTTCCTAACTACAGAAGAGAAAAAAAAAGAGGAACACAGAGTAGTATATTGCATAACCAACCCGCTTTCACCCCTGCAAGACAATAAGTCAATCATTTTTTTCCCTTTCCCTTTCTTCTTGTTTCTCTTTCTACTTTTGGCTCTACATTCTACACACAACTCACCCCCCTGTTCCCCCCTTTGCAAATGTAGTACAGAAGTAGTACTAAGCCGGTTAATCTACATTAGTCACTTTCGTTCTCATGGGCCCTTCCTTGCCGGGAAACCCCAAGAGCTAAGAATTTGTTCGACCTCATTAACTGTATAGAAAGTCTGTGTATGGCCTTCCCTAATAACTTTTAGGCGTGCCGGCTCCTGAAGAAATACTTGCGCCCTAGCTGCTTTCAGTGGATCGATCAGCTGGCACTGTTTCAAACGCCTTTCCATTGTGTCCTTACAAAGGTCCGGTCTAACAAAAAATGTTAGCGATTTTGCCGTGCCTGTGTGGGCCTGAAAGAAAACAGCTTGTTGCAGCAAAAAGTTGCCAAAATAAATATTTATAGGGCGTGGATGCTGCCGACTAGCTCTAGATTCATGACTTAAGAAAATTGGAAGTCTATGGACTCGCTGAATCTGAGCGTCCCAATCCTAGTCAGATAAATCAGGAAATGCTTTCTGAATATATGATTGCGGGTTCGCCCCATCTTTCTCCTCAGGTATCCCAAAAAGTCTTAAATTATTCCTTCGCTGTCGATTTTCCAAATCTTCAACTTTATCTTTGAGAAAGAGTAGTTGATCATCATGTATCTTAGTTGTTTTAGCTGTTGCTGCGGTTAAGTCTTCTGTGTCCGCCACTCATTGCTGTAACTCCGTTATATCATGAATCAGCCCAGCTACTTTGCCTGATACTTCCGACAGGTTTTGCTGTATCAAGTTACTATCTGCCCTAGCTTGGCTAAAATACTCTTGTGTCTCTGCCCTTTGGTCATGAAGTACTTGAAGAATCATAGACAATGAAGGTTTATTATTAGGAAAAACCTGTTTCTTTCGGGGGGTAGTGCTGCGGATAGCGAGAGAATCTAACAGCTGTGGCAGTTGAAGATCTCCTACTGTTCCCACATCTCCTAAGCTGGGCTTGGAGCTGTCAGGCATTCCCTGTACATTATTGTCATTGTCCGACATTATTGCTGATGAGGAGGTAGATATACCACTGCCGAGATATGAGCCTGACAGCCTAGAGATCATGGCTTTAACTTCTCCTTTAGCAGTAACCCATTTGTGAAGGGGGCTCCCCTTGACACCCACTTTACTGTGAGCATGTAAATTGGAGCCACTGCCTGAGACCTCCGAATGTTCCATGGATTTTATCATGCCCTTTGAGTTTTTACTTTTACTTTGTTTCTTCCTTGCAGAACTTGGAGCCTCTGCTTGTCTCTCCATTTGTATGTCTTCTAAATTTTTTGAAGTATCCGTCAGATTTCCAGTAGTACCAATAGGCGAAGATAACATTACAGACTCATCTAGAAAATTATTGCATACTGAGTCAATGCTTGACTCAGTCGACCGGCTTGTTGGCTGTGCCTCACAGCCTGTGATCTCTGAGTTTTCCTTTACAGAATTTGCCTCCTTTTGCCCGCTGACCCCGCCATCAACATGACCAAGGAGATCTCCCCCCGGACCACTTGACCTACATTGTGCTCCCCTCTTACTGCAATGGTTACATTAGTTTTTGTGAGCTCCATTTGCGGTATAAACAGTTGCGGTAGCGGGTGGGGAAATGTATCTAGATCAACAGCAGTGTTGGTTACTTTCTCAAATGTCAGGGCGGGTTTGGTTAGTTATTAGGTTACCTTGTAACACTGTAGCAATTTCCTCCTGCTGGTTCCGACCTCCGTCCTCAATTAATCCGCTGTTTTCAGGAGTGGCAGTGGCAGCATTGTCATGATTGGAATCCGCCTGGACTGCCTCGAGCAGTGTATCTGCCATTGCCTGCTCCAGCGGGGGGTCCGTTAATCCGCAATTCTGAAGAATATCTGTTGCTTTTCCTGATTGTAGCAGCTTCAACATTGGCTTCCCGAGCCGGGAGCTGTTTCCTTTAGCTGTGATTACCGTTGCCGTTGAGCGACTCCCAGTCGTGTCTGCCCGAACTGCCAGAACAGGCAAGGTCGGCAAAGTTTCTTTTTCCATCTTCTCCGTCGAGGTTGTCACTGGGGTAAGAGGATTGCGAGTACCCCTCTGTGGAGCCATACCTGGAGGATGCAAGACCGAGCTCAGCCGAGACCAATATAGGGCTGCTGGACTCAGACCCGCCAGCCACCTCGCGGTCCTGGTAAGCTGAAAAAAATAATATACTGTTCGTGCTTGCAGTGGTAGCATAAGGGTGCCTTTTCAACTCTTTCTCCTTCCTTCTTTTACTCAAAATCGACATCACCATCCGTTTAGCCATGTCGTGGTTTTTTTTTTACCATACCATGGCAAAACGCAGCGGGAGCAGCCAGAGGTACGTGCTCTCCTACGGCGGCATCAGTCCGCCATCTTCAACTGCGTCCATTTCCAAACAACATGATAGTTCAATGGATCATATGAGATGTTGCTACTGCTAAGATGCGATCATGTGGTGCATCCTCCAGGGATGCAAAGCCTTTCATCAAGCATCTCCAAAATATTATGGCCACCTCCAGCCTTTGTTAACCTTGAAGGAGTAACTTTGGAACTGTGTAATATAATTCACACTGAGGAAGGATTGACAGAATATAATGTTTTTCTTTCTGGACACTTTATTGGAAATTTGTAATTGCCTCCACCTAATGTATTTCTTTTTTAACATTTGTACACTGGTAAATGTCCCACACAACATGTAAGAATAATATGTTAAAAGAACCAAACAGTGTTCTTAGTCATCAAGAGCAGATTTAGTGATTTTTCTTGCCATACAGCACAGTAAATAAATTGCTGTATTGCGTTGAGCATGAGGGAAACATAGTGCAGTGGCATATTTGCTAAGATTTGCCTGCTACTGCTGTCATCCTCTTGCTTATTGTACTAAAAGGCTGCCTTGCATGACTTACAGCCTTGCAGAGGTTCATGTACACTATCTAATAAAGGATTTGTATTGCAAGCTTACCCTTCCACTACAAAAGTCTATGTCTAGATAAACATCAAAGGATCTGATTTACTGGATGTGTGCTGTGTACTTCAGCACAAATGCAATTCAAGGGCTTTGTTTGAGAAATGAAATAATTTCTCCTTGTTAAATTCTGCTTCAAGGAGATGTTGGTTTCTGATGCAAAGCCCATCTGGCTATCTTAATATATCAGGCTATGCTCCAAAACCTATGGGTGTGTTTGTTGATCTGCACAAGTGGCACCCCAGTAATGTGTAATTGACACAAAATGACACAAAGCAGAGCAAAGGGATATTTGTACTGAAAAATGAGTTGCTATTTTTGTTGTACCACCAGAATGAGACAAGCTTATTATTAGAAGTTTTTATTCATGCTCTAGTGTATTGCTATAGATGCTACGTCCCCAATGCCCTGATTTTCAACTCACCAGGCAATAATCTCCTGTCATAACCGAACATTCCTAGAATTCCCACTTAAAGCTATAACCCATCTCCTTCACTGACAGCATGAGACCAATTTATGGTCATGGAAAACACAAGAGGTATGGAGTAGTGAAACTGCAGGTGATAAAAATAACAAAAATAGGCAAAGATAACTGTAGAGGTGCATACATGGAGTAAATATATATGTACATATAACAAAATAAATTGAATAAGCATAGTTTTCTTACCCCAGGAGCCATATTAAGTACAGTTCCCCCAGGGCACTGTAATAAGTATTACAAAAGTGGCCACAGAGGCTTCTGTAACTCCTCTTGTAATGTGGATATCACCGGTGACATCTTAAGAGGGTGTTCAATCATTTAGATGAGGAAAACCATTTGCCTCTGTGCCCGCGCCATATTTCGTGATAAGGGCACAGAGGCAAAGAGGCTCTCAGCTTAGGAAGCACACTGACTGTGAGTCACAAAAAGGTGGCACTCAGTCAGTGCACCCCATGAAGTAATCTCTTTGGAGAGGGAAAGGGGGCCATGAGTCCACCAGATATCCCCCTGCAGGTGGTGCAGTCACTCACTCACTCAGGGGAATCTCTGTCCTTCCTTTGAAGTGCGGGGGGGTGCCCTCTACACAATGAAAGACATAGCTGCTGCTGCTTCTTCATGCAGCGGCTCTGTCTATCACTAATGTGCTGCTCGCAGGGCCGTCGAAAATTCACCCTGGGGGCTGCACATTATCAGTAATACGGCGCACTGTCCAGATATGAGCCAAGTGCACCAATCTGAAGGTGTGCTGCGGCACAAATAATAACAGTGCTCCCTATTTGTAATAAGGCCCTAAAAGAGCTATACATAGCTACACATAACACAACTATGTACATAATATGAAAGAAACTGTATAAGCAGTGAAACCATTCAGCAGATGGGTAAAGGTAATACAGGAGAAGATCTACCACATCTATTCTCCAAATCTGGCAGCCTCTCTCCTCATCCTACTTGATTTGAATCTATTGTACCCCCCTACTTCCACTTGGACACCTCCCTGCTTGCTAACATCACCACTTGCACAGTCATTCACCACATTCTCTTCGTTCCTGTCCAAATACTTCTTCCTCATCTTGTGCATCACTTTTCTGATACAATGCTACCCTTCTCTTATTCCATCTTTGACCATTATCCATCTCAAACCAATCACCAATAGCTACTCTCACAAGGAATGGTCCCCTGAACTTCACCAAACTTTGCTCAAACTGTCCTGGACTCCCCTTCATCCAATCCCCTTTGTCAATTCCTCTCTTCTCCTCCTTTCTAATCTCTTCTTCAACCCCTTCATTTCTATTACTCCAAACACCATCCTTGAGCCAATGTGGTACCAACATTGTAGTGACATCGCCACCTCTCTTCATGACAAACATAGTTCACCAAGTAGTCCCATTGACACAGGTGCAGTATGCCCATATCAAGTCTTCTAATGCCTGATCCAAATACAATTTACTCTTGCACACCTATTAACTCATTCCTTTAACAGTGCTATTAGCCCTCTGCATTTTTTAAATTGCCTTACTCTAACTCCTCTAAAAGCTTCCTCATTTCTTCTGAGCACAGTTGTGTTATCTTTGACTAGCCATTTGGCTTTAATACTTTAATGGTGATTTCACCATTTATACCTCTAACCACCAACTGTGCATATCCACTGGCACAACAAGGTGTCTCCTTGCCTTTGGCAGACTCTACACTGGGCCTATGACATCCATGGCCACTGCAACCCATCGACCACCAGGGTGCTGCAAATGTCGCTTCTTACAACTGCCCACTTTTAATCTTTTCTCACTTTCTTTGTAGTCCTTACAATCCCTAACAAACTTCAACACCTCATCATACAATCCAGGCAACTAAAAATTCTCTTTGCCCTCTTTAATGGTGAATAATGGCCTAAGTGTTCCTCGTGAGCCAACTTAATTACTCTCTTCCATATACTGTCAGGTGGAACAAATTTTTCATCGTGCATTACAACATTTTCAGCACCTTTAGACAACTCATCTGAAATATTGAGCTACAGTCTCAACGCTAGAGCCACACAACTCTTTCGGCTTCGAACTTTGATGGCCATGTTCCTAACTGTGTTTAACTTGTTGTCCGTTGCTTTTTCTTTAAGCCATTACTCTTTGGAAATTATAAGTTTGAACTCCTCCACTCCTCTCCACAGGCCACAATATCCTCAAACCTTTGCAACTCAGAGGTGTTATTCCCTTCAGTAGGTATCCTTGATATGCAATAAGATTGTTTAATATTCTGTCTAGGAATCTATTCTACTTCAAATTTAAAGTAGTACAGTATGGGCGTAAGTGAAGCCAGCTGTGCTGACACTCTAAAATTCCCTCAGAAGACAACACCTTAATCAAAGGTTTGTCGTCCATCCTTTTAAAAAAAAAAAATACATTCTTTTGTCCTCATTCATAAATAAGTAACTTTATTGAGAGGTATGAGCTCAGATTGAGGCTTGGATGGCGGAGGAAAGAGGGGCTTAATCACTCGAGGGAGGGGGCTCGACCGTTTCCATATCTCGTTCAGAAACCACCTCTTAACAATATGGCGGTCTGAGGATTTTTTAGCGAACCGGGCGTAACACCTCCTCACTGCCAAGGTTTTACTTATTTCTTAATCATTGGACTGTTGTTTGTGAAGTCTAATGATTTTTATTAGATTTTATTTATATTTTCTTTACCCACTCCTCACAGGCCACCCATATACATGCTCTTTTTTTTTTTTTTTAAACGGATCGAGTTGTGGTCCATCCTTAACATCACTCTCAAACCCCACACATATGTTTGGAAATATTTGAGAATCCAAGTGGCAGCCAATGCATCACTTTCAATAACAATAATATTGCTTACTCTGTGTTAAAGTGCGGTAAGCAAAGGACACAACTCTGTCCTCTCCCTTATTGCATTGTGACAGCACTGTTCCAACTCCTTGGGCATTGTCATCCATGTAATGATCGTCTTCTTACTCACATCAAATGAAGTCAGCATACATGCCTCACAAATTTCACTCTTCACTTTTTGAACTGCCTTTCTTTGTTTATCCATCCAGTCACTCAAACAATCTCCCAGTTCTTAACAATTCATTCATTGGTTCAGTTTTTTAAGCAACATTTTGTATACATTTTGAGTAATGCCCCTCCAACTCCATAAACAATCTCTCTTGCTCATTATCACTAGGGGTTGGTCTGAAGTTGATGGCTTGTAACAAATCAGATTTTTACTTAAAACTCTACTTCTGACCAGAGAAACCAACATTCTTCTTTTTTCAGCATCAAACAAGCCTTTCCCAAACAATCCAACTCATTCTTTAAGTTCATATTGTTTTCCTCAATGGATTTTCCAAACATCAAAGTGTTGTCCAGAAAGAATAGAACATTTGTTATGAGGAATGCTATCAGACCCATGTAATCCTAGTGTAACTTGATCTGGTGGTAGGCACTTAGCAAGTCCAACTTCGAGAATAGACTACATCCATTTAACAGCAATACCTTATTGATATTTTGTAATGAAAATCTGACTGTGACTATGTTGTAGTTTGAGATGCCTAGGGTCGACACAGAACCTTAACTTGTGACTACTAATGGGGAGATCCATTTTACAGCTTGCAGAGTCTCAATCACCCCCTCTTAAACCATATCTAATAACATATTTTAAACCTATTCTCTTGCAATTATAGATACCTTCCTAACTTTGTGTTTTGCCTGTACTGCACCTTCCCTCAGCTAGATCTTGTTGACACATTTGTTCTGCAACCCCACCCTATCTTGACAAACTTGTGCCCCATCTCCCTTACTATTTCTTCATCATGGGTGTCTTCCACTTGCAAGACTTGATCTTATCTGCTAGGATTTGTGATAATGTGAAGTATCCAATCTAGTATGTGAGGTCCAGACCTAGCAACATACATCTTACCCAGGGTATATCTCCCCCTTAACTTAGGGCCTGAATTTGAATTTGGAAGACAGGTATTTTGTTACAAATGTGACAGATAGCCCATTCACCTTATTACAAGTGCCATTGAATATAATGCACCTGTAAGACGATGGACAGGATATCTGTCACCTTTATGATGGAGTAACCCGCCACACTCTACATCAGGCCCTTAATCTTTACCCACATATATAATATTACATCTATGCTATTAGCCTGGTATCATTTTGGAGGAATTTGTCTGGACCCTGTCTTGGCCTCACACTGTCTGATATAACTCTTCTGGTATGACGGTGACCCAAATCAAACCATGAGGGTGTACCTTCTTTTGTTAATTGTAAAAATGGCTTTAGGTCTGCATTAACTCCCCCAACCTTTGATTTTATTTCCACCCCTACCCACAATATTCTTTCTTCTAGTGCCCTCCCCTTCCACATCTCTTTCACAGAGCTTTGCTTGGAGGGGGTAAATCCTTCTCAAGCAGCAACCACAATACTTCTCAGGGTGAAGTCACAAGTAAACCAGGCCCGGGCGGAGCTGACGGAGTTGCACTACGCGGAATTCCGCTGAGTTCTGCTCCGCCCTAAAAACATTCACACTGCATTCAAGTCATTAGCAGTCTACAGCTGTCCTTAAACACGACAATGAGCGCCCAACACAACACACACTGAGGGAAATTAAAAGAGTTAACACGCTCGCTCTTAGATTACATTTCATCTTTAGATGCTTCCAAGTTATTACAAGGGGAATATTAAGCTAGCGTACCTTGGCTAACGTTTTATTAGCATTTGCTTAATGATAATGGAATCCTGCCATTGGCGCAGTGCATTAGGTTAAGCCAAAAACACACAAAGAAGCTGTAGGAATTCGGTGGCTACCCTTCGACTACATTCACCACTAAAGAAATGGGGAGCTTGCTAAATAATGATTGCAAATCTCCTTTACACTGATGAGCTAGGACTAATAAGATTAATGAAAATGCAGTTTTCAGCTTGTACTAATACCCGTCTAAGGGGCATTTACCTGTGCAAAGCATCTGCAAATGTCGGGCTACAAGAAGGCATTCTGTGTCGCCTAAATCTCCGTGCTACTCTTTTTCAAAACCGACTTACATTTTTTTTCTTTGTATAGTGCTTTAGTTCATACATCGATTCTACCGGTGTTAAGACAGAGACGTCAGCAAAGGAAAGGTATTACTGTAATAAGATTTAATGTATTCACTTCACCAGTTGATCTTGTCGTGATTCTAACCCGTAACCTACATATCACAAAAGAGTTCAACAGCCAGTGTTTGACACACTCGTACATCTTATGCCCACATACAACTTTAACAGACACACAAGTACACATCTTGGCTGGACTTTCTTTGTACCCAATGACCCATTGTATCTCTTTTCAAGGACTTCGGGTAAAGGTGTTC
Organism: Calotriton arnoldi; assembly: GCA_963921515.1. Lineage (NCBI taxonomy): Eukaryota > Metazoa > Chordata > Amphibia > Caudata > Salamandridae > Calotriton > Calotriton arnoldi. Next base: position 806,661 of record CAWUFW010004938.1, on the reverse strand, counting down.
TGCCACCTTTATTTTTACCACCTCAATTTTATTTTATCTCCCCTCACTCTGTTATGGAGGGCGCTGTACACAGATAAGATATGGAAGGACCTCACGTGCACATCACCGCATTGGAGCCGCAGGTGCCAGTGTACACACTAGAGAAGGGTGCCCATGCCGGCCACTTGGCTGCCATCCACGGAAAACACACACAGGAGCCTCTTGTAAATATGCACAGAAAAAAACCCATGTCAAATCAATCAATAGCAATGTACAACCCCAGCATGACCCTGCTCCAGGACCAACAAACCAACCTTCTCCTACCTTGACACCATTAAGTCCCCAGAGGAGCTCGAGTGATTGGGGCTAGTAGGGCCATTGCGTCACACAAACTTAGGTGCACTCACCAGTACTGGTGCTGGCTCGGGGCAGACTTGGTCGCTTCTCTACCGGGCGGCGGCTCTTCTCAGCGGCTAGCAAGGCCCCTTCACCGGAAACACCTTCTGCATCAACCAATCCCTCACTCTGCATTGATGTCAATGCGCCTCGCTTGCAACCTTAAAGGGAAAGTGTCTGGTTAACCTTTAGCCATGCTGCGATTAAAACGTAACCTAACAAGAAGGCTTTTTAAAAAGGGAAGCTTTTTTTTTGTTAATTCTAGGGGTGACAGGCCAACACCGGTAAACTCCGTTACGCGGTGGCAGGAGGCAGAGTTTTTGCCGAACTTCATATTCCAAGCAGAGCACAGAGTGGCAAAAACATCCCCAGCTCCACCGGCGGAGCGGAGTTCTCTGACCACTCTTAAAGAGAACTCTAAATTAACCTGTGTTCAATCCTCGGGTAACTTGGCAAACACAAAGGCAATGTGTAAAGTATTTGTGCAACACTTAAAACAGTAACACAGTGAAAACTTACCACAAAATAAATAAAGCAGGACCATATGATAAAAACCCAATCAGTAGAACCAAAGAAAAGCAAATGTAAAGGTTTTACTGAAAATAGGACCAAGAAACACAATGCACAAACTGTGGATATCTGGTCGTGCTGGATGGGTACAAAGTTACAAGTTCAGGCCGAGTGAGGCCGACAGTGATGGAGCGTGAGACGGTTAGAGGTACCCAGTAAGGCCTACTGTAGGAAAGTGCCTTTTTTGAAATGGTTAAACCCCTACTTTTTGCCTGATGTCTGATGTGATTTTGAACTGAAAGTGCAGTGAGTCCTTGCTAACCAGGTCCCAAGTGCCAGATCTCTTTCCCAAAATCTGTACCACGTTTGGCACAACTTCAGTTGCCCCTGTAAGTCCCTAGTAAATGGAACTCCTGGTACCTAGGGCTTGGGTGCTGAAGAGAACCCTCTGGGGCTGCAGCACTGGGTGTGCCACCCAGGGACCCCTCTACAAGACTATGCACTCTGCAATTGCAGGCTGTGTGTCTTGGTGCAGAGAAATCCAAAGAGTGGACATGGCACACAGGCCTGTGTGCCGTGCCTCCCATACACTGCATAAGATATAAGTAGGTCACCCCTACTGCAGGCCTTTAGCTCTAAGGCAGGGTGCACTATATCCTATGTGTGGGCCTAACAGCATGAGCAGATATGCCCCTACAATGTCTGGTCTGTTCTGAGATGTAAGTGCACAGGGCAGCCATAAAGAGTACATGGTCTGGATAATTGTCAACACGAGTTTCCTAGACCCATGAAGGCTTCACTGAATCCTAAGGTGTTTGGTACCAAATGTCTTGTCTTAATATATCCTCACTGATGCCAGGACTCTTTTAGAGGGTCCCCTGAAAACCTCCCAAGCACTGGTGTGGTTCCTGACTTGTTTTCACCAGCCTGCCACTACCAGACATGTTTCTGACCTCATGGAGTGAGAGCCATTGCTCTCAGAGGACAGAGACAAAGCCTGCCTAGGCAGAGGTGCTTCACACCTCCTCTAGGACAGGATGGCCTTCCTGGGTGGGAAGCTTCAAAGGTAATGCCACCTTTGAAATCCAACCCAGGAACCTCCACATAGTGGAGCCAAGCCCTCTTTCCAGCTCCACTTTTGGCTAGAAGAAAGGTGGTAAAATTAGTTAGATTAGGTGGAGGGTCCCCACTTAGCCTACACCACCCCTAGGGTGGGGCAGGTGATGTGAACCCTGCTCCTGAAATTCCACCATCTTGAGATGCTGAGAAAATTCCCTATCAGAGCTAGGGTCACTGGAGGTTGTAGACACCCTAAAGGTAGGTAGCCAATTGGCTCCTACCTGTCTCCCCTTGCAACGCCCCTAAATTCAGACAGTGGCACCATGAGACCTGAACATCAGACTCAATGGAACAAGAGAAGACCAGGACAAAGAAGACCCGCTGCTCGAGAACTGAATCCCAGCTGCAGAAGAAAAGGCACCAAACCCTGCCGGCTGCTCCCAAGACTCAACAATAACTGCTGCTGTATCGTCCTGAAACCTGAAGGACTCCAAGAACCCCAGAGCACCTCCAGCACATCCAGTCTTCAAGAAATTGCTATTAAGCTCCCTTGGAGGTATCACTCCCCTACACATCGTAGCACCAATCCCGTGAATTGCTTTTTGTCGTCGTGCTGCTCCCTGATGACCTCGATGCAGCACCGAAGCAAGAAAAGGTACAACAGCTCCGGAGAGTCAGATCTGTCTTCTCACCAAGTTTGGAGACACCAGGACGTACAGGGGCCACTGTGTACCAGTACCCCGTGTACCCGACCCCCAGCAGAAAACACCAAAAAGAAGAGTCCACTCCAGACTCCCAAAGCACCAGAAGCAAGCACCCATTAATGGGACATTGAGACACCCAAGACCCACTTCCTGAGTGGCCCAGCTGTCCCGAGATCGCCGCTCCAAATTGCCGGCTCCTGACCGCGAGGAGCTCAAGACGCATCACGCCTGGATGACCTGTTTGCTCTACAGCCGGCCTCCCCGGCCCCAAGACTTACCAACCAGCTCTGCTCCCATGGTCCCCAGGCTTTTGTGACTTCTTTCCTGTAAGGAGACCCACCAGACTTACCTGGAAGTCCCTCTGTGCAGTGCTTTTTCAAGTCGCCTCCTTCGTCTTTACGCACCAGCTTCCAAGACCTCAGCACCTCTGCTCCTGGCCGATCCGGGATACTCCCAAACTTCTCCTGCTGGATCTTTGGACTGGGTCCCGACATTGGCCTAAAACAAGAAGGTGCACTTCGTGAAAGCATTGCCTGAATTTCTGTGCATTTTTCAGCCTTTTCCCCTTTGTGTCCTATGGTGCGTAATTGCGCATAGAAGTGATATATTTATCGAACTTTGCAAAATCGTATTACCGAAAGTACTTACCTTAGAACTGTGTTCTTGGTCTTAAAAATTACATAAAAATCGATATTATTTTTACAAATTGGTCACAGATTTATTCTTGAGTGTGTGTCTCATTTATTGCCTCTTTGAGTAAAACAAATGCTTAACACTACCTTCTGCTAAACCTAACTGCCCGCCCACACTACCACAAAAAGAGAATTAGTATTATCAACTTTTACCTTTACCTGCCTTTTTGGGATTTCTTGCACTCTCGACATAGTGTACTTCATTTTAGTGCACTGTACAGAGAGGCAGTTTCCTACACCTACTGAACAAAGTACCTTCTATCCTGGTTTGCAGAGCATTGCGAGGATCTGCAGTGAAAAAGCATCAGTCGAAGCGATGCATTGGTTCTGCGGTGTGGCTAAGCTGCAATGCAAGGTCCTGCATTGTCATTGAGGATGCCATCAATGAGGGCTTGCAATGTGAAGTCCAGTGTTGAGGGTGCATCATGCAGTCAGGGTGATGAGTTGGTTCCGAGGAGCTGCAAGTCTGCAATGCGGAGTCCGTTGTTATCTTTGAGGCGGTCGTTGACTAGGGATGCGAAGGCCTGAGCTGAGGAAGCGTTGCACAGTGTCGGTTCTGAAGAGGCTGTGAAGGTGATGCAGGTCTTTGCAAAGTGTCCACTCCACGGAGCAGTGGTGATGCATCGGTTCTTCTCGAGGTTGCGTAGTAGAGGAGATGCGTCGGTTCTGCTGGATCCACAAGGACTGGTAGAGCACCTTAGGCCCACTTCCAAGGGTCCAGGACGGGGGCTGGCACAACTTGGCAGGGTATGCCAACAGACAGCAGAGTCCATGTCCTGGGTTCAAGGTTGTTGGAGCCTTCTGACTCAGAGGCTCTAGACTGGAGGCCAGCCACCTATCCCTTGGAGTCACTATGGGGTCCTGGGTTCAACAGATAAAGGTCCAGTCCTTCTCACCCAGGCAAGAGGGCAGCAAAGCAGGGCACCAGTCCTTCAGAGCAGCAGAGTGGCAGTCTTTTCAGCAGCACAACAGTCTGTCATGCTTGCAGAGTATCCACAGACTCAGAAGTGTACTGAAGAGTTAGTGTCTCGGGTCCCATATTTATCCATGGTACCCTTCCTAAGGAAGCTAGAAAAAGCTTCTAGAAATTCCCTTTGAAGTCCCCAGGCACCCTGCCTTCCCAGTTCTGGCTCCAGACTAACTACAGGGGGTATGCAGCTGTTTGTGTGGAGGCAGGGCACAACTATTCAAGAGTAAGTAGGGCTGGGCCCAGCTCCACTCTCCCATCCTGACTGTGATGGCCCATCCAAGCTCATCTAAAGTCTCTATTGTGTGTGGCTGTCTAGGAGGAATACACAAAACCCAACTGTCAGCTACACCTAGTCATGTGACCCAGAGAAAGGCTACAGGCACTAAATGGCTATCGCAGGCAAATGCCAATTTTCTAAAAGTACAAAATTACTGAACACAGCTGGTGCGCACTCAAGTTAAACTGGTTCTCTAATTATGCCCAATATTCATTGATTTTCTAACTTGGTGTGCACAACCTGAGGTGGTTCCACCCTGCCACCAATTCAAAATAGAAAAAACTAACTAGAGCGTAATGTTCTAGACAGGACGTGCACTACCCGAAAACACTCCTATGTGAGTGTGTATAAACAATACATCAAAATCTTTTAAAACATTTTAACATGAAAAAACTATGTTGTTCATAAATTCACAATGTCCCCAAACCGTAAATATTCAAAGCATGTAAGCTTAAATCTTCAGTCAAAACCGTCTTGCCGATTGACTTCTTTTTATCCATGCATAGACTGTGAATCCAAATCCAAATGCAGATTTTCAAAAAGTCCATTTATTCAAATCATAACAGTAAAATGCAGTTCACTCCACAATCCCAATGCATTTCGGGTGTAATCAACACCCTTCTTCAGGGGATATCTATAAATGAATATATGAAATCTATAACATATGTCATAATAAACTTATCATACTGAATATATACATGAGTAACATTTAAATGACTGACCTATACAAACCGGGAGGGTATTAAAACAGTGTATATGCATGCATCATTGACTTTGCAGTATTATACGTGACAACCAAATGGCGATAATGCAGGTGACTCTGAAAAAACGAAAGTGCTCAAATGCGATAAAACTACCAAACGTACCTACGCACCCTGTGCATAAATAAAAAAGAAGTGAAAGATGCGAAAATTGTAGTAAGAAAGAAGAAACCCCATTATTGTAAAAACAATATCTACCTAATTCCACTCCAATAACGGTAAATATCCGAAACTGCAACAAGTATGTCAAAAAACTTCCAGCCGACCTAAAAACCCGAAGAAGCATGTGCATTAACAATATAGCCAAAAATAACCAACGCGTGAATTGTGTTGTTAATGTAAAGAAACTCACCCAACTTTCTAAAGCGCCACAAGTAACCGGGCCGTGTAGATCACTACGGGTGTCTAATCAATGAAATACTGCTGTAGCAGTGAGTAGTAACTGTGGGTAAAAGAATGAATGGTATTCGACCTTGAAAAATGGTTGTAGAGTACACAAGCTGGGAACTGTCGAAAAACCTGCTATAAAGAAGCAGAATAGCAATTTCACTTACGGAGTTCTCAACGTATCCGGCATGTCCCAACCCTCCTACAGGGGTGGTGGTGATTCTAAAAAACAAAAAATTGTGCTCAATGAAAAAGTGTGTCCCTACCATACCTCACATCCACCATGAAGCAATAACCCACAAACAAACTAAACTTACTAGTATACGGTACGTATTCCTCCTCTAGTTCGTAACCAGTAGTCGAATCGAGAAACACGATTGTGTATAATCCGCCAAAAACGCACGTATACGTGCTGAGTGCGTGAGTTGTTGAAATAGAAGAAAGAAATCAGACTGACAGCTGAATGGCGGCCATTTTGGAGGAACCCAATTCCTGTGAATCGTATCTACCCAGTCTAGTGGAAAAGTAAAACAATACTGAACCAACGCCTACCATCAGAGGTAAACAACATAAAGTGATGATAGAAATAGACTCCCTCACCAACCGAGACTGAATTGGAAGATGAATAAAAATAAACATAGTGAAAGAAAAATACAAAAAGATAAAGAAAGATGACCTATAATGTCACTTCAAAGCTAATAACACAAAGATATAACAGTAAAACACGGAAATGAACACAACCTTTATCCATTATAACCATGTTATTGTTGTAAAAACATTGAATTGAAATAATACAGCAGATAAAATATAGCATGAACAATGGTGCAAGCTCAAAATATTGCATGCCTGCCAATACTGGAATAAGAAACTACTTTAACAATGAAACACATCATCAAATATACGTTAGAATGTAACACAATACTCAATTTACATGTATATAGAATGCTGATCATAAAATGTACAAATAAAACACTGGTAATTACGTAATCTACCGTATAACAAATGTACATATTGAGTGTAACTCGATTCAATGTTGCATGGTCTCGTCATAATTAAACCAATTAATTGGAATGTGCTGACGAAAAGAAAAAGAAAAAGAAAGTTTTCAAAGTCACTCACTAAACTGCTATTGTATATGCTACATCTAGTTGTTCAGTTGAAAATGTCAGATGCACTACAAAGTAGTAATGAAAATTCCTATATGTCAACACTAACACTTAAACAATAATCATGGTTCTAACCATGATCCATCCAATGCCTCTACAAGAAACATGCCAACTCCAGTTTATCATTCAGGCCCCTTGGACTCATTGTATCAAGAAATTTGATCCAAAATGTCTCCCTCTGAGTGATGTATTTCGTCATGTCTCGGTCACAGTGTTCTCGCACTACCTCTATCACACTGAATCTGAGTTGTGCTATGGTGTGATGTGTGTTAACCCAATGGCTAGCTAAGGGAGAACTCAATGTTTTAGTTCGAATCTACTCTTGTGCTCGGTAATACGAGTACGCAAAGATCTCTCAGTCTTACCTACATAATACATGCCGCAAGGGCACCGAATTATGTAGATAACGTTCTGTGTGTTACAATTAGCCGTAAACTGTAACCTGATCGGCTTGCCTGTCCAAGGATGTGGAATAGTAGTACCTGTGATTGCGTTGTTACAATGAGAGCAATTTTGACATTTCAACATGCTCTTTCGTTGACTTGCTTCTTGAATGTTGCGCTTCTTCAATAATTCTCTAATGTTCTTTGAACGTTTGTAAGCAAAGATCGGCTGATCTTTAAAGAGATCCCCAAAATCAGGTTCTGTTTGCAACAAATCCTATCTATGCAGAATGGTTTTTTTAATAGCTGACGATTGAGTAGAAAAAGTAGAAACAAATACTTCCCTTCTGTCAGTGGGTTTCACTTTTTTTTCAAGTAAAGCAGATCTAGGGAGTTCTGCTAATCTAGCCTCTGATTCTTCCACTGTCTCCCTCGGGTAGCCCTAGCCAAGAAATTTTGTTTGGCTGACTCAATAGTCTCAGCCAATTGTGAGGGATCTGACGTGATACGCTTGATCCTTAAAAACTGTGAAAATGGGAGATGTTTCTTTAAGGAACCAGGGTGAAAACTGTCAAATAGTAAGGTGTTGTTGCGATCTGTCAACTTTTTAAAAACCTTGGTAGTGATCTTAGAATCATGCAATTCAATTCTCACATCCAGATATGATATAGCCTGGTTATCTAATGTGTATGTGAACTGAATCCTGGGATTAATGCTGTTAAGTGATATGAGCTTTCTTGCCAAATCCTGTTTCTCTCCTTGCCACATAATGAAGATGTCATCAATATACCGACGGTATATGATGAGATGATCAGTCCAAGTTGGATCATTGAGTATGTGTTCCTGTTCGAACTTCATCATGAAGGTATTAGCATAACTTGGTGCCCCCGGAAAACCCATGGAGGTACCATTGGTTTGAAGAAAGAAGTGATCTTTCCATTTGAAATAGCTGTTGAAGAGACAGAATTGTAGCAATTCCAAGAGGAAAACTTTATTGGCTGGTATGTCCCCCTGTTGTAACAGAGCCCATTCAATGGCTTCGATACCCTCCGCTTGAGGAATCGAAGTATATAAGGAGACTACGTCTACTGTTCCTAGCCAAATTTCTTCTCCTGATGATAAGTTTAGATCTCCAAGTAATTTCAAAAAATGAGTGGTGTCCTGCACATAAGTTGGTCCTGCCTGCACAAAAATCTGTAAGAATGTATCTAAATAGTAACCCAATGGTTCATGAATGGAACTGCACCCTGACACAATGGGACGCAGTGGGGGATCTCGAAGATTTTTGTGAATTTTAGGTAACATGTCTATTAATGGCCTGCGAGGAAACTTAGAATACAAAAAATCAAATGTCTTAGAACTAATCCACCCCATGTCTTTGGCATGTGTTAGAATCTTAAACAATTCATTTTGAAGTTCAAGAGTTGGATCCTGGCTGAGTGGTAAATACGTGGATTCATCTGACAACATCTCATTGACTTTGGCTTCATAAACATCACTGTCCATTACCACCAAAGCGCCACCTTTGTCTGCTGGAAAGTACACTAATGTCTCATTCATCCTCAAAGATTTAAGTGCCATCCTGTCTGTCAAAGTCAAATTATGATGTTTCCTAGACGGAGTAGATAATAAAGATAAATCCTTCTTTACCAAAGTCTCGAATGTGTCCAGAACCTTGTGAGAGCTAGGCGCAACAAATATACTTTTGGGTTTAAACTCAGTGTATTCTTTAGGTTGGGAGTCAATGTTAGTAAAACTGGGGTTGGAGAAAAAATATCGCAACCTCAATTTCCGCATGAACTTGTAGAATTCTATTTCCGTATTAAACGGTGAGGTGTGAAAGGTAGGCACAAAAGATGTGCCCTTGTTCAAAACCAACGTTTGTGCCTTTGTCAACGTCACTGAAGAAATGTTCAACACTAGTGTTTTTTCTGCCTCCGCCCTACATTGATTTGCTTTGTTCCTTCCACTGCCTCTGCGGGTTTTAGTGTGCTTGACTCGGTGTTTATCTGTCCTAATGGTGGGTTGTTGGCGGCTGCGCTGATCTCTAAAAAAGAAGCCTTAGTGGTTGATGTTGACGGTGTTACTGCCAATGTATTGTCAACCAAAGATGATACAGGTGGTCTTGTTAAACGAGTATCACTAACCGAAGCTATGCTCTCTTCAGAAGACGAGTTCCCTGGTTTTTTATATGAACGCTTCTGCGCATACACTTCCGCCCATGAATATACCTCATCTAGCTTATAATCAATGGTGTCACGTCTGAATTTACGAACCTTGCGTTCGTGTATCTCTTTGGCATATAGATCTAATTTCTTATTGATCCCTTCTAATGATGTTGACCAATCTTCTCCTGTCATGCGAGTCTTCAGAGCTTCTTGTAATTCTTGAATTTCCTGCTCTAAGCCTATTAAAATGCTGGACAATTCTTCTACTATCAAAAGGATGAGGTCTAATGAACACTTATTAAGTATTGAGTACCACTTATCCATAAACTTTTTGTTCATCTTAAACATCATGGGTTTGAGTGGTAATCTCAACCCTCTCGGAATTCTGCTGGCTTTGTGATATTGCACTAAAGTCGTTGCATGCAAACGCTGATTGATTTCACGTCGCATCAGGTATTCTAATTGTCTCAATTGTTGAACAACCGGACCCTGTGTTACATCAAAAGAACGGGCCTCCCGGATAAGGCCATATATGTCTTGAGCCTCTGATGCACTGTAGGCTTTGGTTTCTGCCTTATTTTCTGTGAGATGCAATATGTCTTCAAATGACATGATTATTGGTGCTGCTGATAGCTGCGTTGGGTAGAAAAATTGCGAAACATACAAAATTACTGAACACAGCTGGTGCGCACTCAAGTTAAACCGGTTCTCTAATTATGCCCAATATTCATTGATTTTCTAACTTGGTGTGCACAACCTGAGGTGGTTCCACCCTGCCACCAATTCAAAATAGAAAAAACTAACTAGAGCGTAATGTTCTAGACAGGACGTGCACTACCGAAAACACTCCTATGTGAGTGTGTATAAACAATACATCAAAATCTTTTAAAACATTTTAACATGAAAAAACTATGTTGTTCATAAATTCACAATGTCCCCAAACCGTAAATATTCAAAGCATGTAAGCTTAAATCTTCAGTCAAAACCGTCTTGCCGATTGACTTCTTTTTATCCATGCATAGACTGTGAATCCAAATCCAAATGCAGATTTTCAAAAAGTCCATTTATTCAAATCATAACAGTGAAATGCAGTTCACTCCACAATCCCAATGCATTTCGGGTGTAATCAACACCCTTCTTCAGGGGATATCTATAAATGAATATATGAAATCTATAACATATGTCATAATAAACTTATCATACTGAATATATACATGAGTAACATTTAAATGACTGACCTATACAAACCGGGAGGGTATTAAAACAGTGTATATGCATGCATCATTGACTTTGCAGTATTATACGTGACAACCAAATGGCGATAATGCAGGTGACTCTGAAAAAGCGAAAGTGCTCAAATGCGATAAAACTACCAAACGTACCTACGCACCCTGTGCATAAATAAAAAGAAGTGAAAGATGCAAAAATTGTAGTAAGAAAGAAGAAACCCCATTATTGTAAAAACAATATCTACCTAATTCCACTCAATAATGGTAAATATCCGAAACTGCAACAAGTATGTCAAAAAACTTCCAGCCGACCTAAAAACCCGAAGAAGCATGTGCATTAACAATATAGCCAAAAATAACCAACGCGTGAATTGTGTTGTTAATGTAAAGAAACTCACCCAACTTTCTAAAGCGCCACAAGTAACCGGGCCGTGTAGATCACTACGGGTGTCTAATCAATGAAATACTGCTGTAGCAGTGAGTAGTAACTGTGGGTAAAAGAATGAATGGTATTCGACATTGAAAAATGGTTGCAGAGTACACAAGCTGGGAACTGTCGAAAAACCTGCTATAAAGAAGCAGAATAGCAATTTCACTTACGGAGTTCTCAACGTATCCGGCATGTCCCAACCCTCCTACAGGGGTGGTGGTGATTCTAAAAAACAAAAAATTGTGCTCAATGAAAAAGTGTGTCCCTACCATACTTCACATCCACCATGAAGCAATAACCCACGAACAAACTAAACTTACTAGTATACGGTACGTATTCCTCCTCTAGTTCGTAACCAGTAGTCGAATCGAGAACCTCGATTGTGTATAATCCGCCAAAAACGCACGTATACGTGCTGAGTGCGTGAGTTGTTGAAATAGAAGAAAGAAATCAGACTGACAGCTGAATGGCGGCCATTTTGGAGGAACCCAATTCCTGTGAATCGTATCTACCCAGTCTAGTGGAAAAGTAAAACAATACTGAACCAACGCCTACCATCAGAGGTAAACAACATAAAGTGATGATAGAAATAGACTCCCTCACCAACCGAGACTGAATTGGAAGATGAATAAAAATAAACATAGTGAAATAAAAATACAAAAAGATAAAGAAAGATGACCTATAATGTCACTTCAAAGCTAATAACACAAAGATATAACAGTAAAACACGGAAATGAACACAACCTTTATCCATTATAACCATGTTATTGTTACTGGAATAAGAAACTACTTTAACAATGAAACACATCATCAAATATACGTTAGAATGTAACACAATTTACATTCTATATACATGTAAATTGAGTATTGTGTTACATTCTAACGTATATTTGATGATGTGTTTCATTGTTAAAGTAGTTTCTTATTCCAGTAACAATAACATGGTTATAATGGATAAAGGTTGTGTTCATTTCCGTGTTTTACTGTTATATCTTTGTGTTATTAGCTTTGAAGTGACATTATAGGTCATCTTTCTTTATCTTTTTGTATTTTTATTTCACTATGTTTATTTTTATTCATCTTCCAATTCAGTCTCGGTTGGTGAGGAGTCTATTTCTATCATCACTTTATGTTGTTTACCTCTGATGGTAGGCGTTGGTTCAGTATTGTTTTACTTTTCCACTAGACTGGGTAGATACGATTCACAGGAATTGGGTTCCTCAAAATGGCCGCCATTCAGCTGTCAGTCTGATTTCTTTCTTCTATTTCAACAACTCACGCACTCAGCACGTATACGTGCGTTTTTAGCGGATTATACACAGTCGAGGTTTTCGATTCGACTACTGGTTGCGAACTAGAGGAGGAATACGTGCCGTATACTAGTAAGTTTAGTTTGTTCGTGGGTTATTGCTTCATGGTGGATGTGAAGTATGGTAGGGACACACTTTCATTGAGCACAATTTTTGTTTTTAGAATCACCACCACCCTGTAGGAGGGTTGGGACATGCCGATACGTTGAGAACTCCGTAAGTGAAATTGCTATTCTGCTTCTTTATAGCAGGTTTTTCGACAGTTCCAGCTTGTGTACTCTGCAACCATTTTCAATGTCGAATACCATTCATTCTTTTACCCACAGTTACTACTCACTGCTACAGCAGTATTTCATTGATTAGACACCCGTAGTGATCTACACGACCATTACTGTGGCGCTTAGAAAGTTGGGTGAGTTTCTTACATTAACAACACAATTCACGCGTTGGTTATTTTTGGCTATATTGTTAATGCACATGCTTCTTCGGGTTTTAGATCGACTGGAAGTTTTGACATACTTGTTGCAGTTTGGATATTTACCATTATTGGAGTGGAATTAGGTAGATATTGTTTTTACAATAATGGGGTTTCTTCTTTCTTACTACAATTTTCGCATCTTTCACTTCTTTTATTTATGCACAGGATGCGTAGATGCGTTTGGTAGTCTTATGCATTTGAGCACTTCGTTTTTCAGAGTCACCTGCATTATCGCCATTTGGTTGTCACGTATAATACTGCAAAGTCAATGATGCATGCATATACACTGTTTTAATACCTCCGATTTGTATAGGTCAGTCATTTAAATGTTACTCATGTATATATTCAGTATGATAAGTTTATTATGACATATGTTATAGATTTCATATATTCATTTATAGATATCCCTGAAGAAGGGTGTTGATTACACCGAAATGCATTGGGATTGTGGAGTGAACTGCATTTCACTGTTATGATTTGAATAAATTGACTTTTGAAAATCTGCATTTGGATTTGGATTCACAGTCTATGCATGGATAAAAGAAGTCAATCGGCAAGACATTTTGACTGAAGATGTAAGCTTACATGCTTTGAATATTTACGGTTTGGGACATTGTGAATTTATGAACAACATAGTTTTTCATGTTAAAATGTTTTAAAGATTTTGATGTATTGTTTATACACACTCACATAGGAGTGTTTTCGGGTAGTGCACGTCCTGTCTAGAACATTACGCTCTAATTAGTTTTTCAATTTTCTAAAAGTGGCATTTTCAAATTTGTAACTTAAAATCCATGAAAGAGTATTTTTCATTACTATTCCAAAGACACCAAACATGAACTGGTTACCTGTTCCCATTTGGAAATTACAGCTTATTAAATATAATAAGGTAATTCTAATGTTATCCTATGAGAGCGGTAGGCCTTGTAGTAGTGAAAAACAAATCTAGGGGTTTTTCACAACCAGGGCAGGTAATCTTAAAATTACACCCTACCCTGTGGGTTGTTTACTGCCTACTCTAGAGGTGACATATGTATTAAATAGGACGATTTGGGCCTGGCAAAAGGTTTATTTGTGCAGCTTGGTGGAACCAAAGATGGTTCTCTCATTGTTTAAAAGGTTTATTTTGCCAGGTCGAAATGGCAGTTTAACAATTATACACCCAGGTTGCAATGGCAGGCTTGAGACATTTTAAAGCGCTACTTAAGTGGGTGGCACAATAAGTTCTGCAGGCCCACTCGTAGCATTAAATTTACAGGCCCTGGGTACATGTAGTACAACTTTACTAGGTACGTATAGGTAAATTGAATATGCCAATTGGGGATAGGCCAGTGTTACCATGTTTTAAGGAGCACATGCACTTTATCACTTATTAACAGTTAAAGTGAGCAGAGTCCTAAGGCCAACAAAAACGAGATCAGCAGGAAATAAACGACGAGCAAGGCAAAAGGTTTAGGGGAAGACCATCCTAAGGCTGACAGGTCTAGCACACACCTTTTTCACCTGTTCTGGTTTACACCCTTTCCCATGTTACTAAGATCCCCAAATGCCCCATAGTGCTTTTTCATTCATCCTTACTACCGCCAACACCTAAATCGCCTTGTAACCCAACAGTTGTTGCCATATCTGTTAATTTTCATATTCTGTGCTGTCCATCTATCTCATGAAGGAACTTGACATTTAAAATGTTCTCAATTTCACAGGCTTCCTTTAGTGTTGCTTGCCATAACCTCTCCTGCATTTTCCTGTTCATACACTGCACGATCAATTGATCCTTTTTAGCTTTGTCAGTCATGTCTCTAAACAGACATTTGATTGCCAATTCAGGAAGCCTTGCAAGAAACTCATCCATACTTGTGTTAACTCTTTGTGATGGTGTTTAGATTTTATGCCTAATTATTGCTACATTGACTGATGTGGAAAATCTGCCTTTCACCCTCATTTTTCCTTTCAAGTAAGCATCAGGATTTTCATGTCCTGGATCTTTGGCTCTGAGTAGATATTTAAAAATATAATGTACTTATTTGCACAGTACACTTCATTCTTCTAATTTTATGGGTAGAGCAAAATATGTTGGCAGGCGCCCTATTCTGGTCGGCAATGATCAGTTGTAAGACAGTTTAAAAGTGCATTCTGGGTTTGATATGGCTCATACATTTCTTGCAGGTTATTCAGCACAGTGAGGCTGTGAAAAGTGTATGTGTCAGACACGGCAAACCAATGCTCAACACAAGTTAATTCATGTATTTGTTCAGCACATGTAAGATCTATTATCTTGGCGGTATCGCACAAGTTGTTACGCGTTGCTTTTTTTTCGAGCACACCTCTCACAAGATTGCTATTTAAATGAAGTGAATGCCAGAGTCATAATCCGCTCCAGTGTCATTAATAAATACTGACGGTATAACATTTCTTTGCTCCACAATATGTTTGGGTTAAGTTTACACTTTTTCAGTATTCACAAAACTGCATTTTAATTATAAGTTTATGAGTGCGGAGAATCCGCAGTCGCCTCGGAGAACTCGGCACATAGAAAGATAGGACAGGCAAATCTTTTTATGTGCGGCATTCTCTGCCCTGACTGTGGAGTCTCTGTGCTCGTAGGCTCATAAACTTCCTGCATAAAAATAATCCTGCCTACAACTCAGGCACCCTTGCACAATGAGGCAAGGGTGCTGCATTGGCACTAGACAGCACTCAGTGCGCCAGAGCAGTGAGAGAGCAGGAATGCACCATATCTTGACAGCTATGGCGCTTTCCTGCCTTCTCCATTTGACACAGCGCAGCAAGTTGTCTTGCTGCGTTGCATTGCGCTGCACCAAATAATGATAAATCTGCCCCTAAGTTTCTCACTGGTTTTGATGGGACAGGCCATGCTCCCATCTCTGGGAGCCAGTAAGGTATATTGAAGTTTTGTGGACTGTCGGTAAATAGCAGGAGTTCAGTTTTGGTTGGATTTTGCCTTAAAAAATTAGTTGATATCCAGTATCTTGTGCATCGTAAAACATTTGCAATTTCCTAATTAGGAGAGGGGACCCGACCTAAGACTTTCTTTATTTGAAACATAAACAGTGCATCATCTGTGTAAATGTAAAAGTAGCACCTTCTCCTGGAGGGCTAATGCAAGTGGGTATAAATAGATATTAAATAACAATGGAACTAAAATTCAGCCCTGCAGTATGCCATATTTAAGGATTGCAGGCTTAGCATAGAAGGATGCACTAGTCACTGTTTGTGTTGTCTCATTGATAAACGAATGGCTCCATCTCAGGGCTGTCTCTCCAATACATGTTTCTGTTAATCTAGAAATTCGTTTGGAGTGGTCAATGGTGTCAAACGTGGTTGGTAGATCAAGGGTGACAGGGGCACCAACCACTCCCTTATCTGCCGCTGTCCTAAAATCATCAAGGACAGACGCCACCAACATCTCCATATTGTGACCAGGTCTAAAACCTGTTTGATGTAGATCCAACAGTTTATGTGCTTCAACAAATTTCATTGGTTGTAAATAGACCCAAATCCCAAAAGCTTTTCCAAAAATGACATAAGTGAGATGGGTCTGTAGTTGTTCAGAACCCTATGATCTAAACTGAACTTTTTCAGTAGGGATCTCACAACAGATTATTTCCAAGCAGAGGGAACTTTTTCATTAATCAGGCTGCAATTAAATATAAAGAGAATATCTCTGAATCTAAGGAGAACATAGTCTTAGGTATTTCTGCTGGGACAGGATCGTTAGGTGATCCTGACAGCTACATGGAGGAAAATATCCCTGTGAGAGCTACTGGGAGAGATAGCTTTGATTTCTGTCAGTTGTGGAGATTTTGCTGATCTCTTTTCATCCCAGTATATTTTTTTATAACAGAGGCCTATAGGATTCTTTTTCGCATGGCTGAAATCTTATTACGAAAAGTCCAAACTTTTGTCTCAAAATATAAGATCTGTACCACAGAGAACTCTTGCTCTGATTAACCACCTGCTCAGAATAGGTTGGAAACGGAAGTGTTTAGCCCCATGAAATTGCGAATTGCCTGTGGTTGTATGCCGGAAAAATCCAGTTCCACATTTTGTTCCCTATTCCATGGTGTTATAATGGTAAATGCACAGGACTGCCGGGGTGTAGTAATCAAAAGTATAAAGTTGACCCCTGTCAGTAGCCTGAAGGCCTATGTCACTATTCACTAGTGTCATAGGGCTGTATTGCTAACATAGTCAGAATTCTATACCTGTCACGTTCAATATTCCAAACCATCATACCACAGTGATTGAAAATGAATCATTTAGCAGGAGGTGGGTACTCTTATGGGTTTATCTCGGTGCGAGACAATAGGCATTGAACATTTGGGAGATGTGTGGAGAGATCATTCATTGATAGGGTTCGAGGTCCTTCGACAGTAACAGATGGTGGATACCGAGTACTATCAGTACCTTCAATTGGGTCATGCACTGCAGGTGCATGTTCTTGAGGGCGACCCATACTCGAAAAATGTATCCCCACTATTTACCGGAAGATAGTCAACAATTCCCCAGACTTACTGGCAGCCCCGAGACTAGCCTGGACTGGTGACTTGAGCGACCTTGATGATGATGAGTGGCTTGGAGGAGCTTCAAAGGCCACGCGAAATAGGTATTCAAGCCAGGTTGAGGGTGGTCCAACTTAAGATCCTACATACGACATATTATTCATGGACTCTCCTTCATAAAATTGGGAAAGCTGATTCGCCATTACGTAGAACAAGCTGTGCACAGGGTATCTTCTTTCATATCCTATGGGATTGTCCGGTGATTCAGGGGTTTTGGCAGTGTGTGGTGGGGGTGATGTCCCAGGTCATGTCATTGCAGGTACCCCTTGACACTAAATTATTGCTACTAATGGTAGAAAGGGAGGACAACTGGCCCAGGTACCAGAAAATATGCCTGGCAATGGTGGCCTCGGTCGCAATATGCAGTATTGCAAGGAAGTGGCGCACACCTACTCCCCCAAGGGTTGAAGATTGGGATTCAGACCTTGACTGGTGTCAGAGGGCAGAGGAGGTGATATATCAGAGCCGTGGTTGCCCCAGAAAATGGGACAAGATATGGTGGTCCTGGAGAGACTTCAGGGGAGATGAGCTGGAGTCCTGTTTGCAGGGAATAGCTGAGGTTGCGTGATTCTACTGTGCTGTGCATGCTATCTGCTTTGTGACCTATACTATTTGTGACCTATACCAAGGCAGCGTTAATGATGTATTGATTCCAATGGTGATTGCCCACATGAAGTGTGTCGATGTAATCCCACACAATATGTACAACTGAGATTCTCTCTGTCTTGCCCTGTATGATGAGCGTTGTTTCAATAAAAAGAATTAAAAAAAATAGAAAATGAATCATTTATACACAGATGCCTTTTGATAAATAAGAAAGGTTTGTTTCAACTGCTCAACATTTTGTGTTCCTTACATAAAGGATTGCACCTGTTGTGTCAAATTGTAATGACAATCATATTTGAGTCTTATTTTATAAGTTTAATTTATACTTTGCCTTATGTGTGGTGTGGTAGGAACGCTGGTGGCCTAATGGCAATAGGTAGATTAAAGACCCAGAGAAAGGAGTGACCCTTGTAATACAATACATAGCATTTATCAAGATAATGGTCGCACACTCAAACCCTCTGTTCAAGAGATACTACTCTTTGGCAAAGCACATCTTTACTGGACTGAGTACTGGTGGCCTGCAGAGCTTGGCCCTGCCCGCTCTCCCAGAAGCACAGTGAGGAACTTGGGCATTCTCTTTGATAACAAGCTATCGATGAAGGACCATGTGACATCTACATGTGGCATGTGCTTTGAGACAATGCGCCTTCTTAGGAGGATTTTCCAGTGGCTGCCACTGGCCTCCCCCAAGGCTCTCGTCCAGACCCTGATAATCAGCTGCCTGGACTAAGGAAACACGCTTGTGGTAGCTTCAAATGCATCTCTTTATGCCAAGATGCAGGTGGAACAAAATATGGCAGCCCGACTGGTTAATAAACAGCCACAGGGCACCTCTTCAGTCCCACTGCTCAGAGCCTTGCATTGGCTTACCATAAAGAAGAGAGCAATTTTCAAACTCTTTTGCCTGACATATAAAGTTCTGGCAGGTTAGGGACTGGACAAGTTGGATAGAAACCTTAGATCAAGAAATCAGCTCCTTCTCTGTCTTAGACACATTCGCACATCCAAGTACGGTGGACGGGCTTTTACATACTTTGCCCCTTACCACTGGAATAAACTCCCCTTTGTTATTAGGGCTTGCACTGATTTCATAGGTTTTAAAAAACAGCTCAAAACTTGGCTGTTTTAATGACTGCTCCTGACTTTTTTGTTACCTCAGCACCGAGATGCCCCTTCGGGGACGAATCGAGCGATATACCAAATATTCATAAACATAACATAACAAGAGATGCTCCTGCTATGTAGCATAAGGACAGGTCACTATGTGTTACAGATTAATATTAGAGCCACTCAGCCCCTTTGTAAAGAGAGAGGCAGACATAGAGATCTTTGGATGAAGCTGGGTTTATTCAATCAATCAATCAATTTCATCTTTATTCGGGTACAGATGTATCCATTAAAGTTCATAAAAACACAATAAAAACCACATGCAATATACAGTAAAACATATAAATAGTTAAAACATTAAATTCATAAAAAGATCCTGTTTAAGGGCTTCATTACGAGTCTGGCAGTTCATGGACCGCCAGACTCATGGGGCCACAGTGGTAGCGGTCTTCTGATGCCCCATTACTACCAGGGTGGTCGTGCCGCCCTGGGAACACCTGGCGGTGGTGTGGTGGTATTGAGGCCGCAATATGTTTGTTGGGGCTGCTGCATCCCCACAAAGCATATTACGAGTTTCCTCACCACCACACTTTTCATGGCAGTGCGACCGCCATGAAAAGTATGGCAGTGAGGAAACAAAGAGGGCCCTACAGAGCCCCCTTGTGCCTCACGCCATGTGGATGCACACAGGGGGGAACAACATGTGCCCCCCTGTGTGCATGCAACCAGTACCTGCACAGCATGGACTGCAGCAGCCCATGCTGTGCAGGTACTGCCTTTGACATTCACATTGCGGTGCCTATTTCATAGGCACTGCCCTGGGAATGCCAAAGAACCGCCCGCCAGACAGGAGAAAACTCCTAATCTGGAGGGCATTTGTACATGGGTTTGGTGTTGTGGGAGCGGGGCTGTCCCGCTCCTGCACTGCCAATCTCATAATAAGGTCCTAATTTCCATGACATGACAGCCATGAATGGGACAGAGCTTTTTAAATATGAATTCAAATGTAGACAGTGTTCATCGAGAGATGAGCTTGGACAGTGGTTCTCAAGAAAGCACCTATATGAGAAATTGACTCATCATCAAGTAGAAGCAGCATACTAGATGCTGCCCTAAAATCAGTGACACATGCCTCTTGATTAAGGGGAGCAAAATACGCTTTGTATATAAAGAACAAAAACCACAGAAAAATTAAAAGTGCGCATGGATTGACCTGAACTCCCATTACACAGGCAATGTAAAGAATCATGGTTCTCATGGAAACCTAAGGGGAGCATAACAGATATTTCACAGTAGCTGCCCTAAAGCAGAGCAATAGGCTGCGCTTCCAATGGCCCAAAGGTTTAGTCAAATACCTTGCAATCAATCTATCCATTCCAATATTCCTGAAAGCCACCACACTCGGCTTCTTAAGCTCAAAGGCCAATCTTTTGTCCTGAGAAAATTTAAACAAGGCTAGCTGCAACAGCCTTTTACTAATGGCATGGCTACTCCCAGGGTTCTCAAACAAGTGCTGGTAACCAACCTTGTGCAAGTGAGATTCCACTGCTGCTAACCAAGGAATGTTCTTGCCTTTATCGCAGCTGAGGCAATTAGATAATGTCTCTTGTAACACTTGCCTCCTTGTTTGTCCAAACTGCTAGCCATGGTAAAGAAGCGTGGGCACTGATATAGTCTTCAATAAAAGGTATATTCAATTTGCTTTGTGCAGATAAGATGGGAGGTGGACATGGGAGCCCCAGGACTCTTCCACAGATTCTATTTTGTTCAGACTGGATTGTATCATATTTAATAATGCCCCAGACCTCTGACCCGTATGTAGCCATCGGGAGGCATTGCATTTTTAAAAAAATCAGAAGTGGCATGAGTGCACCACCCCTCCTGGGTTGCGGTAAACTAAACAACAAGACAATCGCCCTGGATAATGTATTCCCACAATGCGCAGTATGCGCCATCCAGAACTTATTATAGGTGAAGACAAGGCCTAAATAGGAAAAAGTGCTAGTGCATTTTAAGCTAAACTCACCCACACTAAGGTCGGCCAGATTGTACTTTCTCAGACCAATGGCCATAATATAGGATTTAGTAAAATTAGCATGTAGATCTAATGTGGCCATAAAATTTACGAAGCCTTGGACTAAAAGTCTCAGAGTCCTTGGGGTGCAAGACATCAGCACAGCATCGTCTGCATAAAACAAAGATGGTAACGGAGAGTCCTTAACTTTAGGGACGTCAGGAGTGATGGGTAATAAAAAAGAGTCAAGATTATTAATATATAAAATAAATAAGAGTGGGGCTGAAACACATCCTTGTCTCACACCCCGAAAGAAACCTACATCTCTAGACACCTCTCCCTGAGTATTGATTCTAATTCTAGCCTTCATGTCCCTGTGCAAATAGGCTAAAAAGTGCACCAGCGCTTCGTCCATCCTGTATGCTAAAAGATTTGACCACAGATTTGAGCTATTAACGAAATCAAATGCTGAGGTCAAATCCATAAACGCTAAGTAAATAGCAGAGAATGTTGAGCTTTGGCATATTTCCCAGTGAGCAGATTGAGATTAAGGCACTGCTCAACTGTGCCGACCTTGGACCTAAAACCATACTGGCAAGGGTATAAGATGGACTGCTCTTCTGCCCATTCCTTTGTCCGATTACATATGACCCTTTCCAAAAAATTTAATGTGGTAACTATTAGGGAGATGGGCCTAAAACAACTAGGTTGCGAGCGGTCACCCTTTTTAAAAATAGGGATAATGATAGAAGTTGACCATGTGCTTGGTAAAGGGGGATGGGCCAGGCTCTTTAAACAATTAATAATAATGGAGCCCAAATTTCGGGGTTACGTTTAAAAAGGTCCATTGGTACCCCATCCGGGCCGGGGGCCTTTTGCCCAATACTCTGATTTATCACGTCTTCGACTTTGCCCAAAGTCAAACGCACTACCGCTTAAGCGGGAGCGACACGGAATTCGCTGTCAGCAGAAATGGGAACATAAATGTTGGCAAAGTGCAATTGCCAGGCCTCGCTAGAAATGTTACAGCTTATTGAGGTTGTTGCCTGATTCAACTACTGCATATTTTTAACCGCAGCCTTGTTTGCCACTGAAGCTAGTGAACTCCATTGTTGGTCCAGTGCTTCCTTCTTTCTTACTGTGGTAACCTCTTCATATATTTTGCGCAACAAAGGCAGCTCTTGTGGGTTACTCAGGTTGGCAGTAAGGGCCAAACCCAATTGGAGGTTGGCAATGCAGCATTCGGGACTAAACCATCGAGGTTTGTTAACAATTGGATGTGAGGGTCTCAATAGCTCTTTCCTAATAATGGAGCAGAGCTGAGTAAATGCCACGGCAGTAGGATAGGTGGTGTCGAGCTTGGTTAGACAAGCCATGACCAGGGCCAGACCCTCCTTAATCACATAAGTGAGTGGGTCCAAATTGCTCTCCAATTTAATCTGAAGCCACCAGTAGAAGGTTCAAGATCACTCGCTCCACATTCTCTTGAATAATGAGGTTTAGGAGACAGTGTAAATGATACCTCAATTGGGCTATGTTCCCCTTGGTTTGAGGGAACAACTTTGCCGGACAACTGCAATTCCTCCAAATTAGGAGATATAAAAAAATAATCAATTGTGGATGAGCAGCCTCGGCTCCTATAAGTAGGTAATTAAACAGCGCTTTCGGCAGCGATGTCCATGAAATTATTGAGGTCATAAGTTGCCAGATATGACAGCAGCTCTAGGCCTCTGGCGTCGAAGCTATTCTGATTGTGGATACAATTATTTGTGGTAGCTATGCTAGATAAGCATGAGGAATTAATCATGGGTTTGAGCCTCGCATTAAAATCTCCACTTAAACAAAGGTCTGCTGATTGCCCGCTATCGCCAACAGTATTTTGTAGAGAAATGATATAGTTGAATAATATAGGAAATTTGTTGGGGCCATATTATCAAGAACGGCGCAAACATTATCGCCGCTTTAGCGGCAGCAAACTGCCGCCAAAGCGGCGATAAGGGGCTTGATAATATGCCCTATAGAATTCCAATAGAAGCCCAGGTTTGATGTCCTTGACACCAGAACCTGGGCTTCTATTGGAATTCTATAGGGCATATTATCAAGCCCCTTATCGCCGCTTTAAGGCAGTTTCCTGCCGCTAAAGCGGCGATAATGTTTGCGCCGTTCTTGATAATATGGCCCTTGGTGTTTTGGAAATGTCAGTTAAACCATTATTATAAAAATTAATTAAATATAGCGTTGGACCCCTTTTATACCTCCCTACCTGACAGTTACTGTTTTCAGATTCTAATGCCATAACACAACCCCCAGCCTTGATGTTCACCCAAGTGGCCAGCCCCCTGCCGCACAACCTGATCTAGAAGGGGTTGCCAAATTATTACAGCACGCAATATTTCATGCTTCGCCCAGGTCTCCTGAAACATTAAAATGTCATACTGTCTTGGATCAAGCTGGGTTTAAAATGAGCTGCATGAAAGTTTTCTCTTGGTGCATACACTCACTGCTCTGTGAAAAATCTCTGAGAAGAGTGGGGGCACGCATTTTAGAGCAGAAGCAGCTGGCTTTGCACACACCGCCTCCTCCTTAATTTGTCTCTGCGGGAGAGCTGCTGGGGGCTGTCTGCTGCTCTGCTGCAGACAAGAGCAGCATAACAATGCAACACCCCCAGGACTAAAACAAGCACTATGCTCCAATCTCATACTTTTTTTTGTATTTACGGTCTCGGCGTGAACGTTTCCCTTTAGGTTTGTCTTTGAAGTTTGAGAAAATACAAATGAGAAACAATGAAGGTACCAGCACTGATGGATATTGTAGTGGTCAATGTGTAAATGCATTTCTGTGATTTGTAAGATATTGCATTTTGTGGGTGACCCAAGCTGGTGTTAGTGATCGATAGTCCTCACTGTACCATAGCTCTTGATAGTGCAGAAGGTTCAGTGGCACCATGACTCAAGGGTGAACAATTGCCTAGAATTTCAAATATATGTTTTGTTTGAGGTATAAAAGTGCATGTGTAATTCAATTTGTGAATTTATTGCTCACTTTAGAATTATTCCTGGTTTGTCCTGTGTATTCCCAAAGTGCTTCGTATGCATATTTAGTTCACATTGTGGCAATGGTTGGTTAAGCTTTATTTCATTTTTACACCCTGATAGACTGTGAATGATTTTGTTTTATGATAAACTGCTGGTAGGGAGTTAAATGCTTAGTATATCAGATTATTTTTATTGCATTGATTTGTGAGAGTGGTGCTGTATTTAAGATATTGCGCTGTTTCCGTTATAAAGACAGTGTGGCTTAGAGAGGGGAGTTATAGCTCAGTGAGTGATTCCTTGCACATCAGTTATTGACAGTGCTTAGAATTGTCTAAATGCAGTACCAAGCACTATTTTATTCAGGTTTCAATTAATTCTAATCCTGAGTTTGACATGTCCTGTTCTTAGTAGCTCTCATTTCACAGGACACATGCTAGTTAGTGTACCAGCCAGAAATCATCATCTTAACGTGTGCCTTATGTTTTACCAGTGAAATGCCCTGTACAACATTTAAAAAATATATATTTCTGTCTTCCTGCCGTTTACAGTTTAGGCTCTGATCTGTGGAGTTGCTAAGAAATGTTTTTAAGGTAAAAACACAAAACATAATTTCAGCAGAGCGGCTATAGGAGAAAAAACATTTTCCCCCTGTCCATTCATCAGATGTGTCGTATTTGAGGGCAGCTGTACACCACTAACTCTGCACTCAAAGCTGTACGGGGCAGATTTACAAGCCCCTTGCGCCACTTTTGCGTTACTTTTCCCATGTTAAAAGTGACGCAAAAGTGGCGCAAGGGGCTTGTAAATAAGCCCCTACATATTTAACAACACATCGAAAATGGCTTTCCTATGAAAAGAGCCCCTAGAGCCAAACTGGGTTGATGGTTATGGTAACTCAGTCAATCAATCAATCAGTGTCTTGTAGAGCGTGACTACTCAACCGTAAGGGTCTCAAGGCGCTGGGGGGGGGAGCTGCAGGTCTGTCAAGGCGCTGTGGTTCAGCCAAAGAGCCAGGTCTTGAGGTCCTTCCTAAATTGGGGTAGTGACGGTGATTGCCTGTAGTGGAGAGGCAGGGTGTTCCAGGTCTTTGCTGCGAGGTAGCAGAAGGATCTTCCTCCGGCTGTGGTCTTGCGGATACATGGGACGGTAGCCAAGGCCAGTTGGGTGGAGCGGAGGTCTCTGGTGGGTACGTGGAATGTGAGGGGGTGGTTGAGGTACCCAGGCCCTGCATCATGTAGGGCTTTGTAGGCATGTGTGAGGAGCTTCAAGGTAATTCTTTTCTTGACTGGGAGCCAGTGGAGGTCTCTTAGGTGGCTGGTGATGTGGTTGCGGCGGGGATGTTGAGGATGAGTCTGGCGGCCACGTTCTGGATGTTCTGCAGTTCTTTTAGGAGTGATGCGGTGTAGAGAGCGTTGCCGTAGTCAGTGGACTAATATGTCTACTACAAGGATCTGTGCTTGATCTTATGTCAAAATGTTTGAATCCTGGTGGGCTGACACATCCATTCAACCTTCTGAGGTCGCATGCATCTGGTCTACTGCTCCCTAATAATTGTTTGTTTTTTATGTCTAAACACTGTGGAGGTAGACCCATTTTCCTCGCTTCCATTTGGGACAGCTGCAGCCTCGCTATCTCACTGAGGGTCTTATTTACAAGCCCCTTGCGCCGCCGGTACGTCATTTTTTCCCATATTAAAAGTGATGCACCGGCAGTGCAAGGGGCTTGTAAATAAGCCTCTGAGTCTTCAGACTACAGAAAGCATAGGCAGTACAAATATGGTACTGGGGAAGTGTCTGCAGGTCACAGGGACCTTAAACTGACATTAACATAATGTTGCTGCCTCAGCCACGAGTGGTTTCTAATGTTTTTTTGGCAGTGCAGGTGGAACTGCATGCTGCATTATCTTGACAGGTGCGCTGTGAATACACCAAAGGTATCCACAGCTCTTTTGTCACTTTACTTTTTGAATTAATTATAAAGTAGTATCTGCAACTAAAAGAAAATCAATGTGTGAAGCATAGAAACTGGCTAAAGTGGCCGGTGCTGCACATGTTTAATGTCATCTAAAGATGCTACTAGAATCTGGTATGGCAATTATTACACATGCAGACTAGTAACAAAAATAGCAAAAAAATGAATATGCCAGTTCTCAAGTCAGTGCTGTGATGTGTATAAATCTACTGTTCTCAAATGTGAGACATGGCTAGCTCATCTTCTGCTGTCCAATGTAAGGGATAGATGACTCATCTCCTACGGTCTAATGTCGGGCATGACTAGCTCATCTCGTGCAATCCGTTGTCAGGCATGGGAAAGCTCATCTTCTACTGTCCAGTGTCAGGCATGGCTAGCTCGTTCTGTAAACCACTGAATCCCATGCCTGGGGGGATAGAGAGAATGAGAGGAAAGCTTTGGCTGTTGTTGTTTCTGCCCTCCAAGACCACAATCTAAAGTCCCAAAAGACAGATGAGATAAGTCTATCCAGAATGGACTTGGGTACTCGCCTAAGGAAATTATTCACATTTTGGCGACCCTGGTGTCCTATACATCTCACTCCGAAACAGGACTAGGATATAACAAAAAATTGAAAGGCAAGGCCTCAAACACCACCCTGGCTGCCATGCTTCATCACTTCCTCTTGTCCAATGTCAGCCATGGCAAGTACATATCCAGCTGTCCAAAGTAATTTTGCAATATACACCCGTACATGCTGATGGCAAAACAATATATGATTGGCTAATGACTGCCCTTACAAAAGTAAAAGAGCAAGGGCCAGATGTACAACCATTTTTTGCGCTCGCAAAGGGGAAATTGGCCCATTTGCGACTGCAAAATAGGTCTGCCCTATTTACAAACCCTATTTTGCGAGTTGATAACCTATTACCAACTCGTAAAATAGGGTTTGCGACTCGCTATTAGGAAGGGGCGTGTCAAGGGCGTCCCTTCCTAATAGCGACTCGCACTTCAACGTAAGATTGTTTTGCAGTCGCAATTGCGGCCGTTAAACACTCGCAGTTTACTACCCATTTCAAATGGGTGGTAACCCACTCGCAAACGGGAAGGGGTCCCCAGGGGACCCTTCCCCTTTGTGACCGGCATTGAAAATATTTTTTAAGAGCAGGCAGTTGTCCCACATAAAAAGCAGTCACAGACATGGTGGTTTGCTGACCCCAGCAGGCCACCATCCTTGGGAGTGCTGGCCCTTCCTAATGGGGTTGCAATTTGCACCTGCCTCATGAATATTAATGAGGCAGGCAATTTGCGACCCCATTAGGAATCGCAAACAGTGTCTGAGACACTGTTGTAAATTCCTATTTGTGAGTCGCAAATTGCGAGTCGCAAAACGATGCAATTTGCAACTCGCAAATTGGTAGGGTCATACATCTGGCCCAAAAGTCAGCCATATTGTTTAGATGATACTTTAGCTGTGTTCTGACTTTTAAGTGCAAATATAGTGTCCTACTGTTTTATAAGTGCTTAGGAAGGGATGAGTCAGTTTATATAAGTGAGTTAAGGTAAGTTAAAGCCAATGACAGACATGGCGAGCTCATCTCCTATTGTTCAATGACAAGCATGGCAAGCTCATCTTCTGTTGTCCAATGTCAGACATGGCTAGCTCATTCAATCCTTTTATTTCATTTTGCATTCCAACACTTGAAGTGTTTAGTTTCACTTTGTGGTGGAAAACCTGCAAGTTATATAATGGTAAGAAACAAACATTACTGGATCAGCTACTCATGCCTGACATGGGAAAACTTGAGAGCTCTATTGAACGCTCTTCCCCTCTATTCAAAGTTAATTTAATTAATGGTACAAACATTTGAGTTCTGTCATTTCTGTAACTGTTGAGTGTAGGTGCTAGCGGAATAAATGTTATGAGGGGCTGTTACGATCATTTTCGTGTATAATACAAACACATTAACATGTCTGACAGAAATGTGATTATTGCATGCAACCAATAGTGAGTCTAAATGCACCTTTTACAATTAATTTGAAGTAGAAGAACCTACTGACTTTGGTAGTTCACGCACTGCGATCGTTTGCACAGTGAGTTGTTGCATCCCTTCGATGCACGCAGGCTTGGCAGTACTGCACAGTGATCCTTTATTGATGCACACAAAAGAAGAAAATTAAAGGAAACATTGATTACCAGGATATTGTTTTCTCTAATCTATGCATAGTAAACTAATAAATAATGCGGCACTCTAGATATTTATGCAGCATGGTATTTCATATCTCAGAACAGTTGGATTGCGACTAATCTGGCTTTAATTCAACGATGCATTTCATTTGAGTTCTATGATGGCACTTGATGCAGTCAATGCAACCACATGCTTGTCTGGGAGTATGATTAAGGAAATGCATGATCTTTCACTGGTTCCAGAGGACTGCTGTATGCCTCCACATAACAATAGGCCTCCCTATCTGCTGCAGTTAGCAACTTGATGTCCTATCTTTCAGGGATCTCCAGGGAAAAGCAACCATTGACATAATGAGGAGTCACCTATGTGATTCTCCAGAAATCGATGCATTGCACCCTTGCCTAGTAAAAAGTCCATATGTTTTTACTTTTAGTTTAGGATGACAGTTATTAACCACTCCCCTTGAAAGTTCTATAGGGATATCTCTGTATTCTTAAGAAAATTGAGTAAATCCAAGGTGACACCAAAGTTATATTAAATTATGTATTTAATGTATTCTTATAAGTGTAGGAAGCTAGCTCTTTATATAGTGGACAAAAATGAGGTACACTGTGTAAAAAGTCCAGGCATCCCTTATTGGTTTACAAAGGCAAAAATGATAACACTAAATGCGCTCTTTTGTGGTAGAGCTGGCAAGCAGTTAGGCTTATCAGAGGATAGTGTTAAGCATTCATTGCACACACAGAGTCAGTAACTGAGACACACACTCAATAAAGAAATCCAACACCAATTTGCATAAATAACACAGATTTTTATATGATTTTAGACACCAAGATCACCTTAATCAAGCAAGTACTTTTCAAAATAGTGATTTTTCAGAATTTATAAAATGCACTGTATTGTTACTTTAAAACGTGACGTTATCCTACATAGGAAACACATATACTGCATTTGGTCACTTACCAATGACTTCAAGGACTGTTCTTCTGGACTTAAGGTAAGTACGGGCCAAGGTCCAAGGCAGCATCAATAGATCACCTCAGTCAGCTCTGGGGCGTCCTGGTGCAGAGGTGCTTTTCAGCATCCGGTGCCCCGTTTAAGTCAATGTGGAACGGTACCTGTAATAGAGACTTCAAGCAGGGAATGGGGGCCAGTCCAGTAAAACCCACAGGGGGGCTCAAGAATTGAGAGTCTTGGGCATGCAGGGACACTGTTGGTCCACTCAAACTGGAGCTAGGGGGCTTGTGTGCACTGGGGCTTTGTCTGGTGGGGTTGCATCACTGTAAACTCTCCATGTTCTCTGTTCCCGCAGAAAGAAGCTGCACTTGGCGACTGGGAGACCAGTCTGTCCACGCTCCTTATGCCATTCCAAATTGATTCTATTTAGTAATTCATGATGTGTGCTGTACCAAACCATTTGTACTATGAACCTAAAAGAAAGAAGATGCCAAAGCCTTTTCTGAAGCCCTATTCACATTGATCCTCACAGGTGAGGAGGAATATGTTTGTTCTAAGAATTATGATCCATTTGTCCTTATTGCTGAAAATGCTGTTGAGCAACAGTGTAGCCAGAAAATTTAAAATAGCCCCTTCTTCAATCCATGACTCGAATGTCATCAGGTGACCAAAGTGAATAGGCCCTAAAATAGGTCCCTACATCCCTCCTTCCTCCATCTATCTCGCCAGCTGTTTAGCATTTCATCCATCCATCCATCTATCAATCTTTTCACACTTATGCCCATCACACCTTTCTCTACCAGTTTGTCCATCCACCCTTCCATCATTATAGTCTTCATCCAACAAACTGTCAGCAATTTATCCATCACTTATCCATAAATTATTTTTCATTCATCCACCCATTATTTCACCCTCCTATCAATTTACCCATCCATCCTTTTACCGTTCAGTCCAGGTTTCCAACCATTCATCTCAGCTTTCATCAATCCTTCCATTCCACCCTTGCACCCATCTTTTTATTCTTTTGTCCTTTCCTTCCTATAACAGTTTCTTCCTTCTTTTTGTATGCCCTTCCCTTCTCTCTTCCTTCCTGCCCTCTCTGTCTCTCTCCTTCTCCTTTTCTCTTCCGATATCTCCATCTGGGTCTCCCATACTGTGATTGATTTTGGTTCCCTAACAATTGTTATGCGTTTCCAGACCTTATTTATATAAGACCACTTGTCTGTAAAGATGCAGACAAAACTGGTTCATAAATTACACCACTGCCTTAAGCTACCGAAGTTTGTGACACCACTATTGTTGAGAGGCCCAGGTTGTTTCTAGTGAGAGCTTTGAAATGGCACGGTTTGAAAACACTAGCAGGTTTATTTATGAGCCCTTGTGACACTTTTGCGCCACCGGTGCGTCACTTTTTGTGAAGCACCGGTGGCGTAAAAAATGTGCCACATTGCGCCCTATTTACAAAGTGACGCATCTATGCAGATGCGTCACTTTGTAAACCCCTGAGCCACATTATACCTGCGACAGGTATAATGTATGCAGGGTGGGCGTTACCCCGCAAAAAGCCTTGTAGAAGTGGCACATTAAAATCTATAACATTTTAGTGCACCACTTCTAGGACACTACTGCGTCAATATCTTAGGCCTGCCTCATGGGAGGCGTAAGACTGACGCAGGCCCTTTCACATAGGGCTTGCCCCATGTGAAAAGAACATTTCTGGAGTTGCGTCACGCTTCTGACAAAACTCAAGCAATGCGTAAGTTTTGCGCCGACAGATACGTCAGTATTACTGACGTATATCTCATTCCTTGCGACATGATGTGTCATACAGTAAATATGACGCATCGATGGTGTTGCAAGGAGGGCGCACTGAGAAGTGTTGCATCGCTGCTTTGTCGCAGCGATGCGACACCTCTCATAAATAAGGCCCTAGGACTCTTACTTCATGTGATCCAGTAAATGTCAGCCTCTGTGTGGGCAGAGATCATAACTATTAGTATGTCAGACTTTTATCAAGCCAGCAATTACTAGGTGTGAGACAGACCGGCCGCTGGAGTTAATTTACGGCCTGCCAAGCCTGTTGAAAATTAATGATGAAAATACTCAGCAAGCTCAACCGGATTCCACTTGTTTAAACCCATTTGGATGGGGAAAACTTCTTATAGAAATTATTTATTTGCCCTTATAAAGACCAGTCCCAAGGATTCATCGGGCCGATAAATAATGTATCTTCCAACTGGCCTCTCTAATGAGCGACTATGGTGCCTGGAAATCAAGATTTGGACATGTTTTGTCGTGCAGTAGAAGGTATTCTGTCAAACTAATTCTGAATCCTTCTCATCATGTTACCCCTGCTTTCTTGGCTACTTTGGGAATAGATATAGTTAGGAAGGGAAACGTCAAAGGATTTCGGTACAGAAAAATACAAAAAATCCTAAAGCCAAGGGTACATTCTATTTCCCACCTGTCCTACATTGCTAGAGGCTTTGCACACTACACCACTTAACCCACTCACATATTTCTGCACAAATCAAAACAGCAAAAAGGAATGTGCAGAGAAGTAAATTAAATTGAAAAAGTATTGAATTAACGGAGTCCCTAAAAAGTAAAATAATGTAAAGAAGTAAAATGCATATGATGAGAAATGCAAGGTGTTTAAATAATGAAAGGTGAAACTGCAAGCTGCAGTATGGGGATCAATTCAAGAAGCCGAAAAAAGTCTGCGCACAAATAGTACGATGAAGGGGTTGCGTAGTCTTGCATCGCAATACACTGTAGCTCCACTTAATATTCTGGTAAGATTTTTCTGATTGTACACTGCTTGGTTTTAGGTTGTATTTTTAAACTTTTAACTTTGTAACCATGAACGTCAATTCGCCAAAATGTCTTGTGTAGCGGAAGTGACATCACACGCCAGTTGACCTTAATTTTACTCACACACAGGCAGCGTTAAGCCACATTAAGTGGCTTAACATTGCCTTCTAAATAAGGCGAAGGGTTTATCGTCACACGAACGTCATAAAAAGTGAGGCTCCTGTGTGATAGGGGCTTGTAAATATGCCCCTTCATTCCTTTAAAATCTTTTGGGGTGCCTGAGTAATGCATCACCAGAAGAGTGATTAGACCCATAAAGGAGTCTGAATCAGAATCAAGTGCCTATATGTGCACCTGCTTGTGCCTGATAAGGCTCTGTGAGGTACTATTAACACCTGGTTTTGTAATTAGCTAGTGTCAGTTGGATTTAACCATGGCCATAAATACAAGTATTGCATTTAGATGTGCGCTTAATATATATTTGGCGATAATTGCGCAGGACATGCAGTGCATTTTGGGTGACTGCAAAGGGAGTTCTCCTTTTCTGCTTACAGATTACACCATAGTTGCAACCTCCTGTGCAACTGATTCTTTGGGCCTCTCCTGTTTGCACCCAACCACAGATTTTAACAGCCGTGAAACCCTCTGGAATTTCACGGAACATGCAAATTTGCAGTCTTCTCTTCCTACAGATTCTGTGGTGCGTTACTGCTATACAATGCAATCTGCATCACTGAAATGTGTAAATAAGCATTGAAATGCATGTCAAAATGTATGAGAAAATGTACAAAGATACAACTGTGCGGGTGCAGCCTTCATTCCCTTAAAGTTTCCATAACGATTCCTTTCCTACATCCTTAGGTGTTTTAAATCATGTTTTAAGCATGAAAATACAGTACAGTACACTTAGGCGAGATGAGATTACTTAGGTCAATATCATCCCAGGCCCAACCTCTTATATCAATCCAGCAGAACATCGTTTTATCTAGGGGTCCCAGATCACCCTCTGGCACCCATCTGCCTTCAAGGAGGTTGTTAGGTGGGTCAGGAAGGTTAGATAACATTTCTCCTCAAGCTGTGAGATCCTCTGTAAGTTTGTAATCACTAGGTGCCATTTTAATATGTTGTTCGGCTGCTAAATGCCAGTTCAATCAAATCTTTCTTCCAATGAGCTAGCACGGGTGGATTTGGGGACTCCAAATTGATGGCCATCCTACGTTTTGCAAGCACCATTACCAGAGCCATCATTCGTAGTGCTATTTTACCTTGCTTATGCCTCAACACTGCTTTGAGCAGACATACTTTTATATTTGCATTCAGTACCACACCGGTAATAGCCCACAGAGTGTGCATCACCGTCCCCAAAAAAGACCTCTAGATGCGGGAAAGGCCAGCTCATGTATAGAAAATCAACTGCAGCATGCCCACATCTACAACACTGAGATGTTCTGTCAGAGTAAATCAATGCTAGCTTCCTTAGTGTGAGATACGTCCTATGTAAGAAGTGAAATTGTATCAGCTTAAATCTAGGGTTTGTGGATATATTTTTGGCCTTTTTACTGGGCCACTTATACTCAGCCACAGTCAGTTCATTGGGACAATCTTTAACCCTGGGATCACACGCTCTATTAGTATCGCCGCCCCTATCGGACAGCAATGTTGTGTATAATTGTATGATCAATTTTCTGCATCCAGCCAACTCTAGCAGTAGCTGCATAAGCTTGTGCTCTGCTGGTCCTTCTGGAAAAGAATTCCAGATCCCAAGAGCGTGTTTGCCAATCTGGCATATTGAAGGACTGCCCAGGTCCTAACTCAGATGGCTTCTGTGCCTGCTCAAATTATGTGAATTGATTAATAATGAACAGATCCCATACTTCCTTGATCCTCCCAACTGCAATCTAAGGTCATATCTTGCAGCATGTTCCGGAATGGATGTAAGTACAAAAGAGGGAGAACCAACGCAAATGGAGCCCTTTTACTACTCTGCGTCAGATGTCCACCATCTGTCTAATCAGATAGAACAGGTTGTGCAAGACTCCTCTGCCCATCAAAGTGTACGCAGAATGCATGCCCCCCAGCAGTGACTTCACCCAGATAGGTCTGCATTTGAACCAGCAGACTGCATGCTACAGGTTGGCTGCAGCATAATTAAAATAAAGATCCATGAGTCCCAGTCCACATTCATGCGACGGGAGCTTCAGTATGTCACATTTTGTACAGCCACGCTTCCTGGCCCAAACCAAAGTACACAACAGACTATTGAGTCGGAGAAATGTTTCAGTCGGGATCCAGAACATAGTGCTTTACAGCACACAAAGACTGCAAGGAAGGAAAGAAAATTGACCAGAGAAATGATGCCCATTATAAAAAGGGGCAGCAAAATCTAGAACCTAATGGAGCAAGTCAACCCTTCAATCATCCTATCTACATTAAGCTCATAATGTGAATCCAGGCAGCTGCTCAACCAGAACCCCAACTACTTGAACTGCTGCACCTCCCAATTGAGGCCCAAGTTCACGGGGAGGATTTTATCAGTACGTCCCAATATCCCCAATGGAAACATTTTGCTCTTACTTAAATAGGTATGTAACCCTGACACCCCCATCCAAACTCTCTAATTTCTCCATCATATTAGGTACAAAGTTAATAGGATTCCTAAGGCAAACCAAAACATTGTCTGTTTATAAGAAGGTGACATGTGTCATATTGTCAATCCTTATGCCTCATGGACAAAGCCCAACCTGCAGCTGGCATTCCAATGGCTCCACTGCTAATGTGAACAGAATGGACCACAATGGGAATTCCTGTCTGGTGTCTCGCTCCAAAACCCACACTTCTAACACAATTCCTCCTAGGTGCACCCTGGCTGTAGTCATTGTATACAGCAACAGCACCCACCTGATATAATTCTGGCAAAAAACAGTACTCTTCAGGACTGCCCACAAATGCTGCAAATTGATAGTAGTGAATGTGCGGTCCAGGTTTAGCGCAGCCAGAGCACACTCTTCATCCAATGCCTTCAGCAAATGCATAACATGCTTTAATCATCAGATGTTAAACATGGTGCTCCTTCCAGTGACAGACGCAAATTGATCGGGGTCTCCAAGGGAAGAAACAATCCTAAGTAGTCCATTTGCCAGTGCATTACAAAATATCTTACAGTCCATTTTTATCATAGATAATGGGCTACACGATTTCAGCCTGCTCTGATCCCTTTTGTCTTTAGATATCAGTATCTGGAATTCTCTTGATATCAGTATCATCAGCATTTCCCTCCAGGTTTGTGGTAGAAAACCAATCTCGCAGGCCTCCACAAACATCACCAGCAGCTTGTACAAGAGGAGGCTGGGCATTACATGATACTATTCCCCAGGGATGCCATCTGTTCCTGAGGTTTCACCTCTGCAGCCCCTCTAGCGAGGCCCATAATTCTTCCAGCTCAATCAGGGCCTCTAAGCTCTATCTCTTCTCGCAGCAAGTGGTGGTAAGTTAGCTTTCTAGAGATAATCATCTATATCTCCCCTAGAGACTACCACCCCGGGCTGGGTGAGGCCTTTAAGCAAGTACTCTTTCCAGGCCACATTTTATTAATCTCTACCACTATATCCAAGCCCATGTCATGCTGCAATGTCAATATGATGAGTGTGGTCTTTCCCATTTTAACAGCTGGGACAACATCTAACTCAATGTATCCCCTTCTCTGAACAGTCATTATCTATAATCCGTTTAGGTGTATTTCTTGAGTCAAGTCCAGGTGTCCTCCACCCGACATTTTAAATCAAATGTCTCTGGGGATCTGAGTGGCCACCTCCATTTGCACATCAAGGGTGACCTGTGTTCACTCCAAACACAACAACGTTTTTCAAATTGCAGTGTAACCCCAAACATCCAGACAATGCATTTTAGCCTCAGAGCAAGGGTATATGCTTCCACTTCAACCGCTATAGTATCTGTGGAGTTGTAATTACTGTGGAAGAACTAAGGGGCATATTAACAAGGTGCGGCAATAATATTATCGCCACTTTAGAGCCCGTTTTCGGGCGAAAAGCGGCGATAATATTATCGCATTATCAACAAGGTCACGCTAGCGCGTGTATCCTTGCATTATCGCCCCTTGTCAGCACGCCTCCCATCGCATCGCTAATGAGATGCAAAGGAGGCGTGCCTGACCAGACTCCCTTGGGTAAATATCGCTAACCCAGCTTCCTCATATTAACAACGAGGGTTAGCGATATTTAAAATCACGTTAAGTATGCCTTAACGCAGGAATTTAACGTCTGTTAAATTCCTCACTAAGGCATACCTAACTTGGGGGGTGGAGTGTGTGGCTAAGACCACAGGCCCTATCACCAAGGATATCGCCGTTTTCCATGGAACATCGCTGGAAAACCAGCGATGTTCCATGGAAAACATCGCTATCACTGGAATAATTATCGCCATTGCGCTATGCGTTGTTAATACAGCGCTAGCATGGCGATAATTATCTGCGATAGCCGGCGATAAAATTCCTCACGCTAAGAGCGGCCAGCGATAATTATCGCTGCAGCTTGTTGATATGCCCCTAAGTTGTGTATTCTTTGACATGCCCAGATAACTCTAGTATTTATGTACGGTGCCACAGCTCTTTTCAAATTAGGGGAAAAGTCTTTATCGTCCACATTCGGAGCATACATGTTCACTAAACATGCATCAAACCCATCCAGCAACCAAGCCACACTCAGGTATTGGCCCAGTACACTGGCTGAAGGCACATATGTTTGGACAACAAAATGTCAACTTTTTAAAGTGGTATTTTCAGAATAGTAGCTTAAAGATGATTTTAAATTAAAAATTTAAAGTGTAAACAGCATATCTCTATCTGTTTGAATCTAAAGTTAGCACTTATTAAATGTAATAAGGTAACCCAGTGTTAGTCAATGGGAGGGATAGGCCTTATAACAGTGAAAAACGACTTTAGAGGTTTTTCACTGCCAGAACATGTAGAAGTTTAGTACACATGTCCTGCTTTTTAAATACATGCACCCTGCCATATCATATGTTAGGGTCCACATTAGAGGTGACATAAGTTTTCAAAAGGAAGGCTTAGGCCTGGCAAAATGTTTATTTTGCCAAGTCTAAATGGCAGTTTAAAACTGCACTACAGGGTGCAGTGGCAAGGTTGAGGCATGTTTTGAAAAGGCTACATAAGTGGGTGGTACAATGATTGCTGCAAACCCGCTAGTAGCATTTAGGGGCCTATTTACGAGTGGTTTGCGACATGAAATGTGGTACATGCATTACGGAAACCTTAAGTTAGATTTATGAAGCCACTCAAGGCCACCTTGCGTGGCCCTGAGTCATCCATAAATCTGGAGTAAAGCAACGCAACACAACGCACACTGCTGCATTGCCTTACTCTCTCAAGGGAGGCATTCCATGGGCCTTGCGTAGGTGTTCCTCCCGCAACTCCCATGGTTTTTGACACATTCCCAGATTTACCAGAACTGGTAGAACTGAGAAAGTGACAACAAGATACACCTTCCAAGGAGAGGCATAATGAGGAGAAATATCTTTATTTCTCCTAGTTACTTCCAGGGCCGGACTGGCTACCGGGCGTTTTGGAATGCTGCCGAGCTGGGGGCTGATTTCGTTGATGGAGACCTGCGTGTGCTGAACGAAATTCGTTTTGCTTTGTTAATTTCGAAGCACACGCAGGTCTCCATCAACGAAATTAACCCACACCGCAGTGACATCAGCCCCCAACTCGGCAGCATTCCAAAACGCCCGGTAGCCAGTCCGGCCCTGGTTACTTCCCCTTTCTATGTGTGTTGCATTCTGCACCACACATAAAAAGAGGAATATGCCCCTCAGGATTGTTTTTGTGCAAGAAGGTGCACCTACCTGTAGAAAATTAATTTGGCATGCAATACAGCACTTGTGTGCCAAAAGGGCATCAGTGCAGGGGGGAAAAGCAGGAATGCTCCAGATTGCCTTAAATAATGCACTTCCTGCCACTTCCCTGTCATGCAGTGAAGTGCAGCCAGGTGAATCTCTGCACTGCACTGAGTGACTTTTTCGTAACTAGGCTCCACAATTTAAAAGCCCTGGGAACATGTAGTACCATTTACTATGGACTTACAAGTAAATTAATTCTGCCAATTTGGTGTATGCCAAGTTTAAAAGGTTAGAAGGAGAAAGCACAAACCCTTTAGCACTGGTTAGCAGTGGTAAAATGCACAGAGGCCTAAAGCCAGTAAAAACGAATTCAGCAAAACAGGAAGGGTAAAGCCAAAATGTTTTGCGGGAATACCACACCAAGGATATCCGGTCTAAAAGATGGTCTCATATTAATCTCAACATTGTCCAATGGAGTGCAAAACAATGGAATTCAAATATGAGATACTGTAAAATATGTAAGATTCAATATTAAAGAACCCAAGACCGTACATTCGGTTTACGTTCAATTCAGAAAGAAGCCAAAGTGTACAGTGTCCTGCTATAAAATAAAAAAAAACATACATATATGCAGACATAGAAGGGCTTTGGGTGGGTAAATTGGTCTGTTCAATTGTAATTCACATTTTGCTTCTGGTCACCATAGTATAGAGTATTGTAAGTGAAGGGGATTTTACCAGATCACATGTGCGTACTCACCTTAAAAAAGTACATACCAAGACTGTTGGGCCAATACTTTAATTTGCCAATGTTTTTCTCTTTATTTTATTTATATTAATATTTAAAGGAACTTTTTATGAAAAACTTACGGCTCTGGAGCCTCACTTTTTTTGATGTGCCGGCAGCGCAAGCCTCTCGATCATATCTATGAGACGATGCAAAGCAACTCTGCGTGGCTTTGCATGACCTCATAGATATGGAGCGAGACAAAGCAGCGCCAAAACCTTATGCCTCCCCAGAGCAGTCATAACGAGGAGAAATATTTTTATTTCTCCTCATTTTTTCCTCTTTCCATGTGTGCTACAATTTGCAGCACATACAGAAAGAGGAAAACGACGCTCTGGATTGTTTTTGTGCAGGAAGATGCCACTTCCTGCAGAAAAACAATCCTGCCTGAAACGGAGGAACCCTTGCATCATGGTGCAAGGGTGCCTATGTTGGTGCTAGGCAGCAAATTGTGCGCCTGCCCTTTCGCATTGGCTTAGGGCAGCATAGCAAGAAGACTTGCGGCACTGCCCTGCGCCAAGTCCTCATAAATGAGGCCCTTCGTTTTTATTGTGTGTCTAAAATATCTCTTCGGGTCACAGCAAATCGAAGCAAATCAAAGACAATAGTTTTCTTTCTTTGTGGCAATAAAATCACATTTCCTTCTATATATATATTTGCAAGAATATGGCCACCATGTTAAGGTGGCAAGATATTTTAATTTGTTATATTTTTTGTTAACCATGCTTGCAAAACACAAAGAAAAAAATGTAGCCACCGTACCCACTTCAAATAAATTCAATGAATTAATATTGCATTTTAGGGAAAAATCATGTTTGCATACCAATACATTTCAACAGACGTTTTGTACAAAATATATAAAATTCATAAAACTACACCGTAATCAAATAATTGGATACATAAATAAACAAGTTAAAGATGTATGTTAAAAAGAGAAAAACAATGTAAATTATGTTAATTACCGTTACAGATATTGTAGACATTGCACTATCAATTCACTAGAGCGAAGGCTTATTAATCATTATGAAAGACTCTAAAATAGACGGTGTGCGGGAATATAGTAGCCATCAAATTAGTTGAGATGAAAAACTCCTACTGATTGTAAAAACAATCAGCACAAACTACACAGTTCAATAATCACTAAATACGTTTGCCATCTCTTATAAAAGATTTCAATCTAATTACAGGCAGATGTAAAAACTGCACTAAACAAGCCGAATACAGATTGCCAGCTTTTAAACTGTAAAATCGTATTGCATCATTCACAGTCATAATTTTAGCTCAGTGCCTTCCTGAGATATCAGAATCTAACATCAGCTAAACTTAGCCACATACATATTGAATGAGTAGTTGTTTCAGCCTCTAAATTTATTTGAATACCCTCTAAAATCTACGGACAAAAAGTTTTCATTTTGCCTTTGTCTAAAACGCACATATCTATGACGGCTGAGCTACAGTTAAATAAGTGTACATATAATGCATCCTAACGAGATTTCTACAGCTTTGAAAGTTGCTTAACACCCTGATATCTGCTTCAAAACAAACTTGCATTTATTATTCAACATTTTCTTCTCTGTTTTTATCTTTTTTTTTTCTTAAGGCCTGATTTAAACTTTAGACTTTGGTAGATCGTCATGGTGGTGGAGGATACTACCTCCTACATCCTGACGGATTACCGTTCACCCGCTCAGTGGTCATCTCTGTGCTTTGAAAAGAACCTCCATTACAGTGGTTCCCTTCAAGGTGCACAAAGTCTGGTGAACGGGGACCATCAGTATTGATGCCCTTCCATCAAACCTTTAACATTTTTTGTTTTTCATAAACAAACTCCCAAATGGGAAGTATGTCTTTGAAGAACACAACCTAATGACCTCCACACCAAGAGTGTGGGGGTCGTTAGATTTTTTTTCTGTGCCTCACTGCCAGGTTTGTCACTGATTTCAAACACTCAAGAAGATCTAACTTATACAGATCAAATAATATCACACATCCCTTTTTAAACCAATTTTTCATACTAATCATACAAGTCCATGCTCCTTCTCTATATACCAAAGTACTGGTGTGAAATATCTTAATTATATATATATATATTTATTGTTTATTTCGGGCACAGCCCATAAAACACATCATATCTTAATTAAAGTGAACACTCCTCCATCTATCCCCAAAGCTATTAGCCTTTCCAGGTGCCTCTTTCTACTTATTCATCAAAAGTGTTTGCCTAATCAATTAAGCAACAATAGAGATTGGGCGCGCAGATTTATCATTCTTTCATGTGGCGCAAAGCAGCAAGCCACCTTGCTGCGCTGCGTGAAAGAGAAAGGTCAGGATCACGCCATATTTACCAGTACACAGCATATTCCTGTCCTTTCCAGTGCTGCCGCACTTTTGGATGCCTAGCGCCAACACAGGCACCCTTGCGTCATGTTGCAAGAGTGCCTTTGCTGCAGGCAGGATTGTTTTTGTGCAGGAAGGGACATCTCCTTGCACAAAAACAATCCTGAGAGGCATTTTACTCTTTCTACGTGTGCTGCCGAATGCAGCACACGTAGGAAGAGGAAAAAATGAGGAGAAATAAAGATATTTCTTTTTGTTGTGCCACCCCTGGGGAGGCATAGCATTTTGACGCATTCCCTGGTCTACCACTAATGTTAAATCTAGGAATGTGCAACCATCCATAGGTGGATGCTTGGGAACACCCACGCTCTACCCATGGAACGCCTTCCTGCTGCAGAGTAATGCAAGGGAGTGACTTGCACTGCCATTCAGTACTCTAGATTTATCAATCTATGCAGGGCCATGCAAGTTGGCCTTGCTTGGCTTAATAAATCTCACTTAGGTTTTGCTTCGCCCTTACACCCCTAAATTCATAATACAAATGTGTCATCAGTTGATGCTCTTCCTTTTCTCAAGCAAGATTGTGTATCTGGCAGTATGGTTGATCTTACTAATCCATTCATTGATATGACCCTGTAAACATTACCTTGAGAACTAAAAAGGTGATCAATCTATAACTGCGGCTAGCAGATTGCATGCTCTTTTTAAATATCAGCAGTAATGTGCTGCCATTCCAAGATTCAGTCATTTGACATGTTAGTAACACTGCCCTCGATAGTGATAATAATTTTTCAGTCCAGAAATCTGGTTCGGCTTTCAAAACCACAATTTGTACTCCACTGGGCCCTGAATCTCCAGCTGACTAAATTAGCCTACGCAGTCTCAATATATCCTCCTTTATTGCCTATTCACACAACCATACAACCATACATTAGAAATCTTTAGGCTATTTATCTTAGATATAATGCATCATTTGCTCCTACTCTGTTACTATATGTTTCTCTTTGCATTCCTAACACACCCCTTGTATGCGGCTGTTGCAAGCAAGTACTGAATATGCAGCAAGGTGTTATAGAGAGTCATTATCAATAGCCATAATTCCTGTCTCTGCTTACTATCAAACAATGTAGATTCCTTAACAGATCTTACTTGATTAACCTTTTCCCCAGGAGAATTTTCAGTCATTTTAGGTTGTAAACTTAAATTAATATGTAATGAACAAAGATCTTCACAAAGTTCCCTGCCAATAGTCAAAAGTAATAGAGTAATCTAACCCCATTCACTCACCTCCTAATAAATAAAACTCATGATTCCTTAATCTTCATTATACAACAGTTTAAACAAGTGGTTCTTAAACTTTTGACTTCTGTGGAGCCCCACTCAATCATTACTGGAATCCGCGTACCCCCAATGAACCATTATTGTAATCCAGGGACCCCATTGAGGCATTACTTGAAGCCGGTGACCCCAGGCTAGCAATTTTCAGAATGTGAACCTCAAGAAAATACACAAAAATACAGAAACACACATTCATTAA
Source organism: Calotriton arnoldi (assembly GCA_963921515.1). Lineage (NCBI taxonomy): Eukaryota > Metazoa > Chordata > Amphibia > Caudata > Salamandridae > Calotriton > Calotriton arnoldi. The sequence continues at coordinate 763,970 of CAWUFW010004938.1, read as the reverse complement.
ATAAATACACAGATGGTGGAATATTTTATTTAATTCACAAATATAAAACATCTAAGAGTTCATTTTAATGGGAAGATTGGACAGTTTCTAAATTCAATTTAGGCCACCAATGATGTCATACTATATTCTGTTTGCTGTCTTGGTGCTTCTCCCATGAATCAATCTATTGATACCACCTTAATGTTTAACCTACAATTTCCAATTCCTTCACATTTACAAAATGTTTTAAAATTGTAAATTTTACATTTCACTTTGTTAGTTATATATTGTAGCAAATGAGTTACACCTATTCAGCCCCTTTTGATTTGTAGCATTTGACCACCTGGGTTTTGGACTTCTACTGTTAACGGTTCTCACTACCTAAGTCTCACTCATGGTAAATTCATAAAAATTGGACTTAATTTGCTAACCACCAGTGTCTGCCTTTTATGATAATGAAGCTTCTGCACAGCTACTCTAAGAGGCTCTGAGAAGGTTACATCTCAACAGATGTGCACACACATGTACGTATATGGCAGGCTGCGCATGTGAGGCTACTGTCTTGCGCTGTCCAGTATCTAGGCACATTTAGCCTGTCACAGATTCTTCAGGCATTGGTGCTGACCTTGGCTAGGCCTTATAATTTTAGTGAGCATTCATAGTATAGATCTGTAATGCTTACTAAATGTCTGTTGTGGTTTCACACTGTGCATGCATTAGAGGGTAAATCTGCACTGAAATACATTTTCACTCTTCTTCTGCCAACAGGTCTAGCAAGGTATCAAACTGGGTTAAAAGATGCACCCTAGTATGAATTTCTAGTCTACAATATTTCACATATAAAGCTTATGTCATTTGATACAATGATACAAAGGACAAGTCTTAGGATATGTTGTGCTCGCTCAACTTGAAAAAACAAAAAAAACATGGAAGCACTAGGGGCATCCATTTTATTTGAAAACTTTTATAAAGCGCGACCATGACCCGAAACGGGTATCAGAGCGCTGTACATCAGAAAAGAGAGGGTACGGTTAGTCACTAAGCAATTAAACATCCTAAACATTTGTAGAGAAACCAACCCAATACAATAAGAGCGAAAACAAAAACGAGGAAACATGTAGCGAGAACATAACTTGCATCCCGAAAGTGTCTCAAACAAAGGAGATAGCCATGATTTCTCTAGGGTATAAAAAGATTAGTTATATTCACTTTGGGAGGATTGTGCCAGCTGGTTATTCAAGAGAAGATCTTTGACTTGTATTTCGAAAGAGGAGGTCGAAGGGTTCAAACGGATATCAGGAGGAAGAGCGTTCCAAATTCTTGGGGCCAGACCCAAGAAGGCGCAGTTGTATGTTCTTTTCTTTTTGAATTTGTGCGGTTTCAGCAGGAGAGTGCTGGAGCTTCTTAGGGACCTAGATATTCCAGAGAGTTCAAGCTTATTTGCCAAGTAAGAGGGAGTATTATGGTGAAGCGCTCTGTGCGTCAGGCAAGCAATCTTGAACCTAATCCGATCATCGAGCGATAGTCAGTTAAAATGAATTAAAACAGGTGTGATGTGATCATGTTTACGCGAGCCCGTGGCCAGTCTGGCAGCAGAGTTCAGAGTGGCCCTGAGGAGGGTCAGACTAGCTTTGGGCAGCCCAGCCAAGGTCACAATTCCATCTTCCACATGAGCGATCACTAGTGACTGAACTGGAAGTTGCAGGTCCACCGGAGGTAAGAACAGCTTGATTTTCCTAAGCGTGTTGGGATGGTAGTTGGATCCCCTAGTTCTTGCGCTGATATGATCTTGCATATTGAGGTGTTTATCTAGCGTGATGCCTAAGGATCTAGTGGAATCCACCACATGGGGATTGCAGTTGAGGGCCGTAAGATGTTTGAGCCAGTCTTGAATGGGCATGGAGTGGGTGGGCGGGTCAATCAGGAGGAATTCAGTCTTGAAAGTATTAAGCAAAAGGTGATTATGAGTTAGCCATTGTTGAGTGTTCAGAAGAACACAGTTCAACGTTTTGATGTCTTCCAGAGAGGCCCTTTTCATATAGAGTTGCGTATCATCAGTGTACATGTGGTATTGTATGTTTGAACATTTCAGGATTTCAGTGAGGGGTTCCATCAACAAGTTGAAGAGTGTTGGTGAGAGTGTGGAACCTTGGGGCACTCCAATTGAAACTGGTGTACTCTTAGCGAGGAAACGATTCACTTTTATTCTTTGCGTGTAGGAATGAGTTAAACCAATTTAAGATCGGGCCCGCTAACCCTATCCTTTTTTCCAGAATATCAATCAGGTTTTCGTGTTTGACCATGTCAAATGCTGAGGATAGATCAAGAAGGATAAGTAGACATGGCATATTTTGGTCAAGTAGACTCAAGGCGTCATCAACAATGTGGGTTAGGGCTGTTTCAGTACTATGTCCTTCTCTAAAACCAGATTTTTATTGGTCAAGCAGCTGAAACACTTCGATGTGATTGCAGAGTTGAAGGTGTGCGCATTTCTCAAGAAGTTTAGCTAGAGTCATGATGTTGGAAATTGGGCGGAAATTGTTGGGATCAGATAGGTCTACATTGGGCTTTTTTGGAATGGGAGTGACTTGACCTATCTTTAGGCAATCAGGAATCCTACCCTGTACGAGTGATTCATGGATAATCATGGACCAGAGAGGGAGGATGGCGGATCTAAAGTCTTTGAAGAGTTGAGCCGGTAAGGGATCATGGAAAAGATTAGAGGGTTTTAGTGACATTATGATTCTTTGAAGCTCGGCATTGTCAGGCAGTCTGAAATTGTTCCATGATGTGTTATGTTTTGGAGTAAGGCCTATTCCACTGTAGGACAGACCACTCTCAGAGGTTAGGCAGGTCGCTGTAATGGACAGAGCCTGATGAAGCCTGTTATGTGATGCATGTTGGAGTTCTCATCGATCTTCCTAGACTTTTCTATAAAATGTGCGGAGAAGACCTCTTCACTAGGGAGAGATATCTTGGGAGCAGATTGAAGGTCGGTTGGATGGTTAGCTTGTTGATTTATGATTTCGAAAAGTTTTTCAGGTCTGTTCGTAGCATTGTCTAGTTGATATCTAAAGTTTTCGGCTTTCGTGCTGCGGATATGTTTATTGTAAGAACTTCTTGCTCTCCTCAACTGTTTGAGGTTGGTAACAGACGGAGAGTTTCTCCATAATCTTTCCGTGAGCCTTAGTTTGCAACGCTCCTCATTGAGGGAGCCATTGAACCATGTTCGATAGATGCCCGAAACTATTTGCTCATTGGTAAGAGGGGTTCATAGTGGCACTATTAGCTAACTGGTATACAGGCGAACATATCTGGTGGGAGTGTCTGTAATCAGTCTGAACACCAATCCCACAGTTTATGTTGTCTAAACATGCAGATCATATATAAATTTATAGGAACTACATGACAGGGTGGGAGAGAGGGCAGAGAGTATAGGGAGGGAACAAGCCCCACAATTGGGAAGAAAGGGGTAGGGAGGGCAGGGGTTCTTGCAGGTGTTTGAAACTCAGGCCAATGCTAGTGTCAGGGGTGGAGGGTATAGCCAACATGTGACCTGCAGTGGCCAAAGTTCATTGGTGACTATCAGCGGTGGGCATTCATGGGTCATTGTGCGACGCTGGATTCCACCTTGGTTGACAGAGGTCTGTCTGGTCGGGCCAATGGTGTCATTTCGGATGCAGCAAAAGAAGTAAAGGTTGGTCAAGATTTAGGAAAGGGGCCCATATAGCGGGAAAAATATCCATGCTGTACTGGAGCAAGTATATGATCCGCTTATAACGCTACTTTATAAACTTCTGACATTCATTTGTCACAAGAGGGCATCTGTAGTGACTTCAAATGCTGCAGGGTGCATAGCTTAGGGGTGGTCCGTGCTGTGTTAAGAAAATGGCGTGTATGACCCGAGAGGCAAGGGAGGTTCTCAGAATCGTGCAACATAAACATCATGCATAAAAGAGTGTGTGGGAGGTCACTAGCAGGGCTGAGTATGGCTCAGACTTTGAACAGAGCAGGAGCACCTCTTGGCAGTCACGTAGGGTGTGTGTAATGTCAGAATTTGGTGGAGTGCACCACCAGCAGTGGGTGTGGTGTACGAGACATGAGCTCGCTCGTTTTTGTGGTGTCCAGTACCAGTTTTAGAGCATCTTAAAGAGACAGAACTTCAATCTAGATTTGCTAGTCCCTCTATTGAGTTCTTCCACTAATTCCACCCAGTCCTGCTATTTGTTTTCAATTTGCAGCCAACCTTGTAATGGATTGCATAGGAGGGCCATGAGGGGTCGCAAATGAAGTTGTTGGACTTTAAAGTTGTAGAAACCGGACATAACCCCCTTGAAGGAGTCCTCCTAGTTTCAAGTATAGAGAGATGTAGGATTCTGGGAGATGCCATCGCTTGGGCCCAAGTATGATATGTAAGCAATGGTGGAGCTGCGCTTATCTCCAGCGTTGGGGTCGAGGGAGGTGAACTTTCTCTAATCGACTCTCAAATGATTTCATATCCCCAACCACCATCAGGTCATGCAGAGTCATGATCCCGGACGTCCGCCATGTGGTCCAGAGCCCTGATTTATCGTCCACTTGTATGGCCTTATTATTCCAGAAGGGGGGCTACAGGTGCCATCGTGCAAGACACTTCAACAATATGTGGGCTCGCTTCCATATTCCCACCATGATATCTATGAGAGGATTGCTGGGTGACATTGAGGAGGTGCAGTAACAGTATTGGAGGTCTAGGCCATTGAGCTATGTTACGTTCCAATTGTACCCAAACGGTGGCTCTGTCACCCCAGGCCTCATGGAGGTCAACTGGTGTTCAATGCAAGGTAGGCGATCAATGTAAGGTGGGCGATCAATGTAGAGGCTTTGAAAAGGGGCTGTACTGCGATCCATACAAAGGAGCGTATGTCTCTGTCAATGGAAAGGAGGGTAGCGAGACACACTACGATAGGTAACATGCCCAGGAAATAGGTGAAATGGGGAGCCACCACAATTTTCACCGCCTGGAGGCATCCCCACATGGATAGGTTAATCTGGGACCATATTTTTATTTATTTATTTTATTTATTTTGAAGGTTTTATATAGCGCGAACAAGACCCCTGCGGGTATCAGAGCGCTTTACATGTCATAAGTTGGAGACAAGAGTAGGACATGGAAAGGAGAAATATCAGCATAGAAGAATACAATTATAGATGAATAGGATAAGGGTCATATGAGGTGCTCTGTAGTACGAAACTAGAAATAAAATACGGTGCTCGAAAATACTAGTAATCCTAGTAATTAACAAATAGTAAAAATTAAATAGTTCATGTGAATTTGGCCATGAGAATCGCTTTCACTTCTTTTTGAAGGCAGCAGTCGATGGGTTCGTTCTTGTTGCTGTGGGCAAAGCATTCCAGATCCTGGGAGCCATTCCAGAGAAGGACCGGTTGTAAGTTTTTTTCTTGGCAAATCGTTGGAGTTTCAGTAAAGATTTTTCGAGCTTCTGGAAGCTCTATTACCAGCAGAGAGTACCAGTTTCTGAGCTAGATAGTTCGGGTAATTGTGGTGTATGGCCTTGTGCGTCATACATGCAATTTTTAGGTGAATTCTAGCTTCAAACGGTAGCCAATTGAGTGTTCTAAGGTCTGGGGATATGTGAGAGGTTCTCTTTGATCCTGTGATGAGTCTCGCCGCTGAATTGATAGCGGCTCTTAACGGGGCTGTCGATGACCTGGGGAGGCCGCATAAGGTTACTGCTCCATATTCCACTCTTGGGATTACTAGGGCCTGAACTGCTTGTTTAAAGTCGTTTGCTGGCAAGAAGGGTTTCAGTTTTCGCAGTGTGTTCAAGTGGAAATTTGCTCCTTAGATATAGTTTGTGGAGGCTTCCGCAATGAGCAGGTCTAGGTTGAAAGAGACCATCCCTTCTAGACCACTTGTCACAAAGATGACCAGGTACATCAAGTGGTGCGGTGCACACTGAAACAGGAAGTTCACAATGGCTGCTCTGGTCCCTCGAGAGAGTCAGAGTCTCACTCTTGTCCCAGTTGATCTTGTTGCCTGAAAGGGCACTGAAGTCAGTAATAAGGGATATAAGCGCTGGGAGAGACACTTCAAGATTGGTGAGAGTGAGTATGATGTCATCTGCATATAGAAAGTATTTGGACCGTCCAGCTGTGGTGGGGATACCTGAAATACTTTGGATATGGCAATTGGCAGCAGCCAACGTTTCTATTGCCAGGGGAAATAGCAATGGCTGGAGGGGAAATATTGAGGGTGCTCCTCTTAACCGGAAATGTGTCCAACAAAAAGCCCTTGCAGTTAACCTGTGCCCTTGGTTGAGGAATACAACCATCTGAATTTTATAATGAAGTGCTCACCTATACCAAACCGATGTAGGGTGCAGAACATGTTGTCCCATTCAATGCAATCAAATGCCTTTTTTCGCATCTAATGAAAGGGCCAAAGTTGCTTCCAGCAAGTCTTTGGATAACCAGAGAAGGTGTGCCAGCAATCGTAAATGATTTTGGGACGAGCGTCCTGATATAAACCCCACATGAGATTGGTAGCTCAGGGTGGGAATGACCTGCTAAAGGCGGGCTGCTAGAATGCTGTCAAGTATATTCATATTGAAATTTAGGAGGAAAATTGGATGGTAGCTACTGCAAAGTAGATGGTCTCTGTCCGGCTTCGGGAGGGCTGATATTATAGGTTTGTTGGCCAAGTGTGAAAGGGATCTGGTGCTGTCTGCTTCTTGGAAGGCTGCATTGAGACAGTCCACGGTCTCCTCTCTAAGCCACTAATAGAATTCACCCAGGAAGCCATCTTCCTCTGGTGCCTTATTGTATGAAGGATGAGTAATGGCCTGTACTGGTTCCACCCTAAAAATGTAATCTTCCAGTAGTGCCTGTCCGTCAATGTTGAGGCTCGGTAATGGTAAAGCATCTAGAAAGGTATTTACTCTGTATTGCTGTCCAAATCAGAGCTGTATAGCTTCATATAGTAAGCTTCAAAAGTGTCTGCAATCTGCTGTGGGGTAAGGAGCATGGTCCCTGTATGATCTTTGACTGCTGGTATGGCCACTGTGGGCAGCTAGAAGCCTTTCCGCTTTCTCTCTGTGTTCATAGTGGTGGACTTCCAATTTATCGAGCATGTACTTGCCTTGAGACGCTTAAAAAGAGTTAAGCTACATCTTCGCTCGTTCTAGTTTGTGCCTGTTCTTGGGGGAAGGCCTGCTGGTGTACGTTTGGGTTTATGTGAATAAGTCACGCTCTTAGGGCTTTCACCTGTGTAGCATGACGCATCATTTGGCCTCAGAGGTTGGCCTTGGCTGCTGCCCACAGGAGCTGCACTGAGTGTACAGAGCCCTTGTTATCTGTCATGTAGGTAGTCATATGGGACTTTAGTCAGGCCTTTTCCTGGGGAAGTTTAAAGTGCACGGTGTTTAGATGCTATGATTTATGGATAGGTTTCTTGATATTCCAGTCAATAGATAAGCAAACAGGCGCCTGATCTGAGAGGAAGCCAGGGATGATAGTGCAATCCAGCAATGTGGAAATGGTCGGTTGGCAGATTAAGAAGTAGTCCAAGCAAGATTTAGTGCCATGAGCCACAGAGAGGAACATGTATTCCCTCTTGGTGGGGTAAAGAAGTCGCCAGCTGTCTTGGAGGCCCTGGTCATTGCGGAGTTCTCAGAGGAGCGCCCTATCTCTGTTGTTTTGGGTGTCTATGGGATGCATAATGTTTAATATGGCATCAGGGGTTAGCTTTCAATCACTTCCCAGTATGATATGGGAGGTGCAGAATTCCATGAGGGGCCTGTTGAGATGGGGGATGAAGGCAGATTTGCTATATGGAGCTTACGCTGAAGAGCCTTGGGTCAACCCTACCTTTTGCAAACACGTACTGACACGCATAATAGGACCAAGTCTGGAGTATTGTACAGGGAATCGGTTTATGGATAAGTATGACAACTCCACATTTTCTGCACCCGGTTGTGTGGGCCCCGGACCCCCCTGTTGTGGAACCGGTCAACATACGGCAACTTTAAATGACCCTCCTACCCAGTCCATTTTAATTTTCTTCCAATTCCTTCCCTGAATGATGCATTTCTTGTTTGAGAGTTATGTCAGTGTACTTGGAGGCCAGAAATGACAGGATCTTCTTACATTTAATATAAGAGGTCAAACTGTTGACATTAAGTGTAACGATGTTGAAGGGTCGTGTGGCCATGATGTTGGTTGGTGAGGGATCATGCCAACGAGATCTGCAAGGGGGAGAGAAGGGTGACAAAGAAGTACAATTAGTCAGCCCTATTTCTGACAAGGATATGGTGCGGAGCCAAGAGCAGGCGGCGGGGGAGGGACGATAGGGAAAGGGGGGCATTAGGGACCACTGGGGGGTCCACACACCAGTGTCCCAAAGTCCAAGTTAGGGCTAGGTAAATGTGGTCATAATATGGCATCTTGGGATTGACCAGGGATGCTTGGCTCTTTAAAACATTTGACCCCCATTTAAAAGCCGCTGCACGGGGGAGAGACAGATGAGAAGAATGTGGATCTAGGGGAAACAATGGTGAAAGGGTGCCCAGCTGGAAGGAGAAGCCACCTAATGCCCTTCAAGGATGGACTGAACTTTGACTCCAGCTGACCCCCAGAGCTAGGATGGATCTCTCCAGGGCCTGTGGTGCTGGCCCACTTATGCCCCCTGATGAACAATTGGGGGAATGAACCTTCTACTCGGGCATTGGATGGTTATCCTAGAACTTCTATGGACTGGTCCTTGACTTTACTGACCCACAGGTGCCCTTAAAGAAGCCAGGAGGCTCTGTAACTGGCAACAGAGGGGCTGCGCAAGATGCCACTCCCCACAGAAGAAAGCCACCAGGAGCCAGGCAGAGGACAGGTCTGGAGCAGGGAGCCAGAAAATCCAGCTTCCCACAAAATGCACTCTTCAAAGGAGAAAGACACTGAGAGTAAAACAAGCCAAGGTCATCAAAATCAGTCTAATGGTGCCAGAGATATGCCTGTTTTAAGTGTTTGCCCCTAGAGAAAGAGAAACAAAGAAAAACAGGAGCATAGCCTTTCTTGGTATTTCATAGAAACTCTCCAAGAGTGGGCCAAGCCCCTGGGGGTCGACACAAGCCCATCTGTGGTGATTAACTAGGGAGGGAGAGTGTGTGGTGCCACCTCTCCAGAAGCTGCTTTAGGCCCCAGCGATGCCATACCCTGAGGCCAAGCAAGAACAAAGAACAAAGTTGTTCCGAGGAACCCCATCCGCCGGTACACCAAAGAGAAGGAAAACCACCAGCTGGGAATGTTGCTTCCCCGTGCCCCTAAATGGGGTATCAGCCTCTTGCCTTGCTCCTCACAGGAAGAGGACTGTGCATTGCTCCCATCTTAGGCAGGAGCCAAGAAGAAAATGCTCCGGCCTGGTGGGAGCAGAGAGACAAGTTACTGGCTTCTGCGCAGCACCTGGAGAAAAATGCTGCACGCGAGGAGCCGGCAAGGCAATGGGGGCCTTGTGGCTCCCCTGACATCCCCCAATGGTCCCTACTATGTGTGCTTCTCCTGGGTGAGACCGGAACACCCAGGGTGGTTAAAAAAGGCACATTTTGAGAGGCCATCATCAAAGCAAAAGGGAGATGCTCACTAATTATGACACTGGAAGAAGTTTACCTTTCATTTTATGCACTCCCAGAGTGCAAACATTTGCTCTGGGATCTACATTGTGAAAAACTTTCTGTGTGTGGTGTTATGATTGGAGTGGCAGTCCAATAACAGGAAAAGACAAATCTAACACACGTTTTTGATATTGAATGCTTTATTGATAATGTTGGTGATGAACAAGAACAATTGTTACTGTTATAATGAATGAATTTAAATATTGTTATTAATCCTGTTGGTCTTAATGGTGATGCAATGGTGAATGATAGCATGTGACTGTTTTATTAGTGTGGTGACACCCTGACAAAACCACTAGGCCTGCTGCTTTATTTTAATTGACACTCCTTATATTGATATGTTGCATCTAAGATCGGTAGGGCGTATTGTGACAATGGGGTTCAGGACCCAATAAGGGTGTAATGTGATATGAGTTTGTCACCAAAGGTATTCTCAACTACCTGATGTACACATTTGTAAAGCAATCTATTTGGTAGTGTGTGAGTAATAAAATAACTTTTCCTTTTTGAAAGAAAAGTCATTGACTAGACAATAATGTGTTGAATGTTGTTGAGTAATAATGAATAGGACTGCTCTGCTAGCCTGAGTGAGTCAAGTGCTACAATGAAATACTTGGTTCCAGTAAAAGGACAATTGTGAACTAATTTCTTGTGAAGACTCACATCCTACAACATCAACTAAATGTCTCACGTATATACTTTATCAATCTGTTAGTATTATTCTATTTTCAAAACAGACATAACCCCCAGGGTTCATGAACATAAACCCCAGGGTTCATGGACCACAGGTTAAGAAACACTTGCTTAAACAAATGTAAAGGGTTCATCTGCATTCTTTTGCTTAACAGAATCTCACTATAGTCTACATATAAAATATATATGGCTTCAGGGTGCTTTTGCACTAACTCTAAAAGAATATTTATCAAGTTTGGTATTGTTATCTTTGGATGACATTCTGGGAGGAGTACAGATATTGGAAGAAACATAATTTTATACTAACACCACCTTGTGTATTAATGCCTTGCACCATGTTTGTGTTACTTTTGTAATGCAAACCCAACACAAAAGTGTTATGCTGGGATTTACGATCTAGCGCAAACCAGGACTTATATTGGATAGTTTCCCAAAGTAAAATAAAGTTGTGCAATGTGTGAATTGTACATGGGCATTCCCATGCAACCACCCATGGTTTTTGACACAAATCGCCATCTACAAACATTTGTAGACAGGGATTTGCATTACAATCGTAGTCCTCCTCGAACCCGTCATAACAAGGAGAATTCTTTTCATTTCTCCTTGAATTTCACACTTTGCATGTGTGCTTTACTGCACACATACAATGCAGAAAAAGTGCTAAAAGATAAGTTTTTACTGGAAGGATCCCTTCTACTACAAAAACGAATCCTTAGAGCATGCACACATCCATTTCCTTGCACTGTGGTGCAATGGTGTGTGGTCTGATGCATGCAGGCCAAAGCCCACCATCGCAGGCAAAGAGGAAAACAATGTCATATCCCAGTAGATCAGGATCTGTTCTGCTATCTCCCTTTCACGCATGTAGCACAGCAACTTTAGTTGCTGTACTGTGTTTCATGAATGGTTCATAAATCTGAGCCTCTGTCTTTCTAATGGACAATCGAGTGAGAGAGAATCTAGTGCCTTATACAATGCTTTATTTTTCCCAGACCCAAGTAAAATCTGGGTCAATATGAAATAGCAGAGTGAATGCAGTGTCCATGGGATACTGGGTTCAAAGTGCACCCACATCACTCTCCATTAAATGTATTTAAATGTTTTGGGCAGAGCTAAAAGGGCGCAGATATTTGCCCACAAATAGGTACCAAGGGCTGGCCTCAATAATCTCTTCGTTTAGATCCTGACTGTAGGCACCTCCTACTAGACAATACAAGAAACAAAATAAAGTTTTTGCTGGTGCTCTTTTTAGTAATGGTGCAGCAACAAAGAAGTATGATGGACAACTGTGCAGTTGTGAATATTCAGATTTTATGCAGAAACATAAGAATGTATGCTTCAGTGCACTTACTGAAATCTTGACTTAAATAAGAGTTCTTAGCACCATTGTCAGTAGTCACTACCATAGTGATGAGCTCCGTTTCATGTCGATTTAAGGAAGAGGCAATCAGATGATTCACCGTCGACACAATGCCCGTGCTCACAGCAAGGAATGGTAAATGGCTCGAGCTACAATAGATGAGAACACAGTGAGTGAAAACTTGGGGCTTGATAGAGATGACATGCATGTGGAAGGATTACAAGTGCCACAGTGATTGTGACAGGAAAAATGTCTGGTTCCCATGTCTTCAAAATTGGTGACTCTAAGGGGCATATTTACAATGAATTGACGGAGTGCGGCGTTAGCCTTCCTGGCTTAACGCTGCACTCCGCCACTTCAGAAACGCAGAGCTGCACCATATTTACAACTATATGGTGCAGCCCTGCATTTCCCCCTGCGCTGGCGCTGAACTTAGCAGCCTAGTGTAGAAGAATGAGATCCAATTTTTATGTGCGGTAATTCTTCACGATAAAATCACATGAGGCTTTGGCTGCATTCCTCGATTTTGTTGTTCAAAGGGTGAGAATACAATGCTCCCCCCTGCTGGAAATAATCTATACCTCCCCGCCCCTACACGCCCCACTGCCTCACCCTCACTCCACTCAGTGATCTCCGATTGCATTCACCATCTGCTTAGAGCAGGTAGTAAGTGTACGCCTTAAAGACTATGGAATTTGGAATTCCACATGGAATTACCGACCGAAAAAATTAGTTTCACACAGTAACTCTCCAGTTCATGAACTTTAACTTGTAGTGCTTGATTTGTAAAAAAAATAAAAATTAAAAAAATACGTGCCAGGGCCCCTCTTTGGAGACCACTGTAGCTTGCACCACCCATTGCCCCTGCCACTGCTGTTAAGGGTACTACCAATGTAACTACTACCCTTCGTACTCCTACAAGTGTGACAATTCAGACTATTCCTGGCCACCCAAAACTATAAGAATATCACGGACGGCAGGTATTATTAATTTTTTCATGTATATTGAAGTATGAAACACTGTTATTCTGCTCATCTCACAATTGGACAGACAGCACCACTTTGTGGTGGACATCTCATTAGTGCCTGGGTTGAGAATTAAGCACCAGGTTCCGAGCACTGGAAACCACCAGCCCATATTTAGCACTCTTAACTTGTATTTCAATCGTACTGTGTTTAGATTTACCTCACGGTAACCATACATTTGCATGGAAATTTACTGTGTGGTAAATCCACCCCAGTACCTTACAACTCATAATGAGGGCCTAGGAAGTGAATTATTGGGACCTGTTAATGAGGCTCTAGGAACAGGCACCACAGAGAGAAGGAACTATCAAAAAACGGGCCAGATGCAAAGTGCCATGGGATTTAAGCCTGGTACCAGGTTACCTATTTCATTAAGATGCTATTCTATTGATCAGGGGGGAACATGTGTTGCGGTCTTATCAACATTATGGAGTCTCGGGGGGCGCTAGGTGGCGCACAACCAAGATGGCCGCACACCTGTGAGGCTCTGGCAGCTTGGCGGCATAATCCTTCATTTATCCTTAAATCTACCCCACTAATCCTGCTATACAGCTTGCCGCTTATTCATTAACTTATCCTCCGGCTCCGTGGCAAGAATCGAGGCTCTCCGACCCCGGCAGGTGACTCCTGGTTGGACTTTGTTGCACACGGGGAGAGCGTGGTGACACTCCTGGAGACCTGCGCTGCTGTCCCTGCTGTCCCTGCTGCGCAAGTCCCGGGGATTCCACGTGGTGACAGGCCCCTATGCTCGGCAAGCAGCGTCTGCCGGTTTCTCTTTGCCTAGTGCTCTCCCGCCTGTCTGCCTGTACTGACTTCTGATATCTGGGCGGCCATAGACTGTGTGGATAATCGTTAGTTTCCGACAAGTGCAGTGAGGTAAGCGCTGTGTCTGCGACCCGGCATGATGACTCGGACTTTGTGAGCGCCATTACCCTCCCACGCCAACATCCATCCGTAAGCCGCTGTGCGCCGCTGCGCGCCGCTGCACTGTCCCCTCTGCCGCAGCTGTGATCCGGACCCCTTCTCGCTTAGCGAGGGACCCCCCGCCTCACCTTTGCTACACCCCAGGGGTTCTACTTCATGCCAGTCTGGAGGGCGCTACTTACATTCCACCGCAACGGACTTTAACAGTGCTCCATTTGCGGGAGCCCCTGCGGGCGCTGTGGAGTTGGCCGCCAACCTTGTTCCCCGGCCTGGATCTCTACGCGGTACGGGCGCTGGAGATGGTGTGCGTCTGTTGGCCCTGACAAACCTCTATTGTATACCGGCCTTGATTCCCTCGCCGGTCACTGATCCTGCGGGGAATATCCTTCACCAACCTGTCGTTCCTTCCGGACTTACGCTCTGCATTATTTCGACACTCAGTGTGCCTAAGCCATTCTGTGCAGTGCTGCTGTTATCCATCACCCGCCAACTCATTTCTCCACCCACCGTGGGCGCTGTGGCCTGGACTCTCCACAGTCCGCCGAGACTCTTCCTGCACGGTGTGGCGCTGAGGCAGGTCTCCTGCCTGGACCCATTCTCATCTTAATCCTGCATACTTGGACATTAGGCGCTTCTTCTTCTAATTCTCCCATACACTATGTGATTACGGGTGGCTGCCATATTACCTGTTGTGATCTTTCAGAGTCCTATTCCCTCCCCTTGGGCGCTTCCCGCTTTCGGGATCCTTGAACGACTTACCGGCCGCGTGTTGGTGCACAACTCGCTTGATTCTATTGTCCTTAATGCCAGCAGGAATCACTTGATTGCTCCTCCGATGCATCGGCTGCTGCACCGTTTCCTAATCATCTAGGCCTTAGCGCATTGACTTGAGACGCCTACTCCATTCCCCTGGGCCGTTAGTGTTGCACCACAGTGGGCCTTCCGCCAAGCATTTTGCGCTACCAATTCACATGCCATACGCCTCAGTGTTCCCTGCAGTGGACTGGTATTTGTCTTATGAGGCCTACCATCCTCCTATTACACTGCTCGCTGCTCCCCAGGTTGACCTCTGCTCCTCCACCTGGCCATCCTGGCGACTGCTGCTGCTGGAAACAATAATTCCTTCTGGAACATAGCGCTTTCTACTCCTGGAAGGGATACTACCGCAGCAGACGACTTGTCATCTTTCAACTTACTGGCCACATAGGTACCTTGTGTGTGCCCCCGCCATTGTTAATCCTCCTGCATATACAGCTCTTTACTATTGCGACAATGGGGAATCCAGATGGCCGCCAACCCAAGCTCATCTTCGAGACAAAAAAGGCTGCTACACGTTCTAACTTGGAGGAATCCGGACAACCCAGCACTGAGCAGGCACAGACACAATCAACTGCCCCAGAAGATGAAGTTAAAACCCTGCTCTTTGTTATGCAGCATAGCCTTGCTGACCTCTCTGGGAAAATGGACACCATGAACAGCCGACTGGACTTTCTCTTCCAGAAAGTGGATAAGCATGACGAGCAGATCAAAGAGGCCGAACGGCGCATTTCGGACAACGAAGATGCCACATCCCAGATGCAGCAACAAATGTCGCAAATGGATAAGCTTTTAAAAGTCATCGCTGCCAAAAATGAGGACCTTGAAGCTCGCAGCCGCCGTAATAATATCCGAGTCATAGGAATACCGGAGAGCACCAACACGGGCCGCATGGAAGACTTCATCGAGCGCCTCCTTAAGGGTACCTTTGGTGAGGGGGCCTTCTCATCGCAGCTCATCGTGGAACGGGCGCATCGCTCCTTAGGTCCCCGCCCTCCACCAGGCAGTACTCCACGTCCGATTATGGCCTATCTCCTGAACTATCGGGACCGCGATAACGCACTCAAACTGGCTCGAGAGAACAAGTCCCTGCAATTTGAGAGCAACGAGTTCACCATTTATCCGGACTTTACTGTCGCAGTTCAGGAGGCACGTCGCAAATTCCTGCAGTTCAAGCAAAAACTACGGAAAGCGCAAATCGAATATGCCCTCATGTACCCGGCACGTTTGCAGGTTACTTATCAAGGCAAACACACCCTCTTCTCAAAACCACAACAAGTTGAGGACTTCCTCAAGACCGTCAAGCAACGATCACCGCGTTCAGATCCCAGTGACCGTGCGTCCAGATCTCCATCCCCTACAACAAGCTGACTCTAAAATGGGCACTAACGCCTTGGAGCTCATTCATGGACCTACTCACTCTTCACATTGTCTGCTGTATCATGGTCCCTGTAATGTAGGGATGTCTTTGCCTGCATCCGTTGAGAGGAACAATGCACTCTTTTATGGCAGTTTCAGGTGTCTGCAGTTCGTCGTAGACAGATAAGTGTACCATATGCCATATATACTCTGTGTGGCTTGCTGATAGGCCTTTTTGCAATTTGTAGGTTTTTGTTCTGGACTTTGCCAAGCACCCTCCCTTTCTCTCCCCCACTCCATCCCCGTACCACTGGGAGACTGCTCTGCAGTTATTGGTGGGAGAAGGGAGGATTTTGTGGCCCACAAGTGCCCCCCACAAGGGCGTTCCCCCGTATTACTTATTTTTTTGTTGGACTTCCTTGATTTGGACTGTAATGTCAAGGGATATGTGGGGTCTGGGTGGGCAATGTCGTACCAGCACAATTGGGGTGCTGCTGTGGGTGGGGGTGTTTTTTTTTTTTTGGGTGGACAGTACATTACCAGCACGATTGGGGTGCTGTTGTGGGTGGTGGGGGGTAGGGGATTGCTGAATTTTACTGTTATTTATGTGATCCATCAGCAGATAGACATGCCAGCACACGTCGACATAATCACGCACTTTCCATTTACTAGGGCATCTCTTATAACGGGTCCCTTCCTTCAGAATGCCTTCCCACGCTGAACCGTTACGTATAAAATTACTCACATGGAATGTTAGAGGTCTCGGCAATCCACGCAAGCGTAGGCAAATCCTTACATACCTTGATAGGCATCAAATACATGTGGCAATGCTTCAGGAGACACACACCGACCCCCGCCGCCCTATTTGCTTTGGGAGCAAATGGGATTCCGTCCGGGTGTTTTCGTCCTACTCTACATACTCACGAGGCACTTTGATTTCTGTTAAAAAGAGCACACCCTTCATTTTAGGTGGCACCTTTGGGGACTCTTCAGGCAGGAGCTGCATGCTTTGGGGTACACTGGGCACGCAATCGATTACACTTGTTTGCGGTTATGGACCAAACACTGATAATCCCGATTATTTCATCACCCTCTGGGTGCAAATTCTCAAAGTGGGATCCACCCATGTCATCTGGGGGTGGATTTTAACACTACCCTATGCCCCTCAGCTGATAGGTCCAATCCCCTTCCACATCATTACACTAAAACCCAGGACACACTTTCTCGGTTACTTCCAGAACATGGGCTCATAGATGTGTGGAGTCATGTACACCCGGATGAGAGGGAAGGCACCTATTACACAACAGCACACTCTTCCTGGTCGCGGCTAGATTATTTGATTTGTTCTCGCGGGGTTGTTCCTTGGATCATCTCGGCAGAGCATATGGCCAGGACCTACTCAGATCACTCCCCAGTATGTATGACAATTACGCCCCCTAACTTGATTGACACTCCACGATGCTGGAGGCTTAAGCCTGAGGCGCTTTTAGATACTGTCTTCAAGACAGAGCTTGGAGGCATTTAAAGTCCCGATTCGGGGCTCGTGCATGTCGAAAAGCTTCGGAGTCCTCAGAGATATCCGGCGAAACTTGCGACAACTCGAAAGTGAGTTGAGGCAATTAGAAAAAGGTCTGTGGTGTGGAGCATCGGGAGCCCAGAGTGCCTCCCTTCGAGACAAGCTCACTGAGTATACCACCATGGCTGAGCATGAAACCAGATTTCGGGGCAAATACTTCACTGGCCGTCGCTATGGAGAGGGGGAAAGGCCCGGTCGGGCACTAGCGACTGAAATTCGACAGCCCTGTTTTTCTAATTACGTCCTAGATGTGGTAGATGATGCTGGGGTGCGCCACAGAGATGGTCTCGCAATCTTGCGCACGTTCACTGAATTCTACACAGACCTATACAGTACTCGAAGGACTGAACCCCCTGATCTCTCTCACTATCTTGAGGATGTTGCATTAGGCTGGCTAGTGGACAATCAGAGGGAATTCTTAGCAGCACCATTCGAAGATGATGAACTCCGGGCAGCAATTATGCAGATGAAATCAGGTAAAGCCCCGGGCTCAGATGGGCTCCCCATAGACTTTTACAAAACGTACCTCGATCAATTACTTCCAGTGTTGAAAGAAGTTTACATGGAGGGCCTGGAATTACAGATCATCCCAGGCTCGATGAGAGAGGCACTTATTACCTCTCTCCTGAAACCCGGCAAACCTGCAGACCGCTGCGATTCCTATCATCCCCTCTCCCTCATCAATATAGATGCAAAAATTCTTGCCAAATTATTGGTCAATCGTCTCAGTCTCCTGATGGAGAAATTAGTCTTGCTGGACCAGGCCGGGTTTATCCCCGGCAGGGCGACTTCCCACAATCTCCGAACGCTTATTTCTATTTTACAAAATGTTGACCCACAACTGGCATAGGTGGTGGTCTTCCTCGACGCCACGAAGGCCTTCGACTCTGTAGAATGGGATTACCTATTTATTATTCTTCAATGCATGGGGCTCCCCATCGTTTTTTTAGCATGGATTCGCCTCCTCTATACTTCTCCAAAGG
Source organism: Calotriton arnoldi (assembly GCA_963921515.1). Taxonomy (NCBI): domain Eukaryota; kingdom Metazoa; phylum Chordata; class Amphibia; order Caudata; family Salamandridae; genus Calotriton; species Calotriton arnoldi. The sequence goes on along the minus strand of CAWUFW010004938.1, from coordinate 745,593 downwards.
CAAACGTTTTAATCAATGGCCATGTCTCCCCCTCATTCCCTCTTTCCCGTGGTACCCGGCAGGGTTGTCCGCTCTCTCCTCTCCTGTTTGCCCTTGCCATAGAACCCCTGGCAGCCAAAATCAGACAACATCATCAAGACAAAGCCCTTCGCTGCTTTCTTCGCCCGATACTCATTTCTCTGTACGCGGACGATGTTACCCTGTATGTTAAGGAACCACAGCAGAATCTCAACCCGCTCCTTCGAGAATTCGTTAGGTTTGGTGGTCTCTATGGCATCCATATCAACTGGACCAAATCCCAACTTTTTCCACTCACTGCTTCGGTGACACCATTTGACACAGATTTCCCCATTGAATGGTGCTCTACTGAAGTAAAATATCTAGGGATACACGTCACCACAGATCGCGAAGAATTGATGAGACTTAACTACGGGCGAGCACTAGAACATGTTACTGGTTGCATAACTAGGTGGAATTATTATTAAGATTATTAAGATGGTGGTCCTCCCCAAATTATTATATTTGTTTTTAAACATCCCGTATGACCCAGGCAAGCATTTTTTCTCATCACTTCGTTCGGAGTTGATCAGACTAGTGTGGGGCGGCAACCACTATCAATAAGGGGACCCCTGGATTTGGATGTAGGTAGAGATGCAGGGGGAAATTACAGACAAAAAACACAAAGGAATACTCTACCTATTCAATTTAAAACATGATATACGTCCTAATTTATTAAGTAGACCACTCTGGCTAGACCACCCATTCAAATATTCACATCAATCCAGATATTTTAAACATTACTAGATTTATTATTTTTTTGTTTTTTAATTTCGATTCAGTACAAATATATTGATGTATTTATAAAAATTCTCATGACAAATAAACAATAAGAACATCAGATCCCGTTACGACCTTCCACTCACAACAATCAAACAAATTCAAACTCATACATCCTCACGCAAAACACCAATACATACATCGCATTTATAATACAAAAGCTTAATGTGCACCAAGCCCCCTCACTGTGTGTATCAGTACATGTACAAAGATTCATTTAATTTAGAGATACAAAAGTCAAACGTACTTTTTGTACAGTAAATGTGATTGATGTAACCTGTTAACAATAAAAACTTCAAAGTAAATATAATCAGACACAAATATTTACACATCAAGAAAACACAATATTCCCAAATACATTTTTTTTAAATTGACTCAGATGTATTCATTGAGGGAACTTATTCTCAGCACCGACGCGCGTTTCGGTGAAACTCATCTTCATCAGGGCGCATATGCTGTATGCTCAAACAGGGAAGGTAATGGGACCTGCCTAGCTGAAGATGTAAACTGCTGATGAAAGGAATTTTCTCTAGCGCCGAAAGACAAGGGCCGCTGTTTGTTTTAGAAATTTTCTCAGGCGCAGAAACAACAAGGATCGCTGCTTGTTACAGAGTGTATCACCGTTCACGGTTTATGCTGCTCTAAATGCTGAAATCCATCAGGTGGCAGCAGATATGTGAAAACACGGAATGCGTTAATAATAGAAGCCGTCAGATATAAAGGGGCGCAATGCGGAGGCTAGTTTACTGATTTACTCTATTCTATCGCGAAAGTGGTGGAAATATTTGTCGTGTTCATTCAGAAAGCGTTTTGATGTATCAAGTTTTCTCCGTGTCAAAGATATCCCGCTCCAAGAGTATTTAAATTTAGGAACGTAGTCAGGATAGATTTCCTGTTTCTAGATTCAAAGGAGTATATTCCATGCGGCGACGACGGAGCAAAGCTTCCCGCTGGCATCAAAGAAAACGGCCCAGGGGCGGCAAACAACCGCGTTTACAATGGGACACACTCGCACAGCCTTACTCCCAGGGGGGATTTGATGCTCCTAACTTTGAACTATATTATCTCTGTGCCCAAGCACATTATGCCCACTACTGGTTCCACCCTCCCAGATACACGTCACATGTGGCGACTGAACACTGGCTTGCGGACCCTATCCAGCTAGACGGGGTCATACTGACAACACTCGCACCTCGTATACCCTGCCCGTCCTCTGTAGACTGCACGATTAAAGCATGGCATCGCATTGCTTGGCGTCTGCAAGCTCCCATACTTTATTCCCCGTTACTCCCGCTTACCTATCATCCGAAGATGCCTCTCTTGCAAGAAGGTGTCTTTAAAAGAGTTAAAGCTACACGCCAGATTCAGTATTGGGGCGACCTTTATCTAAACAGCAAGTTTCGCACTCTGCAACAACTATTTTCAGACCCTCCACCTTCCACCATGGATATCTTCCTCTATGTCCGGCTGCGACAAGGGCTTAAGGAATATACTCCCTCATACCCTCTGGAACCCCCGGTAGTTGCCCCCTTGCACCACATACTTCATACTGCCAATGCCTCTCACCTAGTATCTGCACTCTATCATAGCCTGTATACTGACATCGATTCCACCCCCTGTGCTACTCGGGATAAATGGTCCGCCGGGCTTGGGCAGGACATCACTGATCAACAGTGGGTGTTCTGCTGTAAACAGACTGAACACGTCTCCTCTAGTAGCCGGCTACGCATCACCCATTACAAATTTTCACATCGCATCTATTATACCCCGGTTAAGGTACACAAATTTGGATTACGGAACACAAACCGGTGTGACAGATGCAAGGCGGAAGCTGCTGATTTCCTGCATCTTGCTTGGGAATGCGGCTCAGTCCTTATCTACTGGCAACAGGTGTTCGCAGCACTAGAACTTATGACATCCTCGACACTCTCATTATCTCCTCTCCTGGCATTACTCGGATACACAGAGCAGATACCAGTGGCACACCGTAAATTTGTCTCATTCAGTTTGCTGCTGGCCAGAAGGCGGGTGGCCTGTAGGTGGGGTCGGGGAAGAGCACCCAAATTCAAGGAATGGATTGGGGACATGACACTTTGGCAAGACCAAACATACACATACGCTGACCTCCTTCTGCCCTCGTCACGTCCCCGAGATATTTGGGGCCCATTCAAATCATATCTCCTGGAGCACCCCGCAGAAACCGAACAAGATCCATGACCCCCCCAATTATTGTACCTTGTGGCCTGAATATTTCCTGCTATTGTGTAATGTCTCTGCACTTGGATGTATTGTTTCCTTTTTAACCCTACACTGTTTTGCGTTAGCTGTTGTATACGGGACCTGTGTAAGATGCCCCTGCTATGAAATGTCCGCTTTTTTTTATTTTATTTTTTATTATTCTTCTGCTCTTGGAATTTGCATCGTATAAATTCACTGATTAGATGTCGCTGTAATGCATGTATCTATCCATGGAATGTCACTATTATGCTGATTGTCTTTCTCTTCTGTTCTATGAGAAAAACTCAATAAACAAATTTAAGAAAAAAAAACAAACATTATGGAGTCTCTCGTACCATCAGGAATATGATGCATAGAATTTCTCAAATATCCATGAAAATTACAATCTATTCTACCTAGCCTATGTCCTTGTTTGTTAACTCCACCCGACCAGGAGTTTGCTTCTTTATCTACCATTCCCTAAATATAGAGCTTTGATGTCAATTCACGTGGAAAAAAATCTTTTCATGTAAATCATTCTTTAATGTAATTTCATTCAAAATTAATTGCAGAAAGAAACTGTATGGCGAATGCCCTTTTAGTTGCTGACATTCAGTAATCTGTGAGTTCTTTGACACTAATGTGTAATGTAATGGAAAAGAAATAGATCTCAAACGAAGCTTAAATAACTATATTTCAAAACAAAATTTTGTACAGGATTTTAGATTTGTTAAATAAATGGATTTCTCCTTTGCAGCTCTAAAGCAATTACAGTAGCCGACAAGTTATATTTTCAGGTACTCAACTCTTTGTCAAGTTCAATATCAATACAAGCATCAAAGAGGTACTCATTAGTAAACTGCAGACTAATTGGTTACTATGGTTTCTACTGCTTTCTGTTCAGCTAAGTGGGAAACTACAGCCTTATTCCCAGTACATTCGATAGAGGTATATCATTCTGATTTGGATGATTTTATGACATATGTAGCTGTTAATGCATTTCCTCAATTTGAAAACAAAGGTAAACTACTACATACTATTGCAAACTCCCCCCATACACAGTTTAAGTATTTGGCAAATAAAAATGTATCTAATCCTTTGCCACATCAAACTGTATGCAAACGAAAACTGTCTTTAGACATAGTTTAAAATGATTTTTTGTTAATATTGCCCTTTTAGGGTGTAATGATTTTAGGAGAAGACAATATTATATTCAGGATTTTAGGAATTATCTCACCTGTTAATCATGTCAATTTAAGAGGTGTATCGTTTAAGCATGAATGACTAATACATACTGTTAAGCTCTACAATGCTGATTCGTGTGTTAAAAATGCAAAAATAAATTGTTTTTTGAGATTCCTTTACCGTGTCTTAAAGTATCCTTGCAAATGTTCTAGATAAGCTTTGATAACCTCTCTGGACTCGTTATCCATGTCAGCTTTGTATTGTACTTAAAATAATGAAAGATTCAAAGATGTGTGCCGAAAAATGTCGACTCGGGGTGATTATATTTTAAACAAAATACATATAAATCCCACTTTCAGATATTTGTATAAGCTTTCTGGTCGTTGGAACCATTCTTCATTCGGAAATAAAAGGAATAAGCAAAATGATGCAGTACGTTGTATGAGACTGGGTGAGGTGCGGGTAAACTTCGTTTGAGAGAGCTATCATTCATCTAATTTAACAGCCTTCCTGGGAAAGCAAAAATGTTCAAATGTGTGAATTATAAAATATTCGTCTTCTCATGAAATTTCATCTAAATCCTGACGTGCGTCCAGAGATTTTTTTAAAGCATCACTATTAGTGCCAGCAAACCTCTGGTATAGGTGCGCTTTATACATGTTATTAGTATAGTATAACATTAAGAGGCCCATATTTACAAATGTAACACACAACCTAGAGCAGCAATCAAAGCTGCTGGGCTGCGTTTCATGACAGAGGGAGAGCAGGGAAGTGCCACATCTGGGACTAGGGTCTAGGGCTGGGGCTAGGGTTTTTATTGGCCATAGGTCTTAGGGTTTCATGCCTGATTGGCTGTATGAGGCTGGTCTCCTATTGGTCGTGGGGCTTAGGGCTAGTGTTGTGATTGTTTAGGGTCAGGGCTAGGGTCCCATTGGCCGAATAGGGCACCTGATTACTACGGCTATTTAAGGCCAGGGTTCAGGGCATCTCAGCCTGGGTGGAGAGGATAAGGGCGGAGAGGACAACGGCAGCTGACTGTTTGAGACTGGTCGGGACTAGGGCCAGAAATACAGCCCAATTTTACATACACCAGCTCCCACCCTGCCCCCTTCACAACCAGAATAACACACTCATAGCACATGCACTCTACTCATTTACAACAAACTAACCCAAGACAAAATTCAATGTCTCAGCAACCACTACAAAACACCAGAAATCAAAACTATACACCCGTCTATCCCAGGTACCACATACTTCCACCATAACTTACAAACAATACAACACTCTGTCCTATACCACTAACCAATCCACTCCTCAGTAACACATCCCAATTACACACAAAACTTAAATATGTCCCATCCAGACACACACTCCCTGTTCTAATTACTCCTAACAGACCCCTTTTTGTCACTAACAAACCTATACTCAGCTTTCCATCTTTTCTCCCACCAACACCCTCCTCTTCTTCCTACCACAATAGCACAACTGTACAGCACTTACACTGCACTGCACCACACATATTTCCTCTTGTAGAAATCAAATCTAACACAAATGCTCGTAACTCTAGTTCATCCCCTCTTACACACAACGTACACTCTACTCACAAACACATCACCAACCCCTTTCCCTTACAACTTCCAATCACCAACAATACTTCACATACAAATCCTTCTCAGAAACAAATACATCAGCACCTCCTTTCACTACTCCTCAAAAACAAAACATAACACAAACACCAGTACAACAAAATCTCTCACGCACAACACCTCATAATACTTTCCGTCACAAACTACAAACATACATCCACCTTCCATACTACACAAATGATACACCATGAAGAAACTCCAATGCCAAGCTTTCTCTCTTCCCCCACACAGAACACACATACAGCAACACAGCATCTCTCTTTTAACCACCTCTCATCCATCCTTTAGAACCTTACTACATGACCCACATGCTGCTCCACCACACGTAACTCATACACCTTTCGCCCTAAATGGACACAAACAAAATAAGCAACATGCCACTCCCCACAGCTTCGCTTCTCCATGTCTACTGCACAAAAGGTTACAATACAAAAACAACACAGCTCACCAACTCACTCTCAAACACTGTCTCTACCACCTACACACGCAGACCCATCAAAATGCCTTCTTAGCCTGCTGGATGAGAAACAAGATACAGAACAGCTATGCGATTGCTATCCTCATACAGCTAATACCAACACTAAGGACACACCTGCTACAAGCCCACAACATTCTGCTCACTCTTCTATCAATAATAATTTTATTTGATTCAGACCTCAACTGAGGTCAACAAATGCAATTACATAAAAAAGATGTTAGATTATATTTTTAAAAGCGATTAAAAAAAAACTCTTTATGAGAATAGTTGGTGGTCCGCACAAACAACATACAATAGTTAAAACTATTAGATTTGTGCACTTTAAGAAACTCTTTAAAAACCTAAACAAGTTGTAGTAAACAAATTCATTGGGGAGAGACTTACACACCGTGATTAGATCTTGAGCTAAAATAGCGTTGTGTCTTAAACGGATTGGCTTTATGAATCGACACAGCATCTCTCTTTTAACCACCTCTCATCCATCCTTTAGAACCTTACTACATGACCCACATGCTGCTCCACCACACGTAACTCATACACCTTTCGCCCTAAATGGACACAAACAAAATAAGCAACATGCCACTCCCCACAGCTTCGCTTCTCCATGTCTACTGCACAAAAAGGTTACAATACAAAAACAACACAGCTCACCAACTCACTCTCAAACACTGTCTCTACCACCTACACACGCAGACCCATCAAAATGCCTTCTTAGCCTGCTGGATGAGAAACAAGATACAGAACAGCTATGCGATTGCTATCCTCATACAGCTAATACCAACACTAAGGACACACCTGCTACAAGCCCACAACATTCTGCTCACTCTTCTATCAATAATAATTTTATTTGATTCAGACCTCAACTGAGGTCAACAAATGCAATTACATAAAAAAGATGTTAGATTATATTTTTAAAAGCGATTAAAAAAAAACTCTTTATGAGAAAAAACAAGTTAAAATAGTTGGTGGTCCGCACAAACAACATACAATAGTTAAAACTATTAGATTTGTGCACTTTAAGAAACTCTTTAAAAACCTAAACAAGTTGTAGTAAACAAATTCATTGGGGAGAGACTTACACACCGTGATTAGATCTTGAGCTAAAATAGCGTTGTGTCTTAAACGGATTGGCTTTATGAATCGACGCAGAGCCTCTACCAATATCGGATTAGGACAAATTAGTAATACATGATAGAGATCTTGTGATTCGCCGTTGCACAAGTCACATTTGCCTAAAGAATTGTTTGGGGCTTCCCATCTGGCAGGATATGCTTTTAAAGGGAGAATACCTAATCGCAGAAGAAGGACACAGCGCCTTACACTGTGATGTAACTGGAACCGTAGATAGTGTTCGGGGGTTTTATATACTCTGCTTTCCGAAAAATGTTTGTAATGCTTTAATTGGATACAATATTCTCTATCCATTTCATAGCTTTTTCTCGGCGACATATGTTTTAAAAAGAGCTTCAGATGCGCTGGAGACCAGGCCTGCAGAAGTGCCTCAGTGCATTGTGACACCTCAAGGGCTTTTATAAGGTTCCTATTGAAGGTGTACCGAGACGCTTCGTCTCTAAAAGTCTCCATTTTTAATATATATTTTAATGTGCCTGGAACTGCATGAAAGAGATTAAAGGCCCACCTTATGATATTGGAGACGACTCGAGCAAATGTGCTCGTTAGAGAGAGCTCAAGGCGTAAGGCTTGTACGGGGACTGATTGGGATACCTTTAACAGATTCCGAAGGATGATCCCTTCCTTTACTTTTATCGATTGCCATGTTTTATTTTGTGTATGTTCCATGGCGTAAGATAGAATCGGTGGGATTTTTATGCTGCAAACATCCAGCAAGGATTTAAAATGTCTATTGCTTGTTGAGCGGTAAAATCTCTGGAGTGCCCCGACATGGGAGTCTGCCTTTCGCCCTAGATGTTGGAGATGGGAAGCATCTTGTAAATTATGCGAAAAGATACAGCCCAAGTAGACATATTCTTTTACTATCTCAATTGGGTTACCTACCAATAACCATGTGAAAGGTAAAGATTTCCTTCTTCCACTAAAAAGAAAGATTTTGGTTTTAGATATGTTAGGGACCAAGAAAGTTTCTTTTGCATATTGCTTTAGTTCATTTAGATTTCTTTGCAAGCCAATTGGGGTACGATCAAATATTACAATATAATCGGCGTACATTAAGCAATGGATATCGTGCTGTGCCAGTTTTGGTGGGGAGTTCTTGATTTGGGAAAAGCGCCCCAGTAGAGCACTTATGTAATTGGAAAATAATATGGGTGCTAGAAGGCATCCTTGTTTCAAGCCATTCATCATAGGGATTGGATTGGTTAAGCCCTTTCCTCCCCCCATTTGAACTCTACACCATGTTGCTGTGTGCAGGGAGATAATTACTGTAAGCAGATCAGTGGGAACCCCTAAACACTCTAGCATTTTCCATAATGTCGGTCTGTCCATGCTATCAAAAGCGGTCGAAAAATCAATAAAAGCACAGTATAGTATTTGAGAATTTAACATAACATATTTTTCAAGGACAGTCTGAAGAACGGCGATGTTATCCGATGTTGAGTGTTTTGGGCGGAAGTTGGCCTGTGTCATAGGAATCACATTATTTGAGAATGCCCAGTCTTTTAGATGCTCCAAAACGCATGCTGCGAAAATCTTTCCGGTGGCATCAAGGAGGGCTATTTGTCTATACTGTATGGGTTCGATCTTGAGCCTTTTTTTAGGAGAGGTACCTCTACGCTCCCCCGCCAAGATTTTGGTATTTTCCCAGTCTCAAAACAGTGTTGGAAGAGTGGGGCTAGAAATGTACTCCAGTCATCGGTATTTGTTTGTAGGACTTTAATTGGAATATTGTCCGGGCCCATCGCTGCACATGATCTAGCAGATTTTATGAAAGCGGAGATCTGTGTGGCCGAGATGTTTGACAAGACCTGATCAAATTTGCCCTTATGGACTGAACGCAGGCCGGGAGAAACTTGGCTATGGGAATTAGATTTGTGAAATGTGAGGATGTGCTTTTCCCACTCAGATAATGAGACTGGTGTTACTTGGGTTGATTTTCTTATCCCCATTTGTGCAGCAATTATATTCCAGAATGTCTTATTGTTTCTGTATTTTACTGCGATTTGGATGTCAACCCAAATTCTGTCTTTTTGATCTTGCTTGTCTTTCTCTTTTTTTCGTTGGCGTAGTTTTTTCAGCTTTCTTATTTCTCCTTTTCTTGCAGCACAGAAAGATTGAAATTGCATTCTGGTCAGGTTATTTAAATATCGAGACAGATGATCTGTTCATTTTCTTTTTTGATGGATTTTGCTGTTTTCTCGACTTGTTGTATTTGCCTGAAGGGAAGCCAGTACCGAATGTATTGTGTCTTCGTAACTGGATATGGGGTCACCTTCTCCTTTTGTAGAGGCTGGCAGTGAAAAGGTAATTGCGGTGTTCATTTTAATAATTGCTTTGGGGATCCAGTGAATACTGCCTGTTTTTTGGTTTATATCTGCCCGGCCATCTAAGGTGCGTAAAGACCATGGGGATGTGGACTGTGTAAAGATATCGATTCCCATGGTTAAATATGCATGATCACTTTCGTGTGTGTACCGAATGGATAATAATTGGACTTTCGCAAACAAGTCTAAACTGCAGATTAGATCATTTAAAAGAGATGAATTAAAGGAGCCCAATCGAGTGAATGCAGCTGGGATATCTCCATCTGTCCTCCCGTTTAAGTTAACGCCATTGATTACCCCGATGAGTGAGAGAAGCAGTTTCCCTTGTTTATCTGCTCTTATCTTATCGGGGAAAACGGGGGTTAGAATTGAACATGCTATTTCTTGAGGAGAATTCCCTTTGTTATTAAATAAGGCGTTGGAGATTTTTCCGTTGAAGTCCCCGGCTATTATCATCGGAGGGTACCCCCTTGATTCTAGTGTTTGTTCGATTTTCGTGAAGGCTTTTTCCAAGAGGGGGTCATTTGAAGAACCAGGAGGAAAGTATATATTAAAAAGTAATAGTTCTAAAGTAGGCTCTGTTTTTTCTTTCCGGCACTTGATGCTGATGCATTACACATTTGGGAGAGAAAGCTCTATTTCTTCCTGGTCCCAGTCGATTGCTTCTTTTAGTAGGATTGCTAGGCCCCCTTTTGAGTGTCCTCTTCTTGAGGCCTCTGCTGCAGTGACAAACACGAAATAATCTTTTTGTGAAAAAGGCACCAAAGACCAAGTTTCTTGCAGCAACACGATAGGCGGTGAATTTTCCAATATAAAAGATAACTTTTCTGGAGTTTTTCCGGCTATGTTCCATGACACTATTTTTAAGTTACTGGTAAAAAGGAAGTTTTAAATCTTTACCTGACTTATTACTATTTAAAGAGCCAGCGATCCACGCCCAAGAATTTTCATCCGGGTGATATGTTTTTTTGGGGTCAGAACAGTTCCAGATTCGGCACACTCCGTCTTTAAAGGAGATCATCAGAGGGCTGTCCTGCTTGTACTTCGATGTTTTACAGCCCGCGTGTTGCTGATTGTTGTTATTAAGGGGGACCTCAACTCCTTCTGGCTCTTTTGACTGATTAAAGACAGGACCAATTTCTTTAACTATGGATATGTCAAATCCGTTTTTATGGAGAATGTCTCTCTTCTACAAAACAAAGTCACACAATTACCAAAGCACATTCTCTAAACTGTCTACTAATAAATGCTCGATTGCTCTCTAAAAACAAACATCACATCTATGACCTTCTTGCTGACACAAAAACTGACATGCTCTTCATAACTGAATCATGGTTGGAAGATGATATGGCTCCAGCCCTACATGAAAAGATTCCTCTGGGCTATCCAACTATCACGCATAATCGTATAGGCAAACGAGGAGGTGGCCTAGCTGTTGTGTTAAGGCAAACATTACATATCACTAAATCTGACAACGTCTCCATGCAAGGTTGTGAGGCCCTTTTCATCAGATGCAATCCAACACTATCTTCCTCCTGTAACTTCCTGCTCCTTTACAGACATCCACCTAGCAATGCAACATTCCCAGACACACTTCTAGACACGGGTTCAAACCTGATAACACAACACTCCAACCTATTCATTCTGGGTGACCGCAACATTTGGTTTGACAAACCCAATATGCCCCATCTGAAAACAATCATCACTGGCCTAGACGCACTGAACCTGCATCAGATCGTCCACAAACCCAAACACATTGATGGACACATCCTAGATGTCATTTTTGCAAATCCAGAACTAGTTACCTTTCAAACAATGACTCCAGTCACATGGTCAGACCACCATTTGCTTGCTTTCCAGCATGAAAGCACATGAAGCGATGCACCTAAAACCACATTACGTGCATCCACCTATAGACCGTGGAACAAACTCAATTTGGAACACTTAGAAACACAACTAACATCCAGTACGGATATAGACACAATATATTCTGTTAAAAAACTATATGAGTGGCTACAGAAAGCTTTTGATATCCCGATTCCACTAAAAACAACACAAGAAAACAAAAGAAATCTGGCTTCTTGGAGAAATACAGAGATAAGGGAGATAAAACAAATTAGAAAGCTGCAATGTGCCTGGCTCAAAACAAACACCAATCAAGACAAACTTCGCCTATAGAAATTTAACAGATTATGCAAGCCAGCTATCAAAAAAACAAAGAAAAGTTACTATTCAGACAGAATTCTAAATTCTACATGTGCAAATAAAGAATTCTATAAAATTCTCACTGAATTTCATAAACCAAATTGCCTAGAAGGAACTCATCCCATTACTCAAGATTTCACAAGCAAACTGGTAAATAATTACAAGGCCAAAGTAGACACGTTGGACTCATTTTTAAAACAAAGACAAAGCACCAGCACCAACCATTCTCCAAAACAAAAATCGAAGAATTCTCTAACCCAGCCTCTCCATTCCATCCAACAAATTTCACATGATGAATTTATGGACCTAGTCACAGCAAGCAGGCCTGCCGGCTGCCCTTCTGACCCATGTCCATCACTAACCTTCAAGACAATTCTTCTACAACCTCTGCTGCCATACCAGTAATAAGAATCATCAACAATTTCTTCACTACCAGAATATTTCCAGAAGAACTCAAAAAGTCATATATACGCCCATTACTGGAAAAAAAAAAACCTGGACTCACTGAACCCCGACAACTACACACCGATTACAAATGGACTTTTCCTGTGCAAACTGATAGAAAGAGCAGCATTTACCCAGATTTCACAATTCATTGAAGATAATGCCATTCTTTCAGACTTCCAAACGAGATTCTATCTAGGAAGAGGCACAGAATCCGCCCTCATCGCCATCTGGGATGACATTAAGAACACAGGTGACCAGAACAGGGTTGCTGCGCTACATCTCTTGGACCTCTCGACTGCCTTTGACACGGTTGACCATGACTCTCTAATACAAAAGCTCTATGAAGCCAGCCTAGAGGGGACTGGTCTAGACTGGATCACATCTTACCTTGACAACAGATCTAATGTCATTCATACTCCTCCTTTCTCGTCCAAACTGTACTTCACAAAAGCAGGGGTCTCTCAAGACTCTATCACCTCACCCATGCTTTTCAACATCTACATGAAGTCATTCCCGGCACTGATCAATCAATTTCACCTCATGTGCTATAAATATGCAGATAACATGCAAATACTCCTTCAACTGTAATGGCTCAAAGACATTGGAAACAAACCAATTTTCAGTTGTCTCAGAGTCGTGGATTAATGGCTGACTTGGAGCCATTTCAAATTGAATGCTTCCAAAATGGAAATACTAATGTGTGGCGATTGGAAAAATTATGACCCACTCACCGCCTTTACCTGATGATCTGAGAACACTGCCTAAAGTATAGAAGGAAGTAAGAAACCTTGGAATGACCATGAACTCCAAGCTATCAATGAATGCCCAAGTGGACAAATTAGCAAGATCAAGCTTTCTTACTATAAAAACTCTGCGACGACTCTTCCCCCATCTGGGATTTCCACACAAGGTCCAGGCCACCATCTCTCTTGTTTCGTCCATACTCGATTATGCCAATAGCCTCTACCACGGAACACCTTTAACGACTATGGAAAAACTACAATGGGTTCAGAACTCGGCTGCCAGACTACTCTTACATATAAAGCCACAAGCCCATATCTTACCTGCCTTGAAAGCCCTGCATTGGTTACCGATTGCCAGAAGATCCACGTTCAAGCTGCTTTGTATCACCCACAAAGCAATACATGGAACAGGACCGCTCTTCATCAGGAATAAAATCCCAAAATACATTAACAAAGGACCCTCCGCTCTGGAGGGGCACCTCGCCTCAAAATCCCAACGTACAAGAAAAAAAACATGGGTCTCACATCCTTCTCTGTTCAAGCAGCCAAACTATGGAACTCTTTACCCCCCCAACATAAGACTCACGGGCCACCTTATCTTCAAACAACTACTCAAGAATTGGCTCTTCCTCACATAACCTCCATACGCAAACATATATATATATATACAGCATATCCCTCTGTATATAAGTATTTATTTGGACTATAGATATGTACCTACCTATGTGCATTGCTTTGTATAAACATGTATAATAATTATGTTTTAAAAATATAGATATTCGTTAGTTACTGCTTAACAAATGTACATATTACTCATAGTTACATTATTCTATGATGTTAACATGTATATAAGTGACTGCCTAAATAAATAAATCTTTTATCATAACTATTTATCTACAATTGCTTCACTATTGAATTCCAAAAAACAAATAAATTAATTTAAATTACAACAACACTTGAAAGCCAGAGTTTTATTAAATGCAACTTTAATCTACATATATTACCTTCCTTATGCATATATATATATACCTTCCATGTACTTATGTATCTATATATTTATTACTTTGCTTCTAACTCAGCATATTCAATGCACTACCCTATTTCTCACCCTATACCACTCTCAATATATACTCTACCTCAACTCTCTGACTCATCTCAAAACTCATTCTACTACTCTTTCCAATGTACTACCCTATTTCTCACCCTATACGTCTATCAATAAAGCCTCTATCTCAACTCTCTCATTCATCCCAAACCCCATACCACTACTATGAACCCTACAATAACCCTTTCTAGGCTCGTCCCTCCTCTACCCCTTCTTGAATCATTCCATACCTCTTTTACTATTCATATTTCCTAAACAAGCCTTTCTAAACCCTTCCCTCTGACTCTTCCCACTCCACCTCCCCTTTACTCATCCCAAACCCCTCCTACTGCTATGAACTCCCCAAAAATAAAAATAAATAAATCCTAGACCCTTCCCTCTTGTATCCCTCCTTCCCTCTTCTATCCCTTCACTATTCCTTTTCAATCCAAATAACATACTAACATGTCCACCGCTCACATTAATTTCATATTTCCCTATAATAACTCCCCTCCACCTCCCCTTTACTCATCCCAAACCCCTCCTACAGCTATAAACTCCCAAAAATATATATATTTTTTCTAGACCCTTCCCTCCTTTATCCCTCCACTACTTCTTGTCAATCCAAGCAACAGACTAACATGTCCACCACTCAAATTGATTGCATATTTCCCTATACTAATTCCCACTAATCCTGTTTGGGCTCTGGAATACCATGCTACTCGCCGAAAAAGCACTTCAACACATCATCAGGGGTAGCAAGCTCTATATAAATGCAAACCTTTTCCCTCCTCTATCCATCCACTATCCTTCTCAATCCAAATAACTGACTAACATATCCACCACTCAAATTACTTTCATATTTCACTATACTAATTCAGCACCAATCCTTTATGGATTCCGGAGTAGCGTGCTACTCGCCGAAAAAGCGTTTTGACGCCTCATCAGGGGTAGTAAGCGCTATATAATTGCAATTACAATACAATACAATACAAATCAATAAGATATGGACTAACTTGCTCTCTCTCTAGTGCTGGCGCTCTATCAAAGCTGTGTGCATCATGTCTAGCATAGGTTGTGTACTAGAAAGGTACCCTTCCAGTTAAAAATACTATGCTTAGATTAACTTTAAAACTTTTCCCACTTTGGATGTGTGCTGTACTGTGGGCACACATGCCAAGTGGGAAAAGTTAGGAGAAATAAAAGTATTTCTCCTTTTTACACATCCTTGAAAGTGCCACAATTTGTTGGTGTAAAATATTGTCTACTATGTTTAGTAGATAGGTTTTGTGTCCAAAACCATGGGTGGTTGCTTGGGAACGAACATGTACCACCCATGGTACACCCCCCCTTGCCGCAAAATAATGCAAATCAGCACTTTGTTTTGGTTTGCGTTACTTTGGGACAACATTCCAGAGCAAAACAAGTTTTATGCTAAAAAGTAATTCCCAAAACATTTTGCACAGATTTACGTCACTTTTGGGCACAAACCCATTGCAAAATGCTTGCTAATCAGGGCCACAATGTTTTATATACACTTCCTACCTGAGAGTCTGGCATTATTACTCAGTTTAACGAAAGACAAATTACTAACCTTGGAAATATGGAAACTGAGTTTGCCTTGTCACGACTCAAATTTGTGACATCACAGACGTCAAAAGTAAGCATTTAGCTTACCCAGCCAAGCCTTAGCATCTGCATTACGGCTGAAAGAGGAATCATTTTGCGTGTTATCAATTGAATGTTCTTAGTCAACAAATGTTCTAAAAAGTTGTAGAGACATGTTGATCTTAGTTGGATTCACACAAATTCTGAGGTTATTTAAGGTCACAATAGTTGCTATGTGAAGAGGTTTTCTATACTGGGAACATAATTATATGGTTCTAAAGAGCAGAATGAGGCAGATGTCAATATGCATATGCTCTACTATTGTAACATAAAGTCAAAACTCAAGATGATACTGTTGATCCCGCACTGAAAAGTCCAGTCATCTTCTAGCGTACCATTAAAGTGTAGTTTTAACTTTATTTAATTTTTTTTTAAATTATAGCTACTTCAGGTAACTATAACTGGTGAATTTCAGCACTTTTTACCGTAAAATGTTATGTTGCAACCAACATTGTCACATAAATATAATGTCACATTGACCTTTGTTTTTTTCAGTGAACTTTTAGAGAGTTTTAGAAATGCATAACTGTAACTGTCACTTTAACCTTTGTGTTTTCTCAGTCATTTTCCTGAGTTTTTTTAATGTAAGTCATTGTTAATATAAAAAAGGCAAACCTATTGGTTTTGTCAATTGGTCATTGCAATGCCTGTCAATAAACACGTATATAAAGCATTTTTTGTCAAAACAATATTAAACAGGTGTCAGAGTCTTGTTTTACACCCCTCAAGCAACATAATGCAAACATAAAACCAACAACAAGGAGTACCTGCATTTCCAAGCTCAAGAACAAATGTTCCAGCTCTAAAAATGTCTAAAAATGTCATCAAATTTTCCTAGGGTCATGTTCTATAGACCCCAGGAGGCATACTGTTAATTTTGTATTTTTGGGGGCTGCTGCACTCCCTGTAACCCACACCACACTTAAAAAAATATACTGATGGTGTCCCTGCCCAGATTAGGGCACCACCATGCACCAAAATATATCTAAATTAGCCTAAGAAGGGCATTATGGGGCATTCCTACCCGGTAGCAGTGAATAATAAATGAGTATCTCCAGCAGCTAATTTATAATTCTTTCCCCATTTATTACTTTTTTGTCTTTTATTTTTGATGGGTTACCCGGTCTTTGATGTTGGGGGCTGCGCGGAAAGGTCCATGGCCCAGCAGCCCCTCCGGCTCCCCTACCAACACCCATGCAACCATATTGAGTGCTGTGGAAGCCAGCTTTCTCCCCGCCCAGCTAGGACCAGCTTTTCTCTCTCCTTCTGCTGGACAAGAGCAATCCTACATTACCTACCCATGACAGCATGGGCAGGGAGAAATTTTTCAGCTCCTACCTGTTGCCAGCCTTTTAGCCCCCTTCCTCCCAACACAAATATGGCAGACCCCAGGGGATGGAGTCCCTGGGGCTTGAAAATGACTCGGGGAGGAGAGCTGCATGCCGCCCTCCCTATTAAAAGGAAAGCTGCCTCATGGGGGGTCCCCAGGGCCTTACAAAAGCTTGGGAAGGGAAAGCCACACACCTCCTCCCCCAAAATGATGTTTGTGCTGACATTATCTGGGCCCTTGCCTAACTCAGTGGGCTTTTATTTTACAAGGATGGAAGCCCGTCTTTTAATTTTGTTTTACAGTGGATCCGCGGATCCTCCGTGGATCCACAGTACTGTTAAATAAAGATGTTTTGGTCCCAGGATGGACTCTCTTCCCAGGACTAGGGGGTGAGGGTATCTCTACCCTGCCCCTCTAAATTTTGCAGGTCAGTGAACTGAGTCCCTGAGTACTAAAATGGCTGCAGCCACATCTTTGTTGATGTGGTGGCAGCCAATCAGATCTTATCTTTAGATCGATCGGGTCTGCAAACCTTCTGTGGCCCTATACATACATACATTTTAACATTTTAAATTCTCAAAAACTACTGAGTGGATTTACACCCCATTACCACAACCATGCTTTCTGGATAAATATGTAGCTTTCTGCCATGTTTGCTGTAATTCTGTTCAGTTGTTTTGGCTGTACCTGTGTGTAAATTTCCTACAAAAACTGCAATGGGAAAAATCGCTTTTGGACCCCCTCTTTTTCTTGGCACCCACTTGATGGATAACCCCACAGCTTTCCAGGAAATAGCTGTGGTAGATTAAACTCTTTTTTGGAAAGTTTCATGAAGGTTTCTCAGACTTTGCTAAAGTTATTGTCTAACCCAAAAACAATTTCCTGTGGAAATGTGATCCTAACTGCAACTACCCAGTGGCAGAAATTATAGTTCTTGCAAATGCAAGCAGGGCCATACCTGGCATGTGTGGCACAAATTATTGTTACTTACGATAACTATAACTGTTGAATTTCAGTGGTTTTGTTAGTTTAAAGCAGTATGCTTTGACATTTTTACCAACCTATAGCATCAATTTAACCTTCGTTTTTCAGTGAATTTTTAAGTGCTTTTTGATGTAAAGAAAGATATTATTACAATTTTTAAATATAACCTCATTGTTTTTTCACTGAATTTATATAGCCACTGGAAAAAACAAAGATTAAAGTAACATTATAGTTAGGTTAATTTCTCACTGACATTAAAGTTTTGAACTAAAAAACAGAGAAATTCAGCAGTTAAATTGGCAGCACTAACTATAACTTTCGCCCCTGCCATGCACTGCTTATGACCTCATATATGACAACACTCATGACATGTTCTATGACATCATTTATGACATCACCGAGACATTCATGCACTCACTCTCAAAGGTTACAGGCTACAGTTAGGAAAATAAAATTGTAAAATCCTTAGAAATTCACCAAAAAAACAAAAGGTTACAGGGCATTACAGTTAGGAAATAACAATAAAAAAACCTTAGAAATGCACTATAAAAAGGTTACAGGGACGTTATAGTTAGGCTCAAGTTTTACTCCTACAAAACCAGTGAAATTCAGCAGTTATAGTTACCTGAGATAACTATAACTTATGCCTCCACAATGCATTGCTTATGATCTCACATATTACATCACTCATGACATGGTTAAAGACAACACTGATGACATCACTGAAACACATTACTGAAACGCACACCCAAGGACTTAAGAACAGTCATTGGCAGGAAAGACTGCTAATGTTATCAGTAATTAAAATGTGGATTCTACATTTTCAAAGTGCATGCACATTCATGTACACACAAGTACC
The DNA here is from genome assembly GCA_963921515.1 of Calotriton arnoldi. Classification (NCBI taxonomy): domain Eukaryota; kingdom Metazoa; phylum Chordata; class Amphibia; order Caudata; family Salamandridae; genus Calotriton; species Calotriton arnoldi. The sequence continues at coordinate 726,452 of CAWUFW010004938.1, read as the reverse complement.
CAGCCCCCACAATTGTGCAAAAGCATGCACCTACTCAAAACTGAGGAATCTCTACTGGTGGGCAAATTGTGACATATCACTCCTCAGAAAGACAAACAGGAGCAGTCGCCCCCTTGGCACGGCACACACACCATCAAAAGTGCATGCACACCCACATACAGAAACACACACAAATATGCACAATCACAGCTGTGGGACTCCACTGCTGAACACGCAACAGCTTTTGAGATGTTAAATGGGTGAATCCAGAGTAGGGAAGGCACAGCCCGGGTTCTCTGCACTCGCAAATTAAAAACATAATTTTTTGTCTGAGCACTCGAGAATAAATTTGCTAATATATTATTAATTTAAAAAAACATAATGAAACCATGATTGGAATTTCCTGAGATGTTTCATGTTCATATTAATTGACTAAATCTTTTGGTTTTTGCTTTAAAGTTTACAGCAAAGGTAAGTGCGGTTAAACACCAGCATAATTTGTGTCTGTGTCAGATAGGAAGGTTAATGCATGTTCACCTTTTGGCCCCATTGCATCTAAATTGCACACACTCACACCAGTCTTTTTATACACTCACACTTTTATGTTGGATAAAGAAGAGATTCTAGACCCAGACACCCACCCACCTTCTAAGTGCAAGCTTCTTCACGCACATAGGTCATGGGCGTGGACAGGCATACATTGCTATTTAGGGTGCTCAAAGAAATGCACATCAACACTTTCCTGTTGCACAAATCTCACACATTCTGGGCTCAAAGACAAACACCCACTTGTGAGGCGCACACGTGCATATTTGTAGGGGAGCACACACATCTTGATGCCCAAAGCGCGTGGCTTTGCACTGAAACAGACATATATCAATTCAGTGTGCACAAAGACACTTTCAATGCGTGCACACAAAATTCCTAGGCGCACAAAAACAATGCTTCAAGGAGTGCACACATCACATGCACTTTCAGTGCACTATAATGCACACAACACCTACAATATATCAACTTACACGCGTACAAGTGAACACTCTCACCCATAAACTGCAGTAACACTTTTACAGTTTACTCACACAGATCCACATGCCCACCAATAAGGTGTATACAGCCACATGCTTATGCCTTAAGGTACTCACAACACATACTCAATGTTCACCCTCATCCATCCATTCCTGCATGGTGGACACTTTAAATATATTTCAAAGGCACTCCCCTACTCGATGCACACAAAGGTGCACGTATGCCCACACTTGCATCATTCACAAATCGGCACTGTACATTTAGGGTGAGCATACACAAGTCTTCAAGTGCACACAATCCCATTTATAATGGACAAACACTTTCAGGATTTACACACACAACTTCAATAGCCAAGTATGCCTACTAGTGATACAAGGACAGACATGTGCACCTTCTAGGTACATGGACACTCCTCTAAAGCACACATAAACACATTCATTCTGTTCACTCACTACCCCACTCTTACCAGGTGGACATATGAAAGCATACCTCTAGGGTACATCAGTGTGCCCTGCGGGTGCAAAAAAACTTTCAAGATGCACACTCCTTCAATTTTCACATATGCACACATACTTTCAGGGCTCTTCCATACCTCATAAACACATACTTTCAAGGTGCATTTCCATACCCTTGTGCACACCTACTTGCAAAATATACTCCCCTATAAAATGCACATACTGCCAAATGACTTCCCAATGCATATGTACTTTTTAAGGCGCACTGTTACCTGGTTCAACTGTGAGAAAACGCTTCAAGACCGCTGCCAATAGTCTGTCCGTCCACACACACTTTCAAGATGCATACTCATACAAGTTGTACATAGGCAAACATACTTCCAGGGAACTGACATAGAGTTGAGAATTCATGCATTCATGGTACTCTCCTGCCATGTTCAGAGATGCAACGACAGTGCACACAAACCGTCAAGCAGTACACCTATAAAAGGTACGCATATATACACAGGAGCCCCTGCAGATGCAAGCAGGGCCATACTTGGGCATATGCGGCTCCCTCACTGCATCTTCCCCAAACCTTGGTGGGGTGAAGAGGACTGTTCCTTCCATCCCCTAACACGAAGAGATTTCCCTGGAGCCCTGAAGAGGTGCAGACATGAGAGGTCAGAGCTGACAAAGGGGACCATGAAAGCCAATGAAAAAAAAACAATTGTGAAAAAAACATGAGGGTAAAAAAAATCTCTGACAGGTTAAAGGCAATTGGGACTATTCAGGACTGTTTCTTCTCATGAACACGTGTTTAGAGAAATATACCAGGGTGAGGAAATACAGATTCAAGGTTCAGGCTAATTCACTGTGTGTTAATTGTGCACAGTATGGGGAGAGAGCAGCAGATTCACTGCTGAAGGAGACGGTTCGCAGTGAGGAAAACCGCCACTGACCCTGCCGGAGAGAGGAGAGGACAGTACAACAGCTGACGTTTGTCAGGGCATTATCATGTGCACGGGCAGGATATTGAACCAGGCTCGCGGATTGGGACTGTCCTTGTACCTTATGGCAGGATTATAGGCGCATTTGGCTGTGCATCAGGGACATTGGAATTAAGTGAGAGAGAAGAGTACTTACTGTGTGGAAACTTCACAGTCCTCTCTCTGTGACTACACTACAGCGATCCAGTGGGGTTCCTTCTGTCAGTATTAAACAAACCCCGCGAAAACTCAGAATTGAACTGTCAAGCACGGAGCTGGCACTGAAGAAGGCATCCACCGAAATGCGTTTGCCAGGTGTTGCGACTGTGAGAACGCGTTATTTGATGTGCTAAGTGGTGGTAATAAAGACCTTGCTGTGAGGCAACTCGAGCTGTGTCAGACCCGTCTTTTATTCATGAAGCGGGATTGGAGGTGAATATGTGGCAGTGGTCAGCACTGCATTCTGACACACCTCTCGTTCAGGAGCACCGCGTACAGCTGGCAAATTGTGGCAGGAGTGCATGAGGTTGCACAACGCGGCCCCCCCCAGCCGTGAGATGTTGTGGCAATGGGGAGAGAGCAGCAGATTCACTGCTGAACGAGACGGTTCGCATTGAGGAAAACCGCCACTGACTCTGCCGGAGAGAGGAGAGGACAGTACATCGGTGGACGTTTGTCAGGGCACTATCGTGTGCACGGGCAGGTTACTGAACCAGGCTCACGGATTGGGACTGTCCTTGTACCTGTGGCAGTATTATAGGCGCATTTGGCTGTGCATCAGGGACCTTGGAATTAAGTGAGAGAGGAATGTAATTACTGTGTGGAAACTTCCCAGTCCTCTCTCTGTGACTACACTACAGCGATCCAATGGGGTTCCTTCTGTCAGCATTAAACAAACCCCGCAAAAACTCAGAATTGAACTGTCGAGCACGGAGCTGGCACTGAAGAAGGCAACCGCCGAAATGCGTTTGCCAGGTGCTGCGACTATGAGGACGCGTTATTTGATGTGCTAAGTGGTGGTAAAAAAGACCTTGCTGTGAGGCGACTCGAGCTGTGTCAGACCTGTCTTTTATACATGAAGCGGGATTGGAGGTGAATATATGTATATATATGTATAACCTACTGGCGTTCACCAGTAGATAGTTATAGTTAGGACCTAGCTTCCATAGGAAGAGCATTTTTTGATTTGCCAATAACTTTGGTGTCGTTTGATGAATCTTTGCAAAACTTTCAAAACTAAGGGGGATGTCAAGTCAGCTGCTGTCTTGAAAATTTCAGAGTGATCTGTCAAGCAGGGGCTGAGAAAAAGGGGGGTCCCTAAACTTTTCTCCATGTTAATTACCATAGGAAATTTTAGACACAGCTACATCCCGAACTGCTGAACGGCATTACACCAAATTTGGCAAAAATGTAGCTATTGATCCAGAAAGCACTCTTTTTGTTAAATGGTGTAAATCCGTTCAGTAGTTCCTGGGAAATTTAAAGATTTCTCACATATAAAACTGTGGGCACTGTGGATCCATGAACCCTCCTGATCTCGTGCCTGAGATCTGATTGGCTGCCAACACTTCAAACCAGGCTTCTTGTGACCCAGTTGAACCGAGTCACAAGCAAAAATGTAAAAAAAAGAAAAGGGGGCAGTGTAAAAAACCACCCTGACCCCCTAGGCCTGTTCAAGGTGTCCCACAGGGACCCCTAAGGCCAAAAAAAGCACTATTTTAAAAACAATTTTAAGGGGAGTCACTTTGGATCCTCAAATCCTGCTGAAAATTAAAAAAAAAACGTGAGTTGCCACGCTTCGTTTAATTAGGCCCACAGGTGGGCCAGGTCCCGGGGCAATAAATAATAATGATAGGGGGCCCCCACGTGGGCCCCCTGCTGTCCCGGGTATCACCACATTCCTGGGGCTATATTTAAATAGTATGCATGGGGGGGAATTCCAGCTCCCCCACACAGTCCCAGGGACTGCCACCTTCCTGGGGATACAATACTTAAATGCAGGGGGCCACGCACCTGCCCACTGCCCTGGGGACCACCACCTCCCCGGGGCTAATTTTAAGAAATATATATTTCAATCCCGTGCAATTTTTGCTGGATCACAGTATTTTCTGCAAAATTTATATTTCTTTTTGGGCTCCAGGGGAGTGACTGTATGGGTGAATGAGTAGGTGTGTGAGTAGCTGTATGGGTGACTGACTCAGTGTGTGAGTAGCAGGATGAGTGGATGAGTGGGTGTGTAAGTGTCTGTATCACTGGATGTGTGAGTGGCTGTATTGGTGAGTGTATAGATGCATGAGTGACTGAATGGGTGAATTAGTGGTGGTATGAGTGAGTGGATGTGTGAGAGGCTCTATGGCTCAGTGAGTAGATATGTGTGTAGTTGTATGTGTCTGAAAATGGGTATATGAGTGGTTGTGTGGGAGTGGGTGCATGAGAGGTTATATGGGGGAGCAAATAGGTGTCTGAGTGGTTCTGTAGATGATGTAATCAGTTATGTCATCAGTGATGTAATTAAGGATGTCATTAGTGATGTTACTGACAATGTCATAAGTGATGTAATATGTGAAATCATAAGCAGTGCATTGTAGGGGTGTAGGTTATAGTCATCTCAAGTAGCTATAACTGCTGAATTTCTATGGTTTTGTATATGTGAAATGTGAGCCTAGCTATAACATCCTTATAGCCTTTTTTCTGTGAATTTCTAAGGTTTTTTTAATTCAGTTTCCTAACTATAAAGTCCCTGTAACCTTTGTTTTTTTCAGTGAATTTCTACAGTTTTTTTATATATATATTTTTTTTAGAATTTCCATGGTTTTTTAATGTTATTTCCTAACTATAACATCCCTGTAACGTTTGTTTTTTTAAGTGAATTTCTACGGGTTTTTAAAATTTTACCTCAACTTTAAACAGCAACCTTTAAGAGTGAGCTTGTGAGTGAATGTATGAGTGTCTCAGTGGGTATGTGAGTGAGTGCATGAATGTCTAAATGGGTGGGTGAGTGGGCATGTGAGTGTCTGAGTGGGTCTCAAACTGGCTGCATAAGTTTCTCGCTGGGTGTGTGAGTAGGTGCACAAGTGTCTCAGTGGGTAAGACCACTGACCTTAGGTCCCTGGCCTGCTCTCTCCCCAGCAGCTCCGCTCTACTTTCCCTGCCGCTGAGCCCTCCGGCCCCTCCTGCGAGGTGTTCTCAGCCGCTGTAGGCACGTGTGCCGCCCGTCGCTGCCTCCTGCCTTTCTTGCGCCTGATTGTTTCGTTATGTGGTAATTGTATTGTATTGTATTTCTGGCATTTCTGGCATTGTATTTGTATTTGTACGGAATTGTATTTTCTGGCTTTTGTATTTGCCTCTTCTGCGCCCATTGTTTTCTCCCACTGCCCACTCCCGCCGCTGCTGCCCCTGCGGCCCCTCCCCCCTGTTCCTGCCCGTTCCTGCCTCCCAGCTGATCATCCCTCCCCCTCCCCTTCTTAATGGCGGCTGCTGCAGGGGAGCGCGAGTAAGACCGCTGACCTTCGGTCCCTGGCCTGCTCTCTCCCCAGCAGCTCCGCTCTACTTTCCCTGCCGCTGAGCCCTCCAGCCCCTCCTGCGAAGTGTTCTCGGCCGCTGTAGGCCCATGTGTCGCCCGTAGCTGCCTCCTGCCTTTTTGCGCCTGATTGTTTTATTATGTGGTAGTTGTATTGTATTCTATTTCTGGCATTGTACTTGTATTTGTACGGAATTGTATTTTCTGGCTTTTGTATTTGCCTCTTCTGCGCCCGTTGTTTTCTCCCACTCCCCACTCCCGCCGCTGCTGCCCCTGCATCCCCTCCCCCCTGTTCCTGCCCATTCCTGCCTCCCAGCTGATCGTCCCTCCCCCCTCCCCTTCTTAATGGCGGCCGCTGCGGGGGAGCGCGAGTAAGACCACTGACCTTCGGTCCCTGGCCTGCTCTCTCCCCAGCAGCTCCGCTCTACTTTCCGTGCCGCTGAGCCCTCCGGCTCCTCCTGCAAGGTGTTCTCGGCCGCTGTAGGCCCGTGTGTCACCCGTCGCTGCCTCCTGCCTTTCTTGCGCCTGATTGTTTCGTTATGTGGTAATTGTATTGTATTGTATTTCCGGCATTTCTGGCATTGTATTTGTATTGGTACGGAATTGCATTTTCTGGCTTTTGTATTTGCCTCTTCTGCGCCCGTTGTTTTCTCCCGCTCCCCACTCTTGCCGCTGCTGCCCCTGCGGCCCCTACCCCCTGTTCCCACCCATTCCCGCCTCCCAGCTGATCGTCCCTCCCCCCATCCCTTCTTAATGGCGGCTGCTGCCCGGTCACACCACCGGTGCGCCGAAGGCAAGCCCGTCTGCGCCCGTCCGCGACCCGACCGCGACCAGCACCAGGGATCTTGCATCTCGGACCGTCCACCGGTACAGCGCAATCACCCTCCACGCACTAAACCCCGGAAGACTCAGAGACTGCCAACAGGCCTCGCCAAACACGGGCAGTTCTCCTGCCTCCACTGCCTCCACTGCCGCCAGACCCTCACCAGCACTGCGACCCCCAGCACTGCCGATGCCAACATCAGCAGCACACTTAGATGCATCCTCCTCAACATGCGCTCCGTGCACAAACACGCCATGGAAATCTGGAACCTACTCAAATCTCTCTCGCCCGACATCGCCTTCTTCACCGAGACCTGGACCAACACCGCCTCCGCCCCTGACATCAACACCGCCATCCCAAATGGATCCAAGGTCCAGAGGAAGGACCGCCCGGGAGGGGGCCCCGCCATCGCACACAAAAACACCCTCCGCATCACCACCTCCAGCGAGACCTTCCCCGCCGCCGAGCACCTGCAGTTCCAGATACAGACCAGCCCCAACTCCACACTCCACGGAACCCTCATATACAGACCCTGCGGCCCCTGGGCCCCTTTTACCGCCACCATCACTGACCGCATCGTACCCCACGCCATCGCCTCAATGTACTACATACTCATCAGAGACCTGAACTTCCACCTCGACAATGCCAGCGACCCCAACACCACCACCCTGCGGGACAACCTCGCCAACATCGGACTCAGACAACTCGTCTCCACTCCAACCCACAGTGCAGGACACACCCTCGACCCCGTCTTTGCTGCAGGGAACAGCATACGCTTCAGCTACACAATCCAATCCCCATGGACCGACCACCACTGCGTACATTTCACCGTCGACAAACCCGGAACACCCAAACCCAGCCCCACGCCCGCCACGGAGGAACTTGAGCAAGGTCACCGACGAGCAACTCAACTCCACCCTCACCCGAGATCGCCACTCCTCGACCCCCGACGCCAACATCGCGGCCAGAAAACTCCACACTTGGATCTCCAACTGCGCAGACGAGCTGGCCCTGCTACGCAACCCTGACAAACAGCGCCCTAGAAAAGCAGCCTGGTTCACCACAGACCTCCAAGAAGCCAGACACACCTGCAGACGCCTAGAAAAGAACTGGAGAAACACCAAGACACCTGAAAACTACACCACCTACAAGGACGCCATGACGGAATATCACAACCGGATCAGAACAACCAAGAGGACTTTCATCCACAACAAACTCCTCGCCAACACCACTAACTCCAAGGAACTCTTCAGCTTCATTCAGGAATTTACCAACCCCTGCAGCGAAGCCACAGACATCACCCCGTCCGAAGACCTCTGCAATAAACTCGGAACCTACTTCAACCTCAAGATCAAGAACCTCTACGACAACTTCATCGACCACCCACCGGACACCACAGCCGGCCCGCCCCCCAGTCACTCCAGCCAACCCACCATCTCCACCTGGATGCCGATCACGGCCGAAGACACGGCCGCAATCATGAAAGGCATCCACTCAGGGGCCCCCACTGACCCCTGCCCCCCACACATCTACCACAGAGCCACCTCCGCCATTGCCCCCCAACTACAACGCACCATCAACACCACCTTCACAACAGGCACCTTCCTAGATGACTGGAAACGCGCAGAAGTCAGGCCCCTGCTCAAGAAACCCACGGCAGACCCCACCGACCTCAAGAACTACCGGCCCATCTCGCTCCTCCCTTTCGCGGCCAAAGTTGCAGAAAAACCAGTCAACAGGGAACTAACACGATTCATCGAAGACAACGCCGTCCTCGACCCGTCCCAATCCGGATTCTGAAGAAACCACAGGACCAAGACCGCCCTACTCGCCGCCACAGACGACATCCGCACCCTCGTGGACCAAGGACACTTCGCAGCCCTCATCCTACTCGACCTATCAGCAGCCTTTGACACCGTCTCCCACCGCACACTCGCCGCCAGACTACATGATGCCGGCAAACAAGGAACAGCCCTAGACTGGATCCGATCATTCCTCACTGGAAGAAGCCAAAGAATCAGACTTCCACCCTTCCTCTCCAATCCTACAGAAACCACCTGTGGAGTCCCACAGGGGTCATCACTGAGCCCGACCCTCTTCAACATCTACATGACCCCCCTCGCCACCATCGTCCGACAACACGGCCTCAACATCGTATCCTATGCCGACGATACTCAGCTCATCCTCTCTCTCACCAAAGACCCCACCACCGCCAGACTAAACTTCCAGAAGGGAATGCAGGACGTCGCAGTCTGGATGACCAACAGCTGCCTAAAACTCAATGCCTAAAAAACAGAAGT